>JAHRHZ010000249.1:48694732-48830270 GCA_024137785.1 Ginglymostoma cirratum
CTGATAAAGGGTTTAGGCCCGAAACGTCAAGTTTTCCTGCTCCTATGATGCTGCTTGGCCTGCTGTGTTCACCAGCCCCATGCTTGTTATCTCGGATTCTCCAGCATCTGCAGTACCTTTTATCTCTTCTTTAAAATCCCGTTAGTTTGCACTCTAGTAGTTTAAAATTCAATTTATTTCTTAGATATCAACCTTATCACGACAACAGAGGGAGTTGGTTACTGAGTGAGCTGGTTTGCAAAACAGTGACAGCAATAGCATGTGTTTAATTCCCAAAATGGCTGAGGTCACCGCAAATATCCCACCTTCTCAACCATGCCCCTCACCCGAGGCACGGTCACCCTCGGGTTAAATTCGCCACTGGTCAGCTCTCTTTCTACGGTCCTCTGGGTCTTTGTTGACGACGAACTATGATCTGTGCTCCCTAGGGGGAGGTGATGCCTAGTGGTATTATCGCTGGACTGTTAATCTGGAGACCCGGATAATGTTCCAGGGATAACAAGGTGTGGAGCTGGATGAACACAGCAGGCCAAGCAGCGTCATAGGAGCAGGAAAGCTTGACGTTTCGGGCCGAGACCCTTCATCAGAAATGGGGGAGGGGAAGAGGTTCTGAAATAAATAGGGAGAGAGGGGGAGGCGGATAGAAGGTGGATAGAGGAGCGGATAGGTGGAGAGGAGGCAGACAAGTCAAAGAGGTCGGGATGGAGCCAGTAAAGGTGAGGGTAGGTGGGGAGGTAGGGAGGAGATCGGTCAGTCCAGGGAGGACGGACAGGTCAAGGGGGCGGGATGAGGTTAGTAGATAGGAGATAGGGGTGAGGCTTGAGGTGGGAGGAGGGGATGGGTGAGAGGAAGAACAGGTTAGGGAGGCGGGGACGAGCTGGACTGGTTTTGGGATGCGGTTGGGGGAGGGGAGATTTTGAAGCTTGTGAAATCCACATTGATACCATTGGGTGGCAGGGTTCCCCGGCTGAATATGATTTGCTGTTCCTGCAGCCTTCGGGTGGCATCATTGTGGCATTGCAGTACGCCCAGGATGGACATGTCGTCTGAGGAATGGGAGAGGGAGTTGAAATGGTTCGCGACTGGGAGGTGCAGTTTTTTGTTGCGAACTGAGCGCAGGTGTTCTGCAAAGCGGTCCCCAAGCCTCTGCTTGGTTTCCCCGATGTAGAGGAGGCCACAACGGGTACAGCGGATGCAGTATACCACATTGGCAGATGTGCAGGTGAACATCTGCTTGAAGTGGAAAATCTTCTTGGGGCCTGGGATTGGGGTGAGGGAGGAGGTGTGGGGGCAGGTGTGTAGCACTTCCTGCGGTTGTAGGGAAAAGTGCCGGGTGTGGTGGGGCTGGAGGGGAGTGTGGAGCGGACAAGGGAGTCACGGAGAGAGTGGTCCGACCGGAAAGCAGACAAGGGTGGGGAGGGAAAAATGTCTTTGGTGGTGGGGTCGGATTGCAGATGGCAGAAGTGTCGGAGGATGATGCGTTGGATCCGGAGGTTGGTGGGGTGGTACATGAGGATGAGGGGGATTTTTTTTGGTTGTTATTGCGGGGACGGGGTGTGAGGGATGAGTTGCGGGAAATGCGGGAGACACGGTTGAGGGCATTCTTGACCACTGCGGGGGGGAGGTTGCAGTCCTTGAAGAATGAGGACATCTGAGATGTACGGGAATGGAATATCTCATCCTGGGAGCAGATGCGGCGGAGGCGAAGGAATTGGGAATAGGGGATGGCATTTTTGCAGGAAGGTGGGTGGGAGGAGGTGTATTCTAGGTAGCTGTGGGAGTCGGTGGGCTTGAAATGGATATCGGTTTCGAGGTGGTTCTCCGACACTTCCACCATCTGCAATCCGACCCCACCACCAAAGACATTTTTCCCTCCCCACCCTTATCTGCTTTCCGGAGGGACCACTCTCTCCGTGACTCCCTTGTCTGCTTCACACTCCCCTCCAGCCCCACCACACCCGGCACTTTTCTCTGCAACCGCAGGAAGTGCTGCACCTGCCCCCACACCTCCTCCCTCACCCCAATCCCAGGCCCCAAGAAGACCTTCCACATCAAGCAGATGTTCACCTGCACATCTGCTAATGTGGTATACTGCATCCGCTGTACCTGTTGTGGCCTCCTCTACATCGAGGAAACCAAGCGGAGGCTTGGGGACCGCTTTGCAGAACACCTGCGCTCAGTTCGCAACAAACAACTGCACCTTCCAGTCGCGAACCATTTTAACTCCCTCTCCCATTCCTCAGACGACATGGCATCAATGTGGATTTCACATGCTTCAAAATCTCCCCTCCCCCAACTGCATCCCAAAACCAGCCCAGCTCATCTCCACCTCCCTCACCTGTTTTTCCTCTCACCTCCAGCCACACCCCCATCTCCTATCTACTCACCTCATCCCGCCCCCTTGACCTGTCCGTCCTCCCTGGACAGACCTATCTCCTCCCTACCTCCCCACCTACACTCACCTTTTCTGGCTCCATCCCGACCTCTTTGACTTGTCTGCCTCCTCTCCACCTATCCGCTCCTCTATCCATCTTCTTTCCGCCTCCCCCTCTCTCCCTATTTATTTCAGAACCCTCTTCCCCTCCCCCATTTCTGATGAAGGGTCTAGGCCTGAAACGTCAAGCTTTCCTGCTTCTATGATGCTGCTTGGCCTGCTGTGTTCATCCAGCTCCACACCTTGTTATCTCGGATTCTCCAGCATCTGCAGTACCTATTATCTCTAATGTTCCAGGAACCCCAGTTCAAATCCTGCCATGGCAGATGTTGGAATGTGAATTCAATAAAAATGTGGCATTAGGAAATCTGATGATGAGCCTGAATCAATTGTCAGGAAAACCCCATCTGTTTCACTAATGCCCCTTTAGGAAGGGAACTGCTATCCTTGCCTGATCTGGCCTACATGTGGCTCCAGACCCACAATAATGTGATTGACTCTTAACTGCCCAATGGGCAATAAATGCTGCCTAGCCAGGAATATTCTCATCCTATGAATGAATAAATGGGGGAGTCACAGTCTGGAGCAATTTAAGAACATAAAGCTGTTTATTAGAGACAGCGTGGATGATAATCTGCTCCAATCATCATTTATCCTTTATTCATAACAATGCGTCAATAAGGTTTTCATCGTTTATACTAATTCTCGTTTCCCAAAAAACGAAACAGACTGGCATTATCCTCCAAGAACATTGATGGGTTTAAATAACTATGTTGAAAAAGGTTCCACTGCCTGGGCGTCATAGCAGTGGGAGAAGTGTATTTTAAGCAACAGATTGACTTATACCCAACAGAAGTGGGATTCAATCTCATATTTCAATGTGCTAGATATTTTTTATTGGTTAAGCTTGAGTTACATGGAGTTGTTTTGGAGGAATTCTTATAGTGAGACTCAGCAAGACTTTTAGCCATGTCTTATTGTTTAGTTGGAGAATGTCACACACAGGCAGGCAGTTGGACAAGTCCACGTTTTGAGCTTTTATTGACAGCCAGCAAAAAGAATACAAAGGAGACAAAGAAAGACTGCAGTTCGCCCAACAGTGCAATCCAACTGCTGGCATTTTGACCTTGACAGTCCATGGTGATCTGCTACACCCAGCTGGCATCTACAGGAAGAGAGTTTCAATCAGGTCCTGTCTGCCTTTTAGTATCCAACACAGCTGAATTGTCTCATGATCAAGGAGAGTTACCTCCAGCTCAATGTCCTCAGCCTTCTCCTTCACCAACTGCCCTTAGTTTATCCAGCTCCTCAGCATCTTTTGCATCACCTTGTTGTCTGATTTATTTGGGCAGGACGCAGCATATCATGATGTTGTGGTACACTCTACCAAGGCCGCACTGAGGGCTCCCTCTGATTGCTCCAGGTTCTGAAAGCATATCTTTAGCAGTCTCACCACAGCTCTCTAGAAGAGTATGCACCAAACAGAAAGAACCAAAGAAAAGTACAACACAGGAATAGGCCCTTTGGCCCTCCAAGCCTGTGCCGATCATCATGCCCTGACTAAACTAAAAAACAAACCTTCTGTCCTAATTCTGTCCATATCCCTCTATTCCCTCCCTATTTATCGAACCATGCAGATGCCTCTTAAATGCCACCAACATGCCTGCTTCCACCACCCCCTCTAGTAGTGCATTCCGGGCTCCTACCACTCACATCTCCCTTAAACTTTTCCTCTCACATTGAACTTGTGCCCACTTGTAATTGAAACTTCAACCCTGGGACAAAGCCTCTGACTACCCACCCTATCTATGCCTCTCATAATTTTTGTAGACCTCCATCAGGTCTTCTCTCAGCTGCAGTCTTTCCAGTGAAAGCAATCCTAGTCTTTTTAACCTTTCCTCATAGTCAATGCCCTCGAAACCGGGCAAAGTCCTGGTGAACCTTTTCTGTACTGTCTCCAAAGCTTCCATGTCCTTCTGGCAGTGCGGCAACCAAAACTGCACACAATACTCCAAATGTGGCCCAACAAAGGTTTTATGTGGTTGCAACATGGTTTGTAAAGTCTTGTACTCCATGCCCCGGCCAATGAAGACAAGCATGCCATATGCCTCCTTAATCATTTTGGCCACCTGTGTTGCCACTTTTAGGGAACTGTGATGTGCACACCCAGATCCATCTGCATGTTAAAGTCTCTAAGGACTCTGCCATTAACGGTACAATTCTTACCTAAATTTGATCCTCCAAAATGCATCACCTTGCATTTATCTGGATTAAACTCCATCTACCATTTCTGTGCCCAAGTCACCAATCTATCTATAATATGTTGCATCCTTTCACAATTGTTGGCACTTACAGCAACTCCACCAATCTTCGTGTCATCTGCAAACTTACTTATCAGACCACCCACATTTTCTTCCAGATCATTTATATGTACTACAAACAATAGAGGATATAAGACTGATCCCGGTGGAACACCACTAGTTACCAGTCTCCACTCTGAAAAACACCCTTCCACCACTACCCTCTGTCTTCTATGACCAAGCCAGTTTTATATCCATCTAGCCACCCACCCGAATCCTATGTGATTTTAGTTTTTTGAACCAATCTATTATGTGGGACTTTATCAAATGCCTTACTAAAGTCCATATAAATTACATCCACAGCCCTTCCCTCATCAATTATCTTTCACCTCTTCAAAAAATTTGATCAGGTTGGTGAGACGTGACCTTCCCTGCACGAAACCATGCTGCCCATCGCTAACTAGTCCATTTTCTTCCAAATGTGTATATATCTTGTCCCTCAGTATCTTTTCCAACAGCCTCGCCACCACAGATGTCAGATTCATCGGCCTATAACTTCCTGGATTATCCCTGCTTCCTTTCTTAAACAAGGGAACAACATTGGCTAATCTGCAGTCCTGTGGAACCTCATCTGTGGTCATGGAGGATATGAAGATATCTCTTAATGCCCCAGCCATTTCTTCTGTTGCCTCTCATAGTAACCTGGAATGGATCCCATCTGGCCCTGAGAACTTGTCTACCTTAATGCAATTTAGGATACCCAAAACTTCCTCCTTTAATATATTGACATTGTCTAGAGTATTCACACACACTCATCCCTGACCACAACATCAGTCATGCCCTTCTCCTTGGTGAATACTGATACAAAATACTCATTAAGGACCTCTCCCACTTCCTGTGGCTTCACACATAACTTCGCTCCTTTGTCCTTGAGGGGGCCTACTCTTTCCCTTGCTACCCTCTTTCTTCTATTATATGCGTAATAAGCCTTGGGATTCTCCTTGACCCTGTTTGCTATAGATATTTCTTGGCCCCTTTCAGCCTTCCGAATTCTGCATTGAAGTTCCTTCCTAATTTCTCTATATTCCTCGAGGGCTTTGTCAGTTTGTAGCTGCCTAGACCTATTGTATGCTTCCTTTTTCCTTTTGACTAAGTTTACAATTTCCCTTGCCATCAATGGTTCCTGAATCCTGCCATTCCTATCCTTCAGTTTTTCAAGGATATGCATGTCTTACACTTTAAGCAACTGGTCTTTAAAAGCCTCCCACATGCCATACATAGATTTGTCCTCAAATAACTGCTCCCAATTCATATTCCACAGTTCTTGTGTAATTTGGATGTAATTGGCCCTTTTCCAAAGAAACACCCTCACCCAAGGGCCACTCCTGTCTTTGTCGTATTCTTATGGACTTCCGGTCACTAAGCCCAAAACGCTCTCTTACTGAAACATCAGTCACCCGTCCTGGCTCATTCCCTAATACCAAGTCTAGTATGGCCCCCTGTCTGGTTAGATTGTCAACATACTGTCTCAAAAAGCCCTCCTGGGCACTTCTAACAAATTGGTCTCCATCCAAACCCCTGGCTCTAAGGGAGTCCCAGTCAATAAGTGGAAAGTTGAAGTCACCTACCACAACTACCCTGCTTTTTTCACACCTTTTTAGTATCTGACTACATATCTGCTCCTCTGTCTCCTGTGGGCTGTTGGGAGGTCTGTAGAAAACTCCCTACATTGTGATTTCACCCTTCTTATCCCTGAGCTCCACCCATAATGCCTCACTGCAAGATCCCTCCGACGTATCCTCCATAAACACAGTTGTGATATGATCCCTAATCAGCAAGGCAACTCCTCCATCCCTTTTGTTTCCCTTTCTATCCCTTCTAAAACAGCGATATCCTGGTGAAGGTGTCGTGCTGATTGAATGACCAACACGTAACATCAAAAAGGAGGGCATACGGCACTCCAGCCATTTTTCCCTCCCAGACCCACATCAACCATCCCACTTTTGTCATTGCATTCATTAGAGCTCACTGTCATTTTAACATAACGCATGTTTCAGCAATTGTCCCCTTGTCCCACAGTGCCCTTCAAAACCTCACATGTGCTGGGCTGCATTTATCCTGCTATCATCTCCGCTTTAGATACTGTTGCTAACTTCTGCATCGGTACCAATGGAAAAGTGCAATCCAGCTTTGACCAGCATTTGATGAATCAGCACATTCAGTTTACATGCATCAAAAATGTGCAAAGCAATGTTTGCAAATGAAATATATAGCCAGAGATTGCAAATGAATACTTCATGTCTTTGCCCCTCCAATGTCCTTTTTGCTAATCAATCTGCCCACCTTGGGCATTGTCCTAGCCACTTCCCAGTTGCATTTTACACCTGAAGAATGGCAAGTGATGGCAGGAAATGCAGCTTGTGGTCAACATCATTAGTATCTGGCCTCACCTGGTCGCCAGGTATCCCTCTAAATCCCCTTGTGCCTCACAGCCCATTTCCATCCAATCCCCTCATACACTTTGAACTTTGCTTCTAACTGTCCTCCCTGTCCCTTGGACATTATAATTAACAATGCCCACACTGGTCCTCCATCCCCCATTGTGGTGTTTCCTGCCAATAACCAGCCCTCCCATAGCCTGCCACGCTCTACATCTCTCTTCCACAAAGTCCACATACATCCTGAGTTTCTCCCCACCCCAGTCTTGACTCTCCCATCTTTTTTGGCAGTGATGTCCTCACTGCCCATACAGGCAGCCCTCGCACCTTCCTTATCAATCGACAGACTGATGTCCAGGACTATATCCGCCCCAGACCTTCGACCAACTTCAGTGAGCAGCCCCCAGATGTCACTGACCAGAGACTGAACCATTATCTTCGCAGCTGACTTTACACAATTCTATTGAATGTTGTGATGGTGCTACAGAATGGAACATTGCCCACTCCTCAGACTGAATTAGAACAGATCCATTGACCATGAGTATCCCAGCTGATGACTGACGAAGACCAAGCAGCTGGACTATCGCAGATTGTGTCTTTGGCTGATGGCACCGGTGCCACCTGACCCGTATCTGCCATCGCTCCCCCAACTCGCCCTTTGACTGGAGGGAGAACTAGCCCCATACCCACTTTTTGCTTGAATACACATGCAGTGTGTTTGCCACACAAGCAGCTGGCATATGTTAAACTGATGTCTCAGTGTGCTATATAGCAAGGCCCACCTTTCCCCACCCCTCTGTCTGTCCCTGAAAGATCCCTAGCAACAAGCACAAGCAGCTTGTCTGTGTGTCTGCACAGAAGAGAATATCAATTCAGCAGTTCTGATAACTTTTAGGCTTTGGCAAGGCAATGCATGGATGTTGCTAGCGTGCAACTAGGATCCAAGTGAGCAAGCGGTCAGAGAGCAAGCAAGTAGTCCTGAGAAGTACCCTCTTCCCCTCCCCCATTTCTGATGAAGGGTTTAGGCCCGAAACGTCAAGTTTTCCTGCTCCTATGATGCTGCTTGACCTGCTGTGTTCATCCAGCCCCATGCTTGTTATCTCGGATTCTCCAGCATCTGCAGTACCTTTTTATCTCTAGTCCTGAGAAGTAGCCAGTTTAATCCGTGAGCTGGGCCTGGCCTTGACTATAAAGTGTCCCTGCAGTGGCATTCCAATGTTGGTTGCCAATGAGTATCTCTTGTGTTTCCCGCACCTCTGCCCTCATATCCCATCCCCACAACAAAAGCAAAGACAGAATCCCCCTTGTCCTCACATATCACCCCACTTACCTTGGTATTCAACGTATCATTCTCCGCCACTTCCGCCACCTGCAATCTGACCTCACACCCAAAGATATATTTCCCTCCCCACCCCTGTCTGCTTTCTGTAGGGACCGCTCCATCCGTGACTCCCTCATTCGCTTCACACTCCCCACTAGACCCACCACCTCCGGCACCTTTCTCTGCAACTGCAGGAAGTGCTACACCTGCCCCTACACCTTCCCCCTCATGTCCATTCCAGGCCCCAAACAAACATTTCACATCAGACAGGGGTTCACCTGCACATCCGCTAATGTGGTATATCGTATCCGTTGCTCCCGATGTGGCCTCCTCTACATCGATGAGACCAAGTGGAGGCTTGGGGATCGGTTGTAGAGCACCTGTGCTCTTTCACAACAAACGACAACACCTTCTGTTCACAAACCATTTCAACTCCCCCTCCCATTCCCTGGGTGACATGTCCATCCTGGGCCTCCTCCAGTGTCACAATGATGCCACCCAAAGACTGGAGGAGCAGCCCCTCATATTCCACCTTGGGAGCCTACAGCCCGATGGTCTCAATGTGGACTTTACCAGTTTCAAACTCTCCCCACCCCCGGCCTCATCCCAAGACCAACCCTCCCTCTCATTCCTGCCTCCTTGACCTGACACAACCTGGTCATCTTCTCTCCCACTATCCGCTCCTCCCACCTCACTACTGCCTACCTGCACTCAACTATCACCATCCCACCTACCTTCCCCAGCCCCACCCCTCCTCTCTCTTTTTATTTGTGAGCTCCCTTCCCCCTCCTCCATTTCTGAAGAAGAGTACCGACCCGAAACGTCAGCTTTCCTGCTGCTCTGATGCTGCCTGGCCTGCTGTGTTCCTCCAGCTCCACATTGTATTATGTCACTCTACTAAACTTCCTAGCTGGTGACACAAGAAAGCTTTCTCTGAAACTGAGCATTTCTTTGCTATTGAATTTCCTTTCTATGGTATGGCCAAACTGGCCAGAGAAGCTATAACCCTGACATCATTTTGGAAAAGGTGGGAAATGATACATTCTCTGCCCTTAGCAGAATAAATGATGAAATGGTCGCCATTCACACAGTAGTGCTCCAGAACCGAATGGCACTTGGAATTGTTTTAGTTGAGAGAGGGGACACCTGTGCCCTGATTGGCTCTGAATGTGGCATCTATATCCCTGATGACTCCGAAAGTATTACTAATCTGGGTGACCATGTTAGGAAGGAGGTCGCAAAGACCCGACAACCTCTTCCCTCTGCCCTGTGGAGTTGGGCTGCAGGATGGCTGTGATCCTTAGGGAGGTCCATTGTACAGGGACTCACAATGTTTATGATTGTTATTCTAGCTGTGTATGTTATTTTCTATTTTATTAAGTGCAGTTGCCAACAAGCTATTAAAAATATGAACCACCCCAACTACAAGCCTTGTTTCTGCAAGCCCCTTCAACATCTAAAAGACCCAAGTGACACATTTAGGTTATGATAAGAATTAAGTGATTCTCTTTGAAGGATCTCAGCAGAATTAAAAGGGAGGACTGTGACATATTTTATTATGATTATCTTTACCAAGACACTCACAAGCATTCTATGTTTACTATACTGCATTTCCATTCACTCATTCATAAAACTGTGCTTCTGTAATGCATTTTATAAATTAGATTAAACATCCCTTTTAACACATTACTGTTTCTTTACACCTTTCAATGCTTATCGGTTCAATATGCAAGTAGTGTTTAGACCTGTTTCTGCATCAAAGGCTACCCCAGAATAAGTGTTAATACCGTAACCTACTCAGAACAATGTCATTGCTGCCATCATGTCTCCATAACCCACATGAAACTTTGGAAAGATTATAATATTAGTTAGCCCTTAGCAACCACCTCTTGAGACCTGAACAGGTTGCAGATATCAAACAGGTTTCTCCACTAGTATGTACTTTATAGATATATATTAAATAGGGCCGCTGCCCCCTTTAAGAAACTTACTGTCAAAACAACGTTTCATTGAAAATGTATGAATGAATGTGTAAGAACAATCAAAACCGGCAGTAGTAAATGAAAGCTCACGACCCAACTGCAGGAGATCAGTTTAATATCATCTAAAACTTTTATGTAGTGTATAATTTCTGACTTATTTATATCATATAGGTCTAGTATTTCTTGTGACGTTATTAACTTCAAAGACAACAGGACTAACACCTCTTAATTTTTTAAACTCAGACTGGACAGATTTTCTAATCCCATCATGCGTAATAGCCAACGTTTAACAAATGCTTAAACCATCTCCTGCTTCCCAAGGACAGATGTCACGCAAACTTTTGCATATGTTAGATACAATTATGTAGCACGATAGGCTAAATTTTAATGTACATAACGACTCTGTATAAAAAGACTGCTGTAAAACTGTACTTTGGATTCCATCGCCACCTCAAACTATGTTATTGCGGATGCTCAATAAAGAGGCTATTTTCGCCACTCTCCAATCTCAGTCGTTATTGAATATGATCCCACACTTAGCTCATCTATCACCTAATCCTAAATGAATAATGTCAACTACCTCCATCAACCATTTATACATGAGGCAAGTGTAGACAATCCATTGCTTGATGATACTTTAAAAGATATATTGATAGACAATAATAGACCCGTAAATGAATGCATATTTTGGGAACTGCTGAGGACGAGATCCATTAAACAATTGTATTTCTCATACACCTACATAATGATACTGATGTATAACCTTAGTTCCCTGGTTTTCTTTGATTTTCCCATTAATTTGTGGGAGCTCGATGAAAGGTATCAATTTTAAATCCTGTGCTTCTTATTAATTATCACTCTTTTGTAACACTGCCAATTTAACTCTAAGTATGTTTAGCTAATTCCTGATTAGATCTCTTGTCATGCTATTCCTTTAAGTTAGTTACTGTCTCTTGCTTACAACTATTTTTCTCATGAAAGATATGCAACCACACAACGGCTGCTGGTCAGATGATAGATGGTCTGCCTGTGAGTGGCTGGTTTGGATCATGTTTCACAATTTTTTAAAACTCTGTTCCAACCATGCTTCACCTTTGCTGAGGAAGGGTCACCGAACCCGAAATGTCAAATCTGATTTTTCTTCCCAGATGCTGCCAGACCTGCTGAGCTTTTCCAGCAACTTCTGTTTTTGTTCCTTCACCTTTACTTGGGTTATTCAATATTGTTCCAATTGCGTGATCATATTCCAAACTGAACAGAGGAAGCAAAAACATAGGGACATTTAAATTTGAGCTTAATAGAGTCAGAGATATGGTCAGCACAGAAAGAAGCCATTCGGTCCATCAAGTCTGTGCCAGTTAAAAACAAGTACCTAACTATTCTAAAACCACTATTCATCACTTGGCCCATAGCCTTGAATACTTTTGCATTGCAAGTGTATATCTAAATATTTCTTGAGTGTTAAGAGGATTTTTGCCTCTACCATCCTTATGGGCAAAGAGTTCCAAATTCCAAACACCTTCCAGGTGAACAAGGTGCGGAGCTGGATGAACACAGCAGGTCAAGCAGCATCATAGGAGCAGGAAAGCTTGATGTTTCGGGCCTAGACCCTTCATCAGAAATGGGGGAGGGGAAGGGGGTTCTGAAATAATTAGGGAGAGAGGGGGAGGTGGATAGAAGATGGATAGAGGAGAAGATGGGTGGAGAGGAGGCAGACAGGTCGAAGAGGCAGGGATGGAGCCAGTAAAGGTGAGTGTAGGTGGGGGGGTAGGGAGGAGATAGGTCCGTCCACGGAGGACGGACCTATCTCAAAAAAAAAAAAAAAAAAAAAAAAAAAAAAAAAAAAAAAAAAATGAGGGGGGAGGAGGGGATAGGTGAGAGGAAGACCAGGTTAGGGAGGTGGAGATGAGCTGGGCTGGTTTTGGGATGCGGTTGGGGGAGGGGAGATTTTGAAGCTTGTGAAATCCACATTGATACCATTGGGCTGCAGGGTTCCCAGGCTAAATATGATTTGCTGTTCCTGCAGCCTTCGGGTGGCATCACTGTGGCATTGCAGGAGGCCCAGGATGGACATGTCATCTGAGGAATGGGAGGGGGAGTTGAAAGGGTTCGCGACTGGGAGGTGCAGTTGTTTGTTGCGAACTGAGCGCAGGTGTTCTGCAAAGCGGTCCCCAAGCCTCCGCTTGGTTTCCCCGATGTAGAGGAAGCCACAACGGGGACAGCAGATGCAGTATACCACATTGGCAGATGTGCAGGTGAACATCTGCCTGATGTGGAAAATCTTCTTGGGGCCTGGGATTGGGGTGAGGGAGGAGGTGTGGGGGCAGGTGTAGCACTTCCTGCGGTTGCAGGGAAAAGTGCCGGGTGTGGTGGGGCTGGAGGGGAGTGTGGAGCAGACAAGGGAGTCGCGGAGGGAGTGGTCCTTCTGGAAAGCAGATAAGGGTGGGGAGGGAAAAATGTCTTTGGTGGTGGGGTCGGATTGCAGATGGCAGAAGTGTCGGAGGATGATGCGTTGGATCCGGAGGTTGGTGGGGTGGTATGTGAGGACGAGGGGGATTCTTTTTTGGTTCTTATTGAAAAATGTTTTTCCTTAGATCCCCTGTAAACTTTCTGCACCTTACCTTAAATCTATGCATTGATTTCTCAACCAGAGGAGAAGTTTCCTTCTGTTTGAGCACCTCATAATTTTATAAATCTCAGTCATGACCCCCTCAGTCTCCTCACTCCATCAAAACAACCATGTCTGTGTCATGTCTTTTTGTAATAAAAAATTTTCAATCCAGACAACATCCTGGTAAATCTGCTCTGTACCCTCACCAGTGCAATCACAATGCTCCTATAATGTGGATTCCTGAACTGCTCTAGATGTGGCCAAACCAAAGTTTCATACAGTTCCAGCATAACATTCCTGTTTTTAAATGCTTCGGCTAATGAAAGCAAGTGTACCATATGCCTTCTTAACCACCTTACCCTTATTAAAACACACATATTACTTCCCCAGGGAAAGTTTGATTACATAATGTTGCTGAAAACAGATGCATGTTGCTAAAACCTTTCGTCTTGCATGCAAATTAAAAGTAAGAATAACATCTTTCATTTGACCACAGGAATTTCTATAACATGAGGAAAGGGTGATTATTAGTCGGCAAGTTGAGTTTGGTAGTCTAAACTTCTGCATTAAGAAAGCAGTAGAGACCTTTAGGCTTCCAGGCTCCAATTCAGAAAACATCCAGGTGTCACGTGTGGCGAGATTTTGAAGTTTTTCACTGTGAGGCCTGGTGGGATCACTCACTGTATATTAGCCAGCTCACCTCATTAACTATATGGTCCACTCCTATGTTGTACCTCCTATGATGCCCTCCATCATAAGGTCAGAAGTGGGGATGTTCATCGATGATTGCACAATGTTCAGTACCATTCGTGACTCCTCAGATACTGAAGCAGTCCGTGTTCACATCCAACAAGATCTGGACAATATCCAGGCTTGGGCTGACAAGTGGCAAGTGACATTCGTGCCACACAAATGCCAGGCTATGACCATCACCAATAAGAGATAATCTAACCACCATCTCTTGACATTCGATGGTGTTACCATCACTGAATCCCCCACTATCAACATCCTGGGAGTTACCATTGACCAGAAATTTAACTGGACTCACCACAATAACACCGTGGCTACAAAAGCAAGCCAGAAGCTAGGAATACTGTGGCAAATAACTCACCTCCTGACTCCTCAAAGTCTGTCTGCCATCTACAAGGCACAAGGCACTGTACAAAACGCTAGTGCGGCCTCACTTGGAATATTGCGTACAGTTCTGGTTGCCCCATTACAGGAAGGATGTGGAAGCATTGGAAAAGGTGCAGAGGAGATTTACCAGGATGTTGCCTGGTCTGAAGCGAAGGTCTTATGAGGAAAGACTGAGGGACTTGGGTCTGTTCTCATTGGAGAGAAGAAGGCTAAGAGGGGATTTAATAGAGACCTACAAATTGATCAGAGGATTAGATAGGGGTACGAGGCATAGCTGCAAATTGAGGGGTGATAGATTTAAGACAGATGTCAGAGGCAGGTTCTTTACTCAGAGAGTGGTAAGGGCATGGAATGCCCTGCCTGCCAATGTAGTTAACTCAGCCACATTAGGGGCATTTAAACAGTCCTTGGATAAGCATATGGATGATGATGGGATAGTGTAGGGGGATGGGCTTAGATTAGTTCACAGGTCGGCGCAACATCAAGGGCCGAAGGACCTGTTCTGCGCTGTATTGTTCTATGTTCTATGTTCTAAGTCAGGAGTGTGATGGAATACTCCCCACTTGTCTGGATGAGCGCAGCCTCAACAACACTCAAGAAGCTTGACACCATCCAGGACAAAGCAGTCCGCTTGACTGGCACTACATCCACAAGCATTCACTCCCTCCACCACTGATGCTCAGTAGCAGCAGTGTGTACTATCTACAAAATGCACTGCAGAAATTCACCAAAGATCCTCAGACAGCTCCTTCTAAACCCACAACCCCTTCCATCTAGAAGGACAAAGGCAGCAGGCATATGAGAACACTACCACCTCCAAGTTCCCCTCCAAGCCACTCACCATCCTGACTTGGAAATATATCGCCATTCCTTCACTGTTGTTGGGTCAAAATCCTGGAATTCCCTCCCTAATAGCATTGTGGGTCAACCCACAGCAGGAGGACTGCAGCAGTTCAAGAAGGGAAACAAATCTTGACTCCCCCATCTCTTTCAGAAATGAATCTCTCATTACTTTTGGAAGTGACCCACCCTGCTGCCATTACAACACTTCCACCCCCTACAACAATGCTGTTTGTTTGGAGTCACATGTGGGCCAGACCAACTAAGGATGGTAGGCTTCTTTCCCTACTGGACATTACTGAAGCAAATGGATTAATCTTCTTGGAAATCTGCGACCTGTTGCAGCCACAATTCACGCTAGGATAAAAGTCATATTGCCAGTGCAATGACAGTCATCGTGGCTTTGAGCTTTGTGAGTATGGCTTAGTCTAGGCTGGAGTTAGATATATTAGTAGTACTTCAGAATTTGTAGGTTGCTCTTTCCACAGGGATAATATAAAGGCCCCTGCTACAAAAAGACACAATTTTCATTCCCTTTGGCTAGAGACAAGCAGACAGTTTGGGCATGAGGATTGGCAAACTTTGCAGAACTCTCCCTGATTTAAGTTCAACTGACTGCATGTACATTGTGTTCTTGACACCCTAACTCAGCCCTATCATGTACTAAAACCAAAGCATATTTCACTGCCTCAACAACCAGATGGGGTGAATTTATGGCAACTCATATATAGATCAATCCAGAGTATCCTGGCAGTATTCATAATGCCTTCATTCTGCAACTGTTCATTTTGCCAGCTGTAATTCAGCAACCATGTAAAACTAAGGGGTAGTTACAAGGGTTAAAGGGTAAATGGCAATAGTTAGTCAGTGATAATATGACTTCCATTTGCAACCAATGTACCTATGCCATGCACGTGTGCAAGGAGAGTCTTGCTGGCACAAGGTATGTTATAAAGCAGACAACTCGCACACTGAAATAAACAGTCCACTGCCTAGAACATTCCCAGACGTCTTGCAGCACTCAGCTAAGAGAGTCTTAAAGTTTGCCGAGCTACACTGTGTGCTGTACAACCTTGTCATTGTGACAGAACAATCCCTGCCCCAGC
This sequence comes from Ginglymostoma cirratum, assembly GCA_024137785.1. Taxonomy (NCBI): domain Eukaryota; kingdom Metazoa; phylum Chordata; class Chondrichthyes; order Orectolobiformes; family Ginglymostomatidae; genus Ginglymostoma; species Ginglymostoma cirratum. Next base: position 48,710,902 of record JAHRHZ010000249.1, read on the forward strand.
CACCAGATGAATATTGAGGAGCAGGAGCACAAGGTATGAAAAGGATGAAGAGGAAGGCAGCAAACTAGAGAATTGTTTTCTACTCAGGTTCCACGTGAACAAATTCAAGTGCAATTTTAATAGCCTCAGCTCCAAAACCCTCTTCATCAAAAGTCTCATATTCCTTTCCTCTTCCTGTTACTGACTGTCATCACACAATATCTTTTAACGCAATACAAAATGAAAAGCAACACAAAACACATTCAAATTAAACATTATAAATGAATTCACACCATGCATAGTATCTGAAACAAATCACCCCAGAGTATTCCCTTTGTATCTGTTTTCCATGTGCCTTTGTCTATCCTACACAGTGCTCACATACTGACTGAAACAGGGCTGGTGGAAGGCTGCTGATTTTCAGTACAGAGGATTATAGATGACCCTGGAGCATGGCCTTGAAGAGTTCTGGGCCCAGATGCAAAAAGGTAGATAAATCCTTGAGACCTGATTAGGTGGAGTGAGAGTGAGACCTGGTAGAAAGATTGGAGGCCCTATTTTTGTGGTTGGTCAGAGTGTTGTGATTAGATTGTTTATTGGCTGCATGGTGGAGCTGGTGCCCAATCATGGGGGTTGCTCAGGTAGACATCAATGCATAGGAGTCAGTTGGAAAGCCAATCAAATAAGGATGACTTTTAGCTAACGCAAAATCAAATTTCTAGATAAGGTCCAATATTGTCAACTGTGACAATCAGGTAAAAGAACAGTAACAGCTCCCTCATATATGAAACATTTGCACTCAGTTCTAAGACAAAGTAAAGCATAATACAAATTTTAATTTCAATATCTTACAATGAAAGCGTCTTCTGTCTACAGGATACATATAGAACACATTGGTGAAAGATACAAATTTTACTCCCTTCTTTAAATCACTAGTGTAGAAGATATGTTTTTAAGCTGTTCTAAGCTCTCTTTTGTGATGAATGTGTTGAATTGACCTTACGTTTAGGTAAATGGTGGTAAATATTCCACAGCTGCAATGAAAACGTAGCTTTGACAGTTGAAAAGGAATAATGCTGTGAGTCATAGCTCATAGACCATGGAGGCTGATGTAATCTTCCAAAGAATGTAAAAGCTCTTTGTGGATTTGGCATCAAAGGTAAATGGTAAGTGTTTTCTTTTTAAATTCAAACACAGGTTTTTTTTATTTTTAAGTGTCTTTCTGCAATACTGTACAAAGGACAAAAGACATTACAGAATCTACATTAAATCAAACAAGAAAACAAGAAACAAAATACTAGTAAATGATGTTTGCTGTCATATATTGCAGTACCTGGAAATTTGAAGTAATGTAAACAATTGTTCATCAATACAGAAAGGGAATTCAGGATAATGTTATAAATGCATGTTTATGTTAATCAGGAACCTTGACGTGTCCTCCCTGCAATTTACCATTAACTATAAAACACACAAGCATGTTTACTCAATGGCCCCTTATGTCTATCAGCATACATGCTCGTGAAATGATTCCAACCCTACTTTATGGTGATCATCTTCTGTCCTAGTGTTTCTTCATGGATGAAGATTTTAAGAATATTGTATTCATCATTTGCGGGCCCTCTAGTGGTTAGTCAGGCCTCTCTGAGATCGACACCTTCTCCAGCAGTAGGTAAAAGTGAAAATGTAGTCATTACTGGAGTCAATTTCATAGAGTCATAGAATCATATAGTCATACAGCACAGAAACAGGTCCTTTGGCCCAACGTGTCTATGCCGACCAACAAATATCAAATTATGCAATTCCACTTGCCTACACTTGACCCATAACCCACTATACCCTGGCATTTTAAGTGTTCATTCAGATGCTTCTTAAACGTTGTGAAATTGCCTGTTCCATCACCCTCTTGGGTAGCATATTCCATACTTCTATCACCCTTTGGGTGAAAAAAATTCCTCAGATTGCTTCTAAACCACTGACTCGTCACTTAAAATTATGCCCTCTGATCTTCGATATGTCAGCCATGGGGAAGCGATTTGAATGATCACTCCGTCTGTGCCTCTTATAATTGTGTATACCTCAATCAGATACCTCCTCAGCCTCCTCTGCTCCAGGGAAAACAAACACAGCCTATCGAGTCTCTCCTCATAACTGAGACTTGCATCCCAGGAAATATCCTTGTGAATCTCCTGTGCACCCTTTCCCATGCAATCATATCTTTCTTTGATCCAGCCTTCTCCTCCTTTTCTCTTTCAGCCAGTCTCAATGGTATCAGTAGCACTATGGATAAACTATTCAACATCATGACAGTGGGCTGTGCTTCCCACTGACAATTATCAATGTGCCAGACAGAAACACAGTTCTTCAGGGAGTCCTTGAAGTACTTGTTCGGGGGCCATTTTTGAGTGGTCAGCTCTCTGTAAGATACGGTTTTGTGCTGGTGACTGTTGCTCACCTTGGAATGTGAAGTGCACCAATGCAATTGTTTTTTCAGTAGGACAGCCTCAATGCTGAAGATTTTGGCTTTTTTCCAGGGCTTTGGTGTTTTTGATGCAGTCCCAGTGGGGCTTGAGGATACTGAGGAAGCAATTCTGATACAAGTGCTCTAAAAGGAGTACATGATAATGATCCAAGACCCACAGCTCACCATCATACTGCAACTTTGTATACTTGGAGTTTGAACTGTACTCCAAGGCTGTGAGTGCTCCACATTCATTTGTAAAGTCTGCCAAATATGCTAAATAAGAACCAAAAGGACTGCAGATGCTGTCAATCAGAAACAAAGTTGCTGTAAAAGCTCAGCAGGTCTAGCAGCATCTGTGAAGACAAATCAAAGTTAACGTTTCGGGTCCAGACACCCTTTCTCAGAACTGATGGTAGCTTGGAAAATGTCTGTTTATATGCAGAAGATAGGGTGGGGTGGGGGGGGAGGTGATTGGGCAGGGAATGAGGTAAGGTGTAAACGATAGACGGGGATAGAGCCCAAAGAGAGATAACAGTTGGACAGACCATGGAGTTGATAATGATCTGGCTGGGGGGCTGAATAGCTGTTAATGGAGTCTGTTAGAGAGTAATAATAGGTAGTGTGTAATGGCAGACTATTTGCTGCTTCATCTCCAGGTGGTCTCCTCTTCACTGGGGAAACGAAGTGTAGACTGAGTGACCGCTTCACAGAGCATCTATGTTCTGTCCCAGAAAAAAGCCTAAGTTTCCATTTGCCTGCCACTTTAATGCACCACCCTGTTCCCTGGCTTGCTCCAGTGTTCCAGTGAAGCTCAGTGCAAGCTGGAAGAACAACACGTCATTTTCTGCTTGGGGACCCTGCAGCCCTCTGGACTCAATATCAGTTCAATAATTTTGGGGCTTGAACAACCACATATTCTAGCCCTCCACCACACAGACCAGACCTTGTTATTAAATAGTCTGCTATTACACACTACCTATTGCTAGTCACTTACAGCCAACATTAACAGCTATTCACCCTCCCAGCCAGGTCGTTATCAACTCCTTTGTCTGTCCGACTGTCTTCTCTCTCTTTGGGCTCTATCCCTGTCTATTGTTTACTTCTTACCCCCTCCCCCACACTACCCTCTGCACATAAACACTTTCCTAGCTACCATCAGTTCTGAAGAAGGGTCACTAGGCCCAAAACGTTAACTTTGATTTCACTTCACAGATGCTGCCAGACCTGCTGAGCTTTTCCTACAATTTCTGTTTTTGTTTCTGCCAAATATGCTGTTTGCTTTTAAATGCTATTATCCATTTCTGTAGTAACGGAGGCATCAAATGAAATGGACATCCCATTATAGGTAATTGCTTCCAAATTGCAGCTACTTCTGCGGGAGAGTCACACTGGATTTGCAATGTTAATTTTGTCTGTCTCTGCACAGATGCTGCCAGGCTGGCTGAGTTTAATTATTGCCCATCCCTAACTTCCCAGAAGGTAGTTAGGAGTCAACCACATTGCAGTGGGTCTGGAGTCATACGTAGGCCAGACCAAGTAGGGACAGCAGTTTCCTTTTCTAAGGGGACATTAGTGAACCAGATACGTTTATCCAGCAATCAACCATGGTTTCATGGCCACCATTAGTCTCTTAATTCCAGATCTTTAAGTAATTTAAATTCCACCATCTGCCAGTAGCCTCTGCAGTAATAGTCGCGTAATAAATCACTCGGTCATTCCTTCCCAACTTTATTGCTGTTTCAGTTAGGATGAAATGATATTTCCTTTATGCCTGTGCAGTGAAGCTTTAAAGTGGAGAAATTCTTATGTGAACTGACCCCACCTTTTTTAACTGCAGCTCATCTGTTGTGGCCCAGTGTGTTTGGATGGCAACAGCATAGCCTCCAAGCCTTAGAATAAACCAAAGAAATACAAATGCAGAACTGAGTTCTGAGGAAGGCTCACTGGATCCAAAACATTAACTCAGATCTTTTCTTCACAGATGCTGCCAGACCTGCTGAGCTTTTCCAGCAACTTCTGTCTTTTTTCCTGATTTACAGCATTCGCAGTTTTTTTCAGTTTTATTTAGGAGTTAAAGGATAAGTTGTTCAAAGTGAGGACAGGCTTGGCCAGGTGGAGGATGTTGATGGTGGATGGGGATGGCTCAGGCCATTTTTCCAGGAAGAACTGGAGAACCCCTACACCATCCTGATAGGGGATGGACATGTAAAAAGATTGCACGTCCATGGTGAAGATGAGACAACTGGAGCCTGCAACTAGAAATTCTGAAACTGATGTAAATCCTCAGAAGAATCATGATGTAAGTGGGAAGGGTCTCAACAAGGGGAGAAATCATAGAACTGAGGTTGGAAGAAATGAGTCCTAAGGGGCATGAGCAGGCATAAACAATGGGTCTGCCCAGACAGTCTGTTCGTAGATTTCGGAGGGAGCTGTGCAGGGTTAGGGGATGATGAGCTTGGAGACTACGGTGTGAGAGTACCAGATGAAATGAGGTTCGTGGACAAAATAGCCTTGTGTCCAATGGTAGGGCCATGGTTCAGGGGGAGATAGGAGGAGGTATCTGGGAGTTGGCATTTAGCATCCACAAAGTAGAGGTCAGTACGTCTGATAACATAAGAACTGGGAGAAGGAGCAGGCCGTCCGGCCCTTCGAGCCTGCTCCACCATTCAATAAGATCATGGCTGATCTTTTTGTGGACTCAGATCCACTTACCCGCGCCCTCACCATATCCCTTAATTCCTTTATTGTTCAAAAAAAATTGCCTTAGCTTTAAAAACGTTTACTGAAGTAGCGTCAACTACTTCACTGGGCAAGGAATTCCACAGATTAACAACCCTCTGGGTGAAGAAGTTCCTTCTTAATTCAGTCCTAAATCTGCTCCCTCTAATCTTGAGGCTATGCCGTCTTGTCCTAGCTTCACCTGCCAGTGAAAACATCCTCTCTACTTCTAGCTTATCTATTCCCTTCATAATTTTATATGTTTCTAAAAGATCCCCCCTCAATCTTCTGAATTCCAATGAATATAATCCCAATCTACTCCGTCTCTCCTCATAAACCAAATCCCTCAACTCCGGAATCAACCTAGTGAACCTCCTCTGCACCCCCTCCAGTGCCAGTATCTCCTTTTTCAAGTAAGGAGACCAAAACTGCACACAGTACTCCAGGTGTGGCCTCACCAGCACCTTGTACAGCTGCAACATAACCTCTCTGCTTTTAAACGCAATCCCTTTAGCAATGAAGGACAAAATTCCATTTGCCTTCCTAATTACTTGTTGTACCTGCAGACCTACCTTCTGTGATTCATGCACAAGGATACCCAGGTCCCTCTGCATAGCAGCATGCTGCAACTTTTTACCATTCAAGTAATAATCCTTTTTGCTATTACTCCTACCAAAATGTATGACTTCACATTTATTTACATTGTATTCCATCTGCCAGACCTTTGCGCACTCAATCAATGTATCTATGTTCCTCTGGAAGGTTTCACAGCCCTCTGCACACTTTGCTCTGCCACTCATCTTAGTGTCATCTGCAAACTTTGACACCCTACACGTGGTGCCCAACTCCAAATCATCTATATAAATTGTAAATAATTGTGGTCCCAACACTGATCCCTGAGGCACACCACTAGTCACTGATTGCCAGCCAGAATAGCACTCATTTATCCCCACTCTTTGCTTCCTGTTAGTCAACCAATCGTCTATCCACGCTAATACTTTTACCTCTAACGCCATGCATCCTTATCTTATGCAGCAGCCTTTTGTGCGGCACCTTGTCGAAGGCCTTTTGGAAATCCAGATACACCACATCCACTGGGTCCCCATTGTCCACCTTGCTCGTAACGTCTTCATAGAATTCCAAAAGATTTGTCAAACATGACCTGCCCATCATGAACCCATCAGCGTCTGCCCAACGGGACAATTTCTATCGAGATGCCTTGCTATTTCTTCCTTGATAATAGACTCAAGCATCTTCCCCACTACAGAGGTTAAGCTAACTGGTCTATAATTCCCCATCTTTTGTCTACCTCCTTTTTTAAACAGTGGCGTCACATTTGCTGTTTTCCAATCTGCTGGGACTGCCCCAGAGTCCAGTGAATTTTGGAAAATTACCGCCAGTGCACCTGCTATTTCTCCCACCATCCCTGGGGTGCATTCCATCAGGGCCAGGAGACTTATCAATCCTTAGCTCCATTAGCTCACCCAACACTACCTCTTCCGAAATAATGATTAGCACCACACATATCAGCAGGGTCCATAATAAAAGCAGGGTTGGATCTGAGAGCACAGAGTGCAGTCAGTTCAGAGAGAGATAGGTTTGAAAAGGTGAGCGGGAAGAGAGAGATGTTAAGGCATCAGATGTCACATTGACAGATCTCAATGAACAGTTCGAGTGCAGGAAAAAGGCCAGAGGGATGGGTCAAGGTGGAGGGAGAGTGTTGAAAGCAGGTGAAGGGGCCTGTAGGACAGGGAGAGGACTGCTGTCAAAAGAAATGAGCACGGACGATAAGGCAACAGGCTAGGGTTAGATGAGTTCAATGTCGTGGCTGAAATTGAATGAGGTGGGAGTGCACAGGGATAAAACTAGACCTTTGCTGACTACAGAATGCTCAGCATCGGAGAGCAGAAGGTCAGAAGAGACAGTAAATACCTGACAAGCGGTGGAGTTAAGAGAAGGGATGACCTGACAAAGGATTACTTGACCTAATACATTAACTCTTGACCTGAAACGTTAATTCTCCTTTCTCTCCACAGATATTGCCAGGCTTGCTGAACTTCTCCAGCAATTTCTATTTTGTTTCTCAGCATTAGATTAGGATTCAGAATTTCCCTTCCCACGGTAGGTTGCGTATCAGGCTTGAACCCTCCTTTACTTATTATTTTATCCAAAACTGTTAAACTGAAAACTGCAGTCTACACAATACAGTGAGGATCACCTCATCCAGAACATGATGGCCATTGAGTTGCTTGGAATCCTTACATCCTGGCCAGTATCTTTGTCAGGAATGACATCCACCCTGCTGTCATTTTCTTCATTTTTCCTCTCACTATGTTTACCTGCTAATTGAGATGGTGTGCCAGTGTGTGGCACTTGGAGCCAGCTGTGACATTTGGATGTAAATGAGTGCCTGTGACCATCCTGCAAGTAAGATGCAGCTGGTTTAAAATACGTGAGTTCTACCTTTCTCTCAGCATCCCGTACACTCGATGCTGATCATAAAGATTAGATATTAATTATAGAAAATGTGAAATTTAGATTATACAATGCTCCTTATTTAACATTGCCCTCTTTAGTGTTATTTTGTTTAATTATTGGTTTATTTTTAGGCCTTATTTTTGGATTCATATTGGCATTTCTAGTTCTGCTTTGTGCACTATATGTCACAGTGGCAGAATCAATTTAATCTGCAGTGATATTTTTGATCTAAAAGTGCATTTACTTTATGTGCATGTATATGTTAGTTTTTAAAATAAGTATTTTTAATCAGTAGTAAGAACAAATTTTGTCAGCAGATGCTATAAACTATTCCCAACACTGAGAGTTGAACCAGCTGCTCTCTCCACAGATAGAAAATTGTGTGTCATCAGAATCTGTTCAAATCCAGGGAAAAGTTTTTACTTTCTGAGATCAAGAAAATCAAATTGTGAACTCCAATTTCATTTTGGAAAAGCAACCTTTTTCTCATGATACTGATTATAACAGTCCAGATATAAGCTACAAAACCATTCTCATAAAAGAATCCGGGTATAACTTGTGAACTCCTTCCCTAATGGATGCTGCTAGGGAGAAAAATTAAACTTCTGTGCCATAAGCCACAAAAAAAATTAAAAATCAGAAATATATAAAATATTGAAGAATCAAGAAGACTAAATTTTACTGAAGCCAGTGAAAGATTAAATCACCAAAAAACCACCCCATCTGCATTATAAAAAAGGTAGGAAAGGAGACAGAGCAAGAGAGACAAAATGGGAAAGGAGATAGAGTGATCTTAAAATATCTTCTGGAACCTGTTATTGTACAACAGTGAGGAGAAGTTCAGGCTTGGTTGGCTGTGGAGCAGATAACTTAAAGGCATACTGACCATGAGATATAACACAATATGCCCCCACTGGTCCACATGTTGAGCCATTGCCACACTCTTTGTTCCTTTGAAAAACAATCAATTACCCCTTTTCAGAAGTGTAGCCCTCCATGCTTCTAATACCTGACCGAGCGATGTGTAGATCCTAGAACAGGCAAAGGTCCGTTGTTTAGAATCCTTCTGGAACTGTATGAATGCTAAATACTTTGTATTCCCATCCTTGGAGGCTCATTGGGCACCAATTCAACCATAGATCACAAGCCTGCTTATCCCCCTCCCTTGCCTTCCACATCACAAGCCCCAGTACTTCCAGACGCCAAGATCAAATGAACTGCCTTACATTTATGGCCCATAGGCTTTCATTAGAAATAGTCCAGACAAGAAAGTGAGATCTATCGACTCAGTCTTCCCAAAAGTTCAGTGCAATCAAAATTCATAGTAGTTACATAAGATATGTGCATAAATGTATTGTAACTGAGAATGTACTTTGAAAGTAATCATATTGCCGTCGTGTTGGAATTGTCTGTTTGGTACTAGTGGATTTACATGCTCAGAAACAGCATATGTTAATAAACATGCATACTTCTGATTGCGCTTTTAATTTTGACAAATACAAACATGAAAACCACTTTTTAAAATGAAGTTAATATATTGTCAAAATTAATTACATCCCGCCACAAACGTTTTCTTAATATTTTACTGTTGTTAAATTTCCTGCAGCAACAAACCTGCTGCAACAACTTGCATTTGAAAGGGCATCCCATATAAAATTTGTGCAGTAATTAAGGCAACAATTCTTACTGGGATTTTCTGAGTTTGGCAACTCATAATGATAAATGACTCAGCGTTTGCCATCATTGAGGATGCTGCCTCTCTGTGGACGAAAGCTTGTATTAACGTTTTGGTCTTCCTCTAATGTTACTTGGAATTTCAGGCAATAAGTATCAACCTTCTAAATGACATTAAAGAAGTGTTAAAACTTCTGGACAAACATATCACATGAATAGCTGGACAGAAAGAATATCAATCAAATGACTTCAGTCTGAAGCTGATTGAACTAATTTCTACCCACTTTCCACCCACATGCTGAATCCCCCACAGTGAATCAATAATTTGCAGAATCAAAGTCAAGTAGATGCAGCTTTAGAAACCATGACAAACAGAAACAGAAACAATATTACCTGAAACACACCCAAAATTGCTTGGAGGTAGCTAAAATATTTGGTGCAGGCTTCAACAAGATACAGTGTGCTAAGGACTAAAAACAGTGGGCAGAATCTTACTTTTTTTGGCTAAGTGTCAATTTTGTCAGGTTTCATTGAGATTTCTGTCCATGAGGCTGAAAGAGTTTTCTCATGTTATCACCTCAAACTTACCTTGCTCACTTCGACGGCACCCCTTGTCTCTCATGCTGCCTTGACTTTCTTACTTGTCGTAGCCAGAAAAACTTGTCACTGCTGCATATCCAGAATGGTCTGGTACCCCGGGTGCTGGCACCATCTCTAAAAGGCTGTTGCACACCCGAATGAGCTCAGTCAGTCTGGAGCTGCCCAGCATGGTTTGTGATACTCGCCCCAGACATGGCAGATCAGGGGAATTTGTCGCCTCACTTTGCAGACAAAATGTCGGTGGATGGGTTGGTGCAGGGGAAGGCTCTCCTTTTCCCTCAGAAGTGGTACAGGTAATCATGACAGCAGGTCATGCCAAGTTGGTCCATGGCTTCCAACCAGGCCAATGCAAACTGAGCCATTCTGGAGAGCTGCACAGCAGTATAGGAAAAAGTGCCATTTATTTTCTCTCTGCAACCTCACACTCACTCCATCTCTGCAAGTGCATCCACTTCCCCATAAAGCTCATACTCCAAAGCTGTCACTATTGCATGTGATAGCCTCTCTCCCTTACTCTCACCTCACTCCAAAGTCCCCCCTACACGATTAACCCTGCACAGCCTCTGTTCTGATTACTCACTCTTTTGGTACACCTCACCGCCTTTGCTCCCATGTACTAAAAACTATGTGATACACTTTTATCTTCCTTAATCAGACCATAAGACATAGGAGCAGAAATTAGACCATTTGGCCCATCAAGTCTGCTCTGCCATTCAATCATAGTTAATAAGTTTCTCAATCCCATACTCCCACCTTCTCCCCGTAACCTTTGATCCCTTTAACAATCAAGAACCTATCCATCTCTGTCTTAAATGTACTCAATGACCTGGCCTCCAAAGCCTTCATGTGGAAAAGAACTCCATAAATTCACCACTCTTTGGCTGAAGAAATTTGTCCTCATCTCCATTCTAAAGGGGCCTCCTTTTACTCTAAGGCTGTAGCCACGGGTCCTAGTTTCTCCTCCTTGTGGAAACATCTTCACAAAGTCCACTCTATCCGGGCCTATCGATATTCTGTAAGTTTCAGTTAGAACCCCCTCATCCTTCTAAACTCCTTCAAATAGCGACCCAGCATGCTTAAACATATCTCACATGTTAAAAATTTCATTCCTGGGATCATTCCCGTGAACCACCTCTGAACCTGCTCCAGGGCCTATACATCCTTCCTGAGATATGGGGCCCAAAATTGATCACGATATACTAAATGTGGTCTGATTAGAGCCTTATAAAGCAGAAAGTACATCCCTGCTTTTATATTCTTGTCCTCTCAAAATAAATGCCAGCATTGTATTTGCATTCCTAAAATAGTCTATGCCTCTATTCTTCGTACCAAAGTGCATGACCACTCATTTTCCCCCACATTGTCTTCTATTTGCAATCCTCTTTTTTTTTTCACATTGCAGGATAAGACAGCCTGCAATAGATCAGAAAGAGCTATGGCAGGTGAAGGAATGCCTAATATTTGATTCCCCACTCCTTACAAGACCAGGGTCCTGAACCTGACTGCCTCAAGCAGCTGATTATGTCCAAGCCTATGGGCTTGGATCAAAGGCTAACTCTGGACTATTGTATTGGGACCCCCTAACTGAAGGGTAACTCTCTTGACTTGGCTGAGGACTGCTGACAACCATTACACACTTCCTGGCTTTATATTTGCACTAAATGTCAAGACAAGATGGAAGTACTGTGAACCTGGTGGCTCAGGTATTTTTCCCTGTTAATCATTAATGGGATGAGGGACGTTGCTGGCTAGGCAGCATTTATTACCCATCCCTAATCGCCCAGAGGGCAGTTCAGAGTCAACCACATTGCTGTGGGTCTGGAGCCTCATGTAGGCCAGACCAAGTAAGGATGGCAGTTTCCTTCCCGAAAGGTGAACCAGGTGGGTTTTTCATGGGGTCGTCATTAGATTCTTTATTCCAGATATTTGTCAAATTCCAATTCCACCATCCACCAAGGCGGGATTCAAACCCAGGTCCTCAGAATATTATCTGGGTCTCTGGATTAACAGTCCATCGATAATACCACGAAGCCATCACCTCCCCTGGCATAAAGCACAAAAAGACAAGGTAAGACAGGGATACTGTGAGGATCTAGGTAGGATCAAGGCAAGTGAGCACAACGAGACCAAGTCAGCATCCCTGAGATGGCAGCCTGTTTGGTCTCCAAAGTTCAAGCGTATTGGAGGTGTGAAATAATGGTGCGGAGAGGCAGGCAAGCGTCCAATGTTAAAGCTTGTGGACAAGGTTTGCATGATGCCACTGTCCATGGAGTGTGCCCTGAGAGGCTGATGCCAGGTCCCCAAGTTGAAGCTGCAGAAGTGAAAGGAGCAAATTGAAATCACCAAGTGTCCGCTCAGATTTCCCGATTGGGAATTCTCATTGTCCTGTTTGCTTGTGATGGTTGGTAGAATAGGAAGCTGCATATTAATGAGATGATATTTGCAGTTAATGAGGCTGATGACAAGCAATAATCCCCATTAATAGGCATTGTGCTGCTCTGCAATGAGAATCTCATCTCAAAGCCTGGAACTCTGTGGGAAAACGCAACCAGTTGGTTTTAACATCAGGAATGGCCTTGCTGGACTTCTCATATGCTTCTCCTAGTTTTCTCACAATGGCTTATGCCCTCTGTTATATAAATAATTGGAGATTGTTTTCTTCTTTTAACATTTAGAAGCATTTACAAACCCATGTGCACACACACAAATACAAAATATTTCATACAATGCCACACGTAGCAAAGTGACAGGTAGTTCTTTGAAATCTTATTCCATATATCTTTGAAGTTATTAGAGAGAGGGTAAGATTCAGCAAAATTTACTAAGGAATGCTAGGATTTGGAACTGAACATGCTGTTAAAACATGGACTCCTTTACTTTCCTTCTGGACTCTACTGATATTTGTGTATGTCAGCATTAATTGGAAAAAAAAGGACAGTGCAATTTTTAATGCATAACATCCTTTTCTTAGACAATGATGGACATAATATTCTTTAATGGTCTTTAACGGTCTGTGCAATATAATGAGGAGACATGTATTCATAGTATAAACCACACCATTATTCCCCACCAAACTGATCTCAAAACGGCATGACCTTAGCTCCGCCGTCTACAACTGGATCTTCAGCTTTCTGACCCACAGACCGCAATCAGTGAGGATAGGTAACTGTACCTCCTCCACAATAACACTCAGCACTGGAGCCCCCCAAGGATGTGTCCTCAGCCCCCTACTGTACTCCCTGTACACCTACGACTGTGTTGCCACATTCGGAATGAAAGTAGTGTGATGGATATCTAACAATAATGAGTCAAAATACAGAAGGGAGATAGAGGGCTTGGTGACATGGTGCAAAGAAAACAATCTGTCTCTCAATGTCAGCAAAACTAAAGAGCTGATCATCGACTCAGAAACAAACAAAGAGAACACATCCCCATCTAGATCAATGGAACTGAGGTTGAGAAAGTGAAGAGCGTTAAGTTCCTCAGAGTGACGATAGCCAATAACCTGTCCTGGGCTTCCCACGTAAATGCGACAGTCAGGAAGGCACAACAACGCCTCTTCTTCTTCAGGCAGCTCAGGAAATTTGTCATGTCCATAAGGTCCCTCACCAACTTCTACAGATGCACCATTGAAAGCATACTGTCCGGGTACGTAACGGCCTGGTATGGCAACTGCTCTGCCCAGGACCATAAGAAACTACAGAAAGTGGTGTGCACAGTCCAGACCATCACGGAAGCCAATCTTCCATCTATGGACTCTATTTACATGGCCCGCTGACATGGAAAGGCAGCCAACATCATCAAAGACCCATCACACCCTGGTAATGATCTCCTACAACCTCTTCCATCAGGCAGAAGATACAGAAGCCTGAACACACACAAAAGCAGGTTCAGCAACTGCTTCTTTCCGGCCCATATCAGACTGTTGAATGAATTCTAGCCTCAAATAATGTAACCTGGAAGCCTCTAAGTCTTTTTGATCTGTACATTCTCTGCTTGCTGTGATCTGCCTGTACCAGTCATAAACAAAACTTTTCACTGTATTTCAGTACATGGGATGATAAAATCAATCAAAGTCATCGTCCCGCAGTGTTCATTTCTCATTGTAGAGAGCCAACTAGTGATGGTTCAATCTGGGAGTCACTACACCTCAGATGAGGGTAGAGGTTGAGAAGAATTGTTCTTCATTGTAACTTCAGCTGGCGCAATTATTGAGCCCACATTACTGGTGTTACTTTGCATTGCAAACTATTGGTCCAGCCAACTGTGCTAACCAGCCACTGTTACTAATATTGCAATCGTATCAGCAGCTATATGCTCTTGAGGCTCTGCGCAAGGATGGAATATTCTGTACAAGAGAGCTCTAATACATATTATGTATAAAAACCTGTGAACAAAACAGCTTACTGGAACTTCGGAGATTCAGAAAATAGTTACTATCAAATAAGGCAGAGACAGAGATTCAACACATTCAGAATAGGCACTGTAGTTTCTAAATCATCAGCCTCTCAGTAGTGTAGGAATGACCCCAATGGTGGGAAGTCTGACCATGGTATCAACATAAATCAGTTTGTCTCCAAACTTGTAAAGTTTGCATAACAGGGACATTCAACTTCACCATTAATAGATACTAAATTTCCTGTTCATTTAACCAAAACCTCAGTCATGTACAATGAATCAAAAGATTTGTACATCAACTGAAAATAGTTCACTTCACAACATAATTGCTGAGGTAAGGTGGATGTTTCCTCTCTTATTATTTTACTACCTTACATTAGTTGAAGTCTCATTCATCTCATGTTCTTCATCTGAGATGTCAATATCAGAATCAGTTTCAATGTTTACAAATGGCGTTTTCAGTGCTTTGAAGAATGATGTGTTTCGTGCCATGATTTCAAAACTGGGCTTAGTGATGATCATTGATCGTATTTGTGTTGGTTACAACAAATGCCTATATATCTTAGGGGGCTGTTTGTGTCTCAAAAATGTCTATCATATTTAATGTGCACTTTTTCTCCTGGCTTTAGCAGCATTCTTCTAAATTTCATCTTTTTCTCTGCATTTACTTCAATTAAATCCTTCTGCCCTCAATCACATTCATGGACATATTTATTAATAGATTGGAGAGATTGTTCAAGAAAAGGTGTGCAAATGGGAGATGCAAAGCTGAGTATAGCTGAAGGAATTCCTGTAGCTGAGTGAGGGCTGTTTTGTAATTGTGACCAAAACAATATGGCTTTTGCTTCAATGAGTTTGAGTCATAGAGTCACAGAGGTATACAGCATGCAAAAAGGCCCGACAGCCCAACTCACCCATGCCAACCAGGTTTCCTAAGCTGAACTAGTCCCATTTTCCTGCATTTGGACCATATCCCTTTAAACCCTTCCTATCCATGTGCCTATCCGAATGTCTTTTAAATGTTGTAGTTGTACCTCTACCACTTACTCTGGCAGCTTGTTCCATATACATACCTTCCCCATGTGAAAATGTTGCCCCTCGGGCACCTTTTAAATCTTTCCCTTTCACCTTAAAACAATGCCCTCTAACTTTGGGATCCCCTATCCTGGGGAAAAGACCTTGGCTAGTCACCTTATCTATGCCCCTCATGATTTTATAAACTTCTGTAAAGTTGCCCTCAGTCTCCAACGCTCGAGTGAAAAAAGTCCCATTTTATCCAGACTTTTATAATTCAAATCTTTCAGTCTCAGTAACATCCTTGTAAATCTTTTTTTGTACCCTTATCAGTTTAATAACATCTTTCCTATAGCAAGACGACCAGAATTTTATGCAGTACTCCAAATGTGACCTTTCCAATGTTTTGCACGGCTGTGATATGATGTCCCAACTCCAGTACCCAGTGCTCTGATTGATGAAGACAAGCATGCCAAATGCAATCTTCACCACCCTGTGATGCCACCTTCAAGTAACTATGTACCTACACCCTGAGGTCACTCTGTTTAGCAATACTCCCCAGAACTTGACAATTAACTGTTTAGCTGTATCTGTATGTACCACTGGTTTTCTTTTCCCAAGGTATACATAATTTTCTCCATTCCTTCATTAACTCTTGATCAATGGGGTGTAATGTTTCAATAGGTACAGCCCAAGTATTCACAAATTTTTGAATACAGTATTTATCTTTACCTTGCTGGAGTGGACATTTATGTTATATCTTTGACATTATCTGTATCGGGACAGATTCCACAATGTGAATACACAGAGTAAAAACAATTGATCTGGCTTGCATTTGCCTGGTACTTCCTGCTGTAGAAAACAAGCTCTCCGTAGTGAGTTACTGTCATGAATGAGTGGAGGTTCTGGTCTTGATCTTCTTTGGCTTTGCCATTACCACAATATCATCAGTAATGCATACATGCATACATACATTTCCCTAATTCTGCTCATATGTTGCTGGAACATATCTTGACTGACAGATAAACTGAAAGTTAATCTCTGGTGTAATATCTTCCAAATGGTGTTCTGATGGAAGCGTCATCCTAAGATTCCCTAGCTAAGTGTACTGGCCAAACACCATGATTGGTCTCTTGATTGAAATTGAATTTTGTTTGTTGCATGTTGAGCATTTAAAGCAAGATTGGTTCAAGTGTGATGAATAACTTGAGTATTTTTACCTAACCAAATGTAGTTGTACTTGATATCATGCAATAAACCTTTGTGTTATCTAAGAATGTATTCTGTATTTTGTAGATGCTCTAGCATGGCTAATCTTTCACCATTAATCACTAGATGGGCCAAAGACAAAGCAGAAACGGTAGATAATTTAAAAGCGTAAGCTACCTCTAACAACCCTTACTGAGTATTGCATACTGGTAGAGGTGACAGGAATTGTCGTCTAGAAAGATACTACAATGCTTAACATAGGTATCTATTGAAATGACCTTGGATTATTTGTAATTATATTTTATATTCAATATGCTCAACATCATTTAAGTCACATCTGTTTGCTTGTTGCTTCAATGTCCTCCACACTGGACAATTGCATCATCCGCTTCCTTCTTAATTTGTAATAAAACAATTGTGTTTCTATATTGCATCTGCATTTTTCCTGAGAAATAAGTTGTTAGATTTTTTTTGCTGAGTCTAATTGTTTTCCCTTTGTGTTTATGTAAGTGACTTGAAGGAACCTTCCAATTCTTCATCTCTATATTGAAAAGTAAGGGCTTTTTTTTACCTTTTGTCATCTGTAATTGCAAAATCTCCCAGTGCATCTTTGAATAGCAGCCCTTTTGTCAACCTGGGAATACTGATGTTGGCTTAGAATGCATAGCAAATATGGTAGGTTGGGCGCAGCCAATAATCGACAATAGTGTATAATTATGGACTATGGATTGTATTCTTTTCAAAGAAAAATCTTTCTGTAATGATGCAGTTTTTTTTATTGGATGATTATTTTTGTGAGGTCAATGAGTGCGCATGCATGCTTTTGTGTGCATTGACATGTACGCACATGTACAAGTATGGATACGCACAATGCAGACCTTTCTTTGCCAGCCCTAGGATGGAGTACCTCAACATGTGTCTAACAACAGCCTTAATGTGTTCCCTAAATTTCTCCCTTACAATACAGTTTGCAGTAAGTAGACAAACACCCCACAAAAATTTTGCAGATGAAAGCAACATTTCATATTTTCATGTTCTTCATGACTATTGTGAAGGTTTTGAGAAGAAACTGGAAGATTCAGCAAGATTTAACAAAGAACGATTAGAATCAGAACTACACATGCTGTTAAAACATGCCTTATGTTCTTCTTTGAGCTCCCTCTTTAAAGTTGTCTTGAATGGGCACTATGCACAAAGCAATTTTCAAAATACTACAAGAAGTTAAACTTATGCCCTATCAGGTGGATTTGAGTGGAGATATAACAGACATGGTATTGTATTGTTGCAGAGCTGCAGAGTTCTTGCCTGCTCCCTGACCAATATTTATCTATCAAATTACATTACTAAAAGAGATTATCTGATCATTATTGCATTGTTTGTTGGCGATTGCTATCACCAAATTGGTTACACTTCTTACATTTACTGCCACGACTGCACTAGGGATCGGTAATAAATGCTGGCCAGCCAGCAGCATGCATGCCCTATGAGTAAATAAAAATAATTCAAATTATTTAACTGTCTATGCAGTGCTTTAGGTCCTTAGTACGTGAGAGGCATTATGAATAAAGATATTCCTTTCCTTTTATATCGAGTAGCAAATTTTGCAGCAGTTTAAACAAAAGAAATGCTATCATATTTGATGTTGAGCTTGAAACTCTCCAGGTCAAGATTCTTCTCTCATGTAGTAACAATTTGCAGATTAATGTTACAATTATCTATGGCAACTATTGCTGCCCAGTGCTCCCACAGAGCAGCGTTTGGCATCCATACATCAGGTTTTAGAGACAAAGTAGAGAGTAAGGGTTACTAACAAAAAAGTGAGTTACTTTGGCAAAAAGCAATGTCAAGGTCTGTCTTCATTATATAGGGAAGATTTCATTGAAATCACTTAGCAAAGGTGCTGCAATGTCGAACGAGTGTCAGAGAATATTGTAGAACTCATGAATATTTGATCGCGACACTTAAGTGCAGTTCGGATATTTGAATTCCTGGTTTATTTTCTTACCTGATCTGTTCAAATTTCTTAGCATATAAAAGCACTCTTCCTTAGGGAAGATAAACTATGCCATTTCACCTGTGGTGAACCCAGTTCTGATTGTTGTAGTATAATACATTCAAGGAGAAATTAAATCAGTACTTGATAGAGAAAAGACTGTGAGGTTGTGTTGACTAAGTTGGACTAAATAAGTTCAGACGAGGCTTTTGTAGAATGAATGGCCTATTTCTTTGCTGTGAGCTCCATGTAATTTTATATAAGTATTCTATTGCTGGCTACCATAGAGGCCAGTTAAGTACAAATTGCTGTGGGCAATGGTATTGTATGAATATGAACTTCTACTCCATAGACTTAGTTCCATAACCTTGCCGAAGTCAGTGCTATAGAAAGATTCCACAGAGCATATCCCATTACTTCTGTACAACTCATGTAGCCTGTCATGCTGGGAATGGAACAGGTGCACAAAAGCTGTATATACACTACAATTATCCCAAATGACCAGATAGTTATTTAATTCATTTTCTTAAATCTTAGAGCTGGCAAGTCCACTGAATGCATGTGCTATTCACTGCCAGAAGAACATATTTTTCAAACAGTTGTGGAAATCTAGCTTGCAGATGATTGGGAGCCAAATGACAAATGGATCTTTTGCTGGCAACAAGTCTGTGGGTTGTTGACCAGATGATGATGACAGAGGCTGTCCACTGACCAACAGCTATCTGATTGGCTCTCAGATAGCTGAACAACTTGGGAATGTGAGTGAGAGAGAAACAATTGAATCTTTACAAAGGCAGGAGCTATCTCTTCTCTCCATAGTAAAAAACATGCAAGCCTGAAGAGAGCCAGTCAACGAGTGGCTCCTGCAAGCAAGTGAAACTATCTGAAGAAAGAAGACTGAGAAACAGAATTCTGATCAGCACAAGAATCCATTCAACAAAATCTTTAGACAGTGGTTTCTGAACTGCCGTATCCATTTTCCCCTCTGTGCATAACACCCATTTTATTGTATGTGTCTATCTGTAAATGGGTCTGTGCTTGTAAAGGAGTATGAGTTTTAATAGGTCAATTTATCATGCTTGTTTATTGTTTATCCGTAGCTAGAGTCTAATAAATTACAATTGTCAAGTACAAAGACGAGGCCTGTGTTTTCAATCAACCTGGACCTGAAATACAAATAAATTGGAGAATTCTGCATATTTCTTAAAAGCTTAACTTTTGTGGTGACTCTGGAAAGAAGCAGAGCTTGATTTTCCATGTGCTACCCCAGTGAGATGTGAAATACGTTAACTGGGAAAATATTTTTTAACTCACTCATGGAACATGGGCATCGTTGTCTGGTCAACATTTGTTGCCCTTACCTCGTTGACCTTGAGAAGGTGCTGGTGAGCTGCCTTCTTGAACTACTGCAATTTATGCACTATAGTTTGATCTACAATGCCCTTAGGGAGGGAATTCTGGTACTTTGACCCAGCAACAGTGAAGAGCCAGCGATGAGTTTCCCTGTAAGGATAGTGAGAGGCTTGGAGTGGAACTCGCAGGTGGGGGTTTCCATGGTATCTGCTGTCCTTGTCCTTCTAGATGGAAATGGTTGTGTGTTTAGGATGTATTATCAAAGGATCTTTGGTGAACTTCTGCACTACATCTTGTAGATAGTACACACTGCTGCTAGTGAACGTTAATGGCAGAGGTAGTGAATGCTTGTGGATGTGCTTCTAATCAACTGGGCTACTTTGAGATTGGTGTCCAGCTTCTTGAGTATTGTTGGAACTGCACACATCCAAGCAAGTGGAGTGTATTCACTTGTGATATGTGCCTTGTAGATGGCGGTCAGGCTTTGGGGAGTCAGGACATGAGTTACTCGATTCAGTATTCTTAGCCTTTGACCTAGTCTTGTAGCCATTGAACTTATATGGTGATCCCAGTTGAGCTTCTGGTTAATGGGAACCCGCATGATGTTGTTAGCTGGAGATTCAGTGATGGTAGCACAACTGAATGCCAAGGGATAGTGGTCAGATTGTCTCCTGTTGGAGATGCCTGGCATTTATGTGGCATGAATTTTACCTTTCATTTCTCAGTCCAATCTTGGATATTGTTCAGATCTTGTTGCATTTGAAAATGGGCTACTTCAGCATCTGAGGAGTCGCAAATGGTTCTGAACATT
The DNA here is from genome assembly GCA_024137785.1 of Ginglymostoma cirratum. Taxonomy (NCBI): domain Eukaryota; kingdom Metazoa; phylum Chordata; class Chondrichthyes; order Orectolobiformes; family Ginglymostomatidae; genus Ginglymostoma; species Ginglymostoma cirratum. Next base: position 48,731,590 of record JAHRHZ010000249.1, read on the forward strand.
GTGCAGTCATTGGCGAACATTCCTACTCTGACCTTTGTGATGATGTGGAGGTGCCAGTGTTGGACTGGGGTGGTCAAGGTCAAAAATCACAATACATCAGGTCATAGTCCAACAGGTTTATTTGAAGACACAAGCTTTCAGAGTCTTGCTCCTTCTTCAGGTGTCAGTGAGAGAGGTGACATCAGACACAGAATTTATAGCCAAAAAATCAAAGGGTCATAGAACTGATTCAAATGTATTGAACAAACATAAAATGACTGTTAAATCTTTAATCAATTAAAAAGGATTCATATGCAAATCCCAGAATGACTTTCAAGTCACTGCCCCAAGATAACTAAAGGTTTTATCAGTCTCCCAGAGGTGACATCACAGGTCACAAATTGTGTGCTTTCTGAACAAAATAGAATGTATCTACAATTTTGTTCAAAAAGCACACAATTTGTAGATAGCCAATATGAAATTTTATAAATTCCTACTTTAGAAATAAAACCAGCCTGACTCCAAGTTAATACACAGCCAGATTCTAACCAAGGCCTCACACCTAAAATGTGTTGTCTGACCTAATGAATGGTTGGGCCCAGGACACTACCCTACGGAACTCCTGCAGAGATGTCCTGGAGCTGAGATGACTGACCTCCAACTACCATAAATGCCTTCCGGTGTGCCAGGTATAACTCCAATCGGGGAGAGTTCATCCCTGATACCAGTGATTCCAGCTTTGCCAGGGCTCCTTGATGCCATACTCAAACTAATACAGCCTTCAAGGCAAGGGCAGTCACTTTCACCTCACCTCTGGAATTCAAGCTTTTTGCCCATGTTTGAACCAAGGCTGTAATGAGGTCAGGAGAAGAGTGGCCCTGGTGGAATCCAAGCTGGACATCACTGAGCAGGTTATAGCTGAGCAGGTGCTGCTTGATAGCACGGTTTCTTTACTGATGGTCAAGAGTAGACTGATGGTTTGGTAGTTGGCTGGCTTAGATTTGTTCTGCTTTTTATGTCCAGCACATACCTGGGCAATTTTTCATATTTTCGGGTAGATGCCAGTGTTGTAACTATAATGGACAAGTTTGGCTAATGGAGTGGCACGTTCTGAAGCACAAGTCTACTGTAGTATTGCCAGAATATTGTCAGGGTCCATAGTTTTTGCAGTATCCAAGTCTCCAATTATTTTTGGTATCACATAGAGTGAATCGAATTGGCTGACTGGATCCGTGAGACTGGGGACCACAGGAGAGGCAGGTGATTTCTGCTGTTGTCTTTTCCGGTGCCTAGGTTGATGCCAGGTGGTCCATTTCATTTCTTTGGCGAGACCCCAATGTGATTGACACAACTGAGTGACTCGCTAGGCCGTTTCAGAGGGCAGTTGAGAGTCAAACACATTGCTGTGGGTTTGGAGTCACATGTAAGCCAGACCAGGTGAGGATGGAAGATTGCCTTCCCAGAAGGACATTGATAAGCCATATGGGTCAACACAATGTGGAGCTGGAGGAATACATCAGATCAGGCAGCATCAGAGGAACAAGAATGTCAACGTTTCAGGTCAGGACCCCTCATCAGACGTTCTGACTCCAGCTCTGACTCCAGTATCTGCAGTTCTTGCTATCTCTGAATAATCCAGCTGGGGTTTCTAGCAATGAACAATGGACACTGGTTTCATGGTCATCGGTAGATTCTTAATTCCAGAGTTTTTTTATTGTATTCAAATTTCATCATCTACCAGAATCCAGTTTCTGGATTAATAGTCTAGTGATAATATTGCCAGGCCATTGTCTCCCAGATGCTTAGCATTGAGAAAAAGATTGTCCAATCTTGCTGGGGAGCAATGAGGGGCCTATTTGTATCCATTGACATCTCATTATGAGTTAACTATGACAGATGGTGAAACTTGAATTCAATAAAAATCTGGAATTGAGCTAGCCAAATGGCAGTCACTGCCAATTGTTGTGAAAACCCATCTGGTTCACCAATGTCTGTTAGGGAAAGAAAACTTGCAACTGTGCATGGTTTGGCCTGCACATGAAACCAGTCCCACAGCTGTGCAGTTGACTCCTAACTGCCCTCTGAAGTGGTCTGAGCAAGCCACGTGGATCATGGGCACTCAATGCTGGCCCAACCAGAGATAGCTACGTCCCCAGAATGAATTTAAGAAAAGCACATTAAAACGAATGTAGGAGTCAGGGTGTTGGGGATAGCGACCACTATCTGTAGGGGCCTTGACTGCTCAGTCACTCAAAAAGTTCATTTAAAGTTTACCTTTCTAAGAACTCTGAATATCCGAGCTTCCTCAGTAGGGACCAGCACTCCTGGTCGAGCGACTGTAGCTCAAGAGCTGATGACCTTAACTGGTTGACGAATCTAAAGGTAACCAATCAGGTTGCCACATCTGATACAATTGGTGAATTTTGCAGTTAGGATCCATTTCCCAACAACACTGGTTCTCAGTCCTGTGGCAAAATCCTGTCCAATATGTTCTCAAACTGATATGTATATGTGTTCCACTGACCAAAACACAACCAGAATGCCAATTTTTTTGACAGATTCTGGCAAATGGGGATGATATAAAGACAAAAGGGGGTGGTAAAACAACAGAAACTCGGAAAGGGAGCTGGAAAAGAAACTTGCTAAGGATATCAACATCAACACATGAGAGGAATACAATTATAACTGATTTAGTACAAAAAAGAAAAAAAAAGTGTTCAGGTGCAATGCGGCTACCTAGTAACAGTGATATTGTCAACAGAAGTAAGGAACTAAAGAATATGTTGAATAAGGACTTTGCACTTTTTTTTATCAAAACAGAATAGACAACATTTAAAGAAAATGTGGAATTAGAGTAAAAACCTCAGACTCGTATTGAGCCGATGATTCAGCAGCTAAGAAAACCATTAACAGGGAAGCAGCTATGACAAATACGCTAACGATCAATTACTTTGTGCAAATGGTTCAGAAGAGACTCAACTGTAATGTCTTTAATTAGTGAAATGGAGGCAGAATAGAAGCTCTGGCAAAAACTTATCGACCTGAAATCCCTCTGTCTGCAGAAGCTGCCAGGAATGCTGAGTACTTTTGGAACTTTCTGTGTTTATTATTAATAATAGATTATTTGCATTGAAAAATTTCACACTTCCTCCAATTTTTTTTTGATGGAACAGTAACAGAATGTCTTCATTTCTTGTAGTTCTCTAACATTGTCCGTGAGTCATCAGCCAGGAAGATATACAACAGTTCATAATTGGTTTCCTGTCTGAAATTGGTGTCATTTGAATGGAGTGTCCTCCAGCAGGAGAACTCCTGCAGGGCCTTACAAGTGATTTCATCCGATTTATAAAATGCTTTAAACAGTGAAAATTAAATTCTTTTGATAAAGATATCCAATCCTGATTGCAGGAATTATATACAAATGATATTTCTCTAGTTTTGTGTCTGTTATGCAATCTATTGTTAATGTTATAGACTCCTGGGGCAACTCCCTCCAGGCTGCATAACACTGTGCACCAACTCTGTCCAGCTGATGGGCTGGGACATAGAGCTGATGATGGAAGAGTTTGGGAGATTGGCTCTGAGGTCTGATTTGGAAAGTATGACTATGTCAGGTTGTTGTTTGACCGGTCTATGGAACGGCTCTCAGTTTTGGCAAAAGTCTTCAGGTGTTCGTGAGAAGGATTTTGCACAGTCTATTGGGCAGAGTGTGTTATTGTTTCCAAGCCTATACTACTGTCGTTTATTGTTCACTAACACCAGTGACAACATAAATCACAGTATAACTCAAGAAGTTAGAGGTATTTGTGACAAGCGTAATAAAGCCACCATGGGTGATATCAATTTGCATATAGGCTGCGCAAGCCTAATCAGTAGTAATGCTGTGGAGGATGAATTCTTGAAATATATCCAAGATGATTTTCTAAAGCAGTAGGTTGAGGAACTAACTAAGAGAGAAATTATTTTAGATTTGATTATTCGATTTGTTTATTTTCACATGGATCTTGTTACAAACTACAGTGAAAAGTGTTGCATGGTGTCACTAGTCCCCGGCGCAATCCAATAACACAGAAAAATAGACCAAAACATAGTTTATAAAGAAGATGAATAAAGAAATAAAGAAAAAGTGTTCAACTTTACAGTCCTTCTTGTTAAGCGCTCAGGGGCCATGGACTTGGTGGCCAGGCACGAGCCCCCCTCGTTGTGCCACCATTGGAACTAAAGTTGCCACTCTTTGGTACCATCTGACTTTTAACTTTGCCCTTGTGACTATGAGCCCTTGCGGAATTCACCAATGCAAATGCCACTGATGTCACCAGGTACTGCGCCAGACCAAAGTTGACTGCGCTGCTGCTATGAGTCTGCTTCAGGCCCACCTCACAGATGCAGCCACTGCTGATGCCACAGGGTCTCTTACTGGGCCCAAACTCGCCTCTGCGTCCACCTCCATGAATCTGCAATGGATGAGAATGTCACCGGGAAGCCTAACTCGTGTCTGCCACAGCAGCCGTGAGTCGTTGCTAGGACTGCCTCATCGATGCAGAAGCTGCCGGGAGCCCAAACTCGCCTTTGATGCTGCCGCCATGAGGCCATGCTGGCCCCACTCACGACCGCCACAAGTTCGTGCTGGGCATACCTGCCTCTGCCGAAGCCGTTACTGTGACTGAGCTCTTCAGCAAGAGGTAAGCAAAATAAAACAGAAAAAGAGAAAAAAGAATGACAAATGAGATAAAATAAAAAGAAAAGAAGCAAAAAGAAAAGCGGATGGAGTGAGCAAGCCCCAGGTTCAGAAGCCCTACTCCATCACTATCTTACCAGAAGATCTAGTATTACGCAATGAAAAATGTCCAATTTATAATTTTGTTGGAACACAGCCTGCAGAAAAGGCTTTAAGAAAGGAAAAATAGAATATGAGAAGGATCTGTCAAGAAAACAACAGGTGATTATCCTCAAATTGAGCTTGCATCCACTTTTCTTCATCTAACCCTAGCAACACATCCCCCTCCTGTCAACTCCTTCATATGTTTATAGTTATGGTGTCTTTACATTGAGTAATTTTTGATGGACCTGAGATTGAAGTGTTGTATTATTTTAAAAGAGGTTGGTGAAAGGACAGGGGAGCATTTCTTTTCAATAAAACATTTTTGAAAGTCACATGTATTATGATAATGAAATAGTGGGAACTGCAGTTGCTGGAGAATCTGTGATAACAAGGTGTAGAATTGAATGAACACAGTAGGCGAAGCAGCATCAGAGGAGCAGGAAAGCTGACGTTTCAGGTCTGGACCCTTCTTCAGAAATGGCTGCTTGGTCTGCTGTGTCCATCCAGCTCTACACCTTGTTATCACAGATTCTCCAGCAACTGCAGTTCCTACTATTTCATTATCATAATACATGTGACTTTCAAAAATGTTATATTTTTTCTTTCCCCAGGTTGGCCACCAACAGAAAATTTTCAAATTTCAATCTTCAATGAAGGAGCTGCAATCTTCTGCAGTCTGGCCATCATAAACTTGAGTAGCAGGTCTTCAGTAAAGAAGCGATTATCATAATACAGAGATAACAAGGTGTAGAATTGGATGAACACAGTAGGCGAAGCAGCATCAGAGGAGCAGGAAAGCTGACGTTTCAGGTCTGGACCCTTCTTCAGAAATGGCTGCTTGGTCTGCTGTGTCCATTCAGCTCTACACCTTGTTATCTCTGTATTATGATAATCGCTTCTTTACTGAAGACCTGCTACTCAAGTTTATGATGGCCAGGCAACAGAAGATTGCAGCTCCTTCATTGAAGATTGAAATTTGAAAATTTTCTGTTGGTGGCCAACCTGGGGAAAGAAAAAAGCTTCCTAGTCCAGCTCTTCTGCTCCAAAAAATACATTGGTTCGGGTCCAGTGTGGTACCTGGAGCCCTGGTACAACTTGAAATCTGAAGAATGCCCAGCAGGATCCCCAATACTGTTTCCTGAACAAGTTAAAAGTTTCATAGATCCCACAGATATCTGCTTGTGTTTGGTGTCATCTATCGTTATGCACAAGAACGTCAGGTGACAGCTGTCTGACTGGTCCACATCATAACTTCATTTTATGTCTCCATGAAGTACAACTGATTGGCCAAAAAAATTTGTTTTCTTTTCTCAAGTAAATCATCGAATAGATAAACTATTTTTCACTTTACTGTGTGTGTGTAAGTGTGTGTGTGAGTGATCTTGCGCTTGTGCACACATGTGTGATTGCATGTGTGTGCACATGTGCGTTGCATGTGTGTGTGAGTGAAGATGTGCATGTGCTTGCATGCATGTGTGCACATGTGTGTTACATGTGTGCGTGCGAGTGTGTATTTTTGGTAATTTAGAGGCGTTTCATATCAAAACTCCGTTGGCGTGTTTTGCATTGTCATTGGATACATTTATAACATATTAATAATTTTATGTTTATTCAATGAAACTGGCAGGTAGTTTTTTGCTTGTTTTAGAGATGACAGAGGAAGTATCTGATTGGTCATATTGAGAACTGGGTAAAAAGATTAAATTTATGTTATGTTTGTGGAATAGAGGGATTAAAGACAAACAGCGCTGTATTTCAATTTTGACCAAAAAGTTATTTTTCCCTTAAACATATTGATTCTATTAGACTTCAAATGTGTAAGATGAGGAGGGAGATCTACAAAAAGAGTAAGCTATTTAAAGGTAATCCAGGTAGAGAAGGTTTCCTTCTTGAGTTATTCTGATGTCGGGATGGGGGGGCGCTGAATATTAATGTGAAAACATAAAAGATGGCGTGAATTGCTCATGATGTTGAAATAGGCCTCAAGAGACTTTTTCCTCAATTCTGCCGTATACCTCACCATAATGCTCAGTCACTCAGTCCCCTATAAGGTTCCACTTCATGAAATTAAATTATCCAGAATCATAACAAACTCACCCTGTTCCACTTGCTTGCATTTGGCCCATATTCTTCTAAACGTTTCCTATTCATGTACCTGTCTAAGTATCTTTTAAATGTAACTGTACCTGCATTTGCCACTTCCTCTGGCAGTTCATTTCACATATGAACCACACTCCATGTGGAAAATGTTGTCTCTCAGGTACAATTTAAATCTTTCTCCTCTCACGTTAAAAATATGCCCTCTAGTTTTGAATTCCCCTACCCTAGGGAATAAACCTTTGCTATTCACTTTATCTTTGCCCCTCATGATTTTAGAAACCTCGATAAGGTCATCCATCAACATCCTACGCTCCAGTGAAAAGTGTTCCAGCCTCTCCTTATAACTCAAACCTTCCAATCCCAGCAACATCCTTGTAAATCTTTTCTGAACCCTCTCCTATTTAATGATGTTCTTCCTGTAACAGGGCAACCAGATCTGTACACAGTACTTTAAAAGTGGCCCCATCAACATCCTGTACAACCTCAACATGCCATCCTACTCCTACACTCAATGGTCTGAGCAATGAAGACCAGCACACCACACATTTTATTTTAAGCACCCTGTCTCCTTGTGGTGTAACCTGCAAAGAACTAAGTACCTGAACCCTGTGTCTCTCTTTTCTACAACACTAACCAGGGTCCTACCGTTAACTGTATAAGTCCCGCCCTTGTTTGTTTGACCAAAATGCAATACCTTGCATTTATCCAAATTAAACTTGGTCTGCCACTCCTCAGTCCATTGCCCAGCTGACCAAGATCTCTTTGTAATCTTAGATAACATTCTTCACTATACACTGTACCTCAAATTTTGGTGTCATCTGCAAACTTCCTAACCATGCCTTCTAAATTCTAATCCAAATCATTTGTATAAATGACAAATAACAGTGAAATCAGCACTGATCCCTGCAGAACACCACTGCGCACAGGCCTCCAGTCTGAAAAACAATCCTCTGACACCACCCTCTGTCTCCTACTGTTAAGCCAATTCTTTTATCCAATTGGTAAGCTCTTCCTGGATCCCATATGATATCCAAATCAAACCTTAATTAAAACACAATTAGAGTAATGCATACAGTTATAAAAAAGGATATAGAGATTACAGAGAATACTTACAGCAGTAAATGGATATACTTATCACAAAAGGACTGATGGGTTGAATCTCTTTTCCTTCTAATAAAGAGCTGAGGTGTGACTGACTTGATGTATTCAAAACAATGGAAAAATTTATTAAGAGTGTGTGTAGAGAGAATGCTTCTTCTTGTTCGGAAGTGTATAACCAGAAGTCGTCAACATGAAATAGTTACCAAGGAAACCATTACTTTAGGAGAGTCTTCCTTATCCACAGAGTGATGAAAAAGTGGTACTCACTACCACAAGGAATGGTTGAAGTGAATAGTGAAGTGAATGAATTTAAGGGGATATCAACAAGATTATGAGGGAGAAGGAAGACAGGATTACTCTGACAAATTTAGGTAAGGAAGAAGAGGAAAATTGAAGCATAAATTCATGCTATGGATGAGCTGAATAGCCTATTTGTGTGAAACATATTTGATACATCCTATGTAAAACCTCAAGAATATCCTATTAAAAATTCCACATCCTAACCACACTCTGGCTAATGGAACTTTCTACTGAATTCCTGTTGGAATTGTTAATGACTATCATATATTTTTAGCATCTAGTTTTGGTCTCACGAATGGAAACATCTCCTGTTCCAACTCTTTGAAAATATTACAGATGTCTCAGATCTCCCTGCCGTTGTTTATTCAGAGAAAACACACCAGCCTGTTTAATATTTTTGCCCTGTCAGATATAACTTTCAGGTTTAATGTCATTGTAGTGAGGCTTTTTCACACTTCTTTACCAACTCTTTGTACTATTCACAATATACAAATTAAATCTGATCATAGTTATCAAAATGTGGCCTAAGAATGGTTCTGTAAAAGTTGAACATAATTCTTCTGTTTTTCAATTCCAACTCCAAAGAGTTTTTTTAAAAATTTTTATTTAACCTATAGCATCACTACTTTTAATGATTTGTGTTCCTGTACCCACCCTACACTTTGGATCCCCTTCCCACCACCCCAAAATCCACACCGCCAACCCTCTGATTCTCTACCTGACTTAGACATTTACATACTAAGGAACATGTAAAACCTTATTCTTCCTCACAAAATACGCCACTGTCAACTGTAACTGAAGCAGCTCAAGCAGCATGTGACGAACATGAGGGCTGATACCAGGCATGGGAGATTGAGTAGTCAAACAAATCCTGATTGGAGGAAATGTTTTATTTGACAGGAAGAGGCCTTATGACAAGAGGGAGAGACAGACAGAGGATTCCTTAACCAGAAATGATGCACAGGCCTAAATCCATGTAAATATTCAGTTATCCTTTTTTTTTGCCTTAATGTTGTGAAAACCTATTGCCAGCGGAATAACAAACGTCTGCTCCATGATCGTTGAGCCATCTGTGTGCTGGAATCTCCCCTTACAGTGTGTTCAAATTCATTTATGGGATGTGAGCTCTGTTAGCTGCACTGGCTTTTTTTTTACAAAAACCATTCACAGGATGTGGGCATTATTGGCTAGGCCAGCATTTATTGCCCATCCTGAATTGTTCAGAGTCAACCGCATAGAATCCTTTCAGTGTGGAAACAGGCCATTGGTCCAAGGAGTCCACACCAACCCTGTGAAGATCATCCCACCCATACCCATCTCCCTACCCTGCATTTCCCATTGGCTAACCCACCTAGCTTGCACATCCCTGAACACTATAGCATGGCCAATCTGCCTAACTTGCACATTTTTGGACTGTGGGATGAAACCAGAGCACCTAGCGGAAACCCATGCAGACACGGGGAGAATGTGCCAACTCCGCACAGACAGTTGCCCGAGGGTAGAATTGAACGGCACCATGAGGCAGCAGTGCTAACAATGCTGTGCATGTGGAGTCACTTGCAGGCCAAACCAGGCAAAGGTTTCCTTAAAGGACATCAGTGAACCAGATGGATTTTTCCTGACTGTTGACAACAGTTTCATGGTCATCATTACATTCTTAATTCCAGACTTTCCACCATCTGCCGTGACAGGATTCCAGGTTATCCATTATCTACTGTGATGGGATTCAAACCCAGGCCCCCAGGACATTACCTGGGTCTCTGGGTTGCTAATCTAATGATAATATCATGAGGTCTTCACTTCCCCCATGCTCATTTAATGCTCATGCCTAGTCGCCTCTTGAACCAGCGCAGGTATACTCTCATTTTGCCAATTACTTATTATCGGCTTAGCTTCCCTATATTTTCTGCAGCAAGCCAATTAGTATTAAAGTATTAAACCCTTGGGTTGCATTTATGTACAGTTGTGTCAATTTGCTCCTGTTATAAAACTCTGACAGAATCCTACCAAAGACCATATAAACATAAGTAAAAATGACCAGCTCAAGAAACCTAATTGGCTCTCCAGAAAAAACGTTATTGATGCCCCCTTTAACCCCTGAGTTAGCGTAATACTTAAAACATTTCATTAAGACATCCACTTTAAATAATTCCCTGAGATAATTTTAAGACCAGGCTTGATCCTCATCCTGACCCACCTACTCATTCTGCAATATATTTGGTGTCCTCTTATGTTTTGTTACAGTCTCCTCCATGTGAATTATACACCACTTCCCTATCAATGTGGTATCATCAGCAAATTTTAGGATTTTCCTTCCAGCTCTTGTGTCCAAACCATTTAAGTAAGTAGTGAAGCCGCTGCCATCTTTTATTCAAGTCACCAGTCACATGACACCAGGTTATGGTCCAACAGATTTATTTGAAATCACAAGCTTTTGAAGCACTGCTCCTTCATCAGGTTCACCTTACACAGTAATCGTTGAAATATCAGCCTCTGGCTTTAGTTATATGAGGTAAGGACTAATCTATCTTTTTTGTGTGTTCACGCCCACGAGCTCATGTGAGTCTTCGAGTCTAGTGATGTTTTCCCAGATATTCTAACATTGTCTACATTACTTTATTATGTTCAATAGTGTGTAGTCCTGTGACATCATCTCAAGATTGCTCCAAGGTCCTGAAGCCCTTAATCAACAGCCAGCAACAGTTGTTCCAGCACCAACGGTTATTGAACAGATGTAATTTTGAAGAGGAACAAGAAGATTTCTAGCCACAGCCTTTGCCTGTTATCAAACCAAACTGTTTTATTCTTTCAGCGAACACACACAAATAAACTAAACAAAGGAACATTCCAAACCTTCTCTATGACATTGTTGATAACAAGCATGGGGCTGGATGAACACAGCAGGTCAAGCAGCATCATAGGAGCAGGAAAACTTAACGTTTCGGGCCTAAACCCTTCATCAGAAGGGTTCATCAACCCTTCACCATTTCTGATGAAGGGTTTAGGCCTGAAACATCAAGTTTTCCTGCTCCTATGATGCTGCTTGACCTGCTGTGTTCATCCAGCCCAATGCTTGTTATCTCGGATTCTCCAGCATTTGCAGTACCTTTTATCTCTATGACATTGTTGCTTGCTTTAGATGGCTACCAACAGAAATATTGGTACGGTTAAAACAGACTAATTTTTTTATTTTAACACAAAACATTGATTCTGCAACTGAAATGAATAATTGTTATCTCGGATTTAGTTTAATAACCCTCTTTCCCAAAGTTGTCAGCTGTTATTTTATGCAGGTAACAGGATATACCCTGACGCTATAAAAAAAAGGTCTAGAAATGGGTCATTCATTCTCTATGTAGCCTTGAAGAAAAATGAAAACATACACAAAAAGTTAACGTTTACCTGTAATAAATTCAGGCATATTTGCTATGTATATACATTAGATCCATACCAATTTGTTAACCAGATGGTTTCACATATCTTGTATTTAACGTGGGGTCATAGATTCATAGAGGTCTACAGTAAAGAAAAACGTCGTTCAGTCTACTGAGTCTGTCCTGGTCAAAAACAAGCAAGTAAGTACTCTAATCCCATTTTCTTGCACTGAGGCTGTAGCTTTTTATGCCTTGACATCACAAGTGCACATCGAAAACTTAAATGTTATGAGGCTTTCTGTCTTCACCATCTTCATATGCAATGAGTTTCACATTCTCAGCAATCAATGGATGAAAAAAAAATTCCTCACATCCCCGCTAAACTTCTTGCACTTACCTTAAATCCAAACCCACCAGTTATTGATCCCACCAGGGAAATGTTTATTCCTGTCAATACTATTTATGCCCCTCATATTTTTACAGAGCTCAATCATGTTCCCACTCAGTCTTCTCTGTTCCAAGGAAGATAATCCCGATCTAACCATTCGTCTTAACAAAATCTGTCCAGTGCAGTCAAAGCCCTGTTAGAGATAACAAGTGTGGGGCTGGATGAACACAGCAGGTCAAGCAGCATCATAGGAGCAGGAAAACTTGACGTTTCGGGCCAAGACCCTTCATCAGAAATGGGGGAGGGGAAGAGGGTTCTGAAATAAATAGGGAGAGAGGGGGAGGCGGATAGAGGATGGATAGAGGAGAGGATAGGTGGAAGGTTGAGAGGAGGCAGACAAGTCAAAAAGGCGGGGATGGAGCCAGTAAAGGTGAGTGTAGGTGGGGTGTAAGGAGGAGATAGGTCAGTCCAGGGAGGATGGACAGGTCAAGGGGCCGGGATGATGTTAGTAGATAGGAGATGGGGGTGGGGCTTGAGGTGGGAGGAGGGGATAGGTGAGAGGAAAAACAGGTTAGGGAGGTGGAAATGAGTTGGGCTGGTTTTGGGATGCGGTTGGGGGAGGGGAGATTTTGAAGCTTGTGAAATCCACATTGATACCATTGGGCTGCAGGGTTCCCAGGCTGAATATGATTTGCTGTTCCTGCAGCCTTTGGGTGGCATCACTGTGGCATTGCAGGAGGCCCAGGATGGACATGTCGTCTGAGGAATGGGAGGAGGAGTTGAAATGGTTCGCGACTGGGAGGTGCAGTTGTTTGTTGCGAACTGAGTGCAGGTGTTCTGCAAAGCGGTCCTCAAGCCTCCGCTTGGTTTCCCCGATGTAGAGGAAGCCACAACAGGTACAGCGGATGCAGTATACCACATTGGCAGATGTGCAGGTGAACATCTGCCTGATGTGGTAAGTCTTCTTGGGGCCTGGGATTGGGGTGAGGGAGGAGGTGTGGGGGCAGGTGTAGCACTTCCTGCGGTTGCAGGGAAAAGTGCCGGGTGTGGTGGGGCTGGAGGGAAGTGTGGAGCGGACAAGGGAGTCGCGGAGGGAGTGGTCCCTCCGGAAGGCAGATAAGGGTGGGGAGGGAAAGATGTCTTTGGTGGTGAGGTCGGATTGCAGATGGCGGAAGTGTCGGAGGCTGATGCGTTGGATCCGGAGGTTGGTGGGGTGGTATGTGAGGACGAGGAGGATTCTTTTTTGGTTATTATTGTGGGGACAGGGCGTGAGGGATGAGTTACGGGAAATGCGGGAGACACGGTCGAGGGCGTTCTTGACCACTGTGGGAGGGAAGTTGCGGTCCTTGAAGAATGAGGACATTTGAGATGTGCGGGAGTGGAATGTCTCATCCTGGGAGCAGATGCAGCGGAGGCGAAGGAATTGGGAATAGGGGATGGCATTTTTGCAGGAAGGTGGGTTGGAGGAGGTGTATTCCAGGTAGCTGTGGGAGTCAGTGGGCTTGAAATGGACATCGGTTTCTAGGTGGTTACCCGAGATAGAGACAGAGAGGTCCAGGAAGGAGAGAGAAGTGTTGGAGATGGTCCAGGTGAACTTCAGGTTGGGGTGGAAGGTGTTGGTGAAGTGGATGAACTGTTCGAGCTCCTCGTGGGAACACGAGGCGGCGCTGATGCAGTCATCAATGTAACGGAGGAAGAGGTGGGGTTTCGGGCCAGTGTAGGTACGGAAGAGGGATTGTTCCACGTAACCTCCAAAGAGGCAGGCATAGCTTGGGCCCATGCGGGTACCCATGGCCACCCCCTTTGTCTGTAGGAAGTGGGAGGAATTGAAAGAGAAGTTGTTGAGGGTGAGGACGAGTTCGGCTAAGCGGATGAGGGTGTCGGTGGAGGGGGATTGGTCAGTTCTGCGGGACAGGAAGAAGCGGAGGGCCTTTAGGCCATCTGCATGGGGAATACAGGTGTATAGGGACTGGATGTCCATAGTAAAAATGAGGTGTTGGGGACCTGGGAATTGGAAGTTCTGGAGGAGGTGGAGGGCGTGGGTGGTTTCACGGACGTAGGTAGGGAGTTGCTGGACCAAGGGGGTGAAAATGGAGTCTCGGTAGGTGGAGATGAGTTCGGTGGGGCAGGAGCAGGCGGAGACAATGGGTCGACCGGGGCATTCAGGTTTGTGGATTTTGGGAAGGAGATAGAAGCGGGCGGTGCGGGGCTGGGGAACGATGAGGTTGGAGGCGGTGGGTGGGAGGTCACCTCAGGTGATGAGGTTGTGGATGGTTTGTTAGAACTCCTTTGCACTCTCCCTAACACTTGAATTCCTATAACTAAAAGGTATACTCTAAACCATATGAATTAGGATCTCGGTATTTGCAATCAGAGTATCTATTGCCAATTTATGGCGCAAAAAGAAAGCTTGAATAAGCCATTTGTGTATGCGAGTAAGCCCCTTTTGGTTTCTAACTAATAGCGAGTACGCAAGCTATTGTACATTGAAATTGCTGAAGGCCGCAGAATCTCTGTTGGGTTAAGTAAATTAAAGTTACTATCAATAGTTAAACATTTAGTTCAACAGATCAGTCCAATCAGGGTTTGACAACAAGTAAATTGCTGATGCAAACTGCTGATACAAAATGCTGTCCCAAAGATCCAATCACAGTTCGACAAATCGGCTCTGCTGACCAATAGTATGCAAGGGGTGTATGCGTTATGATCTTGAACTGTTTAAAATAAGCTACTTCGAAACTTTTTGTGCATCTTGTTGATATGAAGATGTGAAACTTGTATTAAGGTTGCCTGAAACCTACGCCAGACTCGGACTGTCACTAAGAAATATAAGATCCAACATTAACTCAGCAAGGCTTTGAACTTTAAAAGTGACAGGTTGAATATTGCAAGTCAACTAAGCGCTCTCTGACTGGGTATGTGACCAGACCATTAGACAATTCAAAATTACAAATCAACAAATCTGTCAATATGTGGATTAATAAACGTCATAAATTGTAGATTGGAAATGAATGACTTAGTGAAAGTTTCCTGGATGGCAGCTCTAATCGAGCATTCTAACAAAATATTTGAGTTATGTGCATATGAGTGGGGTGCTCCATGTAACAGGAGACTCAACCTTAAACAGAGCCATTTGTAGTTTTTTTTATTCATTTGTGGGATGTGGGTCTCACTGGCTACCCGGCATTTATTGCCCAACCTTAGTTGCCTTTGTAAATGTGATGATGAGCTGGAACTGAGATTAGTCAATTGCAGTTGGATATAGACATCCAGGCATAATGGGCAGGCAAGTTATAGACAGAATTTAGCAGCGAAAGCAATGAGAGGCATTGCATTCGAAGTGGCGCAATTCAAAGGAGTTTTTTTAAAAATATATTTCATCGTGAGAGTTAGGCATCACTGGCTGGCCAGTATTTATTGCACATCCCCAGTTGCCCTTGAGAAGGTAGTGGTGAGCCACCTCCTTGGACCGCTCCAGTCCACCTGCTGTAGGTTGACACACAATGCCCTTTGTGAGGCTATTCTGATTTGAAACTAGCAAGACCAAAAGAATGCTAGTATATTTCCAGGTCAAGATGGTGACTGGCTTGGAGGGGAACTTGCAGGTGGCGGTGTTCCTATGTATCTATCCTTGGCCTTCTAGTTGGCAGTGGTTGTGGGTTTGGAAGGTACTGTCTGAGGATTTTTGATGAATTTCTGCTGTGCATCTTGTAAGTAATACAACTGCTGATTCTGAGTGTTGGCAGTGCAGGGAGTGGATGAGCGTGGATGTGCTACCAATTAAGTGGACTGCTTTGTCCTAGATGGTGTCAAGCTCCTTAGGTGTTGCTGGAGATACACCCGTCCAGGGAAGTGGGGAGTATTTCATCCCATGTCTAATTTGTGCCTTGTAAATGGTGGACAGGCTTTGGAGAGTCAAGGGGTGAGCTATTTGCCTTAGTATTCTTAGACTCTCATCTGCTCTTATAGCCACTGTGTTTATGTGGTGAGTCCAATTGAGTTTCTTGTCAATGGCAATCACTAAGACGTAGATAGTGGGGGAAACAAAAATTGCTGGAGATCACAACATGTCAGGCATCATGCATGAAGAAAAAGCAGGCTAATGTTCTGAGTCTAGATGACTCTTTGTCAAGAGGTGGTTGTTAGATTGGCTCTTATTGGAGATGGTCATTGCCTGGCATTTGTGTGCCACGAATGTTACTTTCCACTTGTCAGCCCAAGTCTAGATATTGCCCAGATCTTGTTGCATTTGAACACAGACTGTTTCAATACCTGAGAGGTCACAAATAGTGAAAAATATTGTGCGATCATCGTTGAACATCGCACTTCTGACCTTATGATGGAGGGAAGGTCATTGATGAAGCAGTTGAAGGTGGTTGGGTCGAGGACACAACCCTGAGAAACTCTTGCAGAGATATCCTAAAACTGAGATGCCTGACCTCCAACAACCATAATAATCTCCTATGTGCCAGTTATAACTCCAATTGCTGGGTACCACTGGAGGAGGCCACAATGCATCATTCACTTGGTAGTTCTGGCTGAAGACTGCTGTGAATATCTTTTCCACTGATGTGTTGGACCTTTCCATTATTGAAGATGGGGTTATTTGTGGAGCGTCCTCCTCTAGTGAGGTGTTTAATGTCCAACACCATTCATGGCTGAATGTGGCAGCAATGCAGAGCGAAGATCCTAGACATGCCTTAATGACTACCAGTTGCTCTGACCTCCATATTCATGAAGTGCTTTAAGAGGCTGGTCATGGCCCACGTCAGCTCTAGTCTCCCAGCCTGTCTCGATCACCTGCAATTTACCTACTAACATAACAGGTCCACAACGGATACCATTTCCCTCACCCTGCACTCATCCTTGGAACATCTGGACAACAAGGACACCGACGACAGACTCCTACTCATCGACTGCAGCTCCAACTCCAGCACCATAATCCCCTCCAGACTAATTTTGAAGTAGATTTCTGCTGCTATTGATGGCCCACAGCACCTCATAGATGCCGAATTTTGAGCTGCTAGATTTGTTCGAAGTTTGTCCCGTTTCACACAGTAACAGTACCAGACAACAAGTGCAGGAATGAAAGGGATCTGATATATCTTTTAAATTGACAAGCTGTTTCCTTTAGAAAACCCAAAGAAAAAGAAAACAACAATTTATACAAGCTGAAAAGAGGGCGAAGGTTGGATGGCAAGTGAATTACGATTGGTCAAGATTTTTCCATTGAGACTCAACCAGGAAATGGCAATTTCTCAAGGTTTTATTTTGTTGGGAAAGATGCAATACGTTGGAATTTCTTTCAGTTTCCAAACAGGTCCTGTGTATGTAGCTTCTATCAATCTTACGAGATATAGTGCGTCTGACCGGTAATATTATATTGTTTAAAAACCGAAAGAACTGCAGATGCTGTAAATCAGGAACAAAAACAAAGTTGCTGGAAAAGCTCAGCAGGTCAGGCAGCACCTGTGGAGGAGAAAGCAGAGTTAACGTTTTGGGTCCGGTGACCCTGCCTCAGAACTGATGGTGGCTGGGAAAACGTCAGTTTATATGCAGAAAATAGGGAGGTGGGTGGGGTAGGCAATAAATAATAAGATAGATCCCAAAGAGAGAGAAAGACAGTTGGACAGACAAAGGAGTTGCTAACGATCAGGCTGGGAGGGTGAATAATTGTTAATGGGGACTGTTAGTGACTAACAACAGGGGGTGTGTAGTGGCAGGCTATATGGTAGCAAGGCCTGGTGTGTGGGGTGGGGGGGCTGGGACATGAGAGAGCTGAAGGCCCTAAAATTATTGAACTCAATATTGAGTCTGGAGGGCTGCAGGGTCCCCAAGTGGAAAATGAGGTGTTGCTCCTCCAGCTTGCGTTGGGCTTCACTGGAACACTGTAGCAAGCCGGAGACAGAGATGTTGGCCAGAGAGCAGGGTGGTGCATTGAAGTGGCAGGCAACAGATAGTTCAGGGTCTTTTTTGCGAGAGGAACGTAGATGTTCTGCGAAGCAGTCACCAAGTCTACGCTTCGTTTCCTCAATGTAGAGGAGATTGCATAGTGAGCAGGGAATGCAGTAGACTAGATTCTTGGAAGTGCAGGTGAAGTGTTGCTTCACCTGGAAGGTATGTTTGGGCCCTTGGATAGTGGGGAGGGAGGAGGTAAATGGGCAGGTGTTGCACCTTCGCCGGTTACAGGGGAAGGTGCCATAGGGCTGTGGGGAGGTGTTGGGGGTGAAGGAAGTGAGGACCAGTGTGTCCCGGAGGGAACGGTCCCTGCGGAAGGCACATAAGGGAGGGGAGGGGAATATGTGTCTGGTGTGGCATCTTGCTGGAGGTGGCTGAAATGACGTCTGATGATCTTCTGGGTGTGGATGCTAGTCTGATGGTAGGTGAGGATAAGGGGAACCCTATCGCTGTTGGGTGAGGGCTGAAGTGCGGGAGATGGGTCAGACCCGGTTGAGGGCCCTGTCGACAACGGAGCTGGGGAATCCTCGGTTGAGGAAGAATGTGGACATTTCGGAGGCTCCCTTGTTGAAGTTGGCCTCATCCGAACATATGGAATATATTGTTTGTTGGTGCAATTCTTTGCACAATCAGGATTAGTTAGTCAATGTTGTCAAATTGTAGAATCATATCCAATGACGGACACAATATTCTGAGTTCTGTAAATGTATGTCAGTATTCTTCTGCCTGCTGTGGAAAGCCAAAGAAACTTGGTACTTGATAAAGTCTACGTACTGTAGGGAGTGCTGCCTGGTTCACTCTTTACCAGCTCCCTGGTTCTGCCGTTGGGCTTATGTATGTAATGTGGTATGCTAGAAAAACACTGGAGGCAGATGTTTCAGAGGCCAAGAAAACTCTGATTTTATTCAACAAACAAGCAAAATTAATATATGTACAAAACAAGAAAGTGAATATCAAATTGAAACCCCTCTGTCTCTGACAGACTGTCTCCCAGTTACCTTAACCCTTGGTTAATTAATACAGTGGGTAAAATAAAAACAGTGGGTGACTACTACGATACTAAGAGGGAAAAGAGAAACAGAGACAGAGAGTTACCTGTGCTAATCCACTTCCCTTCCTTAGAGGTGCCTTACACTGCTGACCCCAAACCCCCCTTTCCTGTAAAAACCAAAAGAACTGTGGATTCTGTAAATCAGGAACAAAAACAAAGTTGCTGGAAAAGCTCAGCAGGTCTGGCAGCATCTGTGGAGGAGAAAACAGAGTTAATGTTTCGGGTTCGGGTTCGGGTTCTGAGGAAGGGTTACCGGACCCGAAACATTAACTCTGTTTTCTCCACCACAGATGCTGCCAGACCTGCTGAGCTTTTCCAGCAACTTTGTTTTTGTCCCCCTTCCCTGTCTATGACTAGCCCAGCTGGGTTAGAGGTCTCGATGAACCTAGGCTCACCCCTGGTGTGAAAACCACGGGTTCGACTGGCTCCGCTTGTAGTCGCTTGCCGTAGCTGGGACTCCGCGAAGGGCCGCAGATACCGATAATAGTCAGTCTGGCATTGTTTGTCAATGCGGTTGGACGCGTGGGACTGGCCTGGTGAGTACTCTAGTTTTTCTCCTCCTCCTGGTGGTTTTGCTAGTGTGTTGTTGATGTTGTGGCTGGTGGAGAATGTTGCTGGTGTTGCCCCAGTTGGTGTTTCATGTCTCGGGATGCCTTCGGTTGTCTCTGAATGTCAAGTAGAGGTTCATAGTTAGTTTTCAGTAGTTGGTCTTGCTGTGCTGGTTTCGCGGTGCCCCACTCACAGTGCAGGATTCTCGCTCTCTTTTCTTGTTTCTCTCTCCTTTTCCTTCACTTTTCGCTGCACTTCTGTGCTGTGCTGGGCTCGGGGTCTCCAGTTACACCCCACTGCAGGCCCCCCATATCTCCAGCCAAATCTGTGAGCTATTGTACCTCCTTTTGGGACTGAAAGGATTTCCTGAGTGCTGGAGTGGGTGATAGTCGCTTCTCGATTGAAATGAATGGTTTTGATGGCTTAGAATGTCCAGCATTTCCTTTGGACAGGTATCTGTTCAGTTCGCATAGCGACGTGAAAGTTCCAATGTGAAACAGGTTTGCATGTGACACACTGACGTGGAATATTCAGTAACTTTGTGCCTGAGCACTGATTTGGAATTGAATGGTTCGATACCTTTGTAGGCTCCAAAGGGTCTGAAATTGTTGAGGTTGTTTATTTCCTGTAGACTGGCTTGCATTGTTTTAGCTGAGGCATGAATGGGGCGGGTTTCCTTTGGTTTCAGTTAGTTAACATCTGTCCCAGACATCTGCCCGTGGGCTTGTATTTTCCCCAATCTGTTCTAGCCAGCCTCTTCCTGGCTCAGTTGCAGCCCATGTTATCTGGAGTCCCAGTCACTTTAATCCAATATACTATAATTGCCATGACTTCTGCCTACAGAGGGTTTTTAAGTCCAGGGTATGTCCAACAACTGATGGGGATTTTTGCCCCACCTGACAATACCTAGTGTCACACTAACTTCGAAATTCATATAACACATTACTCATTTGTCTGCTCAGCAGAAACTGATAAGTGAGACCCAATTCTGGGATTCTGGCACCCTTTTCCATCTTGTGAGATTTTTATAGTCCTGGATGAGATAAGGCAGCTAATAACAAGCACACTCAGTAATCTTACCCTTTCTGATTCCATTGATGTGGTGATACCCCCTGCAAATTTTGTGAAATTGGGCAGATAGTTACAGAAGACAGGGATTATGGTCCCTCAAAGGACTTGCGAACCATGGGCATTGTCTGGAGTGAGGAATATTTTGAAAAGTAAGCTTAAAATGCTTTGACAACTTCAATTGACATTGGAAAAATAGTGCGTAATAATTTCTGATATATCAAGGTGTAGAGCTGGATGAGCACAGCAGGCCAAGCAGCATCAGAGGAGCAGGAAGGCTGACGTTTCAGGCCTTCTTTATTCTTAAAGAGCTTCATTCTTAAAAAAATAAGTTGACATTAACTTGGGCAACATTGCATAAATAATCACATACATTTACATACTTTAGTTGTTGGTCAAAGTATTAGTCTGAATACAACATTGTTGAGAATCTGGCTTTAATGTGTCTTCTTGACACTATGCTTTCACCTTAAGACTGATTTAAATTCCTATCATGTGTTGAGCTTCCGAGACATCCTTTTAGTACCTAATAACACTGGAGTGTCTTTGAAATGCTAATAAATGGCCAAAACAACTAAACACCCATTTAAAATTATTTTAAGGAAAGATAAATCTTTATGAAACAATGAAACAGTCAATCAAATAAAGCTATTCATCCCCTTCACAGATACATAAAAAATCCCCAGAAAGCTGAACCTTGTCATAGATTTGGAGCTCAGCCAAGCATTCGTAAAGTGATTCCATTGCATAACTGGATCAACAAAGAATCTAATTTATTGAAACCTTCAAAGTAGATTGAACTAGTAGCCGTGCTAACTTCTTTGACATTAATTGCTGCCACTCATGTTTATTAAATGATCTCTAGGTCCCTAGATTTCATCACACTCCTTTTTTGTAGCTGTCTACAGTCATCTATTATATTGTCGAATAAATTCGGCTTTATCGTAACTTCTGTTGTCTTTTTCCAGTATCTTAATGTGCACAGATGCAATACACTTAGGCTTTTATCCTAACTAAATTTGATTAGTTGATCAATTATCTTCTCCCATCTATATACAACATTGTTTCCACTTTTTGACCGTCTTCTACCAACGCTTGTCAATTTATTATGGCTGTATCCTGAGTCTTGATCATTGTTTTGTTATCTATAGATCTGTAATATCCTCTTATTTTTTGTCCTCTATATTCCTAATAACTGTATTTTATACTTTCTTGTTATCTTCCAAATTTTTGGTTTGACATCTTGCTTCACCTTTTTTGAATTCTTTTCTAATAATTGTATCCTGCGTTGTTCATTTACTTAGTTTTGCTTTGTCTCCTTTCTAATTTTGCCATGAATTCTTTAATCATCCATAATGTGTTTTGGAACCTTGTCCTTCGTTTTTAATGGAAAATACTTCTCTTTGGCCCTAGTATTCACTGTTTTACAGTTTAAAATATCACTGCTGTTCACCATTTTCTGCATTAATTGGTGGGACCTTATAGAGTTACAGAGTCATGTAACATACAATGCTTCGGTCCAACTTGTCCATGATATCCTACCAAATATCCTACATAAATTTAGTCTCATTTGCCACCATTTAGTCCATATCCTTCCTAAACCCTTCCTATTCAAATCATCATCCAGATGCCTTTTAAATGTTGTAGTTGTCATTGTACTCACCTCCACCACTTCCTCTGGCAGTTCATTCCATGCATGCAGCACCCTCTGCATGAAAAAATTGCCCTTAGGTTCCTTTTTATATCTTTTCCCTGTTAGCTTAAACCTATGTCTTCTAATTTTGGACTCCCCCACCTTAAGAAAAGACCTTGCTGATTTACTCTATTCCTGCCCCTCAAAATTTTATAAATCTCTATAAGGTCAGCCCTCAGCTCTGGAAAATAGCCCCAGCCTATTCAGCTTCACCCAGTAGCTCAAATGCTCTAACCCTGGCAATATCCTCGTAAATCTTTTCTGAACCCTTTCAAGTTTCACAACATCCTTCCTATGGGAGGGAGACCAGAATTGCACGCAGTACTCCAAAAGTGGCTGATCCATGACCTCCCAACTCCTACACTCAATGCACTGACCAATAAAGGCAAACGTATCACATGCCTTCTTCACTGTCCTATCTACCTGCAACTCCACTTTCAAGGAGCTATGAACCTGCACTCCAAGGTCTCTTTGATCAGCAATGCTCCCCAGCGCCTTACCACTTAATGATAAAGTCCCCTGATTTGCCTTTCCAAAATGCAGCACCTAACATTTATCTAAATTTGAATAGCAAAGCGGCAATTTGTATTATCATTTGACCAAAATCAGATGATAGAAAGTTTAGATATTTTCTTCACACATCCCTCAACATTTAGCAGTCTACTTGTTGCAACTCAGATCATTTTATAATTTGAGGTGCATTATTTCCTACTCTACATATTTCAGAAATTCCCATGAACTCTGACATAAATTAAACAAGGTTTAAAATCAGTCTCCATGGTAACCAGGAGTGCGTGACTGCAAAGGTTCCATGTGAACTAGCAAGCCCAATTTTGGATTTCGTTCAGTAGCTAACATGAAGGAAATAGATTGTTAAATATTTAAGACTGCTTGAAATAAAAGCAATATTAAATTAAGTCAACTTGTACACCGGATTGACCACAGGATTTGACAGTATAGGTTCATATGAGTGTTCATTCATCTTCTCAATGGAAGGGATGGGTAACACCTCTCACAGCTGGGGTTGTAGCATGCTTTACAATGGCTCACTGTGTATTGGCCCTCATATTCACCCCGCTTCAAGTAGCAGATAGTACGTGGTAGTAGCCACACCTTGGTAAACTAGCTTGATTGGGCCAAACCTGGTGAAGGTACCAACCAATCAATGGTGCAGTCCTGATGAAGGGTTTTGGCCCAAAACATTGACTTTCCTGCTACTCTGATGCAATGTGACCTGCTATTCTTTGCCAGCTTCACACCCATAGACTCTGTCTTCCAGCACCTGCAGTTTTTATTGTCTCCAAGTCACTGAAAACCGACACTGTGACATCTCTTCTAAGGATGTCCACCTTGAAGAAGTTCTCCTTCTCCCTTCAAAGAGACCTCAGTGAGTCTCTTCCGCTACAACTCCGCACCCCTGCCCTCGGTTGTCTGTTCTGACCTGAAGCTCTTCAAACACATTCTGAAGCAATCTCGATACTACAGCCATGCCTCCTTTCTCAGTGCTTGTCTACGCAGCCAGCTCATCCCCTATGGGCTCCAAATAACTTTCAGACCTTCACCATTTGGACCCAACCGTGACGATCATTATCTACCATACCTCCAGTGCCTCCGGAAATGTTTCTCCCTATGGATTCTTAGCCCCAGACTCTCCACCATAGGTCGATACCTTCTCTCCCTGCAGTTGGCCTTGCCCCAGCTCAGGGCCTCCCTCTCCCAGAGGACCTCTACAGTTCTTTGTCCTCAGAAGGATTCACATTCTGAACAAACTCTTTTTTTCTCTGCCCTATCAGACATCAAAGACCGTAAGTATACTAAACTCTCCCATACTCACCTCCAGACACAGTCCATGGCCCTGACGAAGGGTTTCGGCCCAAAACATTGATTTTTCTATTGCTCTGATGCTGTCTGACCTGCTGGGCTTTTCCAGCTTCACGCTTATAGACACTGGTGACTTGCGGTTCTCTTTGCTTCCAGTCAGACATAGCATTCAGACATTATTACATACATCTGTGATAGACGGGAATTGAACCCAGACCTCCTGGTTCTGCAGTAATGATACAGTTCTGCCACTGTGTCACAGAGCCATATAGAATTCTTGTTGATAAAGTATGTATCACATTGAGTGATGCAAGGGGGAGAAGTACACACTAAGGGGGGATCTTTCAAAAATAGGTGCCAGAGGACTGGAGGACAGCCAATGTGGCATCATTATTCAAGAAGTGACCAAGCGATAAATCACGAAATTGCAGGCCAGTTAGTCCAACCTCAGTGGTGGGTAAAGAATAGGAAGCAATTCCAATGCACAGAATTAATCTGCATTTGGAGAGGTGGGTATTAATCAAAAATAGTCAGAATGGCTTTAAGGGGGTGTCATGTCTGACCAACTTGACTGAATTTTTGGAAGAGGTGATCAGGTGTGTATCTGAGGACAACGCTTTTGATGTAGCCTGCTTGGATTTCAATGAGGTTTTTGATAAGGTCCCATATGGGAGAATGATAGCAAAAATAAGAGCCCATGGGATCAAAAAGAAAATTGACAAATTGGATAATGAATTAGATGAATGGCAGGAAGCAGAGATTGATGGTTGAGGTGTGTTTTCTCTGGCTGGTCCAGTGGGGTCTCTCAGGTTTCACAGCTGGGGCCCAATTTGTTTGTAGTACATATAAATGATTTACACTTGAATTTAGGAGAGTTGATCAGTAAATTTGCTGGAGTGGTATATAGTGTGGAGGATAGTCTTAGACTAGAGAATCTAGACAAAATAAAAACTGAAAGAACTGCGGATGCTGTAAATCAGGAACAAAAACAAAGTTGCTGGAGAAGCTCAGCGGGCCCTGCATTAGCCGTGAAGGAAAAACAGAGTTAACGTTTCAGGTCTGGTGACCCTTCCTCAGAACTGATGGTGGCTGGGAAAATGTCAATTTATATGCAGAAAATAGGGAAGTGGGTGAGGTAGGGAGTAAACGATAGGATAGGGCCCAAAGAGAGAGAAAGACAGTTGGACAAACAAAGGAGTTGCCGACAATCAGGCTGGGAGGGTGAATAGTTGTTAGTGGGGACTGTTAGTGACTAACAACAGGGGGTGTGTAATGGCAGGCTATGTGGTAACGAGACCTGGTATATGGGGTGGGTGGCTGGGACATGAGAGAGCTTAGGCCCTAAAATTATTGAACTCAATATTGAGTCCGGAGGGCTGTAGGGTCCCCAAGCGGAAATGACGGTATCTAGACATGCTGGTCAGGTGTGCTGATCAGTGGCAAATGGCATTCAATCCGGATAAATATGATGTGATGCACTTGGGCAGGACAAACAAGTCAAGGGAAATACTTGAAGAACAATAGGACCATGGGAAGTACTGAGGATCAAAGGGACATTGGTGTATATGTACACCAGTCCCTTAATAGACAATAGACAATAGGTGCAGGAGTAGGCCATTCGGCCCTTCGAGGCAGCACCACCATTCATTATGATCATGGCTGATCATCCACAATCAGTATCCTGTTCCTGCCTTATCCCCATAACCCTTGATTCCATTATCTATAAGAGCTCTAGCCATCTCTTTCTTGAAAGTATCCAGAGACTTGGCCTCCACTGCCTTCTGGGGCAGAGCATTCCATATATCCACCACTCTCTGAGTGAAGAAGTTTTTCCTCAACTCTGTTCTAAATGGCCTACCCCTTATTTTTAAACTGTGTCCTCTGGTTCTGGACTCGCCCATCAGCGGAAACATGCTCCCTGCCTCCAGAGTGTTCAATCCCTTAATAATCTTATATGTCTCAATCAGATCCCGTCTCATCCTTCTAAATTCAAGTGTATACAAGCCCAGTCGCTCCAATCTTTCAACATATGATAGTCCCGCCATTCCGGGAATTAACCTCGTGAACCTAAGCTGCACTCCCTCAATAGCAAGAATGCCCTTCCTCAAATTTGGAGACGAAAACTGCACACAATACTCCAGGTGCGGTCTCACCAGGGCCCTGTACAGCTGCAGAAGGACTTCTTTGCTCCTATACTCAATTCCTCTTGTCATGAAGGCCAGCATGCCATTAGTTTCCTTCACTGCCTGCTGTACCTGCATGCTTGCTTTCATTGACTGATGTACAAGAACACCTAGATCTCGTTGTACTTCCCCTTTACCTAACTTGACTCCATTTAGGTAGTAATCTGCCTTCCTGTACTTGCCACCAAAGTGGATAACCTCACATTTGTCCACATTAAACTGCATCTGCCATGCATCCGCCCACTCACCTAGCCTGTCCAAGTCACCCTGTATTCTCATAACATCCTCCTCACATTTCACACTGCCACCCAGCTTTGTGTCATCAGCAAATTTGCTAATATTACTTTTAATGCCTTCATCTATATCATTAATGTATATTGTAAACAGCTGCAGTCCCAGCACCAAACCTTGCGGTACCCCACTGGTCACCACCTGCCATTCTGAAAGGGACCCGTTTATCACTACTCTTTGCTTCCTGTCAGCCAGCCAATTTTCAATCCAAGTCAGTATTTTGCCCCCAATACCATGTGCCCTAATTTTGCTCACTAATCTACTATGTGGGACTTTATCAAAGGCTTGCTGAAAGTCCAGGTACACTACATCCACTGCCTCTTCCTTGTCCATCTTCATAGTTACATCCTCAAAAAATTCCAGAAGATTAGTCAAGCACGATTTCCCCTTCGTAAATCCATGCTGACTCTGACCTATCCTATTACTGCTATCCAAATGAGTCGTAATTTCACCTTTTATAATTGACTCCAGCATCTTTCCCACCACTGACGTCAAGCTAACCGGTCTATAGTTCCCTGTTTTCTCTCTCCCTCCTTTCTTGAAAAGTGGGACAACATTAGCCACCCTCCAATCCGCAGGAACTGATCCTGAACCTATAGAACATTGGAAAATGATTATCAATGCGTCCACGATTTCTAGAGCCACCTCCTTAAGTACCCTGGGATGCAGACCATCAGGTCCTGGGGACTTATCAGCCTTCAGACCTAACAGTTTGTTCAACACCATTTCCTTCCTAATATAAATTCCCTTCAGTTCATCCATTACCCTAGGTCCTTCAGCCACTATTACGTCTGGGAGATTGTTTGTGTCTTCCTTAGTGAAGACAGATCCAAAGTACCTATTCAACTCTTCTGCCATTTCCTTGTTCCCCATAATAAATTCACCCATTTCTGTCTTCAAGGGCCCAACTTTAGTCTTAACCATTTTATTTCTTTTCACATACCTAAAAAAGCTTTTACTATCCTCCTTTATATTTTTGGCTAGTTTGCCTTTGTACCTCATTTTTTCTTCGCGTATTGCCTTTTTAGTTATCTTCTGCTGCTCTTTTAGAGTTTCCCAGTCCTCCGGCTTCCTGGTCATCTTTGCTATGTTATACTTCTTCTCATTTATCTTTATACAGTCCTTAACTTCCCTCATCAGCCATGGCCACCCCTGCCTCCCCTTAGGATCTTTCATCCTCTTTGGAATGAACTGATCCTGCACCTTCTGCATTATATCCAGAAATACCTGCCATTGTTGTTCCACTGCCATCCCTGCTAGGGTATTGCACCATTGAATTTTGGCCAGCTCCTCCCTCATAGCTCCATAGTTCCCTTTGTTCAACTGCAATACTGACACTTCCGATTCTCCCTTCTCCCTCTCAAATTGCAGATTAAAACTTATCATATTATGGTCACTACCTCCTAATGGCTCCTTTACTTCGAGGTCCCTGATCAAATCCGGTTCATTGCACAACACCAGATCCAAAATTGCCTTCTCCCTGGTAGGCTCCAGTACAAACTGTTCTAAGAATCCATCTCGGAGGCATTCCACAAACTCCCTTTCTTGGGGTCCAGTACCATCCTGATTCTCTCAGTCTACCTGCATGTTGAAACCCCCATAACTACCTTTGCGACATGCGAATTTCAACTCCTGATTCAACTTACATCCTACATCCAGACTACTGTTTGGGGGCCTGTAGATAACTCCCATTAGAGTCTTTCTACCCTTAGAATTTCTCAGCTCTATCCATACAGACTCTACATCACCTGATTCTATGTCCCCCCTCGCAAGGGACTGAATATCATTCCTCACCAACAGGGCCACATCAACCCCACTGCCTGTCAGTCTGTCCTTTCGATAGCACGTATTGCCTTGAATATTCATTTCCCAGGCCCTGTCCACTTGAAGCCACGTCTCAGTTATCCCCACGACATCGTACCTGCCAATTTCCAACTGAGCCTCAAGCTCATCCACCTTATTTCTTATGCTTCGTGCATTCATATATAATACTTTTAATTCGTTACTCCCCTCACCCTCCCTATCAATCCCTTTTTCACTTGGCCATACTGTACGATCCCTTCTTGGGTTTTCTGCTCCGTTGATTCTGTTGTCTTTCTTAACTTCTCTTATTCTCACTTTCCCTTTAACTTCATTCTTAAGTTTCCAGTTTGTCCCCTCCCCCCCACTACTTAGTTTAAACACACCTGTGTTGCAGTGGCAAGCCTGCCTGCCAGAATGCCATTAAGGTAGCAGAACAAGTGGATAACGTGGTTAAAAAGGCATATGGTATACTTGCCTTTTAACACCCACTCCTGCCCTTCCTTGAGGCAGGTGTTTGTTGTAGCCCAAAACATTTAATAGCAGGGAGATGATGCTGGAACTGTATAAAACATTGGTTAAGGCACAGTTAGAGCATTGTGTGCAGTTCTGGAATCCAGATTATAGGAAGGATGTGATAACATTGGAGAGAGCGCAGAGGAGATTTACCAAGATGTTGCCTAGCTGGAGAATTTCAGTTATAAAGAGAGATTGGACAGACTGGAGTTGTTTTCCTTAGAGATAAGGTGATTGAGAGAGGAAATGAAAGAAATATACAAAATTATGAGAGGCATAGACAGGTAGATAGGAAGAAACATTTCCTCTTAGTGGAGGGACCAGTGACCAGGTGCCATGGAGTTAAGGTAAGGGGCAGAATATTTGGAGAATATGTGAGGAATTTTTTTACACCCAGAGGGTGGAGGGAATCTGGAACTCACTGCATGTAAGGGTGGTAGAGGCAAGAATCCTCATCAGATTGAAGAAGCATTTTAACGGGCACTTGTGATGCCAAGGCACACAAAGCTATAAGCCAAGTGCTGGAAATAGTGTTAGAATAGTGAGATGATTGTTTTTGAACAGTGTGGACGCAATGAGTTGAAGGGCCTTTTTCTGTGCTGTAGCTCTCTATGACTCTATGTGTAACAAGGAAAGGCAGTGTCTAACATAAAAAGGTATTATTTACTGAATGATAGCAACAGGTAAATTAACATGCACTAGTTAGTTACTATTACAACTATGAGAAGTAAGGTACATCACATCTGTCTCCACTGAGAACTCGTGCGAGACAAATTGTTTCTCTCTACCAAACATTCTAGGATATTGTCAGATTGGGTAGAGCTCAATATTAGCTTGTTCAGAACCATTACTTAATACACAGTCCCCTTTGAGATACCCTCTTTCTTCAACATTGTAATGTACTCCTTGGTCAGTACTCCCTCTTCATATTTTCCTATCTTTCCAGAACACCTTGTATCCAAGAATATTTAAACACCCAGTCCTGAGCTACCTGAGCCAGGTTTTAGTTATAGGCCAAATCATCGCATTTCCACATGGCAATCTTCATGTGAATCTCATGAATCTTATGCACACACACTGTGCATACAAATACATGGACAGTAACCTGAATTTATAATGTATTCTATATTTCCTTACTATGTTATCACCACTAAATTACTACTCTCTATTCCAGTGTTATCTACATCTCTTACCTCGGCAGTCCTCTCTGATATTACCTTCAGTTTCTGCAACCCCTGTGGTTTAGGTTTAAACCATTCCCAACAGCGTGAGCAAAACAGCTTGCAAGGGAAGTAGTCCCAACTCTGATCAGCTCCATACCATCCAGCATTTCAGGTGTCTTATCCTCCAAAGTCCAAAAATCGAAAACCCTCCCTCCTGAACTGACTTTTCAGCCATACATTTCCATGGACACTCACGCCCTCTTACCTTCAAAAGCGTCCAAATATGGTGACCCAGAAAGCTCTGAAGGTGAAATATCTTCTTTTCAGGATTTGTTTCAAATGAAAAATCATCACTGTCCAAACATTATGCCCACTGAAGAGGTCACGCTACTGTTCATTACAAGGTCAGAAAAATGAAAGACATTTGGTTAAATCATAAATCAAATGAACCCCAATGTAATGTGAATGATAAGACTAGAAGAAATTCTCTGCTCTGCAATCTATCTATAGAGCTCAGTCACTGGTTTATAACCAACACTCAGCAGTGGTGGGTTAACACTGCTCACAGAAAAAGCTTGTCCTCTTGAAAGATAGGTGCAGAACTTTAATTGATTGCTCAACCAATCTTCACCTATCAATGAAGAACTAATGAATGGTTACAAGCTGCTGTCAACTGTTCTCTTGCTGACCCTCCTACAGTGTTCAAAATGGCAAAAGCCATCAAGCTTTTGATATTATCCCAGCTGAGGCCTACAGGCTGAAATGCAAAGGAACTGTCAAAATTCGTGACAATCATAGGGGAATCACATTTTCTTTATCACCGACAAAATCTTAGCCAGGAACCACCTAGTGCAACATCTTGGCCAAGATCAGTTGCCAGAGAGTCATTACAGTTTCGAAAATGGGCTACGTTCTCTTCAGACACTCTTCAACATGTTTTATCTGCTGAGCTTTCTGATGTCTTCCATGATAATGATTCTGGCATTGAAATCAATCATTGCATGGACAGAAAGCTACTTAATCTCAGATGACTCTAGACAGAGATCATGGTATCGAAGGACAAACTGTATGATTTCTTCCTTGCCAATAACTGCCAATAGCTTTGATAGCTGGTGATTCAGAGCTGGGCATACAATATCGAATAGACATCGTTCTCCAATACTTGTGATAATTTCGGCTTTGTGACCTGCACAGAGGAAATTGAAGTAACGTATCAGTTGGCTCCAGAAAGGCCCAACCTCAAGCACAAAGGTTCTGGTCATGGACTGAAACAATCATCAGCAGTTAGGTTCACTTCATTTGGCAGCACCTCTTCTCAATTTGTTTGCATCAAAGTTGAGACACATGCAAAACTTATCAAATCAAGTAGCCTACAGCAGAATTTCCACTTTTGTCTGGTGACAAAAAGTAAGTCAGCCCACCAAACTGAAAGTCTATGGAGTAATAGTCAAGCCCACTCTACTTCATACAAGCAATAAGCTCAATGATGGAATCATAGAGATTTTGCAGCACAGAAAGGAGCCTTGTGGGTTATCATGTTCATCCAGTCAAGCAACATCCATATATACTAATCCCATTTTTCAGCATTTGATCCTTAACCTTGCATGCTATGCAATTTCAGGTGCTAATCTTTATCAGTTTAAATGTTTTTAGAGTTCCTGTCTCTACTAACCTTTTAGGCAGTGTGTTCCAGATACTCACTACGCCCTTGTTTAAACAAATTCTTCAGATCCCCTCTAAACCTGCTGCTTCTCAATTTAAAACTGGGCCCCCTGGTCACTGACCCTTCTATTCAGGGCAAACATGTCTTCCTATCCACCTTGTCTGTGCTCCTCAGAAATTTGTACACCTCAGTCAGATCACTCCCCAGTAAAATACCCCCAGCTTATCTAGTCTCTCATGATTACTGATAGCTCCAGCCCAGGCAACAGCTCAGGATCTCAGAATCATTACTGTGCAGAGGAGGTCATTTAGTCCATCATGACTTTTTTAAAAATTCATCAATGGGATGTAGGAGTCACTGGCTGGCCAGCATTTCTTGCTCATCCCTAGTTGCCCTTGAGAAGGTGGTGGTGAGCTGCCTTCTTGAACTGCTGCAGTCCACCTACAGTCGGTTAACCCAAAAAGCCATTAGGGAAGAAATTCCAGGATTTTAACCCAGAGACAGTGACAGAACAGTAATATATTTCCAAGTCAGGATGGCAAGTGACTTGGAGGGGAATTTTAAGGTACTGATGTTCCTATGTATCTGCTGCTCTTGTCCTTCTACATGGATGTGATCATGGATTTGGAAGGTGGTGTCTGAGGATCTTTAGTGGATTTCTGCAGTGCATCTTGTAGACAGTAGCAGCAGTGTGTATGAAGTATCAGTGATGGAGAGCGTGGATGCCTGCGCTGAATTTATTACCTAGTGCTAATATAGAGCCTTCTCTCATATCCTTGCACATTATTTCAATGCAATCATCCAATGCCCTTTTGAATGCCTCAATTGAACCTGCCTCCACAACATTGCCAGGCAATGTGTTCTATTCCTTAACTACTTGCTGTATAAAAAAAGTTTCTTTCTCACATTACCTTTGCTTCATTTACACATCATGTTAAATCTATGCTAGCTCATTCTTTGGCATTTGAGTGGGAACAGCTTCTCCCTAATTAGTCTGTTCAGCCTGCTCATGATTTTCCCTTTGCTACTACATGTTGAATGGTGCATACTTTTCTATCTGAGGTTGGGGAACTACTTAACACCAACACATTTTAATAACAGCAGTGCTGAAACTTGAAGGGATCAAGAACAGAAGTATTCATGAATTATAGAGAGGGGAAAAAGACAGGGAGAAAACTGGAACAGATTTTTGCCTGTTTCCTCAAATTGTACAACAGGTGACAGTAAAAGGAATGCAAAGGAGATAGAACACTAAGGGATAGTAAGAACTGTCGATGGTGGAATCTGAGATAACAAGGTGTGGAGCTGGATGAACACAGCAGGCCAAGCAGCATCAGAGGAGCAGGAAAGCTGACATTTCAGATCTGGACACTTCTTCAGAAAGACCCTTCTTCTGAAGAAGTGTCCAGATCTGAAATGTCAGCTTTCCTGCTCCTCTGATGCTGCCTGGCCTTCTGTGTTCATCCAGTTCCACACCTTGTTATCTAGAACAGTAAGAGATGTCAAATGGATTACCAATGTGCTATCACTCTTTTTATACTTGAACACAAAGTCAAAATACACCTAATAATTTGTGGAATTGTGATAATGGGCATTTTCCTGGACATTAAAAATCTTTACACTGAGAATCATAGAATCCTTACAGTGTGGAAGCAAGCCATTCAGCCCATTGAGTACACAACAAGATTTTGAAGAGCATCCCACCCAGATCCACCTCCCTACCCTATCCCTGTATTTCCCATGACCCATCCAGCTAACCCAAGCATTTTTGGAGTGTGGGAGGAAACTTCAGCTCCTGCCAGAAGCCCACACAGACACAGGGAGAATGTGCATACTCCACATAGACAGTCACCCAAGGCTGGAATCAAACTAGTGTCCCTGGTACTGTGAGGCAGCAGGGCTAACCACTGAGCCACTGTGCCACCTGTGCTACAAAATGGCTACAATTGTCCCAATACAGGAGCAAAATCATTGTCAACTCCTGCTTTTCATTTCCAAGATGCAATGTGTTAGTTGAAGCTATAAACCAGACAGTGATAAGTCTATTTGAACTTCATTCATGTTGAGTATTTAGCATTCATGTGAAATCAAATTTACCTTCTGCTGAAGCTAAGTAAGTAGGGTTAAAGCTTGCAAGGTCCTGGGCAAAAGCTGAGCCAGAAGCTGGATTGAGTAAGACCCCTCGCAAGGTCTCACAAACTGGTTTAGTATTTTCTTGCAGCAGAGAACAAATCAGATTACAGAAAGCCAAGTTTGTGTTATTGGAATTAAACATACTTAGAACTGGGAAAGCTATCAAATGCTACAGTTATCGTTAGCTCATATGACAGTCTATTATTGCTAGCAATCAGTTAGTAATCGCTTAATTGTGGAATCTGGAACAGTTAGAGCAAAGCTATAATTTAATGAGACTGTCCGAGTCAAATCATACAAAATTCATCATGTTCTCTGCGATATATAAGAATAAACATCTTCGTGCACCAGGAATTAAAATGACAACACTTGTAAGAAACAAAATTAAGCAGGAAATGAAAGATATTGTGAAATACAATGTGGATTTTAAAAAGTGCTCATGTTAGTGACAAATTATCTGTCATAACAAAAAAAAAAGAAAGAGCTACTGGCAGTGACAAAATCAATAATAAATGCTACTGGCCTTTTCAAATTACATCCAGCTACTTCCCTGAGGCAGCACAGAAGGCAACTGAGCATGACCAATCCAGAGGAAAATAATATTTCAGGAACACTCTTAAAAAGCTGTATGACAGGTATTGAACAAAAGAAACCTGCATTGGGTAGAACCTTAACATGCTAAGGAAGAAAATACTTCTGTTTAAACAGAGCCTTTCATTTCCTCAGAACACCCCAAACTATTGTACACCCAATTAGTGCTAGCAAGGTCCTACAAACATCAGGCAAGTTAATGAGCAGGCCATTGTTTTGAATCTATGGAATTCCCTGCCCAGTGAAGCAGTTTAGGCTACCTCATTGGCTGTTTCTTAGACAAAGATAAACTTTAGAGCAGTAAAGGGATTAAAAGTTATGGTGAGTGGGTGGCTAAGTGGAGCTAAGTACATAAAGAGCTCAGTCATGAGCTTATTGAATGTTACTGGGTCAATATCCTGGAATTCCATCCCTCAGGGCTTTGTGGTCTGCAGCTGTTCAAGGCGGCGGCTCACCACCACCTTCTCGAAAGCAACTAGGGATGGGTAATAAATGCTGGGCCAGCCAGCAACGCCAACATCCCACACAATCCAATCAATTAAAAACAACTTAACTGTGACTGGCAAAAGAGTAGAGATAAATGATTCAGCTCACGAAAAGGAGGAAGAGGACCAAGTATTTTGTTGTTATTGCTCAGGCTTCTTCCAGACTCCAGGCATTGCTTGTTCCTCTGCGACAGTTGCAGAGGCGAGATATTTAATGAGTATCTAATAAATGACTAGGTTTATTTTATTCTTAAAGTCTAACATAGCATACTAACTGGGGTTCACATTAATAAAATATAATAAATATATGCAACAAAACAAAATTTAAAATTCAGTACCTATTAGCTTTCCTGCTTACTTGCGATAGATGCATGCTAAACTTCTGTGATACATGCAGCAGGATGCTCAGATCTCTCTACATCTCCGAACTTGGCAACTTCTCACTAGTTAGATTTTTTTTTAATTCTTTCTGCCTAAATGGACAAGTTCACACTTTTCCACATTGTGCTCATCTTGCCAGATCTTTGCCCACTCATTAAACTTATCTGTATCCCTTTGTAGGCTCCTTAAATCCTTTTCACAACTTACTTTCCTACCTACCTTTGTGTCATCCACAAATTTATCTACCATACTTCTGATCACTTCATTCAAATCACTTATGTGAACTGTAAAGAGTTGAGAACTCAGCACTGATACCAGTGGCACACCATTAATGACATCCTGCCAGCCTGAAAAGGACCCATTTAATCTGACTCTCTGCTTCTTATTACCAAGCCAATCATCTATTCAGGAGAGTTCGGCTGTGTTGCGAACCGAGCGTAGGTGCTCTGTAAAATGGTCTACGCTTGGTTCGCGACAAACGACAACACCTCCCAGTTGCAAACCACTTGAACTCCCTCTCCCACATCCTGGGCCTCCTCCAGTGTCACAACGATGCCACCCTGAAACTGGAGGAACAGCACCTCATATTCTGCCTTGGAACCCTACAACCCAATGGTCTCAATGTGGACTTTACAAGCTTCAAAATCTCCCCACCCCCAACCTCCTCCCAAGACCAGCACCCCCTCTCATCCTCGCCTCCTTGACCTGTCCGTCTTCTGTCCCACCTTTCCGTCCCCCATTCCAACTTCCTACTGACACTCGCCTTTACTAGCTTCAACCCCGCCACCTTGACCTGTCCATCTTCTCTCCCAACTATCTGCCCCACTATCCAACATCTACCACCGCCCCCCGCTCTCTATTTATTTCAGAGACCCCATCTCCTCCCCCGTTTCTGAAGAAGGGTCCAAGCCCAAAATGTCAGCTTTCCTGCTCCTCTGATGCTGCCTGGCCTGCTGTGTTCTTCCAGCTCCGCACCTTGTTATCTAATCTCCTATCCATGCCATTTTGCTACCCCAACAGCATGACCTTTTATTTTCCACAATTTTGACATTGAACCTTATCAATTGACCCTGGAAATCTAAATACAATACACGCATCGGCTGCTTTTTATCTACAGCACAAGTTACTTCTTCAAAGAACAAAGTTAATGTTATGCTGCCAAATTTCCATTCATTAATAAAATCAGAAATATATATTACTCTGCATTACTTTCATGTGTTTGCCTCTCTCAGTTGCTGGGTGACAATTACTTTCTTCATTTGCTTGAAGCTGATTGCGAAGACAATGGGGATAAATGGGTTGAAGTGGAATGAATGATTAGTTATTTGGAGGACTGCTTTGCATTAGTGGGACTGCAGGATGGGGCAGGAAGAGTGATGACTGCATGTGTTTCTGACAATTGGTCCATTGGTACAGGCTAAGTAAGCTAATAAAGGCATCAATGAAAACTGAGTTAGCAATGTGAGCTGATTTTGGTATGGTGCTCTCATCATCTTCCACCTCTTTGCTTTCCTTCTCATCCGTCATGGAATCAAAATAGTCAGCATATGAGGTCTGTAGGTTCAGAATTCGTGGATGCACAATTTTGGGTGAAACCCCAACCAGTTCATCAAGAATGACATCTTCCAATCCAGTAATGTACCTGAAGATCGTCTTCAGCATATCAATAGCCAAGTTACCATACATCATTCATTATCATATTCTTGTGTATCAATGTGGGCCCCTCTTTGGGCCATGGAAATCATAGCAACGAGAAACTCCTGGGAAGTCTTCTCCATTCAGGTGACAGCTTGCCCTCTCAGTGATCAGATCACTTTGCCGCAAGCAAAATACTGAAACAAACTGCAATAATTTTCTGAAGTTTGAGTTAAGAATTAGGAAAGAATAGCTGAAAGTTAGCAGCCCCATGAAAAATGACAATTTTCCAGTGATGTTTCCTTCTTTTTATCAGCTAATTTCACTCAAAGTATAATAGCTTTCTTTAGCTACAGATGTATTTTGTCATACAATGACCTACACGTTTAAACATTTCCAATTCAGGTCATAAATTTCTTGAAAAGATGGCAGTTATCTATTGTTTAAAAAGTCATTCCTTTCTTCAGTTTTTGATAGCTTTCATTAAACCAAACTTCACAGCTGAGCTGTTCCCTGGATTATCAATCAATTTTATTTTTTATTGTGTGACTCAAGTTTACTCCTGTACTAAACTTGGACTCAATATTCTGTCATTTGAGGATTAGTTCCAATTGTGACCAGTGAACTTTATTTCTTAAAAATCCTGAAACAGCTTTGATTCCCTTTTCTCAATTAATTTAAGAATTAGCAAGTTGTTAAACTGGCAGAACTTTTGTCATTGTAATTGACCTACTTGGCTTGCAAATAAAAACAAATGCCTCCAGAACATTAGGTTTGTTCCATTTATAGTTTTACGACACACATTTTGAGGGCAATTTACATCGAACAATAATCATTTCAATTTTCTGCATTTCTCCATTGTTGCCATCAAAAAAGACAAAGTTTTCCAGACTTGGCTGCGAAAGATAAAATCCACTTGTGCACGCTTGTTCGTTGGGTACTAATACAATCCATTGCTTTTGCATATTCAGAATGATGTGCACTTCACAACCTATTGCTTAATACCCAGTCATAAGCTGCCAATCTGAAAAAGGTGTTGGGCTCATTCCTATGTGAAATGAGAGCTTGACACCTGTGACAATCTTTGATTTGGAAGAGGTACAGGCAGGAAAATTTGTAACTTATTCAAAAATATCTATGGACACTTTTATTTCACATATGTTGCAAAAGGAATTAAGAGGTATATCAGTTATAATTTCCTTAGATAACATAAGGCATTGGCTGGTGTGAGCAGGAACCATTTCACAGCTGCAAACAGGAATGAAGATAACATCTGAAGATAAGAGATAACAAGGTGTATAGTTGGATGAACACAGCAGGCCAATCAGCATCAGAGGAGCAGGAAAGCTGACGTTTTGGGCCTAGACCCTTCTTCAGAAACATCTGAAGATTGTGCGCTGACAGACATGTAGAAACTGGAGACAGAAAGTGATCAGCCCACAGGTACAAGAGTTCTTGGAGGCACTGTGTAAGCATGTTAAAACAAATGAACATAAGAAATAGGAATAGGACCATTTAGCCTATCAAATCTGCCATTCAGCAATATCCTGGCTGATCTGCCAAGATTTCAATTCCTGTTTTGTGACTGTTTAGCTAGCTTCTCAGTATCTTGATTTTGTTAAAAAAAATCTATCTCCTCTGAATGCTTTCAGTGATCTCGCCTCCACAATTCTCTGGAGTAGAGAATTCCTCACATTCATTACCCTCTAGAAAGAAATTCCTTTGCATTTCAGTTTTAAATGAATATCTCTTTATTCTGTAACTCCTGTGCCCTGTGTTTAAGAATCTCCCACAAATAGAAATACATTCTGAACATTTACCCTGTTAACTCCCTTTGGAATCTTGTATGTTTCAATTAGATCACCATTCATTCGCTTAAATTTAATGAATCAAGGCAAAACCTGTCTAGTCATTCTTGATAAGTTAGCCTCTTCTTTCGTGGAATCAGCTGAGTGAATCCCATTTGAACAAACTCCAAAGCCAGCAGTATACAAGATGATGAGAGGCATAGATAGAGTGGATAGCCAGAGACTTTTTCCCAGGGCGGAAATGACTATTATGAGGGGGTGTAATTTTAAGGTGATTGGAGGAAGGTATAGGGGAGATGTCAGAGGCAAGTTCTTAACACAGAGAGTGGTGGGTGCGTGGAATGCGCTGCTGGCAGTAGTAGTGGAGTCAGATACATGAGGGACATTTAAGCGACTCTTGGATAGGCGCATGGATGATAGTAAAATGCAGGGTGTGGAGGCTGGTTTGATCTTAGAGCTGGAAAATAGGTCGGCACAACATCGTGGGCTGAAGGCCCTGTACTATGCTGTACTGTTCTATGTTCTATCATTTCTTAAATAGGGGAACCAGAATTGGACAGTATTCCAGGTAAAGCTTCATCAACACCCCATACAGAACTAACAAGGCTTCACTGTTTTTAAACTTCCAACTCCTAGCAACAAAGGCCAAACTTCCATTTAAAAGCAAAATACTGCAGATGTTGGCAATCTGATACGAACACAGAAAATTCTGGAGATACTCAAACGGGTTTGGCAGCATCTGTGGAGAAAGTGTTGCCCAGTTACCACTCTCAACAACAGTTATTGGCTTGACTCAAGCAGGACAAGAGTCAAGTCTGTATCAACTAACCACTAACTTTATTAGTCTAGTTAAAACAGATATACAATTCACACTGTTTGATGAGCAAAAGGTTAACAGCAGGCATACAATTCATGCAAGGATGGAAACTAGGCGGATCCCCATTGGTTTCCATGACATTCCCTCCTGAATAGTCAACAAAAATAATACCCAAGAACAGAAGCTCATACTGGCTAGGCAATTTCTCCCAGGTCTTGGGGTTCTCTCCACACTTTCAAATATGATATCTACAACTTTGCAAAGGTTGATCTTCATCTTTATCCCTTTTCCTTATCTCCTCTAACTGTGGTGTCTTGTCCTGGTCGATTTTTAGCTCATGTGATGAACTAGTGTCTTTCCATTATAGGCTCACTGCAAGCAGACCGTTCGGATTACCACATTGCTCATCCACCAAATAAGGACTTATGTCTTCCCTCAGAGCTGATCTGGTTCAAGCCAGCCTAAGGCAGTGACTGGGGTTTGGATTACTTCAGTTCACAAGCTGCTGTTTTTACGTGTGAGCAACTCCTAGCTTACAACAGAAAGAGAGTTAAGAGATAACAAGCATGGGGCTGGATGAACACAGCAGGTCAAGCAGCATCATAGGAGCAGGAAAACTGATGCTGCTTGACCTGCTGCGTTCATCCAGCCCCATGCTTGTTATCTCGGATTCTCCAGCATCTGCAATACCTTTTATCTCAGAAAGAGAGTTAAGTTTTGATTCAATATGACTATTGAGTTTTGAAGAAAAGTCTTGTTTATCAGACTGGAAATGTTAACCCCCTTTCTTTTTCCACTGCTGAGGTTCCATGGCATTTTCTGTGTTTTTCCAAAATTACATTTGCCTTCATAACTATTTACTGTACCTTCATACTAGTTTTTCTCATGCACTAGGACACCCAGGCTTCTGTACACTGCAATATTTTTGGAGGCACTCTCCATTTAGGGTCCAAAATCACATGACACCAGGTTACAGTCCAAAGGGTTTATTTGAAAACACAAGCTTTCGGAGTCTCAGACTAACACCTGAATAAAGGCTCCGAAAGCTTGTGTTTTCAAATAAACTCTTTGGACTGTAACCTGGTGTAATGTGATTTCTAACCTTGTTCACCCAAGACCAACACCGTCTCTTCCACATCATGGCTCTCCATTTCAATAATAGTCTACCTTCTGAGCCTTCCAACCAAAGTGCATGACTTCATACCTTTCCACATTAAACACCGTCTGATAAATTTTTCTCCATTCTCAACTTGTCTATATGTCATAAGGATTCTACTAATGCAGAGTTAGTGTTTCTACCTCTGGACCAGAAGGCCTGGGTTCAAGACTCTTCTGCTCCAGAGTACGCAATAGAATCTCTGAATAGTCGAGCAGAAAATATTTAAGTTTATCCCCTTGCAGATTCCTTGTGTCTTGTCACAACATGTTCTTTCAACTACTTTTGTATTCTCAGCAGATTTGGAAATGGTATACTCTGCCTTTTTCTCTGACTCATTAATATGGATAGTAAATAATTGAGGCCTAGGACTAATCCTTGTGGCACTCCACTTGTTACATCTTTCCAACCTAACTAAAGATCCACCAATCCTGACTCTCTGTCTTCTTTGTGTTAACCAATTAATAAGCCATGCTGACTCATTAGTCCCACATGTCATCAGCTCCTACCTTGGCACCTACTGAATGCCTTCTAAAAATCCAAATACGTTACATTTACTGACTTCACCATTTCAAATCTGATTGTTTTATCCTCTAAGAACTTTCGCAAAGTTGTTTCACTTTCACAAAACCAAGTTGACTCTATTTGATTCTGTTAAGCTTTTTTAAATGTCCACTATTTCATTCTTCATAATGGCCTCTAGCATTTTCCCAATGACAGATTTTAGGCTAACTTGCTTATTGTTTCCTACTTTTTGTCTTCCTCCATTCTTGAACAGGAGCATTACACTAACAGTTTTCCAATCTGCTGGAACCTTCCAAGAATTCAGTGAGTTTTAGAATATTTTGAACAATGCATCCATCATCTCTGTAACCATTTCCTTTAAAACACTTGGATGGAAGCTGCCAGGTTCTGGCAATTGGTCTGCCTTTGTACCTTGTGATAGAAACTGTCACAAGATCTTTTCCCCCACTAGTACTTCATCCTCCACCATGAAGACTGATGCAAAATATTAGATTAAATCATCAACCATTTAACTCTTCATTTGCATCCTTCATGTCCGACACTTACATTAATTATCATCATTTTTAGACAATAGAATCTCTTGCTGGCTATTTTTATATTGCAAATTTACTTTCATAACTTCCTTTTATCTTTATTAGCTTTTTGTCTGGAAGTATGGAATGGTTCATGAATCACTTGGAGATTCTTAGAAAGCTGGCTCTTTTACCAGAAAGCCCAAAGAATGATCCAAGGTGTGACTAGTTGCTTGCTTGAAAATTCTAACAAGGTGAACCATCCCATGAACAGATTTGTGTTTTTAATGATCCTATGACACCTACTACCATGAAGATGTGCATCTGCAACAGGTAGACTGGTATGGGCAATGTCAAGCTGATTTCTCCCCCTAGGTGGTTCTCTTACCTCAATCCAACTAGCTACTCAAACTTTATAATATCCAGGTAGATGCCACAGAACAACCTGAAGTCTCTAACTCTGAGTCAAGAGTACGAGTCCTGGATAAACAGAAATTATAAATACCAGGGCATTTCCCATGTAGATATGTGTGCAAGGATTTCCTCAAGGACTTGACAAATGTCCGGTCTCTGACAATCTCGAGGTCAGAAATCTGCACAAATATTTTTTTAAAAAGCAATTCCTTTAAAAGTATATGTTGATCTGTTTAACAGTTGTAGCTTGGTAAGGTTTGACTAAAACAGATAAAATGGCAACTTGATAAAGTTTGTTTGATTCAGATAAAATGGGTTTATTATAGACATTAAGTGTTTTAAATCTATCAATGCATCACATGTAAATATTCCAACTTTATGTTGGTAAAAATACTTTCGTATGTTTTAAAACCATTTCCGTTTGTTATAATAGCCAGTTCCTTGTAAATATGGAGAAAATAAAGCGTTTACAAAATATCTTATTGTCCTCAAACCCCAAAGTTTAATTGTGAATTTTAGAGTCTCTGTAAATTTTCTCTGACTAATCAATATTCACAAATACTGTTGATTGATGCACATTAGGAATCTTCCAGCCAGTTTTATATGTGGGACCTTCTTGACAGCCTACACTGTGGTAATTCTGAAAACTGAGTATGTCTCCAATGCAGGAATAGTAGTCTTGATCCATTTGCACATGCACAATTTGACATGCATTCAAGCAACAGGTCTTCCTGTGAGAGCTTACACATTTACAGTGGTTAACAAGGCTTGAAATATCCACCTGTCCCCTTTATTGACTTCACTATTCAAAGCACAGAAAACTGACACAAGTTAATTACTAGCTTGACAATATCCAAAATGACAACAGATACCTATTTGGGTACCATTGACCATAAAACATGAAATCAACTATTAAAGATGTTTGTCTTGCTTTACAATCCTTAAGCAAGGAAATATTCTGTATTTTTTTGTTGTTGTAAAATAACTGAACAAATATTTCAGAGAGAAGATACAGAGAATAATACAGTAACGGCATATGTTGTCTATAACATCCACAGAAAGACTGGGATGATTTTTTTACATGAAGACAAGAAGACCATAAGAAATAGGAAAAAGAGTAGACTGTTTGGCCCCTCGAGTCTGCTCTGTCATCCCACTTTAATGAAAGAAGCAATAAAAACATAAAAGTGCTGGCGAAACCCAAAGAAGAGACATGTTGGACTTAGGATATTATCACTGTTTCTCTCTCCACAGATGTTGCCAGATCTCCTGGGTTTCTTCAGCACTCTTCTTTTGTTTTATGATCTCCAGCATCTGCAGTACTTGTCGTTATTGAAATAATCCTGCCAGCTTACAAGGAGATTGAAATTGAAATTTTGAACTTATGTTTTTTTGGTGCTGTTTTGTGTCTGAAATGACACCCATGATCTGTGTGCACTATTTTGGTATGGGCTGTGGAATTTAGAAGAATGAGATGTGATCTCATTGAAACATATCAGATTCTCCCCTTCTTAGGGGGAGTCAAATAAGAACCAACCTCTAGAACATAGAACATAGAACAGTACAGCACAGTACAGGCCCTTCGGCCCACGATGTTGTGCCGAAATTTTACCCTAATCCTAAGGTCTATCTAACCTCCACCGCTACCTTATACTATCATCCATATGCCTATCTAATAGCCTCTTAAATGCCCCTAATGAGGCTGACTCCACTACACCCTCCGGCAATGCATTCCATGCCCCGACCACTCTCTGAGTAAAGAACCTACCTCTGACATCTCCCCATTTCTACCTCCACTCCACTTTAAAGCTATGCCC
Source organism: Ginglymostoma cirratum (assembly GCA_024137785.1). NCBI lineage: Eukaryota > Metazoa > Chordata > Chondrichthyes > Orectolobiformes > Ginglymostomatidae > Ginglymostoma > Ginglymostoma cirratum. Next base: position 48,775,684 of record JAHRHZ010000249.1, read on the forward strand.
CCTCGTAATAGCTACCTCCACCTTAGGAAAAGGTCTCTGGCTGTTCACTCTATCTATACCTCAGATCATTTTGTACACCTCTATCAAGTCATACCTGAGTCAGGTAACCTTACACTATTAACTCGTGTGATTAAGGGGGCTCGTGCATGTTGCTATTTTTGAACTTAGGTTGGTGTTAAAAGGCTGCGGTCACCAGAGCTGATTGTTTTACATGGAGGCAGTACTCAACATCAAGTTAAAGCCACGGACTCCACACATGTATCACTGATTTTGGTCCCAAGATCTTTGATATCGCTGCCAAATCCGATGTCCAGATCTTGATCACTGCCATCTTCCTACCAGGCATCATCCACATGATAATGAAGAGAGTGAAGAGGAGTCCAAAACCCTGGACTCCTCTGAACTCTCCGTCTGAACATGAGCAATTAGTAAAACTCATAAAATATCAAAATTTCTCAGCCAAAATCTTCAATATGGATTGACAGAAGCTTCTTATTCCTGAACGTATGAACAAACAAAACATGTTTTCATAGTATTCCTTTCTTCAACTCCATAGTGAATTCATATACATAGATAATCACTAATATCTTCAGGTCTTGTTGTATTTGGACTGCTTCAGTTTTTGAGTAGTCATGAATTGTGTTCAACAGTGTGCAATCATTGGAAAACATCTTCTTAGGATCTTATAATGGATGGAAGGTCATTGGTGAAGCAGCTGAAGATGATTGGGTTTAGGGCACTACCCTGAGGAACTCCTGCAGATATGTCCCGGAACTGAAATGACTGCTCTCCAAAGATCACAACCATCATCCTATGTGACTAGTGTAACTTCAACCAGCAGAGAGCTTCCACGACAACCACCACTCACCGACCCCACCGCTCTTCCTCCTCCCCGCGACACCCCCAACCCCCACCCACCCCACCATTTCCCACCCGGACTCTTTGATGCCACATTTGGTAAAGTGTAGTCTGTGACCCTCACCTCACCTTTGGAATTTTACTCTTCCTCATTTTTGGACCAAGGCTGTCATGTGGTCAGGAGCTGAGTGGCTCACATCATTGAGCAGGTAATGTTCGAGAACATCAGGACCGTTAAGTTAAAGTGACTGAATTCATCAAATTGTTTCACTAAAACAAAATACTGCAGATGCTGGATAACTGAAGCAAAAACAGAAAATTCTGGAAATAGTCAGCAGGCCTGGCTGCAACTGTGGACAGAGAAATTACGTTAATGTCTCTGGAAAATGACCTTTCAACAGAACTTGATCTGAAATATCATCAACAATAAATTTTAACTCAGTTTCTTTCTTTACAGGTGCTGCCAGACTTGAGTATTTCCAGCATTTTCTGATTCTCCTTGCATCCAATTTTAGTTCATTTTCATTGCTGGTGCTTTATGGATCAAATGTTATAAGTCTGACTATCATTCTGTCTAACTGATCTTTACATTTTCATTAAATATTGACTTCAATTTGACAGCCATTGAGCAGGAGATAGCAGCGGGCTTGAGATTTTATTTTCATTAAATTATACAAGAATCTATTTATTCCTGAGCTGTAAAAGATAGCCATAGAGCTCATGACTGGAACTATTGCAGAATTTCTGATAACAGCAGAATAATTTTGCCATGAGAATGTAGGAGATCTACATAATAGGAAGCAATCCCGGCCATTTGGAACAGTGGAGTATTGGGGCAGGGTTGACAAATGAATTAATCAAAGATGGAACAGAGAAACTTAACAATTACAACATAAGGAGCTGCACTTGTGGCAAAGTGTCCACATAACACCGTCTGTCACTCAGAAAGTGATCATTATTAGCCAGGCATACCCCAAAATGAAGTGTCAACCTGATGAAGCCACAAAATGGGACTAAGTGTGTACCAAACAGCACAAAGCAGCAAATGACAGTCAGAACAAAGCAATTCCACAGCCAAGCTGATCTAAGTTCTGTAGTTCTGCCATATACAGTGATGGATGGTGGTGGATGATTAAACATCTCACAGGAGATGGAGACTTCACAAATATTCCAATTCTTAATGATGGGGAGACAAGTACATCAATGCAAACAACTGAAACATTTACAACACATTTCAATCAGAGACACTGAGTGGATCATTATTCTAAACCTTTTCTGGAGGTGCCTGGAATCAGAGATGCCAGTTTTCAGCCAGGTTGGTTCACTTCATGAGAACTCAAGAAACAGCTGAACCATTGGATTCTGCAATTTCTTTATTTATTCACTCATGGGATGTGGGCACAGTGTCTGGCCAGCATTTATTACCTGTATCTAGTTGTCCTTGGGAAGGTGTTGGTGAGCTGCCTTCTTGAACTGCTGCAGTCCAAGTGCCGTGGGAGACAATTCCAGGGTTTTGAACCAACGACAGTGAAGGACTGGCAATATATTTCCAAGTCAGGATAGAGAGTGGCTTGGAGCTGTAATTGCAGGTGGTGGTCATCCCATGAATCTGTTGCTTTGTCCTTCTAGATGGAAGTGGTCATAGATTTAGAAGGTGCTGTCTGAGGATCTTTGGTGAATGTTTACATCTTGCAAATGGTGCACACTGCAGCTGCTGAACGTCGGTGGTGGAGGCAGTGGATGTTTGTGGATGCGGTGCCAAATAAGCGGGCTGTTTTGTCCTGGGTGGTGTCAAGCTTCTTGAGTGTTGTTGAAACTGCACCCATTCAGGCAAGTGGGGAGTATTCCATCACACTCCTGACTTGTAGCTTATAAATGATGAACATGCTTTGGAGAGTCAGGAGGTGAGTTACTTGCTGCAGTGTTCCTAGCCTTTCACCTCTTTTGTAACCAATGTATCTATATGGTGAGTCCAGTTGAGTTTCTGGTCAATGATAACCCCCCAGGATGGTGATAGTGGGGAATGGGCAGTGGTTAGATAGTCATTATTTGGCATTTATATAGCGCGAATATTACTTGCTACTTCACAGTTCAAGGATATTGTCCACATCTTCTTGCGTAGATCCTTGTAAAAATGTTGTTGCGCCCCAAGTCATGCATTTCCAGATTGCCTACAACACTGCCATTCACCTGGCAATGCAGAAAATACATACACAAACAAAAGAATAAATTCAACCTGTCTAATTACTGCCCAATCAATTTACTGTCGATTAACAATAATGTGATAGAAAAAGTCATCAACAGTGCTATCCAGCAGCATTTGCCTAACGTCAACCTGCTTAGTGATATATTACTTGTGTTTTGCCAAGGCAGCTCAGACCCTTATCTCATAATAGACCTGGTTCAAACATGGAGAAAAGAGTTTCGTTTAAAAAAAGAGTGAGATAAGAATGACTGGCTTTGACATCAAGGCCAAATTTGCCCAAGTCTGGGTTCTAGGAGCCCTACCATGTCCAGAGTCTGTGGGTATAAAGGGGAGAAGTCTGTGCTGGTTGGAATCACACCTAGCACAAAGGAAGATGGCTTATATAGGAATAAAAGAACACAGGAAATAAGAGCAAGGGTAGGCCATTTGGATCTTCAAACCTGCTTCACAATTCAATATGATCCTGCTTGATCATCCAACTCAGTGCCCTGTTCCTGGTTTCACACCATATCCTTGATTTGCTTAGCCCCAGGGATCTTAATCAAATGTGTCAATGGGTTGAAAAATGGCAGATGAATTTCAATCTGGATAAATATGAGCTATTGCATTTTGATACAACAAACAAGGGTAGATGAATAGAATTTTCTAAAATAATGAAAAGTTTGGGTAGAGTTGATGCTAGTTACCTTTTCCCTAGTTTTGGGGATTTCAAGACTAAGGTGTACATTTTTAAGGTGAGAAGAGAGAGATTTAAAAAAGACACGGAGGGGGCAGATTTTTTACACAGAGGGTGGATTGAGCACGGAATGAAGTTATTGAGGAAGTGGTGGATGCAATGTTTAAAAGACATCTGAATAGGTACATGAATAGGAAAGGTTTGGAGGGGTATGGGCCAGGAGCAGGCAAGTTGGATTAGTTTAGTTTGGGATTATGTTCAGCAGGAGCTGGTTGGACTGAAGTGTCTGTTCCTTTGTTCTATGACTCCCCTATCTCCTTCTTGAAAACTTCAATGTTTCAGCATCGACTACTTTCTGTGGCAGAGAATTCCACAGGGTCACTACTCCTTGGGTAAAAAGAAAATTCTCATCAGCCCTAAATGACCTTATTCGTATCTTTAGCTGTAACCACACATTTTGCACTCCCAGTCGTCAGGAATGTCTTTCCTGCATTTACCCTGTCTAGTCCTGTTAGAATTTTATAGGTTTCTATGAGAACCCCCTTCATTCTTCTAAACTCCAGAGGATATAATCTTGTGGCATAAAGACAGACAACCAAACCAAATCAGCCTTTCTACCTCTGTATTCACAACACAGTAAAACTAAACCATCAAAGATCTCCAATTATTACTTCAATGGTTCTTAACCAGACTTTTGAATAACCAATCTCAGACTTTGTGAACAATTAATTCCAGACTCTATTTAAGTATCTTAAACAGAACACATTACAATTTATTAAACACACAACAATTTTAGCAGAGGAAATTTTAAACAAAAGGGTAAGGTGATTAATAACTATGCTTTAAACCTGAAACCTTTCTTTTCAACCCCCACTCATACAAAAGACAAACAGACTGATATACACAGGTAAGTAATAAATTATTAACAAAACAACAAAACTGGCCCAATCGCTTAAATGGTTTTCATTATATGTTGTTTCACTGGCATAGATGTAGTCTCTTTGGTTGCTTTTCTGAAACATTGATCACGGTTACCTGTTCAGTTCATCCAGGCAAAGGCAGCAATACTTGTAACTCAGCTTTCTACAGTTTGGGCTTCTGACAGCTGGCATGGCAGATTTGGTATGGATTTTTTCCAATCTAAAACCATATCCCAAAAAGTATAGTTCAAAAAAAGACTTAAATTCTGGTTCCACCTGATAGACTGATCGTCCCGTCCCATGACCTTTAATTACCATTCAACATTTACCATCAGCCTGAACATAAGGTCTCTTCCAGACTTGCTGGAACCAGTTCGCAGCTACTGACCACATAATAGCCAACTTCATGAGGCCGGAATAAAGAATGTTCGATGATGATTGTTCAATATTTAGACCATTTATGACTCCTCAGAAACTCAAATAGTCCATGTCCAAATGCAGAAAGACTTAGACAATACCCAAGTTTGGGGTGACAAGTGACAGGTAACATTCATACCAGACAATGATCATTTCCAACAAGAGAATATAACCATTCCCCCTTGATAGTCAATGGCACTGAGTTACCGTCACTGAATCCCCTACCACCAATAGCTAGAGCGGGGTTGGGGTGGGCAGGTGGTGAGGGTTTAACAATTGATCAGAAACTTAATGGGCTGGCCATGTAAATACTGTGGCTACAAGAGCAGGTCAGAGACTAAGAATGCTGTAGCAAGTATCTCACCTCCTGATTCCCCAAACCTGATCCATCATTTACGTGTCACAAATCAGGAATGTGATAGAATACTTCCCACTTGCCTGAATGGGTACAGCTTCCATGACACTCAAGAAGCTTGACACCATCCAGGACAAAGCAGCACATTTGATTTGCTTCACATCCACAAACATTCACTCCCTCTGCCACTGACACACAGGATCATCAGTGAGCACCATCTACAAATTGCATTTGAGAAATTCTTCAATGTTACTTACATCGCACCTTCCAAAAATAGAACCACTACCATCCAGAAGGAGAAGGACAACAGAGATGTGGAAATGTCACCACCTACAGATTTATTTCTAAGCACACACCAGCCATACTTGGAAATATGTTGCTTTTCTTTCACTGTCATTGGTCAAAGCCCTAGGATTCCCTCCTTAAAAGCCTTGTAGGCATTTGTGGGTCTGGAAAATGGATGGGAGCAGTTTAGGAAAGCAGCTCACCATCACCTTCTCTTAAAGATAAACAGTAAATGCTGGCTCTGCCAGTGACTTCCACATCCCATTAGGAGAGCCATCCAATTTTCTCCAGAGCACATATTCACATCAAAGAATTGTGCAAGGCATTGCAAATTGCAATCATGAAAACATATCGGGACATAGTCGCTCTGGAGGAAAACTTTTGGTAGACACAGCATGGAGTTGAACTACGGTTGATCATTTGGAGGATTTCTCAGCAATTGCTGTGACACAACATTTCTTAAGGAAGTGCTCTTATCCATGCAATGGATCTCTTTTGGCAGCATAATCGCGGCAATACAATAAATTTATTTCCAGCCTTTTTGTTGCTGCTTGAAGATTAAAGATGACATAATATAAATAGACACATAAAACAATATATATATATAGTAATTGAATACTTTCACATATCATTAGCACCTGCAGGTGTAACTGAGCATGACATAAAGACACATTCTTTTTTATTATGAGCAATTCATTAGTGAATATCAGGCATCCTACAATTTATTCATAATTTCTCTGGGTGTGAAGATCTATCTTTCTTTCTCTATTACTTCTTTAAGGGTAGTGAGTACCATAGATTAGTTGGGCCATATAGCCTGGTTCAGTGCTCTTTATTCTCTGTACTATCCTCTGTAATCATGGGAGATTGTATGTTATTCAAATGGAACAAAGTGTGGATTGGGTTGAAGAGACCCTCCCTCCAAGTCCACCTGGTCTGGGATGGAACTCGGACTGAATATGGCTCAGATCATCCAAGGGAAGGCAATCCTCATCAGATTACCACTATAGCTTGAAGGTTTCCTGTTTGTGGTCCTCAGAGAACTCCGACTGGATTTTTTTTTAATGGCAATAACTGATGTATCATAAGTTTAAATGTCTTGTGTGAATGTTTTTGAAGGTTTGAGTAACAGGGAAGAGCGAGTGGATGGGAAAGTGGATAGGGGAGGTGTAAATGGGTAAGTGGAGAGGGACGTGTAGGTAGGTAGTGGATAGGGGAGATATAGGTGGGTATTGGATAGGGAGGTGTAGATGGATATGTGGATGGTTGGCTGAGGTTGGTGGGTAAGGTGGGTAACTGAGTATGGAGTAGGTAAGTGAGGTGTGTAGTCAGGATGGGACATACTCTGAAGAAGGGTCACTGAACCCATAATGTTAACTCTGCTTTCTTTCCACAGATGATACCAGACCTGCTGGGTTTTTCCAGCTATTTCTGCTTTTGTGTGAGAGATTCTCTGATTGGAGAGGTAGTCACGTAATAGGGTAGTCCTCTTGTTCAAGACAGTGATAAATTTGTCAGAGGAAGTAGGTGCTGAGGAGTCGAGAGGATAGCCAGGTGGTCTAGGGAGTGGGTAGATTGCCGTGTAATGTGGTAATTGGGGTTATAGCCAGGGGTTTTGGAGAATAAACATGGTGGCTCAGGGGTAGGGCGGTGGTGGAATTGTCAGAAGAGTAGTTGGGGAAGATGGAGATATGGACAGGAACGAATTAGAGGTAGTGTAGGTCATGTTGGGCCACTGGGGTGATTCAATTACCTAGTTCCCCATGAGTTAAACTAAGTTTCAATCAGTCTGTGAAGTCCTTAGGAAGTATTCAGATTGATATGATAGAACTACCCAAAGTCTCTGACTCTAACTCAAAGTCACAGAGGGTCCAGACAGCAGGGTAACTACCCATTGGAGGTTGAATCTTCCAGAGCGGTTCTGAAGGCGGTCTGCATGTCATTACTTCCACAGGATCTCCACACACATCAAGCTTTACGGTTGGTTTTGATGTTCCAGTTGCTGGAAGATTTGGTCCTATATCTTTAGGATCTAGCAATAGCAACTCTGTATCACTTTGCAAAAAAATAATACTTGGAAAGAGAGGATTATTCGTGGGCTCAGATGTTATTGCTTATCCTTTATTGGCCTTAAAAGTCAAGGTTTTAGCAGTGAGTTCAACAATTGTGAGTAGTGTTAGTGATGACAATAAATACCCGCCAGAGCCATGGCATTCTGTGAAATGTTGACTGGCATGTGCACAACAATAATATTAAATTGTTCAAGTGGTGTATAGGAATGTGGCAGAGAAATATGCCCTGTTAGGTAGATGGATATTGCTTAGCAGGCTCTTTTTGTGAGTTTAGACAATCACAGAAGTGTTATGAAATTAAAAACAATGAAAGCAGAAGTGGACCGTCAACGAGTTTGTTCCTCCATTCAATAGCATCATTGCTGATCTGATAATCCTCAAATCAATCCTCCTGCTTTTACCCCAGAACGCTTGATTCCCTTACTCATTAAAAATCTATCTCAGCTTTGAATGTGCTTAATAAGCCTTCCTCAATAGCTCTCTATGATAAAGAATTCCATAGATTTAATTAAAAAAGAAAATCTCCATATCTGGGTCTAAATGGGCCGGTTTTTTGAAGAAGTGACCAAGAAGATAGATGAAGGCAAAGTGGTAGACATTGTCTACGTGGGCTTTAGTAAGAATTTTGACAAAGTTCCACATGGTAGACTAGTCAGTAGGGTTAGATCACATGGGATCTCGGGAAAGCTGACCAATTGGATGGGAAGTTAGGTTGAAGGTAGGGGACAGAGGATGGTGGTAGAACATTGTTGTTGAGATAGGAAACCTGTGACCAGTGGTGTGCTGCAAGGATCAGTGTTGAGTCCACTGTTGTTCATTGTTTATATAAAAGATTTAGATAAGAACATAGGGACGGAACGGTGGCTCGGTGATTTGAACTACTGCCTCACCGCGCAGGGACCCAGGTTCGATTCCAGCCTCAGGTGTGTGGAGTTTGCACATTCTCTCCAAATCTGCGTGGGTTTCCTCCAGGTGCTCTGGTTTCCACCCACAGTCCAAAGATGTGCAGGTTAGGTGGATTGGCCATGCTAAATGGCCCATACTGTCTAGGGTGGATATGGGTGGGATGGTCTTCAGAGGGACAATATAAAATTGATGAAACAAATGGCCTGCTTCCACACTGTAGGGATTCTAAGCTAGGAGGCACAGCTAGTAAGTTTGTGGATGACACCAAAATTAGTTGTGTGGTAGACAGTGAAGAAAGTTATCCAAGAGGCCAATGTGACCTTGATCAACTAGTAGGCAATGGCCTAGTGGTATTATTGCTAGACTATTAATACAGAAACCCAGCTGATGTTCTGGGACCCGGGTTCGAATCCCACCAAGGCAGATGGTGGAATTGGAATTCAAAAAAAAAAGTCTGGAATTAAGAATCTACTGATCACTATGAAATCATTGCCGATTGTCAGAAAAACCCATCTGGTTCACTAGTGTCCTTCAGGGGAGGAAATCTGTCACCCTCACCTGCTCCGGCCTATATTTGACTCCAGACCCACAGCAATGTTGTTGACTCTCAACTGCCCTTTGAAATGACCTAGCAAGGAACTCAGTTGTACCAATCGCTACAAAGACTCAAAGAAATGAAACTGGACGGATCACCTGGCATCGACCTAGGCACCGGAAAAGACAAAGGCAGAAACAGCCCTGTCGACCATGCAAAGTCCTCCTCACTAACATCTGGTGATTAGTGCCAAAATTGGGAGAGCTGTCTCACAGTCTAGTCAAGCAATAGCCTGACATAGTCATGCTCACAGAATCATACCTTACGGGGCAGTATGGTGGCTCAGTGGTTAGCACTGCAGCCTCACAGCACCAGGGTCCCAGGTTTGATTCCAGCCCCAGGTGACTGTCTCTGTGGAGTTTGTACATTCTCCCCGTGTCTGCGTGGGTTTCCTCTGGGTGCTCCGGTTTCCTCCCACAGTCCAAAGATGTGCAGGCGAGGTGGATTGGCCATGCTAAATTGCCCATAGTGTTCAGGGGTGTGTGGGTTATAGGGGGATGGGTCTGGGTGGGATGCTCCAAGGGTCGGTGTGGACTTGTTGGGCCGAAGGTCCTGTTTCCACACTGTAAGGATTCTAATGAAATAATGCCATTAGGGAGGGAATTCCAAGATTTTGACCCGGCAACAGTGAAGGAATGGCGATATATTTCCAAGTCAGGATGGTGAGTATCTTGAAGGGGAACTCGGAGGCGGTGGTGTTGCCATATATCTGGTGCCCTTGTTCTTCTAGATGACAATGGTCATGGGTTTGGCAGGTGCTGACTGATGATCTTTGGTGAATTTCTGCAGTGCATCTTGTAGATAGTACACACTGCTGCTACTGAGTGTCGGTGGTGGAGGGAGTGAATGCTTTTGGATTTAGCGCCAATCAAGCGGGCTGCTTTGTTCTGGATGGTGTCAAGCTTCTTGAGTGTTGCAGGGGCTGCACTCATCCAGGCAAGTGGGGAGTATTCCATTACACTCCCGACTTGTGCCTTGTAGACGGTGGACAGGCTTTGAGGAGACAGGAGGTGAGTTACTCACCACAGTATTCCCAGCTTCTGGCCTGCTCTTGTAGCCACTGTGTTTATGTGGTGGGTCCAGTTGAGTTTCTGGTCAATGATAACCTCCAGGTTGTGGATAGTGGGGGATTCAGTGATGGTAACACCATTGAATATCAAGGGGCGGTGGTTAGATTGTCTCTTATTGGTGATGGTCATAACCTGGCATTTGTGTGGCATGAATGTCACTTGCCAATTGTCAGCCCAAGCCTGGATATTGTCCAAATCTTGTTGCATTTGAACATGGACTGCTTCAGTATCTGAGGAGTCACAAATGATGCTGAAATGGTACTGAACATTGAGCAATCATCAGCGAACATGCCCACTTCTGACCTCTATAATAGAGGGAAGGTCATTGATGAACCAGCTGAAGTTGTTGGACTAAAGACACTACCCTGAGGAATTCCTGCAGAGATGTCCTGGAGCTGAGATGACTGACCTCCAACAGCCACAACCTTCATCATTTGTGTCAGGTATCACTCCAACCAGTGGACAGTTTGCGCTCTCCGCCCACCCACCGTGTTCCCCCCCACTCCCCAATATCCATTGATTCCAGTTTTGCTAGAGCTCTTTGATGCCACACCTGGTCGAATGCACCTTGATATCAAGGGCTGTCACTCTCACCACACCTCTGGAATTCAACTCTTTTGTCCATGTTTGAACCAAGGCTGTAATGAGGTAATAAGCTGAGTGACCCTGGTGGAACCCAAACTGGGCGCCACTGAGCAGGTGCTGCTTGATAGCACCGTTGATGATACCTTCTATCACTTTACTGATGATTGAGAGCAGACTGATGGGACAGTTAGATTTATCCTGCTTTTTGCGGACAGGACATAGTTGGGTAATTTACTACATTGCCAAGTAGATACCAGTGTTGTAACTGTCCTGGAACAGTTTGGCTAGGGGAGTGGCAAGTTCTGGAGAAGAAGTCTTCAGTACTATTACTGGAATGTTGTCAGGGCCCATAGCCTTTGAAGTACTCAGTGTCTCCAACCATTTCTTGATATCATATGGAGCGAATTGAATTGGCTGAAAACTGGTATCTGTAATGCTGGGGACCACTGGAGTAGGCTGAGATAGATCATCCACTCGGCTCTTCTGGCTGAAGGTTGCCGCGAATGCTTCAGCATTATCTTTTGCAGTAATGTGCAGGGCTTTTCCATCATTTGTGGAGACTCCTCCTCCAGTGAGTTGTTTAATTGCCCACCACCATTCACGACTGTAGAGTGGCAGGACTGAAGAGCTTAGATCTGATCCATTAGTTGTGGGATCGTTTGGCTCTGTCTATAACTTGCTGCTTTTGCTGTTTGGCATGCAAGTAGTCCTGTTTGGTGGCTTCACCAGCTTTGCCTGGTGCTGCTCCTGGTATGGCCTCTGCACTCTCCATTGAACCAGGGCTGGGGGATATGCTGGGCCATGAGGTTACAGATTGTGCTGGAGTACAATTCTGCTGCTGTTGATGGCCCACAGAGCCTCATGAATGCCCGGTCTTGAGTTGCTAGATCTGTGTGAAGTCTGTCCCATTTAGCACAATGCAAGTTATTCTCAGTGTGAAGGCGAGACTTCATCTCCACAAGGATTGTGTGATGGTCACTCTTACCGATACTGTCATGGACAGATGAAAAGGTAGCTAGCAGATTAGTAAGTATAAGGTCAAGTATGTTGTTCCCTCTTGTTGGTTCCCTCACCACCTGCCACAGACCCAGTCTAGCAGCTATGTCCTTTAGTACCCAACCAGCTCGATTAGTAGTACTGCTGCTGAGCCACTCTTGGTGGTGGACATTGAAATCCCCCACCCAGAGTACATTTTGTGCCCTTGTCATCCTCAGCGGTTCCTCTAAGTGTTGCTCAACACTGAGGAGTATCAATTCATCAGCTGAGAGAGGACGGCATGTGGTAATCTGCAGGAGGTTTCCATGCCTGTGATTAACCTGAAGCCATGAAACTTCATGGGGTCCAGAGTCAATGTTCAGGACTCCCAGGGCAACTCCCTCCAGTCTGTATATCAGTGTGCCACCCCCTCTGCTAGGTCTGTCCTGCCGATGGGACAGGACATATCCAGGGATGGTAATGGTAGTTAGTGGTAGTATCTGGAACATTGACTGTAAGGTATGATTCTGTGAGTGTGACTATGTCAGGCTGTTGTTTAACCTGTCTGTGAGACAGCTGTCCCAGTTTTGGCACTAACCCCCAGCTGTTAGTGAGGAGAACTTTGCAGGGTCGACAGGGTTCTATCTGCTGTTGTCTTTTCTGGTGCCGAGGTCGACGCTAGGTGATCCATCAGTTTCATTTCTGTGAGACTTTGTAGCGATTAGTACAACTGAGTGGCTTGCTAGGCCATTACAGAGGGCAATTGAGTCAACAACATTGCTGTGGGTCTGGAGTCAAATATAGGCCACAGCAGGTGAGGGTGACAGATTTCTTTCCCTGAAGAGCATTAGTGAACCAGATGGGTTTTTCCCAACAATCGGCAATGATTTCATGGTGATCAGTAGATTCTTAATTCCAGGCTTTTTGTTTTAATTATTGAATTCAAATTCCACCATCTGCTGTAGTGGAATTCGAACCCAGGAGCCCAGAATATTAGCTGGGTTTGTGGATTGATAGTGTAGCGATAATACCAATAGGCCATTGGCTATCCTCTAGAGCCCCTATCCATTTAACTTTTGCTCATTAGGCAACCATCCATACTGGGGATCATCCTCATGAACCTTTTCTGAACTACCACCAATAATGTATTATCTTTTCTTTAAAAAGGCAAATCAAAACTGCTCACATGCTGTGAAGCTGGATGAACACAGCAGGCCAAGCAGCATCATAGGAGCAGGACAGCTTGACGTTTCGGGCCTAGACCCTTCATCAGAAATGGGGGAGGGGAAGAGGGTTCTGACCTATCTCTTCCCTACCTCCCCACCTACACTCACCTTTACTGGCTCCATCCCCGCCTCTTTGACTTGTCTGTCTCCTCTCCACTTATCCTCTCCTCTATCCATCTTCTATCCGCCTCCCCCTCCCTCCTTGTTTATTTCAGAACCCGCTTCCCCTCCCCCATTTCTGATGAAGGGTCTAGGCCCGAAACGTCAAGCTTTCCTGCTCCTATGACGCTGCTTGGCCTGCTGTGTTCATCCAGCTCCACACCTTGTTATTTCGGATTCTCCAGCATCTGCAGTACCTATTATCTCTGCTCACATGCTGCTCCACATTAATGAAAATGCTGGTGAAACGCAATGAAGACACCTATTGGACTTGAAATATTATCTCTGTTTCTCTCATGGCTTGCCACCTCAGATGTAGTCAACTGATCTTGACTAGAATGCCCTATTTTTCGGGGTCACTGGACTTTTCTTTGATGCCCAAGGTTGACTGTGTAAGGTTCTGTTAGCGTGAGAGGGATAGCTCCCAAATACGGATGAAATATGAGTAGTCAAACCAGCTGGCCTCAAATGAACTGGAGCAGACTGCTCTAATATTTATTGGAGGAATACATTCCGCTGATTTTTATAGGCCTACAAAGAGCATGAATGATCCACCCAACCATTGAAAGGTCTTACAGCCTGTTTGTGGTTCATCCATGTCTAGCTATTATGATTGTCTTGCTGCTTCAATCCCTAGTAAAGACACTCTTTTGACTCTAATTTCTGGTTCATGCACTCCACTCACCAATTCAGGGCTGTGCATCGATGTTCAAATTATGTCGAACAAAAAATCAGAGTTAACGTTTCAGGTCCAGTGACCCTTCCTCAGAACAGTTCTGAGGAAGGGTCACCGGACACAAAGCGTTAGCTGATTCTTTCTTCACAAATGCTGCCAGACCTGCTGAGCTTTTCCACCAACTTCTGTATTTGTTCCTGATTTACAGCATCCGCAGTTCTTTCGGTTTGTAGTCAAAATTTTATGGTCACTTGCAGCTGAAGCAGTTAAGATGATCTCTGAAACCTCAGAAATGCTTTAAGATTTTAACAATAGTCCAGAGCCTATTCAGGGAATTCTCTTTAGACTTCACTCTGATGAAGTGGTACTCCAACTTGTCAGAGTCGCCAGGAGAAAAGGGATGCTTGGCTATTGGTATATTGCTAGTGACAACCCTTCGTAATGAGAACAGGTCTATGGTAATATGAGTGAACATTAACAGGTGAGTAAGGTGTGTTAAGTGTAAATTAGGTCAACTTCAAGAACTATACAGATTCAGGCTTCAGTTTCATGTCATTTGACATCACTATGACATAGCTCTTTAGAAACATATTTAGGAAATATTGGGGTAAAGGTATAGCTTTTTTATATTCTTTCTTAGAATGTTGGCCAACATTTGTTGGTTATTCCTACTTGCTCTTGATTGGTGTTGTTATTCTGATCCAATCAGGGTGCCCTGGCTGACAGACAAAAAACAGGAGTGTCAGAGGTTCTGTTCACTCTGAGAGTGGGCTCTGAGGAAGCTGTATCAGTGTCAAGGACTTTCCACATGTAAATAAAAAGTGACTTGGTGATGGGATACCAGCCTTTGTGGAGTTATTTCTGTGGAGAAGATGTTTCCACTAGCAGGTGACACTAGGACAGGTCACAGCCTCAGAGTGAAGGCCTGACCCTTTAGAGCTGAGTTGAAGAGGAATACCTTCAGGCAGAGGGTGGTTAATCTGTGGTACTCATTCTGCAGAACGCTGTGGAGGAAAGTCATTGAGTGTATTTAAGGCAGTGTTGGGTATTTTCTTGATTAGTAAGGAGATCAACGGTAATGGGGTGAAGGCAAGGGAATGGGGTTAAGAAACTTATCAACACTGATTGAATGGCAGACCAGGCATGATGGGCTGAACAGCTTAATTCTGCTCCTAATTCTCATCATATTATAGATGCTATGATACTTTCTGTTCTTATCCCTAACATAGTGGGCCTGATCAGTAACATTGCCACTGTGCCACCATCTCACCCCATGAACTAACTCCACGTTCTTCATCTGGATGAAGATTCAGAGGAGGACATAAGGTCTGTCAGAATTACAACTTTGCATCATCTGTAAGAGCAAGCCAGCGAGACAGCCGAGAGTGGGCCGGTGAGGTAGCAGCGTGAGATCAGACCAGTGAGGTAGCCCAGAGTGGGACGCTGGCAGTGGCATGGCGAGGCTGGAAAGCCTGGAGTGTGTCTTTTGTTGTGGAAAGGAAAGTTGGAATCCCTTAAGTTATCTTCTTCTTGTCTTATTCTAAGTTAATGTGAATGGTGCCATGTATGTACAGCAAAGGTACACACTTTTCACTGTAGTTTTACATTGAATACATGTGACAATAAAAAATTCATTCATTCAATTCATTCATTCAATAAGCTCACCTCTCAACCTCCTATGTTCCAGTGAAAAATTCCCAGTCTACCCAGCATTTCTTCATAACTCAAATCTTTCATTCCTGGCAACATCCTGGTAAATCTCTTCTGAATCTTCACCAGCTCAGTAATATCCTTCCTATAACTGGGTGACAAGAACTTGACACAATATTCCAGAAGAGGCCTCACCAAAGTTCTGAACAACATCAACATGACTTTCCAATTCCAATACCCAAATGACTGAGCAATGAAGGTAAATGTGCTAAACATCTTTTTGACCACCTTGTGTCTATATGTGGTGCAAACTCCAAAGAACAATATACCTTAACTCCTAGGTTCCTCTATTCTACAACACGACCCAAGGCCCTAACATGAATTGTATAAGATCGTCCCTTGTTTGTTGTATCAAAATGTAATAACTCTCATTTATCCAGATTGAACTACGTCTGTCATTTTTCAACCCATTGATCCATTTGATTAAGATCCCTTTGTAATCTTAGAAAACTTTTTTCACTGTCCACTATGCCACAAATTTGGTGTCATCACTAACTTACTAACTATGCCTTCTATATTCTCATCCAAATCATTTATATAAATGACAAACAAAAGAGGACCCAGAACTTATCATTGCTGGTGATAGGCCTCCAGTCCGAAACGCAATACCCCCCACCATCACTCTCTATCGCCTATTCTTAAGCCAATTAAGTATTCAATTGGTAATCTCACCCTGAATCCTATGTGACTTAAAATTACTAATTAGTTTACCATGCGGAACCTTGCCAAAGGCTTTACTAAAATCCAAGAAAACAACTTCTATAAACTCTGCGACCCTAACTATTGGTCCAAAAATGCCAGTTGCAAGACAACAGGGATTTGGGCCACATTGATCTCTCTCCATGTTCTTGTTCTTCACAAGAAGACAGGGCAGTGCCAGGAGGCACTCAGCTGGAGGAGAAGCCACATTTAGGCCTCCAGCAAGACTCATCTCAGCACACTCCAGATGTGACTAGATATTACACCTCCATCCTACCTGCCACCTCAGCCTTGTGGGAATTCCAGACAAGGATGGTATACCTGTCGCTGGGTACAATATGCATGTCCTGCCCCTCTACATCGAAATGTTTGGGGGTCTTGACCAAAACTCCAATGTGTTCAATAGAGTTTCATGAGCCAATGGTTTTCACTGTAACCAGGCTCCTCTACCCCAGTTGTGGAATCTGGAACTGCATTGAAACACAATGGGAGTGATAGAAAGAAGATTACTTTTTGAGGGCATATTAGTGCCATGGGTGGCATCTGATTGTAGACAAGTAAACACTTCTGTAAACATATGATCACATTTCACAATCATCTTATGCGAATGTCAGAATACCCATAACCCCATTAGGATTGCAATTCCATTATTTTGATCCAGCAACATTGATGATATATTTCCAAGTCAGGATGATGGGAGGCTTGGAAGGGAACTTTCATAGGTGATTCTAAATATCTGTTGCTCTTGTCCATTGAGATAGAAGTGGTCATGAGTTTTGAAGGTCGAAGGAACCTCAGCGCAATTTTACAGTGCAGCTTGTAGAAAATATATTACTGAGTGTTGGTGGTGGATGGAATGGATGTTTGTGGATGCGGTGCCAATCAAGTGGGCTGCATTGTCTTGGATGGCATTCAGCTTCTTGAATATTATTGGAGCTGCTCCCTTCCAGGCAAGTGGGGAGAATTCCATCATATTGCTGACTTCAGCCTTGTCGATCGTGAACAGGTTCTGTGGAGTCAATAGGTTAAGTTACTCACAGAGGATTCCTTGTCTCTGATTTACTTTTGGAGACATAGTATTTATATGACTAATCCAGTTAAATTTCTGGTCAATGGCAATTCCTAGGATTTTGCTTGAAATTAATCGTAGTGATGGTGAGAAATATTCCCCTTTTGAAGGAATTATTCAGCTCCCAAGTGAGAATCTCACCTCACAATTCAGAGCTTTGTTGGAAAATGCAGCTAGTTCCTTCTCAAGTTGAGATGGACCACCACCAACTTCTCAAGTGATTCTCTCAAGTTTCTCATCATCAGGTATGTTGTTCAGATCCCTATAAGATTCCACCCAATGTCTTCTTCCTAGTTGGTACCCACAATGTTTGAGACTCAATGAAAAATCATTTGTGTTTGCTCAAACTCAACAACATTCAGTTACCTTTCACTCACACTCAATGTCAGTGAAATGTTTACACAAGATTTTCTAATTTAATGACATAGTTTATGTATCTCTCTCACGGAGTGCCTTGTATTGTCTGAATATTGCCATTTCCTTGGAACTCCTGCCACTACGCTATGGTAGCTTGTCAGACATTTGGCTAGCACAAGGAAACAGGAGTTCTACTCCAATTCTGATAAAATCATGGCTGCACAACGTCAGAACATCTAAGGAAATGAAGAGACAAGTTCAACTTCATTAACAACAGTTGGGACTGCCGTGTGCGTAGTGTATGGGATTTCACTGTCAGCTAGTAACCTTTTTTTAAAAAACGTCGTCTCCATTTTACTGACAGAGCTTTAAATTAATTTGATGGCAGAATGTGAAATAGAAATATTAGAAAAGATAAATGATATATGGAGCTAACTACCAGGAAATGATGAAAAAGGCAAAGTCTGATCTGAAATCTGAAGTATGGATAATCAAAGCTGCCTCAGGCAGCCAGGAAGTAGCATTAGGCATCACTGAGCTAATGTGGTCAAATAATGATAGAACCCCCAATTCTTTGTTCCGTTCTTGTAAAGCCCATGAGAAAACTAAGCGGGGAATAGAACCTTGTACATCACATTTGCACATAGCCAAGATCCAATGAACCCACAAGCGCATACTACATTATGAAGGAATCATATTACAACGTGAGGAATCATTCCAGACTCAAATGTTAACTCTGTTGTAGATGCTTTTCCTGTTGTCTTTGGAACATTTACATGTTCTCTGCATTTACAGGAACTCAATGCTCATTTCCCTCAAATGTTAAATGTATAAACAAGATATTTGAGAATTAAAATACAGAGATTAATATTACAGTGGTCCATGTCATAACTTGAAACAAACAATAAGAAGGCTGGAGAACTCAGCAGGTTTGGCAGCATCTGAGCAAAGAGAAACAGAGTTAACATTTTGAGTCTGGTATGACTCCTCATGTTGTAATATGATTCCTTCATGTAGTATGGTCTTGTGGGTTCATTCGATCTGCAAACAAATATTGGACAAACTTCTATGTTAATGTTACGCGACATTATTAATAGAATACATACAGTGGTAAGGCTAAAGAGAAACATGTTTGGTGCTGTACAAGATCCAGCCCCTTAGGAGAACATTTACACTTGACTATGAGATCACAGCAACATCTCATCTTATCACAGAGGCTTACCTATATATTCAATCAATGTTACCTCTACAAGGCATCATTTATTTACATACTGTATCTTTACATCCATTATTCATAAAACAAATTAATGAAATTTCAATCATTGTTAAAAAGAGACAAAGTTCAAATTTTTCATCTTGCACTCATCAGAACTGTGGCACGAGAAACCAAACTTAAAAAGGAGACACGAGTTTATACAGCATGAGAAAAGATGTTGATTGGTTGGACCATAGAGGGTATGGAGGTGCAGCAGGAGCTGTTAACTTTCATTGCTCAATATATGCATTGGGATTCCTACAATTTCCACAAGTTACAAAATCAACTTTATTAGAACCTTATGCACAGGGCAATGGCCATAGGCTGACCATGCGAGATAGATGTTGAGATATAGCACATCAAAACTATCCTGTGTAATAATGGCTCAGATAACCACTTTATATATCTTTCATAAACTCACAAAAGGGCCTGTGGTTTTTGGCTACTTTTGGCCCTGGAATGTTCCCAGTCTATCTGCAATTGCCCTGGAAGGGGAAGACATTTCAGAAAAATGAGCAATGGATGAAGCTAGCTGTGTAATGCTGTTACTTCACAGTAAACATGAGTAATATATTGTCCACTAAAAGGATGCTTCTGCAATTGGGAAAAACTGTCTTGTGCCAATGAGTTTCAGTGTTGGCGTAATGCCAGGTATGTAGGCTGTACATACTAATTACTGGTGGACTAAATCAAACAGTACTTCTCTTTGAAAAGGTACAGTGGACAAAGTGTCAACTATGCTCGACCAGCCCTGTTTACAAACATCAAAGTATTGATAAATAATAGATGTGATTCTGCTATTGGGGGACATTTATTAAATAACCTCTAGTGTGCTGAGAATTGCACCATTATCTCTTTCTGGACTGATCTCAAAACTCCGTGACCTTGGACTGGGCTCCGCCCGCTGCAACTGGCTCCTCAGCTTTCTGACCCATCGTCCGCAATCAGTGAGGATAGGTAACTGCACCTCCTCCACAGTAACACTCAGCACTGGAGCCCCACAAGGATGTGTCCTCAATCCCCTACTGTACTCCCTGTACACCCATGACTGTGCTCACAAATTCTGAGTAAATACCATCTACATGCAATGAAAACAATCTGTATCTCAATGTCGTCAAAACAAAAAAACTGATCATTGACTTCAGAAAGAAAGGAGGAGAACTCACCCCTATCTACATCAATGGAACTGGGGTTAGGAGGGTGGGGAGCGTCAAGTTCTTAGGAGTGACGATAACTGACAACTTGTCCTGGACTTCCCAAGTAGATGCGACAGTCAAGAAGGCACAATGCCTCTTCTTCCTCAGGCAGCTCAGGAAATGTCCATAAGGTCCCTCACCAACTTCTACAGATTCACCATGGAAAGCATATTGTCCTGGTGCATAACGGCCTGGTATGGCAACTGCTCTGCCCAGGACCATAAGAAACTATAGAAGGTGGTGTGCACAGTCCAGACCATCACGGAAGCCGACCTTCCATCCATGGACTCCATTTACACATGAAAGGCAGCCCAATATCATCAAAGGCCAATCGCACCCTGGTAATGATCTCCCACGACCTCTTCCGCTAGGCAAAAGATACAGAAACCTGATCACAAGCACAAGCATGTTCGGGAACAGCTTCTTCCCAGCCATTACTAGATTGATGAATGGACTCTCCAGCTTCAAAAAATGCTGACCTTTCTAACTTTGATCTTGCCCAGTGCATTTCCTGTGCAACATAACATGTTTGCCCCTGTCTAAGTCTTTTTGATCTGTACATGCTTGCTTACTATGATATGCATGTACTGCTCGGAAACAAAGCTTTTCACTCTACTTCAGTAAATGTGACAATAAATAAATCAATCAATCAATCAACTTCAGATGATCAGCTGAACTTGCAGTATGATTTACTTGACATGCGAGAAGTTACACATAATCACACACATGACCCTATTCTGAGTAAGCAAAGGAATTTGTCTGTACATTGCATCCAGAACGTTATGGAGATGCTAAACCCTGCTGTATTCCCCATAGCAACATGTTGATCAATCAGAGTCTACCTGCCTGGTATGAGCTCAATCAGCTGACAAAGACTGTCAGTTAACAATTCCTGTTGTATCTCCATGCCAAACATGGTCCAACCAATTATTA
This sequence comes from Ginglymostoma cirratum, assembly GCA_024137785.1. Lineage (NCBI taxonomy): Eukaryota > Metazoa > Chordata > Chondrichthyes > Orectolobiformes > Ginglymostomatidae > Ginglymostoma > Ginglymostoma cirratum. The sequence goes on from JAHRHZ010000249.1 coordinate 48,796,884, forward strand.
CCTTTTTCTCATGTCTTAATTTGGTGCTTCCTTTTATAGTTATAATTCATGTGCCACAGTCCTCCTAAATGCAAGACAATTTGATTTCATGTCTCTTTTTAGCAAGGTTTAAGTGCCGTACTACCAAGCAATTATTAAATAAATATTACCACCTTAAATCTGGAACAAATTTCTTCTTATCCATTGGCATTTATTGCTCTTTTTCTGGTCAAAGTATTCACACCATTTCACTGATTTTTAATGATTAATGGTGTTAGTTAATCTTTCTGATCGCATCAGCAAAAGCTCTAGGTTCATTTATTGTTCATTCTGAAGTTTCCTTTTCAGGGGGAGATTATGGCCAGTGGTATAACCACTGGACTGTTAATCCAAAGACCCAAGCAATGCTCTGGGTTTGAATCCTACCACAGCAGATGGTGGAGTTATAATTCAATAAATATCTGGAATTAAGATCTAACTGTGACCATGGATCCATGGTCAATTTTCATAAAAACCCATTCGGTTCACTAATGTCCTCACCTGGCCTGGCCTACATGTGACTTCAGACACACAGCAATGTGGTTGACTCATAACTGCCCTTCCCTAGCCAGTGACACCCTCATCCTGTGAATGAATAAGAAAAAAATTCTCAGCCAATCAGAAAAGTTTAATTCTGAAAACTGGACCTTGAGAAGGGAAATCAAAAGATTGTACAAATAGATTGTTTGTAAAATATACAATTTTGAAATATTTTGAGTAATATATTACAGTGCAATTTTCTAACAATATGGCATATCTGCTATTTACAGCACAGAACAAAATGTTAAACATGTGCATATGGAGTTTCTAGTCGTCTTAATGAACATACAAACACACAAATTAGGAGCAGGAGTCCATCATTCAGCCCCTCAGCTCTACTCCACCAGTCAATAAGATCATGGCTAGATGGATTGTAACCTCATGTCCACATTCCCACTAATCACTGATAAACCTCCACATTCTTGATTAGCATGAAACTGTCTATCACTGCCTGGAAAATATTCAAAGGGTCTACTACCACCACATTTTCATCTGATGTCTGATTTAAAAGGACAATCCCTGATTTTAAACAGTGACCCCCTAACTCTAGATTCTCCTATTAGAGGTAATATCCTATCTGTTTCATAATCCCTCATTCCAGGTGTTAGTTTGATAAACCATATCTGAATTACATTCAATGAATTTATACCCTTCCTTAAAGGTGCCCAGTACTATGAGAGTACTTTAAATGTGGTCTTACCAGTGCTTTGAAGCATAATCTCCCTGCTTTTGCAATCAGTTCTCTCATGATAAATTATAGTGTTCTATTTACTTAATTAATTACTTGCTGTACCTGCATGCTAACAAGTTGTGATTCATGCAGTAGAACAACCAGATCGCTCTGCATCTCGGACCTCTACAACCTCTTAGCAATCAAATAACATGATTCTTATGAATTCTTCTTGCCGAAGCAGACAATTTCACAATTTCCCATGTTACATTCAATTTACTAAAACTTTTCCCACTGGGTTGACCATATGTTTCATAACCTCCTTATGTCCTCTTCAAAACTTAAATTCCAACGTGTCTTTTTGTCATCAGCAAATTTGATTGCCAAATAATCCATTCCTTCATTTAAGCCATTTTTAATCAATTGTAAATATTTGAAATGCCAGCACTGATCCATTTAGCACACAACTTGTTACATCTCGCCAACCTGAAAAAGACGCATTTATGCTCTGCCAGGTCTACAGGAGAATCATGAGCACCAATTTAGATTGAAGTAGACATACATATGACAAATGCATATCATCAAAGAAATAGAGTGCAATATAGACTAAAACGCTGGAAAATATTCAACATGGTGCTCAGTTACGAGTGGTGTACCACAAGGATCTGTTCTGGGTCCTCTTCTATTTGTGATTTTTGTAAATGATTTGGATGAAGGAGTGGAAGGGTGGATTAGCAAGTTCGCGGACGATACGAAGGTGGATCACGTTGTGGACAGTGCAGAGGGCTGTTCTAGGTTACAGGGGGACTTTGATAGGATGCAGAGCTGGGCTGAGAAGTGGCAGATGGAGTTTAACCCTGAATAGTGTGAGGTGATTCATTTTGGAAGGACAAACTTGAAAGCAGAATACAGGGTTAACGGAAAGATTCTTGGCAGTGTGGAGGAGCAGAGGGATCTTGGGGTCCATGTCCACAGTTCCCTGAAAGCTGCCACCCAGGTGGATAGAGTTGTTAAGAAGGCGTACGGTAGCGGGATTGAGTTCAAGAGCTGTGAAGTCATGCTCCAGCTATACAAAAGCCTGGTTCAGCCACATCTGGAGTATTGTGTCCAGTTCTGGTCACCTCGTTAGAGGAAAGATGTGGAAGTGTTGGAAAAGGTGCAGAGGAGATTTATCAGGATGTTGCCTGGAATGGAGGGAAGGTCTTAAGAGGAAAGGTTAGGAGAGCTAGGGCTTTTCTCTTTAGAACGACGAAGGATGAGAGGTGACCTGATCGAGGTGTACAAAACGATCAGAGGTATAGACAGAGTGGACAGGAAGAGACTTATTCCTAGGATGGAGGTAGCTTTTATGAGGGGCCATAGTTTAAAGGTGAAAGGAGGTAGATATCGGGGAGACGTCAGAGGTAGGTTCTTTGCTCAGAGAGTGGTAGAGGTGTGGAATGCATTGCCGGAGAGGGTAATGAGTAGGCCTCATTAGGGGCATTTGAGTGGCTATTAGATAGGCATATGGATGATAGTATAAGATAGGGGTGGAGGTTAGATAGACCTTAGGTTTCGGGTAAAAGTTCGTCACAACATCATGGGCCGAAGGGCCTATACTGTTCTATGTTCTATGTTCTATGTGCCAGATCTTGACATTTTCTATATGTGTAGGTAAATTTAAATTAATATGACTCTAAAGATGGCATAAATTATTTTATAGATTTTTGATTGTGGACTGAAATGGAAAACAAAAGGGCGCTTTAAAAGCAAGGATTGTGGAAGGAATTGTTGGACTTTTAAAAACGAATAACTGAAACTCATTTTGTGTAGTGTTTATGCTGCTGCTTTGTTTAAATATTGGAGGAAGTTGTTTGCAAATAGTCCAGCACCAGGGGTATATACATAGTGGGAGTTTGCGTTCTTCCAGCCTCCTGTTTGTCTGTCTTGGATTCCAGCATCTACAGTTGTTTTGTCTCTTGGTAACAAGTTGCTGATTGCTTTGCTTTGTGAGATTGAGACAAGTTATGGGTGCTCAAGGTGATAAGCTGTACGGCAGCTCACTGATCGGTTCCAGGATAGTGGAATGGCTTGTGGGGGTGAACAGTACAGTAAAAAGCCTTCAGATATTTTGATAGGCAAGTACTGTGCATTCCTCTTTGCAGCAAAATACCTGAAACCTGAAGAAAACCAGTTATTTTCTCCCACCAGTTACCATAAATTATAGCCCGTAACCAGTAAATAAGAGACTTTGCAGCCTGTGTACCAATTACCTTGCACCTCCTGTGAAGTATTGAAGGAAATTGGGGAAAAGAGATTGAACAACAGAAGTTGACCAGCTAAAAGGATGATCTCCGTGAACTCTGAGGACAGGTGCCAATTCCTTACTTAAGAACTTAATTCCTAGATTTTCCCTCCGCCTTGAAAAGTAATAAATTTTTTTGTTTGTCTGTGTTCCGTCTGAACGTGTGTTTAAAATGAAAGTTAGAGTTTTAAACAGGAGAACCATATGTTGAACGTTCACAGCTGCTCACTTATTGAATTTACTTTTTTGTAATAAACAGTAATTTTTGTAAAGTACGGGAATCTAACTGTTGTTTCTGTTAACTTGATTCCATCAGAAGGTAACTTGGGGACTTTGTGTGCTTTGATTAAATCATTAAGTTTTGTGGTGACCCCAGAAATATTAGGATTTGAAAATCAGCACAATTTCTCAAGTGGGTCGGAACATGACAACAAAATGTCGAATAGCCTGAAATAACCCAGAAAATAGCAGGTCGATCCTAGACATCAGCTGCTACAAGATCGAACCTGAACAGATACAAAATGCTGCATGCTTGGAGTCTCAAACATTTTTCAGGAGCTATTTGGCCACAGATATTGCCATCTTAAAGCTCATCAGTGTCAAAGAGTATATCTGTTGACAGCCCCAAATAATTCTCATTACTCATGTGAAAAACACGCATGCCTCAACTCGCAGTGGTGTCATTTTGTCCTGTTCACCCACATTTATTTTGTTTATTTGGGCATCGCCATTTTTTTTTCTTGACAGGGCATTTCACAAAGTGCATGTGCATAGAACTTTCCACATGCCCAAGCTGAACCTTTCACGGATGTCAGGAAACATAGCCAATCCCAAAATATTCATCAAATCATTCTTGCCTGAAAGAATAAAAAATCTGTAATAGATGAAAAGACGTGGAAACCTGTGGCCAAAAAGTCCTTTCAGGTTGTTCATAAGATACAAGACTCAAGACAAAAGATGGAAAATTATAGGCCGATTAGCCTAACCTCGGTTGTTGGTAAAATTCTAGAATCTATCGTTAATGATGAGATTTCTAAATTCTTGGAAGTGCAGGGTCGGATTAGAACAAGTCAGCATGGATTTAGTAAGGGGAGGTCGTGCCTGACAAACCTGTTAGAATTCTTTGAAGAGGTAACAAGTAGGTTAGACCTGGGAAACCCAGTGGATGTTATCTATCTAGACTTCCAAAAGGCTTTTGATAAGGTGCCCCGCGGGAGGCTGCTGAGTAAGGTGAGGGCCCATGGTGTTCGAGGTGAGTTACTGGCATGGATTGAGGATTGGCTGTCTGACAGAAGGCAGAGAGTTGGGATAAAAAGCTCTTTTTTGGAATGGCAACCGGTGACAAGTGGTGTCCTGCAGGGTTCAGTGTTGGGGCCGCAGCTGTTCACTTTATATATTAATGATCTGGATGAAGGGACTGGGGGCATTCTGTCGAAGTTTGCCGATGATACGAAGTTGGGTGGACAGCCAGGTAATACGGAAGAGGTGGGGAGGCTGCAGAATGATTTAGACAGTTTAGGAGAGTGGTCCAGGAAATGGCTGATGAAATTCAACGTGAGCAAATGCGAGGTCTTGCACCTTGGAAAAAAGAATACAGGCATGGCCTATTTTCTGAACGGTGAGAAAATTCATAAAGCCGAAGTACAAAGGGATCTGGGAGTGCTAGTACAGGATTCTCTAAAGGTTAACTTGCAGGTTGAGTCTGTGATTAAGAAAGCGAATGGAATGTTGTCATTTATCTCAAGAGGGTTGGAATATAAAAGCAGCGGTGTGCTTCTGAGACTTTGTAAAGCTCTAGTTAGGCCCCATTTAGAATACTGTGTCCAATTTTGGGCCCCACACCTCAGGAAGGACATACTGGCACTGGAGCGTGTCCAGCGGAGATTCACATGGATGATCCCTGGAATGGTAGGCCTAACATACAATGAACGGCTGAGGATCCTGGGATTGTATTCATTAGAGTTTAGAAGGTTGAGGGGAGATCTAATAGAAACTTACAAGATAATGCATGGCTTAGAAAGGGTGGACGCTGGGAAGTTGTTTCCGTTAGGTGGGGATACTAGGACCCGTGGGCACAGCCTTAGAATTAGAAGGGGTCAATTTAGAATGGAAATGAGGAAACATTTCTTCAGCCAGAGAGTGGTGGGCCTGTGGAATTCATTGCCACGGAGCACAGTGGAGGCCGGGACGTTGAATGTCTTCAAGGCAGAGATTGATAAATTCTTGATCTCGCAAGGAATCAAGGGCTACGGGGAGAGTGCGGGTAAGTGGAGTTGAAATGCCCATCAGCCATGATTAAATGGCGGAGTGGACTCGATGGGCCGAATGGCCTTACTTCCACTCCTATGTCTTATGGTCTTATGGTCTTATATTTGTTCATTAACATTCGCTTTCCACGTTTTATGTGTAGATATTTTTAATCAAACTGTTCAATTATGTCATATACATCAGGGGAGCAGGTGGAATTTGAACTTGTGTCTTCTGCCCAAAAGGTGAGGACCATCCCTAAGTTCTTTGTATGTTTTGGGACTCAGATCTAAGTACAATCTGTGCTTTGCAAATGTGATACTTTGCAGTGTGATACATACTTTCACAGCATGATTGATGCCCTTCAAATGTGCATAAAATAAGCACTGTCTTTTAACCACTATGCATTAATTGAATCTTTTGTAAGTGATACTATTGTTTGAGTGCTTAATGTGTTCATTTATCTTTCATCTGAAAATAAGTTGGTTAATGCACCAATAAGATATTAGAGTCAGGGATATGAAATATGTATTGTAAGCCCATATGACACCATTACTCACAATAGTATCCAGGCATCTGGATGTCTTAAAAGATTTTGACATCCCTGCAAATTGTTGCCTTCCATAAAGATCTGACAGTTCTCAAATAAGTTTGAGAAAAATAAGTTGTGGATGGCAATCATTCTTACAGGCGCACTGTTATGATATAAAGGTAAGTTATATTCTCAGCAAATCCTCACTTTCAATGTATTAACCAACACAAGAATGTTTTATGTCAAATAGCACTCACTTTTCATAATTTCAAGGTTGCCTTTTGTTAATGCTTTCACATGTTATCTAATTTTTTAAACCAAATAAACTTAAACAAATTACTCTGAGCAATAATCTACACAAGGAGAAAAAGGCTGGTCTGGAATTGTAGTTAATAGACCAGTTTAACTCCTCAAGGAGTCAGATGGTTACCTTTCTAGTCTGACATTTTAATTTTGATAATAAATAGACTGGAATTTGCTGGCCTTGTAATAATTCCTATGGGAGTAATAGATTCTAGCCTATGTGATAAAAAGCAAGTCACAATAAGAATTTGACATGACATTGTATATTCATGAACTAGAAAAGACAAATGAATCTGAACAAAGTGAGCTTAAATCTGCATATCACCTAGCAAGAAGTTTGACTGTATTAGACGATCCTGCAGGTAAACTTGATTTTGCTTCACATGCTAAATACTTCTCAGACTATAAACACCATGCAAAATATTTGGAGGTGTTTAGTTGTGAATGATTTTATCAACCATTTGTCAGTCTAGATCTGTTTAAGGTATATTTAATAGCTACAACTGCAATGTAATTCCCAAGGTATTCAAATTATATTTAAGTTCTCAAAGGGAATTACAGTGCTGGAGAAGGTTCATGTCTCAGAGAGGGCAAGAGCAGAGTCAATTTGGCCAGAGCTAAGGAATAAAAAAAGGTCCAAATAATTGCTCAGTGTAGTCTACAGACCACGAGTGGAAAAGACATACAGAAACAAACATACAGGGAAATTGAAGAGAAATGCCAACACAATGGGGGCAGCACGGTAGCTCAGTGGTTAGCATTGCAGCCTCACAGCGCCAGGGACCCAGGTTCGATTCCAGCCTCAGGCGACTGTCTGTGCGTAGTTTGCACATTCTCCCCGTAACTGCGCGGGTTTCCTCCCACAGTCCAAGGAGTGCAGGCTAGGTGGATTGGCCATGCTAAATTGTCTGTAGCGTTTAGGGGTGTGTGGATTATAGGGAGATGGGTCTAGGTGGGATGATCCAAGGGTCAGTGTGGACTTGTTGGGCCATAGGGCCTGTTTCCATACTGTAGGGATTCTATGATTATTGTGTAGTTATAATGGAGGACTTCAGTTACCTTCACATGGACTGAAATACTGGTAGTGTAGGGGTCAGTGAGGGGCAAGTGTTCCTCAGTGGTATTCAGGAGAATTTCCTGCAGCAATATGTGTCCAGTCCAACAGGAAAGGTGTATTGTTGGACCTTGTCTTTGGAAATGAGCAGCGGAAAGATTCAGTGGGAGAACATTGTTCACCTTTATAAGGCAGTGATCGTTGTGTGGTAAAATTCAGGATGTGTTGGAGAAAGATATGTCACAATCCAAAGTAAGAAAAGAGCTGATTTTAATGGGGAAGAGCTGAGCAGGATTGACTGGCACAAGAAGTTGCGAGGATAAACAGTAACTCAACAATGGGCCTCCTTCAAAGAGATGTTGGTTCTTTTCTTTATTCACTTATGGTACATCGGCATCACCGTTTGGCCAGCATTTATTGTTGCCCCGGGATGCCCTTGAAAAGATGGTAGAGAGCTGCCATCTTCCAAGTCAGGATGGTGAATGGCATGGAGGGGAACTTGCAGCTGGCATTGTCCCCATGTATCTGCTTCCCTTCTCCTTCAAGACAGAAGTGATTGTAGGTTTGGAAGGTGCTGTCTAAGAATCCTTGGTGAAATACTACAGTGTATCTTGTTGATAGTACACACTGCTGCTACTGAGCGTCTGTGGTGGAGGGAGTGGATGCTTGGGGATGCTGTGTCATCAAGAGCACTGCTTTGTCCTGGATGGTATCAAGCTTCTTGAGTGTTCAGGCAATCAATCGGGTATTCCATCACACTCCTGATTTGTATCTTGTAGATGGTTGACGGGCTCTAGGGTGTTAGGAGGTGAGTTACTTACTAGAGTATTCCTAGCCTGTGACCTGCTTTTATAGCCAATGTGTCTATATGGTGGGCCCAATTATTTCTGGTCAGTGGTAACACCAGAATGTTGATACTGGGAGATTCAGTGATGGTAATGCCATCGAATGTCAAAAGATGGTTATTAGATTGTCTTTTGTTGGAGATGGTCATTGCCCGGCATTTGTGTGGTATGAATGTCAATTGCCACTGCTTCAGTATCTGAGGAGTTGCGAGTAGTGCTGAACATTGTGTAAACATTGACAAACATCCACACTTCTGACGTTATGATGGAGGGAAGATCATTGATGAAGCAGCTGAAGTTGGTTGGACCTAGGACACTACCCTGAAGAACGCCTGCAGAGATGGCTTGAAGCGGGGATGATCGACATCCAACAACCATGGTCATCCTCCCGTGTGCCAGGTATGATTCCAACCAGTATGCAGTTTGACCCCAAATCCAATTGATTCCAGTTTTGCGAGGATTCCTTGATACCACACTCAATTGAATGCAGCCCTGATGTCAAGGGCTGTCGCTCTCACCTCACCTCACCCCTGCAACTCAGCTCTTTGGCCGATGTTTGAAGCAAGGCTGTAATGAGGTCAAAAGCTGAGTGGCCCTGGCAGAACCCAAACTGGGCCTCACTAAGCAGGTTATTGCTGAGCATGTGCTGCTTTCAAGCATTGTTGATGACACCTTCCATCACTTTACTGATGATCGAGAGTAGACTGATGGGACGATAATTGGCTGGGTTGGGTTTATCATGCTTTCTATGTAAGGACACATCTGGGTAATTTTCCACATTATCACATAGATGCCAGAATTGTAACTGTACTTGGAAGAATTTAGCTAGAGAAGTGGCAAGTTCTGGAGCACATGTCTTCAGTACTATTGTCGGAATATTGTCAGGGCCCATAGCTTTTGCAGTATTCAATTCTTCCAACCGTTTCTTGATATCACACAGAATGAATTGATTTAGCTAAAGGCTAGTATCTGTAATGTTGGGGATCACTGGAGGAGGCTGAGATGGTCATCCACTTGATACTTCTGGCTGAAGATTGCCGCAAATGCTTCAGCTTTATATTTTGTACTCATGTTCTAAGCTCTCCTATCACTGAGCATGGGGATATTTGTGGAGCCTCTTCCCTCAATTGATTAATTGTCCACTACCATTCATGACTGGATGGAGAAGGACTGCTCGTATCTGATCCATTGGTTTTGATGTCACTTAGCGGTGTCTATCAGTTGCTGTTTGGCACCCAGATAGTTCTGTTGGTGTCTTCACCAGGTTGGCACACCATTTTTAGGTATGGCTGGCCCATCCACTTGGCATGGCTTCCTGCACACTCCTTTGAACCAGGGTTGATCTCCTGGCTCGATGATAATGGAGAGGGGCTATGTCTAACCATGAGATTGCAGATTGTGTTAGAGTATGATTCTGCTGCTGTTGATGGCCCATAGCACTCCATGGATGCTTGCCTTGTTGCTAGATCTGTTCAAAGTCTGTCACATTTGTCATGGTGATAATCCACGCAACGCTATGTTATTCTCAATGTGAAGGCAGGACTTCGTCTCCACAAAGAGTGTACTTTGGTCACTTTGTGAATGGCCAGATGCATTTGCAGCTGGCAGATTGGTAAGGATGAGATCAAGTTTGTTTTTCACCTCTTGGTTCCCTCACAACCTGCTGCAGACCCAGTCTAGTGGCTATGTTGTTTCACACCTGACCAGCTTGATCGGTAGTTCTGCTGAATAGCCACTCTTGGTGGTGGACATTGAAATCCCCCACCCAGAGTACATTTTGTGCCCTTGTCATCCTCAGTGTTTCCTCTAAGTGTTGTTCAACATGGAGAAGTACTGATTCGTCAGCTGAAGGAGCACAGTATGTGGTAATCAGCAGGAGGTTTCCTTGCCCATGTATAACCTGATGCGATGTCACATCATGAGATCTGGAGTCAATGTTGAGGACTCCCAGTGCAACTTACTCCTGATTGTATACTACAGTGCCAGCCCGTCTGCAGGATCTGTCCAGCCAAAGGGACAGGACGTATCCAAGGGTGGTGATGGTGGTGTCTGGGACATTTTCTGTAAGGTATGATTCCTGAGTATGACTATGTCAGGCTGTTGCTTGACTAGTCAGTGGCACAGCTCTCCCAATTTTGTGACTAGCCCCTAGATTTTATTTTGGAGGGTGTTGCAGAGTTAATCAGGCTGTTTTTACCATTGTCTAGGTTGGTGCCAGGTGATTTCATTTCTTTGTTGAGACTTTGTAGCACTGATACAACTGAGTGCTTGCTAGTCCATTTCAGAGAACAGTTAAGTGTCAACCATCCTCATGTGGTCTGGGCTCATGTATAGGCCAGAACAGGTGAGGATGGCAGATTTCCCTGCCTGAAAGGCATTAGTGAACCAGATGGACTTTTCATGATCGTCATTAGATTCTTAATTCCACCATCTGCCTTGATTGGAATCAAACATGGGTCCCCAGAGCATTAGCTGATTTTCTGGAATAATAGTCTTGAGATAACACATCTGCCTTCCCCTTGGGGATGGTACAGTTGAGGTATGTTCCCGTGAAAGGAAAAGGTAGAACAAACAAACCCAGAGTTCTTGGATGATAAAGGAGGTTGAAAATAAAATTAGAAATAAATACTGTGTTTATCACTTGTGTCAGGCTGAAAATAAAATTGGGAATCAACATGATTACCAAATATTTAAGGGGAGGTAAAAGCAAATAATAAAAACAAAGAGGGATTATGAGGAAAAGGTATGAGATAACACAAAGCAAAAATTCAAAGTCTACAATAAAGATATAAAGCATAAAGTATAAGTGATTGGTTACAGGAGTAATAGAGACAATCAGAGACCAAAAAGGAGACATATAGCAGGAGGCAGAGGCCATGGCTGATGAGATTTTCAATGAATATGTTTGGCTCTGCAAAAAGGAGGATGCTGGCTTGGCCTTGGTGACAGAGGAGGAAATGGCACTAGAAGGGTTCAAAATTAATAAGGAAGAAGTCTTGGATGGGTTTTTGACACTGAAAGTTGACGCGGCTGGGTCTGGGTGACATGTATCCAAGAATTTTGATGGAAGTGACAGTAAATGTTGTGGGGTACTCATGATACTCATACTCGTTGGGTCTTCCTTGGATTTGAGAGGAGTGCCAGAGACTGGAGAATGGCAAACATTACAGTCACATTCAAGTAAGGTTGTAAGGATAATCTCAGGAATTAAGAGTGAGTTAGTTACATTTCAGTAGTGCAGAAATGTCTAGAAACAAATATATGGGATAAAATTGACAGTCACATGAGAAAGATTGGGTTGATTAGGAAGAGTTATCATGGATTTTTAATGGCAAATCATGCTTAACTAACCTGGTAGAGTTTCTTTGTAGATGTTACAGAAAGGGTTACATAGAAACATAGAAAGATGGTTATTAAGAACAGGGGTAGGCCATTCAGCCCTTCAAGCCTGCTCCACAATTCAATATGATGATGGCTGATCATTCAACTCAGTACTTTGTTCCTGGATTCACCATTTGATCCCTTTAGTTCTAAGAGATAGATTTGTCTCCTTTGAAAATATGTAATGTTTTGATCTTAACCGCTTTCTGTGATGGAGAATTCCAAGGACTTATCTCTCTCTAGGTGAGCATATTTCTTATCATTCCAGTACTACATGGCCTACCCTATATCCTTAGTCTGTAACTCCTGGTTCTAGACTCTCCAGTCATCAGGAACATCTGTCCTGCATTTATCCTGTCTAAGCCTGTAAGAATTTTATAGGTTTGGACCATAAGATGACAAAAAACATGAACAGAAGTAGGCTATTCAGCCCCTCAAGCTTTTTCTGCCATTCAATAGAAATATGGTTGATCCAGGACTCCTCATATCCACTTTTCTGCCCTGTTCCTATAACTTTTAATTCCCCATAAAAACCTAAAGAACTGCAGATGCTGTAACTCAAGAACAAAAACAAAGTTGCTGGAAAAGCTCAGCAGGTCTGGCGGCATCTGTGAAGGACAAAACAGAGTTAACGTTTCGGGTCCGGTGACCCTTCCTCAGAACTGATGGTGGCTGGGAAAACATCAGTTTATATGCAGAAAATAGGGAGGTGGGTGGGGTAGGGAGTAAACGATGAGATAGATCCCAAAGAGAGAGAAAAACAGTTGGACAGACAAAGGAGTTGCTAACGATCAGGCTGGGAGGGTGAGTAGCCGTTAATGGGGACTGTTAGTAACTAACAACAGGGGGTGTGTAATGGCAGGCTATTACACCTCCCAGCCCCCACTCCACACACCAGGCCTTGTTACCACATACGAGGGGAAACATCCTCTCAGCATTTACCCTGTCAAGCCCCTTAAAAATCCTATATGTTTCAATTAGATCACCTTTCATTCTTCTAAGCGCCAATGAGTAGAGTCCTAGTCTGTTTAGCCATTGCTCGTAAGACTGTCACTCCATGCTGGGGATCATCCCAGCGTACTTTGTCCAAACTACCTCCAATGAAATAATATCTTTCCTTAAATAAGGGGACCAGTTCTGCTCACAGTGCTCCAGTTAAGGCCTTATCACCATCTTGTATAGTTGCAATAAGATTTGATACTCTTACACTCCAGCTCCTGTGAAATAAGGGCCAACATTCCATTAGCCTTCCTGACCACTTGCTGCACCTGCATGCTAATTTTCTGTGTTTCATGCACAAGTCCCCACAAGTCCCTTTGTCTTGCAGCATTCTGCAGATTTTCTCCCTTTAAATAATACACTGTTCTTTTGTTCTTTCTTCCAAAATGAACAACTTCACATTTCCCCACAATATACTCCACTCACTAACTCCTTGCCATCTGCTTAACCTATCTCTTTGTAAACTATTTGTATCACTCCCACAACTCACCTTTCTATCAACTTTTGTGTCATCTGCAAGTTTGTCTACGATACATTTGTTTCCTTCCCTCAAGTTATTAATACATCTTGTAATCAGTTGTGGTTCCGGCACTAATCTCTGCATTAGCCCATTGATTACAGATCACCAATCTGAAAAAGAACCTCTTATCCCCACTCAATGTTTCTATGAGATCCCCCCTCATTCTTCTAAACTCCTGTGAATATTGTCCTAACTGATCCAGTCTCTCTTTATATGTCAGTTCTGCCATCCCTAGGATCAGTCTGGTAAACATTTGTTGCTCTCTCTCCAGAGCCAGAATACTTTTCCTCAGACGGGAAGACCAAAATTATACACAATGCTCCATGTGTGGTCCTACCAAGGCCCTATACAACTGTAACCAGACATCTGTGCTTGTGCACTCGAATTCCCTCGCTTTGAAAAAACAATATGGTAGAGGTGGTAGACGCAGACACGTTAGTGTCTTTTAAGATGTATCTGGACAGGTACATCGATGGACAGGGAGCAAAGGGATACAGACCCTCAGAAAATAGATGACAGGTTTAGACAGAGGATCTCTATCGGCGCAGGCTTAGAGGGCCGAAGGGCCTGTTCTTGTGCTGTAATTTTCTTTGTTCTTTGTTCTCATATACCATTTGTCTTCTTCACCACCTGCTGCACCTGCATGCTTACCTTCAGCAATTGGTGTACAAGGAAATCCAGGTCCCGTTACATTTCCCCCTTTCTCAATCAGTAACCATTCAAATAATAATCTGCCTGTCTGTTTTTGCTACCATCTGCTAACCTTGCATTTATCAATATGTTGCTCGTTAGGGAAATGCTGTGACGTGGCATTCGTAGATTTTCAGAAGACATTTATGACAGACAAGCCGCAGACATCCAAGCAACACAGCAGAATTGTGAGGAAATGTACAGATCATGGCATAAAAGGGGAGAGTGAGAATGTGGATACAAAAACTGGCTGAGTGAAAGGAAACCAAGAGTAACAGTCAATGAATATGTTTCAGGCTGAAGAAAGGTTTGTAGCGGATTTCTCCAAGGTTGTTGTTGGGATCTTGCTTTTCCTGAAATATATTAATGTTCCAGATCTTGGTATGCAGGGGACAACTTAAAATTTTGCAGCTGGCATAAAGCTTGGAAGAATTGTAAAACGGTGAGATTTGATACAGGTCTTCAACGTCATGAGCGGGTTTGATAGAATGAAGTTGTACCTGCTCATGAAAGGAAAAAGAACGAGAAGGCATAGATTTAAAGTGATATGCAAACAAAACAAGGGTGAAGTGAGAAAAATCCTTTTGAGTGTTTCAGGTCTAGAATGCATTACCTGGAAATGTGACAGGTTGAATTGAGGCCTTCAAAAGAGTACTGGATGATTATTCGGATGACACTGTGTGCAGGGGTATGGGGAACAATCAGGACATTGCTGCGAGGTGGTGGGACTAGTGTCGGCCTCTGTTTCCATGCTTTGGAAGCTTTATCCAGTTTTTATATTCAAAACACTTTACTCAAGAGAACAAAGGAATAAAGAACAAAATATTCCTTGTTAAAACATCTGCATTTCCCAGCATTTCCCAAATTCCCACAATATTTACTCTCGACCTGGCTTTATTCATTTGAGAAAGGATGTTACCCACAACGGTCCACGTGTCTGAGCTGGACCATTGGAATCTCCTTCCTCTCCAACGTAGGCCTGGCTCTCTTCCACGAAGGTGGGTCTTGCAGGTCAGGGCAGACCTTCTCTCTCCCTCCTGCTCTCTCTCTCTCTCTCCAACCCCCTCCCCCAGATGATCAGACGTCTGTTGCTGGGCCTGGATGAGTCTTTGCCGTGAGTCATCGCTGTGGGGGTAGCTTCCAAGTGCATGCTGATATTGGCCCTTGTGCTGGACCTTTTCAGAATATTCTGTGGCCTTGGGTTAACGTGGTCATGAGCTGGATTCAAAGCATCCAATGGGGTTGTGTCGACACCCTTCAATGTTGTTATACTGCAGAGCATGATCTGCACATCCTCAGTCACTGGCTGGATGTCAAGATGCCAGAAAGTCTGATCAATACTTAGAACGTAGAACACAGAACTGTACAGCACAGTACAGGCCCTTCAGCCCATGATGTTGTGACGAACTGTTACCCTAAACCTAAGGTCTATCTATCCTCCACCCCGACCCTATACTATCATCCAAAAGCCTATCTAATAGCCGCTTAAATGCCCCTAATGTGGCCAACTCCGCTACACTCTCCAGCAATGCATTCCACGCCCTGACCACTCTCTGAGTAAAGAATCTACCTCTGATGTCTCCCCTATATCTACCTCCACTCACTTTAAAACTATGCCCCCTTGTAATAGCTACCTCCACCTAGCAAAAAGTCTCTGGCTGTCCACTCTATCTATACCGCTGATCATTTTGTACACCTCGATCAAGTCATCTCTCATCCTTCGACGTTCTAAAGAGAAAAGCCCTAGCTCTCTCAACCTTTCCTTGGAAGACCTTCCCTCCACTCCAGGCAACATCCTGGTATATCTTCTCTGCACCTTTTCCAATGTTTCCACATCTTTCCTGTAATGAGGCGACCAGAACTGGACACAATACTCCAGATGTGGCCGAACCAGGCTTTTGTATAGCTGGAGCATGACTTCACGGCTCTTGAATTCAGTCCCTCTATTAATGAAAGTTAACACACTATACGCCTTCTTAACAACTCTATCCACCTGGGTGGCAGCTTTCAGGGAACTGTGGACATGAACCCCCAAGATCCCTCTGCTCCTCCACACTGCCAAGAATCTTTCTGTTAACCCTGTATTCTGCTTTCAAATTTGTCCTTCCAAAATGAATCACCTCACACTTTTCAGGGTTAAACTCCATTTGCCACTTATCAGCCCAGCTCTGCATCCTATCAATGTCCCTTTGTAATCTAGAACAGCCCTCTGCACTATCCACAACTCGACCCACCTTTGTATCATCCGCAAAGTTATTAATCCATCCTTCGACTCCACAGCCAATTCTGAATCCAATCTGCCACATTTCCACCCATCCCATGCCTCCTTATTTTCTGCATGAGCCTACCGTTGGGAACCTTATCAAATGCCTTATTTAAATCCATGTATACCACATCCACTGCTCTACCTTCATCCACGTGTTTGGTCACCTCTTCAAAGAATTCAATAAGGTTTGTGAGGCATGATCTGCCCCTCACGAATCAGACTGTGCCTATCCAAATGACCATAAATCCTATATCTCAGAGCCCTTTCCAATAATTTGCCCACCACTGAAGTAAGGCTAACTGGACTGTAATTTCCGGGGTTGTCCTTATTCCCTTTTTTGAACAAGGGAATGAT
Source organism: Ginglymostoma cirratum (assembly GCA_024137785.1). NCBI lineage: Eukaryota > Metazoa > Chordata > Chondrichthyes > Orectolobiformes > Ginglymostomatidae > Ginglymostoma > Ginglymostoma cirratum. Next base: position 48,813,587 of record JAHRHZ010000249.1, read on the forward strand.
GTTTGCCTCTCTCCAATCTTCTGACACAATACCCGTGGACAGTGAGGATGAAAAGATTAACGCCAAAGGCCCTGCGTCCTCTTCCCTCACTTCCCATAGAATCCTTGGATAAATTGCTTCAGGCCCAGGGGACTTAGCAGTCTTCAAGTTCCTCAAACTTCCTCGTACATCTTCCTTACTAACATCCACCTCCTGTAGCCTACCAGCCTGTTTCACACTGTCCTCCCCTCCAACTATGTCCCTCTCAGTTGTGAATACCGAAGAAAAGTATCCATTAAGGACCTCTCCGATCTCTTTTGGCTGTGTACACAAATTCCCTTTACAATCCTTGATCGGCCCTACCCTTTTTCTGGTCAGTCTTTTAGGCCCGTCTATTCCTCACATATGTATAAAAAGCCTTGGCGTTTTCCTTGATCCTACCTGCCAAGGTTTTCTCATGCCCCCTTATAGCTCTCCTAAGCCCTTTCTTCAGCTCCTTCCTGGATAACTTGTATCCCTCCAAAGCCTTTTCCGATCCTTGTTTCCTAAACCATATATAAGCATCCTTCTTTCTCTTTACCAGTCGTTCGACCTGTCGTGAGAACCAAGGTTCCCTCACTCGACTGCATCTTCCCTGCCTGCTAGGGACAAACATGTCAAGCACATGCAGTATGCATTCCTTAAACAATCTCCACATTTCGATAGTGGTCTTCCCTGATCCTGCTACTTCTCCAATCCAGAACCCTCAGGTGGTTGTAACTGATACCCCCTGAACCTTTGTAACCTATTTGACCTTGGTTTCCACTGTTCTATGTAGCTGGTAGCTGCAGGGTGCTGTTTAATCTGGTTTGGCCAATTTTCTGCCTGGTTTGTTTTCTCTGTTTGTGGGCTGATTAGAATCTCCAATTTTGGTCCCATGGATGCTTGACCACACCTCCTTCTGAATGTAACAATTCTGTGATTCTGGCACTGACTGGAAATGATCATTTGGCAAATGAGTTGTTCAAGTTTTAACTTGTCTTAAATTGATGTGAAGGAAAACAAATTTTATTTACCCATTTTTGAAAAATATACTAAATCTCACCGAGCTCAGAAATATTCACTTTGGAGAATATTCTTGGACTGTGATCTTTCAACTATATAAATTTCAAAAAATAAATTTGGTCATATTAGACTAAATGTTATCAATGTCAGTAAAACTGATCAATGTTTGTGGCATAACTAAGATCTGTATGGCGATGATCATTAATAATAGTGTAGAATACATATCACAAAGTAACTTTGTGCAAGTCTTGCTCAATTCACTTATTAGTTGCACGTCTTTAATTATCCTCGGAATTTAAAGTCTTGCGTCAGTACTTATTTACTTCCCGTATCTTAACTCACAACAAGTCTCATTCATCTCCCACTCCCTGTGTTTGCTAACCTCCATTGTCTCACAGAAGACCATAAGATCAGAATAAATAGGAACAGGAGTAGACTGTTCAGCCTTTTGAGCCTGTAGTGCCATTCAGTCATGGCTGATCTGAATTACTCAAGTCTACTTTTCTGTCCTTTCCCCATAACCCTTAATTCTCCTATTGATCTATTTCAGCCTTAGATATACACAATTCTCTGTGGCAAGGACTTCCAAAGGCTCACAATCCCCTGACAGAAGAAATTCTTCCTCATCTCAGTCTGAAATCAGTGCCCCTTCATTCTGAGACTCTGCCTTCTAGGTCTAGGCTCTCCAATGAGGGGAAACATCATCTCAGCATTCACTCTGTCAAACTTCTTAAGAATCCTGTGTTTCAATAAGATCACCTCTCATTCTTCTAAACACCACTGAGTAGAATCCCAGACATTTCAGCCTTTGTTCAGAAGTCAATCACCCCATCCCAGGGATCACCCAAGTGACCTTCTCTGAACTGCCTCCAATGAAATTATATGGCAGTGATTGGAATCAGATAGACGTCATTAGCTATGGGGTCCTTGATTGGGGTTGTTAACCCGGGCCAATCAGGATGTACTGGCTGGCGAATATAAACAGGGGATTTGTTTTTAATAAAGAGATTTCTACTGGAAATTCTAACTGAGCTTTGTATAACTGAATGTGCTGTTAGGTAGATATGTGCAACCTCATAATTCAATTTACAACTGAATGTAAACATCATCTTTTATACTCTGCCAAACTACTGTTAGTTTTGTGCTCTGCTTTTATGAATGGGAATTGACTATCCAACTCATGTGACCACTAACAACTGGCAGAAAATTCATCCTATCTGCTGCTCACATTTGTAAGAACTAGATTCACATCTGAAATTGACTCATGGATTAGGGAGAGAAAGAACTTGCAGCAAAAGTTTCAGGAAAGGGTTCCGCAGAAAGGACCAAGACTGTTTATGACTAAGGTAAGAATAGTGATTAGTGTTTTGAACAGAAATCTTCCTTTATTAAATTTTGGGAGGGGTGAGACCACAAGGAAACATTTTACAAACAGTTTTCATGGACAAAATTTAAGCAATGGTGATCTATGTAATACTATCCAAACATTACTTTTGAGGATTGATCGTGAGAAATTAAAATCTACATTCCTGTGAAAAAAAAATATTAACAGGAGATTAGAATCTCCTCAGCTCAGAGGATGGACTCCAAGCTGGCTGGCCACAGCCAGTGTACCATGTACATATAAATAAAGCGTGACTTGGTGCCAGATACCTGCCTCTGAGCAGTTATTTCAGTGGCGATGAGAGAAAAACAGTATGTGCCTGAAGAATGTTTGCTTGCGACAGTCATCTTGGAGTTGGGGTAAGCATTTCTGACATCATGCCTTTGGAAAGATTGACTCATTTGAACCTGCTGTTGAAGACTGGACCCAACATGTGGAAAGAATGTTGTATATTTTTCCAGGCTAATGATATTGGGGCAGATGAAAAGCAATGAGTAATCTTGCTGAATGCTTGTGGACCTGTAGCATTTTTGATTATAAGGGGCTTAACTTTCCCAGAGGCACCAGACACTACAACCTTCCAAGAGCTGACAAAGTTAATTAAGGAATATTATGACCTAAACCTCCTCTAATCCTGAGATGCTATTAATTTTATTCAACTGCTAGAAAACCCTGTATCAGGATTTTTGATGAAGTTAAGATGACTGGGAGAGGCATGTAATTTTGGGTTAACCCTGAATGAGACGCTATTTGGTATGTGAGATTAATGATATAATCATGCAGAAGCACCTATTGGCTGAAGCCCAACTGGGCTTCAAACAGGCATTACAACTAGCCTTTTCATGAGAAAATGTGGCAAGTGGAGCATGGAAACTACAGAGCATCCCAATGGAAGTGGATACCCTCACCTGCCCAAATGAGCTTGGGGAACACCACTTGAGTGTACACACTCACAGAGCCTTACGCAGGTCATATCCTGGACACCCTTCCAGTCACCTGATGATATCTGACTATAGACATAAAGAGATGCTGCCCTGGCAAAACCAAAACAGCTGGTGGTAATGGGGGACGCAGAAGGGCCATCGCAACCCAGATTGAAACCTTTCTAGACATGGTGAGACCAGATCACCATAGAGGACAGCGTATTACTTTGGGGAGCAAGAGTAATTGTCCTGACTAAAGGTCGCTGCCAGTTACTGGCTGAACTCCACCAGAGTCATCCAAGGGTTTCCAAGATGAAGATGCTGGCTTGAAGCTGCCTGGTGGCCAGGGTCAGATGCTGACACAGTTGCGTTGGTGGGGCAGTGCCAGAGTGTCAACAAAGGACAAACATTGCCACCAGCAGCAGCTGCACATTCATGGGAATGGCTGGGTAGACACTGGACTTGGTTACATGTTGACTATGCCAGTCTTTTCATGGGATTAATGTTCTTGATCTTCATGGATGCCCATTCAAAGTGGTTGGATGTGCGTAAAGTCCACTTGGAAAACTCAGGAATGACAATTGAAAAGCTGTGAGCATCATTCGCAATACGTGGACTTCCGGATGTATAGATCACGGACAATGGAACATCATCTAACAGCAGGGAATTTGAGTATCTCCTGAAGTTGAATGGCATTCGGCACATGTACAATTCCTTACCATCCATCGTCCAATGGTCTGGCTGAAAGAGTTGTCTAAACACTGAAGGCAGGCTTAAAGAAGCAGCCTACAGTGTCACTTGATATTAAACTGTCCTGGTTCCTGTTTGATTATAGGACTACCCTTCATGCAACAACTCCAGGAGAGTTGATGAAGGGGAGAAGACTCCGTACCAGGTTAAATCTGATTCCCAGACCTGCGGAGTGGGGTGGGGTGGTGAGGGGTGAGGAGATGGGGGTGTGCAGGGGGTGGGGTTAGGGAGGGTGAAATGGCAGAAGGACACCAACACTGGCTATATGCCTCCTCTAAGTAAACAAGACAGTTTGCTTCAGGGGATAAAGTTTGGTGCTGGAACCATGAAAATGGCCCCGTACGGGTATGAGGTGAGGTTGATGCGAGGTCAGGTCCTATGGCATACAAAACTCGGCTAGGTGAGGCGATCCTAAACAAACATGTGGATCACTTGAAAGCTGTTACCTCACAAATGGATCAGGAACAAAACTGTACCTGGCCCCTCAAAACAGCTAGAAGGCCTGTCAGAAATAGGGGTTCTCCCCCTCCATTTGGTTTTGAGGCAACTTCAGAGTCTGAGATGAATGTAGCCTCGATATCATTTCCGCCAGAATAAGAGGAGGAAACTGTCCTGAGACAGGCTATGGTCAGTACACACCGCTCATGTCAGAGTCTGAACCAGCGGAACTGGATCTGGGGTGAAAACAGCATGAGAAAATCTTCAAGAGAAAGACCAGGCCTACATCCTCAGACTTGAGAGGGAGCTGCTGATGGATGTCGTGATTGAACTGAGTGGACCTTATTGACTACGAGGTCCTTGATTGGCCCAAGTTAACATCCCAATCAGGAGGCACTGGCTGACCAATATTAATAGGATTTAGAATATCCTTAGTTGAAGGGACTGACTTTGAGCTGGCTGGCCATAGCCAGTGTACTGTACACAAGTATGTAAAGGGTGACTTGGTGATGGGATACTGGCTTCTGTGCAGTTACTTCAGATACCTTTCCTTAAACTGGGAGACCAAAACTGTTCACCGTACTCCAGATGTGGTCTCACTGGCACCTTGTCCCATTGTAAATCTTCCCTACTCACATACTCCAAAAAAGATGCATTTCATTGAGAAACACTTTCTCCAAGAAGAATGTACAATCTGAGGGTAACAAAGAAAGTTAAACTTGGTGTGAAATTGCAGATGGTGCAGAAATTAATGCCAGTCCAGATGATTGGGATAACTTAAGAAACCAGCAAAGGATGGGAAAAAATGTATAAAGGAAGAAATTGCAGTTTGGGAGAAAACTAACACAAAAAGAAGGAAAGAGCAGAGCAGTAACCATTGTTCCCTTAGTCGCTGAGACTGGGGAATTAATGATGGGTGCAAAGGACTGACAGAACATTTGAACAAGCATCAGAGATAAAAGGTACTGCAGATGCTGGAGAATCCGAGATAACAAGCATGGGGCTGGATGAACACAGCAGGTCAAGCAGCATCATAGGAGCAGGAAAACTGAAGGGTTCAGGCCCGAAACGTCAAGTTTTCCTGCTCCTATGATGCTGCTTGACCTGCTGTGTTCATCCAGCCCCATGCTTGTTATTTGAACAAGCATGTTGTTTCTGCCTTCATATTGGAAAGCATTAAAAGCATCCCAAGAATAGCAGCAAAGCAGTGGATAAAAGGGAAGGGAGAAATTAAAATAACCACAAGAGAAAAAGTACTTGACAAACCAATAGCACTAAATGTGATCTCTAGACCTGATGGACTGCATTAAAGTAAGTGGCTGCAGAACAGAGCTCTATGAGCATTCAACTTCCAAAATTCCCTTAAATTCTGAAAAGGTACCAGTGAATTGGAAAGCCATAAATTTAACATCATTCTTTAGACCTCAGCAGGTCTGACAGCACCTGTGGAGAGAAATCAGAGTTAACGTTTTGGGTCCAATGACCCTTCCACAGAACTTTGTTTCAGCTTTTCCATCATTCTTTAGGAAAGGCTTGTGAAGAAGGGTTACTGGGCTCGAAATGTTAACTCTGTTTCTGTCTCCACAGATGCTCCTGGCCCTGCTGAGTTTCTGCAGCATCGACATTATTAGTTTTTATAATGTTTTATTATAAAAGTGCATATGTTTTTCTATAAGTATACAGGGCATTGCTGTGATTGCACTTAGAGTACTGTGCACAGTTTGGTCACCTCACTTAAGAGGCCATACACCTGTATTGGAATCAGCTCAATAGGTTGATACACGGGATGAGGGGTTTGTCTCAAAGAAATATTGAGCAGGTTGGTCATATATTGATTGAAATGTAGAAGAATGAGAGATGACCATATTGAAACACGTAAGATCTTGAGAGGAGAGGCTAAATGCTGGAAGGATGCTTCTTCTCGGTGAAATGTAGCAACAGTTTACAAATAAAGAGCCTCACATTTAAGACAGCAATGAGGACAAATTGCTTTTTCCAGTGTGTTTGTAGTGTTTGTAATTTTCTTACTTATAAAACTGTGGTGGTTAGGTCATTGCAGTACTTAAGGCTGAGGTATTCACATTTTTGTTGTTTGCAATGCCAATTGAAGCAATGGCTGTCTTCCCTTTAGCTACAAGATAAAGGGAATGGGCACCAAAATGCAGCTAGAAGGAGCCAAAATCATAAGCGGGTCTAGAAGGAGAGGACCAGATCCCAACATCTGCAAGTGCCATTGTTTCAAGAAGTCCGGGCTCTTGCTGCTGGCATTTGCATCCTCAAGATACTAGATTACCCCCAAATAGCTACACATTGCCTCTTCCTACCTTTCTGCATGAACTCATCTTGCTGTAGCCTCTCAGCTCCATCAAATGTATCTCCAGTTAAGAGTAAGAGATCTGTGGAATCAGGTGTTATCTCCACTCCTGACTGTCTTGCAGTGTTGACAAATTTCTAAGTGCCGTGCAGTGGTCTTTTCAAACAGAAACCATTCCTCTAATTAAGTATATAATGTCACCCACTTCTCCTGAAATGGACATGGAGCGCAGAGGTAAACTCTTAATTGTTTTTGATTTATTGTTATCACATATGCCTAAGTAGGGTGAAAAGTTTTGTTTTGCATGCAGTACGGACACATCATAACATACAAAGAAACAAAGATCATGGTATGATTGAACAGACTGAGGAATTCAAAGTCACAACTGCAAAGAAACTGTACAAAAAGCAAGATCAACATTAGATTTGAAATTTGAGAGGTGCATTCAGAAATCTAATAACAGTGGAGAAAAAGCTGTTTGCCCTCCAGAACAAACAACTCAAAGGCCAGCTATTATTATGTTTAGGTTCCTGACCCAAAAATGGCCTGGACGCTCGATCAAAAAGCAGGGCCATTAAGATTCCAGCCAGTGTTCCTATTCAGTAATTAGTACAGTTTTACTTTTCATAAAATTGATGCCCAGATTATAAAATCTTTATCCTTGATTTCAAACTCGTCAATTATCTCGATCCAAAATTGGGGCAGAGGTTATTATCGAAAATTGTCAAACGTGAGGTCAAGTTTGGAGGATTCTAATGCACCCAATCAAAAATGAGGTGCTGTGCCTTGAGCTGATGTTGAGCTTCATTAAAGCACAGCTGCAGCCCAAAGACAGGACACAGCAGGGGAGGGAGGGTGGAAAATTACAATAATATCTGACTAGAAGTTCATGGTCAGATTTACAGATGAAAGCAAAAAGTACTTATCCTGTCTACTCCAGTGGAGAGGAGACTACATGAGCTGCAAATGTAGAATTGTAAAGTGAAGGAACTGCAAGTATATCACTGTTTCAAATGAAAGGATGATTTGGGGCCTTGGATGGTGAGAAAGGGTAAGGTAAAGGGCAAGTGCTGCCTCTCTTACCTTTTCGTGGATAAGTGCCATTGGAAGTATTGTTGATGGTGACTGAGGAGTGGACCAGAGATGTGCAGAACAAGCAGTTATTGCAGAATATTGAAAAGGAAGCAGAAGATGTCTTTGTTTGGTGGTATCACAGTGGAAGTGGCAACAATGACAAGTGAAATCAAAACTGGTGGGATAGAAGGTGAGGACAAGGGGAATCTCATCATTGTTCTGTCAGGGACAGAAAAGAGCAAGGGCAGAAGTGTGGGCAGTGGGACACAAATGATCAAGGGCCTTTTCAATCATTGTGAGTGGAGAACCCTTGTTTGAGGGAAAACAATGATATATTGAAAGTTATGGCATATGAATGTTGTATTGTCCAAATTGTTTCAATGCAGATGGAGAAACTGGAAAAACGGATGAAATCCTTTCAGGGATGTGACGAGTGAAGAAACATAGTCAAAGTAGGTGGGAGTATCAGTGAGCTTCATTGTTCATTGTGAACATGGGTTGATAGACTATTCCCAGAAATGGTAACAAAAAGTCATGGAAGGAAAAAACAGAATTGGAGAAAGCCAGCTAAAAGCAAAAGAAGCATGGAAACTTGAAGCAAATTTGATTAAAGTTGCCAGTTCAGGTCTAGAGTAGGAAAATTGACTAATACAGTAATTGGCGTCCTGACGTAAGAAATGAGGCAGAGGACCCATGGGATTGTTTAAAAAAATGCTCTACATCCCTTTAAAACATTAGATATGGTTAGGACTAGGTAGTTACACACAGTAATACTTAATATTTGGAGGAAATGACTGGTGTTGGATGAGAAATTGTTGAATGTGAGACGAGGTTTAGCCAGCTGGAAGATCATGTGATGGCTGGAAACTGGTAAAACCTACTATTGGATCTGGCTAATTGCTTATTGCATCAAAGTTACTAAAGAGAAAAATTATTCAGTTTAACGATATTTTAGCTAAAATCTTCTCAAATGCCATCTACTTTGAAAACATTTTGTGCAATATGTTTGTGTGCAGAGACAGGGAAGTTTATTTTTTAGAGATAGTGGGAACTGCCGATGTTGGAGAATCTGAGATAACAAGGTTTAGAGCTGGATGAACACAGCAGGCCAAGCAGCATCAGAGGAGTAGGAAAGCTTTCCTGCTGAAGGGTCTCGACCCGAAACGCCAGCTTTCCTGCTCCTCTGATGCTGCTTGGCCTGCTGTGTTCATCCAGCTCTACACCTGGTTATCTAAGTTTATTTTTTGTTAGGTTTGTTGCTTTTGCAGTGCCTGATCAGTGACAATGTGGTTCAGTCTTAAATCTGCCTTCAGCAAACAGCTCGAGTTAGCCAACTTTCAGAGGAGATTCAGCAATGATGCTTTTGCATGAGGTAGATGCAATCACGTCATTAGTGGTTTGCTAAACGTGCAGTAGGGCATTTCAAAATCCTTGCTGTTCTTTAATTGAAGCTACAGCATCTAAAACTAAGACCTGCACTTATCCTTTGAGCAAATGCTTAATGGGACTGAAGAAGTAATTGGAAAGCATAGGAGAAATGATTTTGAACAGATAATTGAGACATCACTACATTTTCAGTGTGCCTGCTCTCCTCTAAATAGTGGAGGTTTTTATTATCGCAGCATGTTGACTGGTCATTCCACCATTAGAGAATTCTTTGTTAGCCTCACATGTATCGTAGATAAAAGGATCATTTCATTCACATATTGCACTGCAATTTCCTAAAGCATCTTAATTAAAGATGCAGTATTGTGCAGTTGTTTCTAAGAGCTGCTGCTATGAGCATTCAGTCAAATAAAACATATGTACTGGGAATTAAAGAATGTTAAACATTCTTATTTTTCTAACAAGGTAGCAAGTTTCAATGTCAACAGCCTAAACTAAGAGTAGAGCAATGAATACACATGCCTATCAATAATTTTTAGTTGTTGTATAGTTCTGAGGCAGACTCACTTTAGAAGAAACCGAGAAAGAAGCCATTATAGCTCAATTCAGGGGGGGACACTGGATTAGTTTTTCTTTTTAAATATACTAATTTGCCATATAGGATTAGCCAAAGGGCAAATATCACTTACTACAGAGAAACAAATCTCCTTTAAGCTGTTTTTGCCATATGTTAACTAACCAAAACGAAAGTGCAACATGTTAGCAGGACGATTGCCTTGGGAATAAATGGAGTCACTAAAAGGTGACATTATTAGTCAGTGATGGTTCAGAACCTTGTACTAATTGATTAACCTCATGATCTTAGATGATGCAAATAGTACTCAAGAAGCTTTTCATATAAGGGGATGCAATTAAGCACTGCATAAAATATTCAATAGCAAAGTTGATGACTCAGAATGACTTGTGCTGAATTCTGTTCTGACAAATTTATTTTTAAATCCAACTTCATCCTCTGGTAATTTAAATGCAACTAGGAAATGTACGCAAAAGGATAAAAATTGCCTGGATTTGCTGCCATTGCGAGACTCCAGCAGATGTGAATAGGCCAGCAGCAATGCAAGCCTGATGGCAGTAGTTGCATAAAATTACAATTGTGCTCGGTGAGACTTGACTGACACAGAGGACGAGTGAGTACATCTGAGAATTTGATCCAAAGTGGGATTTTAACTACATATGAGGAAAGGGATGTTTTAATTAAAATTTTTACTGCACAAAATAAAGCCCCCAGAGCAAGAGGAGAGTTTAAAAAGGACGGATTGAGTAGCCTATGTGCAAGAAAAGTGCAGCTGATATAGTGTATATGGCAACTGAAAGAACTGCCAATGCTGTAAATCAGGAACAAAGACAGAAGTTGCTGGCAAAGCTTAGCAGGTCTGGCAGCATCTGTGAAGAAAATATTAGTTAATGTTCCAGCAACTTCTGTTTTTGTTCGTGTATATAGATTTCAGCAAAGCTTTGACAACGTTTCACATGGGAATTTGATAAAGAAGGTAAAAGCACATGAGATCCAGGATAACTTGGCAAGATGAATGGACCTCCAACAATATCAAATGTTTTATTTTGTGCAAATTTATAATTCCAGAAACTAGGACCTTTTCACCGTTATTCCCATTGAGTTAAATTTTACTCAGGCAACCTGATGCCATTGTCAGGAAAAAGCTGCCTTGATGTCAAGGGCAGTCATTCTCATCTCACCTCAGGAATTCCTATTTTTCATCCATGTTTAGACTAAAACTGTGGTTAGGTCTAGAGGAAAATAGTTCTGGCAGAACTCAATCTGAAGAGGCTGTTGATGAACAAATTACAAAAAGAACTGGAGATGCTGGAGATCTGAAACAGAAACAAATTGCTGGAGAAACTCAGCAGGGCTGGCAGCATCTGTGGAAGAAAGCAGCGTTAATGTTGCAACTTTGGTGACTCGACACTAGAACTGTTTAGTAGCTAGGAAAATGTGATATTTATGCTGAAGCGAACTTTAGAGGGTGAGTCAGGGTGTGAGAAGTGAGCGGACAGTTGGAGTTGGAGTCCCAAGAGAGGGAAGTGAAGGGGTGGGCTAACATTGAGATTATGGATAGCAGAAGAAAAGCTGTATAGCGATAATGAAGAGATAAGTGTGAGAAAATTGTTTAGCTGTGCAGAATGCAACACATAAGATACTGAAAACAGAAATTGCTGGAAAATCTCAGCAGGTCTGACAGCATCTGTGGAGAGAATTCAGCGTTAACGTTTTGGGTCCAATGACCCTTCCACAGAACTTTGTTTCAGATTTTCCAGCAGTACTTTCAGTTTTTTGTCTAACATATACAGTCATGGTGGGCCTAGGAGAGCATGGGAATGGGTCACTGGGCAAAAGGAACCCGTGTCACGACCGGTCCAGATGTGGGGATGGGTAAAACAAAGGAAGGATGAAATCAGGTTCTAAAGTTAATGAATTCAATGTTGAGTCCCATAGGCTGCAGAGCCCCCAGGGAGAAAATGAGATGTTCTTTGAGCTTGCGCTGAGGCTCAAGGAAACACTGCTGCAGCCCTACGATAGAAATGTTGGTTTCGGAACACCGTGGTTTGTTGACATGGCAGGAAGTTCTGTGTTATTTCAGTGGACAGAGTGTAAGTGTTACGCAAAGCCATCACCCAGCCTACATATCATCCCTGCAGTGTAGAGGATACCACATTGTAAGCAGTGATGCAGTAGACAAGATTGAGTGAAGAGCAAGTAAATCACCGCTTCACATGAAAGGTGTGTTTGGGGCCTTGGATAGTGAAGAGGGAGGAAGTTGACTGGTAGGTGTTACACCTTTTGCGATTACATGAAAAGGTGCCGTGGGGATACAGAGAGATGTTAGATGTGGAAGAGGAGTGTACCTGAGTCTCCCAGACAGAATGGTCCCTGCGGAATGCTGATAAGCAGGGGGAGAGAAATATTTGCCTGGTGACATCCCGCTGGATGTGGTGGAAATGACCGCTTACAATCCTTTGGATGTGGAGGCTGGTGGGACGGTAAACAAGAACCAGAGGGTCTCTATCGCTGTTGTGGGAGGTAAGGGGAGGGGTGAGGGCTAAAGTGCGGGAGATGAGTTCACCACTGCTGAAAGACCTGTTGACCACCGTAACGGGGAATCCTCAGTCGAGGAAGAAGGTGGACATTTCAGAGGACACCCCAGCAGAATGTGATAGAATAGATGCAATGGATTTGGAGAAACTGGCAGAAAGGTATATTCTTTACAGGAAGCAGGGTGTGAGGATGTATAGCCCAGGTAACTGTGGGAGTCAGTTGGTTTGTAATGGATATTGGTGGCCAGCCTATGTCCAGAAATGGAAATAGAATTTGAAGAAGGGAATGGAGGAGTCAGAGGTGGACCACTTGAAAGTGAGAGCAGGGAGGAAATTGGAAGAAAAATTGATAGATTTTGCCAATTCCGAAGGAGACAGGGCAGCACACCAATGATGCCATTTATGTACCAGAGAAAGAGATGTGAGGAAGGAACTGAATAGGATTGGAACAAGGAATGTTCCACCTTGTTTGAAGTGAAGATAAACTCTGCCAGGCAGGGGAGGGTGGTAGTTGGTGGGGATGTTTTGGGCCATTTTTCCATGAAGAAATGGGAAGCCCTGAGACCATCCTGATGGGAGCGAACATATAAAGGGATTACATATCCATAATGAAGAGAAGGTGGCTGCTGCTAACAATGTGGAAATTTTGAAAATGAAAAAGTGTTGCTTCATACAATGTTGATGACATATTCCATTAATTTAACCATGGAACACAGAACTTTATTGATGATTGCGAATAGACTGAGCGTAGTAAATGGCCACATTGGACTTGTGTTCTCTTAACAGCCAAAACATACTGAGACTATGTTTCATACCTTCAGATAGATGTCAGCTTTACAGCTGCACTAGAACAGTTGGTTGAAGGTCCAACTAGTTCTGGAGCTCAAATGTTCAATATTATAATTGGGATATCGGTTAGATCATTGCTTAGGCTGTTTCTAGTGTGCTCAGCCATTTCTTGATATCTGGTGAAGTTAATTGAACTATCTAGAGACAGGATTCTGTGACAGTGGGAGAAACTTCAGGAGGAGGTGAAAATTGATTTTCCACTCAGTGCTTCTGGCTGAAAATGGTTGCAATCATGGCAGCCTTGTCTTTTATACTGATGTACTGGGCTGTCATTGAGGATGGGGATGTCCATGGAATTTTTTCTTCCTGCTATTTGCTTAATTGCTTGCCTCCATCCACAATTTGAACGCAACATGACTGCAGATCATCTTTGATCCATTGGTGATAATAGTTACTGCAGATGCTGGAGAATCCAAGATAACAAGGTGTGGAGCTGGATGAACATAGCAGGCCAAGCAGCATTATAGGACCAGGAAGGCTTGACGTTTCGGGCCTAGACCCTTCATCAGAAATCATTATTGCTGCGTTATAGCTTCACAAGGTTGGCACTTTATTTTCAGCAACACCTGATTCTGGAACATTTAACTTGCAACTTCTCATCTCCAACTTCTCATCTCCAATTCACTGTCTTTCAGACAGACTTTGGATAAAGGATAGAATTGTGCTTGGAGGCACTGGATATAGGTGAGATCCTAAATGAGTACTTTGCATCAGTTTTAACCCAGAAGAGGGATATGGAGGATAATGAGATTTGTGTGGAGCATGCTAATATTCTAGGGCATTTTGTGATCAAGAAAGAAGTGGTGTTGGAACTTTTAAAATGCATTAAGGTGGATAAGTTCCTAGGACCCAATGGGACCCACCCCAGGTTATTGAGAGAGGCAAGAGAGGAGATTGTTGGGCCCTTAACCAAGATATCTGTATCCTTATTAGCCACTGGAGAGGTACAAGAGGACTGGCAAGTAGCTAATGTTTTTCCTCTGTTCAAGAAGGAAAATAGAGATAATCCAGTAAACTTTAGATTGGTCAGTCTCACATCAATGGTTGGGAAGCTATTGGAGAGAATTCTTATGGATAGGATTTATGCACATTTGGAAAAGCATGGCCTAATTAGTAACAATCTGCATGGCTTTGTGCAGGATAGGTCATGTTTAATAAATTGATTGAATTTTTCGAGGAGGTGACTAAGGTGATTGAGGGTAGAGCAGTGGATGTTGTCTACATAGATTTTAGTCAGGCTCCAACAAGGTCCCTCATGGTAGGCTCATTCGGAAGATTAAGATGCATGGGATCCATGGCGACTTGGCTGCATGGATTCCGAATTGGCTTGCCCATAGAAGGCAGACGGTAGTATTGGAAGTGTATTTTTCAGGCTGGAGGTCCATAACTAGTGGTGTTCTGCAGGGAACTGTACAAGGAGCTCTGTTGTTTGTGATGTATAGAAATGACTTCGATGAAAACGTGGATGGGTGGGTTAATAAGTTTGCAGGTGATGCAAAGATCGATGGAGTTGTGAATAGTCTAGAAGGTTGTCACAGGATACAACGGGATATTGATCAGTTACAGACATGGGCAGAGAAATGGCAGATGGAGTTTAATCTGGGTAAGTTTGAGGTGCTGCACTTTGGGAGATCAAATGTTAAGGAAAAGTATAGTTAATGGCATGATCCTGAACAGTATTGATGCACAGAAACATCTTGGAATTCAAATCCATAGCTTTTTGAAAATGGCCATGCAAGGAGATAGGGTGGTACAGGAGGCATATAGCATGCTTGCCTTTATTAGATGGGGAACTGAGTACAAGAGTCAGAATGTCGTCATGCAGCTTTATAAGACTTTGATTAGGCCACACTTAGAGTATTACATTCAATCCTTGTTGTCACATTACAGGAAGGATGTGGAAGCTTTGGAGAGAGTGCAGAAAAGGTTTACCAGGATTAGAGGGTATCAGTTATTTGGTGAGGCTAGAAAATCTCGGGTTGTTTTCTCTGGAGTGATGGAGGCTGAGGGGAGACTTGGTAGAAGTCTATGAAATTATGAGATGCACAGATAGGGTTGACAGTCAGAATCTTTTTCCCAGAGTTGAAATGTCTAAAACTGGAGTTGGGGGGTGAGGGGGGCATGCACTTAAGGTGAGAGGGGGAAAGTTCAAAGGAGATGTGAGGGGCAAGTTTTTTCCACAGTGAGTGGTAAGAGTCTGGAACACACGGCCAGCGGTGGTAGTGGAGGCAAATACGGTAGGAGCATTGAAGAGACTTGTATATAAGCACATGGATACGCATGGAATGGAGGGATATTGACCAAGGGCAGGCAGGAGGGATTAGTTTAATTTCCCATCATGCTTGGCGCAACATTGTGGGCTGAAGGGTCCACTCCTGTGCGGTATTGTTCTATTTTCTGTGTAAAGTCATCCTCCACAGGCCAGTTGGATGCATGTCCCTCACTAAGACTAAAAAGATGGCTACATAATGGAGGAGGCCTTGCAGTGGGAGACCTGGAGTGAAGTGGGGCAGGCCACTCAGCCAGGAGAACCTCTTCTACACGTGACATAGCCTACAGGCCACAGCTCTGTGATCAGGTCATGTAAGAGACGAGTTGCATTCAGATTGATAGTCTGGTTGCTGTGACTTTTACAACATTCTAAATTTTGTACCATGAGGTATTCTGTCCCCTATCTACATCAGTAACACCCACGTACTGTTTATCTTTCCAAGTTTTCCTACCAATGCATGAAATTGCTAAGGTTCATGCATTGTGCTAATTTCCAGAGCTGAAAATCAATGTGCCTACATGTTGGTCAGCACACATGGACTCACCAAAGGGTTGCACAGCTTTGAAGGAATATTGCAGCTCAGACAACAGGGTTGCCATGTCTTTAAGCAGGAGGCTATTGGAAGGCCAACCTTGTACCAGTCCTCCAGCCTCAAAATCTCACTGTCCATCCTTCACTGAATGACAAACACACAGCCTGACCACTGATTGACCCGATCGCAGGATCAGGCCCCAGAAATGCACTCAACATTGGGGTCATGTCCCCAGACCAAATGATTAACCTGACTCAGCATTTTGGACGCGGATCGTTCTTAATGACACCGCAGTTAAATAGCTTTTAAAAATGTGCAAAACGGAAATAGAAATGAAAACAGCCCAGACACAGGATGAAGGCAATAAGTAGAAAGACCTGTAAAGTATTCAAGCAGAAAGTTTAAAAAGTCAACTTCACAAATTGATGTAACAAGCATGGGGCTGGATGAACACAGCAGGTCAAGCAGCATCATAGGAGCAGGAAAACTTGACGTTTCGGGCCTAAACCCTTCATCAGAAATGGGGGAGGGGAAGAGGGTTCTGAAATAAATAGGGAGAGAGGGGGAGGCGGATAGAGGATGGATAGAGGAGAGGATAGGTGGAGAGGAGGCAGACAAGTCAAAGAGG
>JAHRHZ010000249.1:48840270-48864896 GCA_024137785.1 Ginglymostoma cirratum
TTTTTATCTCGGATTCTCCAGCATCTGCAGTACCTTTTATCTCTGATATATCTTTTATACCTGACATAGTCATACTCACAGAATTGTACCTTACAGACAATGTCCCAGACACCATCACCACCGTCCCTGGATATGTCCTGACCACGAGCAGGACAGACCCAGCAGAGGGGGTGGCACAGTGATATACAGTCGGGAGGAAGTTGCTCTGGGAGTCCTCAACATTGACTCTGGACCCCATTAAGTCTCATGGCTTCAGGTTAATCATGGGCAAGGAAACCTCCTGCTGATTACCACACACCATCCTCCCACAGCTGATGAATCAGTACTCCTCAATGTTGAACAATCCTTGAGGAAGCACTGAGGATGGCAAGGGACAAAATATACTCTGGGTGGGGGATTTCAATGTCCACCAGCAAGGCTGGCTTGGCAGCAGTACTGATTGAGCTGGTTGGGTCCTAAAGGACATAGCCACTAGACTGGGTCTGCGGCAGGTGGTGAGGGAACCAACAAGAGGGAATAACGTACTTGACCTCACTGTTACAAATCTGCCAGCTGCAATTGCATCTGTAAGTGTGACCATTGCACGGTCCTTGTGGAGACAAAGTCCCACCCTCACATTATGAATAACCGCAATCGTATTGCATGGCACTATCACCGTGCTAAATGGGACAGACTTCACACTGATCTAGCAGCTCAGGACTGGGCATCCATGAGGTTGTGTGGACCATGAACAGCATCAGAATTGTACTCCAGCACAATCTGTAATCTCATGGTCTGGCATATCCCCCACTCAACCATTACTATCAAGCTCGGGGAGCAACATTAGTTCAATGAAGAGTGCAGGAGGACATGCCAGGAGCAGAACCAAGCATACCTGAAGATGAGGTGTCAAATTGTGAAGCCAACAAACAGGGCTAGTTGCACGCCAAACAGTATAAACAGCAAGTGATAGACAGAGCTAAGTGATCCCACAAACAATGGATCAGATTTAAGCTCTGCAGTCCGGCCACATCCAGTTGTGAATGGTGGTAGACAATGAAACAACTCACTGGAGGAGGATGCTCCACAAATATCCCCATCCTCAATGATGGAGGAGCCCAGCACACCAGTGCATGAGATAAGGCTGAAGCATTCACAGCGATCTTCTGCTAGAAGTGCTGAGTAGATGATCCATCTCGGCCTCCTCCAGTGTTCCCCAGCATTACAGATACCTGTCTTCAGCCAATTCGATTCACTCCACGTGATATCAAGAAATGGTGGGAGACACTGGATACTGCAAAAGCTACAGGCCCTGACAACATTCATACAATAGTACTGATGATTTGTGCTCCAGAACTTACCACTCTGCTAGCCAAGCTGTTCCAGTACAATTGCAACAGTGGCATCTACCCCACATGTGAAAAATTGCCCAAGGATGTCCTTCATGAAGACTTGTACTCCAGAACTTTCAGCTCCAGCCAAGCTCTTCCAGAACAGTTACAACATGAACATCTACCCGACAATGTGGAAAATTGCCCAAATACGTCCTGTACAAAAAAAGCTGGACAATTCCAACCCAGCCATTTACTGCCCCATCAGTCGACTTTCGATCATCAGTAAAGTAATGGAAGGTGTCATCAACAGTGCTATCAAGTAACACCTGCTCAGCAATAACCTGATCAGTGATGCCCAGTTTGGGTTCCGCCAGGGCCACTCAGCTCCTGATCTCATTACAGCCTGCTTCAAACATGGACAAGAGAGCTGAATTCCAGAGGTGAGGTGAGAGTGACAGCCGTTGACATCAAGGCTGCATTCGACTAGGTGTGGCATCAAGGAGCCCTAGCAAAACTGGAGGCAATTGGTACTGGTGCAAACTCTCCAGTGGTTAGAGTCATACCTGACACACACAAAGATAGTCGTGGTTGTTGGAGAGCAATCATCGCAGTTCCAGGACATCTCTGCAGGAGTTCCTCATGATAGTGTCATAGGCCCAACCATCTTCAGCTGTTTCATCAATGACCTTCCCTCCATCATAAGGTCAGAGGTAGGATGTTTGCCAATGATTGCACAATGTTCAGCACCATTCGCGGACTCCTCAGATACTGAAGCTGTCTGTGTTCAGATGTAACAAAATCTGGACAATATCCAGGCTTGGGATGACAAGTGGCAAGTGACATTCATGCCACACATGTGTCAGGCTATGATCATCATGAATAAGAGACAGTCTCAAACTAACCACCACCCCTTGACCTTCAATGGTGTTACCATCACTGACTCCCCCACTATCAACATCTCAGGGGTTACCATTGACCACATTAATGGGACACACCACATAAACACAATGGCTACAAGAGCAGGCCAGAAGTTAGGAATACTGTGGTGGGTAATCAACACCTGGCTCCCCAAAGCCCATTCACCATCTACAAGGCATAAGCCAGGAGTGTGATAGAATACTCCCACTTGTCTGGATGAATGCAGCCCCAACAACACTCAAGAAGCTTGACACCATCCAGGACAAAGCAGCCCACTTGATTGGCACTACATCCAAAAGATTCCACGCCCTCCACAACTGACACTCAGTAGCAGCAGTGTGTACTATCTACAAGATGTACTGCAGAAATTCACCAAAGATCCCCAGACAGCACCTTCCAAACCCATGTCCATGCCCATATAGAAGGACAAGGACAGCAGATATATGGGAACACCATCACATTCAATTTGCCCTCCAAGCCACTCACCACCTTGGCTTGGAAATATATTACCGTTCCTTCACTGTTGCTTGGTCAAAGTCCTGGTATTCCCTCCCTAATGGCATTGTGGGTCAACCCACAGCAGGAGGACTGCAGTGTTTCAAGAAGGCAGTTCACCGCGACCTTCTCAAGGGCAGCTAGGAACAGGTAATAAATGCTGGCTAGCCAGTGACACCCACATCCCACAAATAAACAAAAGAACAAAAGAGAACCAAAGAGAAGTACAGCACAGGAACAGGCCCTTCGGCCCTCCAAGCCTGTGCCGATCATCATGTCCTCACTAAACTAAAAAAACAAACCTCTTGCCCTTATTCTGACCATATCCCTCTTTCCCCTCCCTACTCATGTAACCATCCGGATGCCTCTTAAATGTCACCAACATATCTGCTTCCACCACGTCCTCTGGTATTGCATTCCAGGCTCCTACCACTCTTTGCGTGAAAAACTTTCTTTGCACATCTTCCTTAAACTTTCCCCCCTCACCTTGAACTTGTGCCCCCTTGTAATTGAAACTTCACCCCTGGGAAAAAGCCTCTGGCCATCCACCCTATCTATGCCTCTCATAATTTTGTAGACCTCTATCAGGTCTCCTCTCGGCTGCCGCCTTTCCAGTGAAAACAATCCTAGTCTTTTTAAACTTTCCTCATAGCCAATGCCCTTGAAACTGGGCAACATCCTGCTGAACATTCTCTGCACTCTCTCCAAAGCTTTCACGTCCTTCTGGTAAAGTGGCGACCAAAACTGCACACAGTACTCCAAACAAAAACAAAGTTGATGGAGAAGCTCAGCAGGTCCGGCAGCATCTGTGAAGGGAAAAACAGAGTTAACGTTTCGGGTCAGGTGACCCTTCCTCAGAGCTCTTCGATGTTCTAAATGCAGCCTAACAAGGGTTTTATAAAGCAGCAACGTGTTTGGCCATCTCTTATACTCCATGCTCCGGCCGATGAAGGGAAGCATGCCATATGCCTTCTTAATTACTTTGGCCACCCGTGTTGCCACTTTTAGAGAACTGTGGACCTGCACGCCCGGATCCGTCTGTATGTTAATGTTCCTAAGGGTCTGCCTTAGTAGTAATATAATTCACACCTAAATTTGACTCTCCAAAATGCATCACCTCACATTTGTCTGGATTAAACTCCATCAGCCATTTCTCTGCCTAAGTAACCAATCTATCTAAATTCTGTTCTAACCTTTCACAATCTTTGGCACTATCAGCATCTTCACCAATCTTCGTGTCATCTGCAAATATATAAATAAAAGAAAAAATAGCATGCGTTCAATCCCTGTACTGGCTGAGGTTACCATGAAGGATTCTCCTTCTCAGCCCCTCCCCTCACCTGAAGTCTGGTGATCCATAGGTTAAGCCATCACCTTTTGACTCTTTCTCATGAGTCAGCAGCCTTATGATCTGGTAAGACTATGGCAACTTTACCATTACATCTTCCAAGATTCTATAATTTCTGGAACAGTTTCTACACGTTGGAGGGTAGTTAGAGGGTAACCACACTATTTAAAAAGGGAGAAAACTAGGAATTGTCGACTAGTCAGCCTAATGTTGGGAGTAGGGACAATGCTAGAGTTCATTACAAAGAAATTAATAGTTGAGTATTTGTAAAACAGTGGGAGCATCAGACACAGTCAGCATGGGTTTACGAAAGGGAAATGATGCTGAACAAATTTACTGGAATTCTTCGAGGATGTGCTCAAAAAACAAGCTTATAATTTTAACAGACTTGGGGTTGAGGTTTAAAATTGCAGAACGATTGTGGGAAATGTGAGTAAAGATCTGCTGTAGAGAGCTCCCAGAGACTCGCCCTGTGCTGGTGCCATCTTGTATCCATGCTTCTGAAAATTTGTCACATAGTGTTCATAAGCTCTGCACGTTATAAGAGATAAACAAAGACCTGATACCACAATTTTGGATTTAAGTAAGGCAGACACTGATGGGATGAGGCAGAGACTATCCACAGTAAACTGGGAGGATCTGCTAATAGGTAAATCATCTGAGGAATAGTGGAGGGTGTTCAAAGAGATATTTAAAACTGTTCAGAAACATGAGAGAGAAAAGCACCACCTCACAAAAAAAAACCATGGGCATCTGAGCAAGTAACGGACAGCAAGAAAGGGTTTAAAAAATACAATGAACAAAACAGACTCTACAGAATGGGACAAATGAAACCATGATGAGACAGAAAATGCAAAAGAGATTGATGTAAAGACAGCAAGCTCTCCTTCAATATCGGCAAAATGAAGCATCTGGTTATTGACTTCAAGAAGCAGAGTGGAGGGCACACCCCTGTCTACATCATGGTGCTGAAGCAGAGATGGTCGAGGGTACCAAGTTCCTGGGAATGATGATCAAACAACTGTCCTGGACAACCCATGTTGGCGCAACTGTCACGAAAGCACAACAATGTCTCTATTTCTTCATGAGGCTAAGGAAATTTGGCATGTCCACAAGGACTCTTACCAATTTTTATAGATGTACCATAGAAAACATCCTATCTTCATGCATCAAACATGCTATCACAACTGCTGTTCCCAAGACTGCAAGAAACTGCAGTGTATCATGACCACAGGCCAGTCCATCACGCATAACAGGCCTCTATCCATTGACTCTATCTATACATCCTGCTGCCTCGAGAAAACAATCACCATAACCAAAGATCCCTCCCTTCCTGGTTATACTCTGTTCCATCCTCTTCTATCAGGCAGAAGATACGAAAGTATGAAAATATGTTTGAAAAGATTCAAAAGTAGCTCTTCCCTGCTGTTGTCAGACGTTTGAATGGACCTTGCAAATGTTAATAATGACCTCTCTCTGCACCTTCAGTGCAGCTGTAACACTGTATTCTGTACTCTGTTCTGTTACCCTGATCCATTTTTTATGGTACAATCTGCTTGTATAGCAAAACAACACTTTTCACTGTATATTGGTACGTGACAACAATAAATCAATCAATAAACTAGCCATTGCCACCCACTGTTACATGGGAATCATGTTTGATTAACTTGCTGGGGTTTTTAAAAAGATATCAGAAAGGGATGATAATTGTAAAGCTGTTGATGTGGTGTGCATGGATTTTCCAAAGGCAGTCGGTACAGTGCTACACAATAGAATTATGAGAAGTGTTATGGTTCATGGTATAGATTAGATAATAACAACATGGTTCCAAAATTTGCATTTAATGGGAAACAGAAAGCAGTGGTGAATGGATGTTTTTTTTTCTGGCTGGAGGAGGACTTGTAGTGATTTTCCCCTGGGATTGCTTTACCTGATATATATGAGTGATCTAGATCTTTGTTTGTTAGGAAAATTTCAAAGTTTGTGGATGATACAAAACGTGGTAGCATTACAAAGAAAAAGAATGGTATAGAAGTTGAACGTAACATAGGCAAGTTGGAGAGTGGACAGCTAGGCACAAAAGAAGTTCAGTGTGAACAAGTGTTAGCTGATGCATTTTGTTCGACAGAACATGGACAATTTAAAATACAGAGTATAATACTTAAAAGCTGTAGGAGTGGAGGGATCTGGGTGTATGAGTGAATAGATCACTTAAGGTGCCAGGATAGTTGGAGACAGCACTTAATGAAGCATAAATTATTATGGACTTTTTAATAGGACAGTAGAATACAAGAGCAAGGAGGTTATGTTGAACATATAAAAGACATTTATTAGACCATAGCTGGATTATTGCTAAAGTCCTGAGTGCCGCACTGCAGAGAGGATGTAGATGAACTGGAGAATGTGAAGATGAAATTTATAAAAATGGTTCCATAGATGAGAAACTTGAATTATGAGCATTGATTGGAAAGATTGGAACTGTTTCCTTAGAAAGATGAAAGCTAAGAGAAGATTTGACAGAAGTTTTTCAAAATCATGAGAGGCCAGGATATAATACAAAGGGAGAAATCATTCCTGCTATAAGAAGGTCGAGAATCAGACAGTACAGATTTAAAGTGATAGTAAGAACTGCAGATGCTGGTGTCAGAGATAACACAGAGTGCAGCTGGAGGAACACAGCAGGACAGGCAGCTTCAGAGGAGCAGGGAAGTTGAAACGTCAATTTTCCTGCTCCTCCAATGCTGCCTGTCCTGCTGTGTTCCTCCAGCTCCACACAGATTTAAAATGACTTTTAAATGCAACAAATATGATGTGCGAAAAATCTTTTAACACAAAGTATGGCTTTGTTCTAGAATGGAAGCAGTGTGGTGGATGCACAGCAAATAAGCTGTTCAGAAGTAATTTGATGATTATTTGAATGGAAACAATGTGTAAGGGCATGTGACAAAAGCAGGAGAATAGCACTACACATAACGCTCTTTAAATGATCAGTGCAGAAACAATAGGCCAAATGCTTTTACACTGTAGTAGTTTTGTGATTCCTATTCTGAATACAAACTGAGTGTCAGTAATGGTGTCATGTAAATACCTTCCGTTATTATAAAACTTATTAGCTCCACCGATGTCCTTAAGGTACAGAAA
Source organism: Ginglymostoma cirratum (assembly GCA_024137785.1). Lineage (NCBI taxonomy): Eukaryota > Metazoa > Chordata > Chondrichthyes > Orectolobiformes > Ginglymostomatidae > Ginglymostoma > Ginglymostoma cirratum. The sequence continues at coordinate 48,847,486 of JAHRHZ010000249.1, forward strand.
TCTGTCATCCTTACCTGGCTGGCCCTACCTGTGACTCCAGTTGCGTAGTAATCTTGTTATCCTCCGAAATGACCCAGCCATCAAGGGCAATTGGGGATAGGCGATAAAAACTGGACTTGTCAATGATGCCCTTATCCATGACAGAATAAAGAAAAAATATATGTGGAGAAAATGACCATTGTCCTGTCCACTCCTGCTCAATAGTACTGCGTACCAGCTTCTCTCCTCAGAAGAAAAGAAATTTGTGGGCATGTGACCTGTTCGGTCAATGTGAAAGAGTGCACATTGTTAGAGCAGAATTATTGAGATACCTCATATTTGATATCATGTGTGGAATAATAATGAGGATTCTATGAGACACAGATTATACAAGCAGCAGTGAAAAGGTCATAAGTGGAGGAAGGAGTGCATTTGAATTTAGAGGCTGAAAGTTGTGCAGTATTAAAAGACATTTAAGGGAAATATGGCAAATATTAACCTCAGAGCTCTAGTCAGAATATTAATGGTGAGCCAGGTTCTGTGCGTAACACACCTTGCAATCACCTGCTCTTCCACCTCAAGACCACTGCCGTTTGCTTTAGAACACATTCGCCAATTAACAGATTTTTCAGTTTCTTCCTTCTGGAAATGTTTTCCATTTGCATTCCTGTTAGATGCTTGAACAACTTAATTCCCTTAAAAATTTCTTCTCACCACTATCTTTACTGTGTGTGATTACTAGGAAAGGGAATCACCCCTTTAAGAGGTACAAGCTTCCTTTAACTGCATCACTGACATCCAATCTCGCAGACCACAAACCCCTTCCACTTGGTCAGTTGCCAATAAACAGAACAAACAGTGCTGATAGTTCATTAATCAAAATCAATAAGGCATCAGCACCGATTGGTTCATTTATCTCACTGACATCCCTGAGCAGACACATTGCTGCAAGTGTCTATTTTACACCTGTTTTCGACGCAATTTGAATTTATCCTCATCTCTGCTTATAGAAAATATAAAAATCTTTACTTCCTATTCATTTGCTCACAGATGTAGCTGTCACTGGCTAGCCAGCATTTATTGCTCATGACATTGAGAAGGTGGGAGTGAATTTCTTTCTTGGTCCGAGGGGTACATGAATGAGCAAGAACTACTTTTGAAAATAGGTTAATTTTCAACTTAATATTCTCACAGCCGTGCTGCTAGGAAAGGATTTTCAAATTTTTACTCAGTGACAGTGAAGAAACAGCAATATATTTCTAAGTCATGACAGCGTGTGGTTTGGAGAGTAACTTGCAGATGGTGGCGTCTTTATGTATCTGCTGCCCTTGTCCTTCTACATAGCAGAGGTCATGAGTTTGGAAGGTGCTGCCTATAATGTGTCCCATCCCCGTCACTATCCCACAATGGTATTATTAATAAGCCTAGAGTAGATTCGTTGCCACAAATTGTTCTTGTTGGTATTCATCTCCTAATGATTCCATTTGAGGAAGGATGGTCACAAAGGTCTTTGACAAAAGATAGGTTCAATATTGATGAACTGTAAGAAATTATTGTTAAGTGCTTATTATCTGGTTACATTTAATCTAAGATAAATATCTGTCTCTTGTGAGGCATGAAGTTTAATTGTAGTATGTATACAAGTTACTGTAACTGAAATATTCCAGGACGCAACACTCTAGAAACTCTGATTAGCTGTCCTCTCAGGAACATCATTTATCTATTGGTAGGCAGAGATTACCTTGTGACTTTTTTTTATTCACTTGAGGGATGTGGAGATCACAGGCTGGCCAGCGTTTATTGCTTGTCCCTGCCTTCTCCTTTTGAGAAGCTTGTAGTGAGCTTCCATCATTAACCATTGCAGTCCATGTGCAGTAGGTAGGCACAAAATGCCATCTGGGAGAGAATTCCAAGATTTTGCCCAAGCAACAAATATATTTCTAAGTCAGGATGGTGACTGGCTTGGAGGGGAACTTGCAGGTAGTGGTGTTCCTCTAGATGTAAGTGGTTATGGCTTTGGAAAGTGCTGTATAGCAATCTCTGGCAAATTTCTGTAGTGCATCTTGTACACAGTTCCACCAGTGTGCTCTGAGTGTTAGTGGTGGAGGGAGAAGATGCTTGTGGATTTTGTGCCAAACAAGTTGGCTGCTTTGTCCTGAATGGTATCAAGCTTCTTAAGTTTTGCTGCAGCATCACCCATTCAGGCAAGTGGGGAGTATTCCATTTCACTCTTGACTTGTGCCATGCAGATGTTGGACAGGCTTTGGGGAATCTGTGGTATTCCTAGCCTCTGACTTGCTCTTGCAGCAGTTATATTTATATGGCGAGTCCTGTTGAGTTTCTTGACAATAGTAACCCCAAGTTGTCGATATTAGGGGATTCAGTAATGGTAATGTTAATGAATGTCAAGGGACAGTGGTTAGATTGTCTCTTATTGGTGATGGATATTGCCTGGCATTTGCGTGGCATGAATATTACTTGCTATTTGTCAGTCCAAGCCTGGATATTGTCCAGATCTTGTTGCATTTGAACATGGACTGCTTTGGTATCTGAGCTACTGAATATTGTGCAATCATCAGCAAACATCCCTCCGTCCTGGATCTAAGATGACTGACCTCCAACAACCATAGCCATCTTCTTATTTGTCAGGTTTGAATCCCACCAGCAGAGACTTTGCTACTGATTCCCATTAATTCCAGTTTTGCTTGGGCTCCTTGAAGCCACACTCGGTCACATGTGGCCTTGATATCAAGGGCTGTCACTCTCACCTCACCAGATGTCAGTTAACCTTTCAGGTACTGCCTTATGGAATGTTTTCCCAAGCTTTTCATGGATTATCAACTGACTTATACATTTGTTTCAAGGAGAAGGATATGTTTCTTGCCACCCCAACACCACAAGTCTTTGATTTTGTAAACAGGACTTGGTTGGGTTGAAAATTTGCTGTTTGAGGTTGAATTATTCAGCTGCAGTTCATTGGTGTACTGGAACATAGATAGAACTTTGATATTCAGAATGCCATTTATTGAACATCATCTGGCATTGGTATAGCTGCCAAATATTTGTTTCCCTTGGAATTTTAGTTCCTTCAAATCATGACAGGGATTATTTGTGTTTCTCAAATAAGTAATCTCATTTTTGTACTGTAACAAGGTAGATTTGTATGTGATCTTTCCGTTCTCAGATTTCTTTGTTTAGACAACATCGGTATTTTATGGTTCAACCCCAAACAGGAAAACTGACTGAGCTGTTTTGGCACTGCTTCTTTTAACTAGCTGTGATAATTACCTCAGGAATGATAATCTTGGTGTTTACAGTGTCAGGGATATCAGATGATCAGATCTTGAGAATTCATCTGCAGTCAGAAGAAAATTGAGTAATTCCTCCAAACCTGTGAAATTAGCAGTATCTTTATGTTCTCTCAACCATGAAGGGTTGTCGTACACCAAAATGATTAATATTGAATGGTATATCTTTTCTCTTTGGTTTAGTGAACGTTCTTTGGAGATCTATGATGTCTTCTTCCTGATAAATCACATTCTGTTGATCACTGGCATTTCTATTTTGAGCTGGTTGAGGTTCTTCCACATACTGTAGAATTTGAAGAGTACAGCATATTTTTCTGCTCAGAAGTAAAGTGAGGAGACAAGCGGCCATAACAAACCCCAGACTGAGCCTCAGTGAGTGGGTGCCAATTGTTAGCACTGATAAATAACCCCTTTGTAGACAAAAGGTGGGTGACTATAGGCCAGTTAGCTTAACTTCTGTAGTGGGGAAAATGGTTGAATCTATCATCAAGGACAAAATAGCGAGACATCTAGACAAGAATTGTCCTATCCGGCAAGCACAGCATGGTTTCATGAAAGGCAGGCTATGTTTAACTGATTTACTGGAATTTTTTGAGAACATTACAAGTGTGGTGTATTTGGATTTGCAGAAGGCATTCGTCAAGGTGCCACACAAAAAGCTGCTGAGTTCTATAAATGTGCACAGCATTACGGGTAATGTATTAGCATGGATAGAGGATTGGTCAACTAACAGAAAGCAAAGAGTGGGGTTAAATTGTTTCAGAGATAGTAGGAATTGCAGATGCTAGAGAATCTGAGATAACAAGGTGTAGAGCTGGATGAACACAGCAGGCCAAGCAGCATCAGAGGAGCAGGAAGGCTGATGTTTCGGGCCTAGAGTGGGGCTAAATGAGTGTTTTTCTGGTTGGAGAACAGTGGCTAGTAGTGTGCCTCAGGGATCAGTGTCGGGACCTCAATTGTTTACAATTTACATAGATGATTTAGAGTTAGGGACCAAGTGCAGTGTGTCAAAGTTTGCAGACGACACTAAGAAAAGTGGTAGATCAAAGTGTGCAGAGGACACTGAAAATCTGCAGAGGGACATAGATAGGTTAAGTGAGTGCGTATGGGTCTGGCAAATGGAGCACGATGGTGGTAAATGTGAGGTCATCTTTTTTGGTAAGAATAACAGCAAAATGGACCATTATTTAAATGGTGAAAAATTGCAGCATGCTGCAGTGCAAAGGGACCTGGGTGTCCTTGTGCATGAATCACAAGACGTTGGTTTGCAGGTGCATCAAGTAATTAAGAAGGCAAATGGAATATTGGAGGGATGGAGTTTAAAAACAGGAAGGTTATACTGCAGCTGTACAGGGTGCTGGTTAGGCCACAACTGGAGTATTGTGTACAGTCTTTGTCTCCTTACTTGAGAAAGGATATTCTGGCACTGGATGGGGTACAGAGAAGGTTCACTAGATTGAGTCCAGAGTTGAGAGTGCTGGGTTAAGGGAAGGAATTGAGTAGACTGGGACTATGCTCATTGGAATTTAGAATAGGGGTGTGGACCTTACAGAAACTTTTTTTAAATAATGAAGTGAATAGATAAAATAGAAGCAGGGAGGCCATTTCCACTGGCAGATGAAACTAGAACTAAGGGGCATAGCCTCAAAATAAGGGGAACAGATTCAGGATTGCGTTGAAGAGGGTTGTGAATTTGTGGAATTCCTTGTCAACAGAAGCAATTGAGGCCCCAAGAACCCCAAGAACCTCATTGAATGTTTTTAAGGCAAAGACAGATTTTTGAACAGTAAAGGAATTAAGAGTTACGGTGAGTGGGTGGGTAATTGAAGCTGAGTCCATGAAAAGATTAGCCATGATCTTATTGAATGGTGGAGCAGGCTTGTTGGCCCAGATGGATTACTCCTGCTCCTATGTTCTTCACTTTGCTGCTGATGATAATCTGATAGGATGATAATTATTTAAGTTGGATTTATCCAGTTATTTTCTTGTAGACAGTATATACCTCGTCAAATTTCCACAATACTGGGGTCGATGGCAGTGTAGTAACTGTACTGGAATAGCTTGGTTAAGGACATGGCTAGTTCTACAGCACAGGTTTTTAGTATTCTTTCTGTAATATTTTCTAGGTTCATAGCGTTTGCAATATTCAATGCCTTCAGCTATCTACTGCTGTCATGTGGAGCAAATTAAATTGCCACAAACAGGTATTTGTGATGCTGAAGATCTCAGGGGCAGTATGAAGTGGGCCATCCACTTGGTATTGCTAGCTGATTTAGTCACCAATGATTCAGTGTTATCTTTTGTGAAGTGATGTGCTGCTTCCCCTTATTATTGATGATGGGGATATTTGTGGAGTCACATCCTTTTAGTTGTGTAAATATACACAATCACTCATGATTGGATGAGCCAGAATTTTAGAACTTAATTGTGTCTATCACTTGCACTTCTATTGGAATGCAAGTAGCTCTGTTCTATACCCTCACTGTATTGACATCTCATTTTTAGGTATGCCTGGCGCTGCTCCTGGTTTACCCTCTTACACCCTTCATTGAACTAGGCTGGATGCCAGTTTGACTGTGATGGTAAATTAGAGGATATTCCAAACCATGAGATTATAGATGGTGGTTGAGTGCAGTACTGCTGCTGCTAATGGCCCACAGTTCCTCGTGAATGTCTGGCCTTGAGTTGCAACATTTGTCCAAAAATTAACCCATTTAGCACAGTGAAAATGCCACACAGCAGAATGGAAGGTGTCCTCAATGTGAAGACAGGACTTTGCCTCTATGGGATTGTGTGATGGTCCAATGAATACAGTCATGAACAGATGAAACTATGACAAGAAAGTAGATAATGAAGAGTCATAGAGAAGCAAAGTATATTTTTCCCTCATAGAATCATAGAGACATAGAAACGTACAGCATGGAAACAGACCCCTCGGTCCAACTTGTCCATGCAGACCAGATATCCTAAATTAATTCAGTCCCACTTGCCAGAATTGTCCCATATCCTTCTAAACTTTTCCAATTCATGTACCAATCCATATGCTTTTTAAGTGTTATAATTGTACAGTCTCCACCACTTACTCTGGCAGCTCATTCCATACATGCATCACCCTCTGCCTCAAAAATTTACCCCTTAGGTCCCTTTTAAAGCTTGATCCTTTCACCTTAAAACTATGTCCTCTAGTTTTGGACTCCCCTGCCCTAGGGAAGACACCATGCCTATTTACCATATCCATGCCCCTCATGATTTTATAAAACCTCTATAAAGTCAGCCCTCAGCCTTAAATGCTTCAGGGAAAATAGTCCCAGCCTATTCAGCCTCTGCCTATAGCTCAAACTCTTCAACCCTAGCAATATTCTTGGAAATCTTTTCTAAACCCTTTCAAGTTTAACAACATCTCTCCAATAGCAAGGAGACCAGACTGCATGCAGTATTCCAAAAGTGGCCAAACCAATGTCCTGTACAGCCATAACATGACCTCCCAACTCCTATACTCAATTCAGTGACCAGTAAAGGCGAGTGTACCACACGCCTTCTTCACTACTCTGTCTACCTGCAACTCCACTTTCAAGGAACTATGAACCTGCGCTCCAAGGTCCTTTTGTTTGGCAACACTCCACAGGACCACTCCTCATGATGATTCCTTCACCACCTGCCACAGACCCAGTCTAGAAGTTATGACCTATAATACTCAGCCAGCTAAGCCATCATTAGTACTTCCAAGTCAATTGTGGGAATAGATTTTGAAGTTATCAACTATGAATACAGTTAATTCCCTTGCCAACATCACTGCTTCTTAAATTTGTGTTCAATGTGGAGGTGACTGTGGAGGAAGTAGCAATAAGCAGGGGGTTTCCTTGCCCATGTTTGAATTATTACCGTGGGACTTCATGGCGTCCAGAGTCAATGCTAAAGATCCCAGAAGAGCTCCCTATTTACCATTGTGCTGTGCCTTTGGTGGATCTGTCCTGATGATGGGACAGGATATACCCAGCAATTATGACGTGGCATTTGTGACATTGTAAATTATAATTATGTCAGGCTGTTGCTTAACTTTTGTGCAGGATTGCTCTCCCAATTTTGATGGAAGAACTCAAACACTAGTAGGGATGAACAGGGCTTGCTATGCAATTGTCATTTCTGATCTCCAGGTCAATGCCAGTTGGTTCATCGAGCTTCGGTAATTTTCAACTCTGTAGTTCATTTGAATCAACTAAGTGGCTTGCTTGGACATTTAGAGGGCATTTATGCATCAACTACATTGCAACACTTCTGTTTGTTTGGAACCGTGTCAGGCAAACCAGGTAAGATTAGTGGATTTCCTTTCCTAATGGCAACCAGATGGTTTTTTTTAAAAATGAAAATCACTGATGGTTTCACTGAAATCAGCTTTTAGCTCCAGATCTATTAAATGAATTTAATTTCCATGAAATGACATGGAGGTATTTGGCACATGTCCTCTGTTTATTAGCCTGGGCCTAGGGGTTAGTGATCCAATGACATTCACACTATGCCAACATCTCTCCCAGAGCACAAAATGATTGAATTTTTTATTGTCACTGTTTCAAATTAAGTACTTCTCAAAAAGCCTGTTAATAATTGTGCAGGTGATTGTCACAATACTTTATCACTCCTCATCTCTAAGTTATTTAAAACAATGAGAAGAATCTGAATACTGTGGGCTATGGTGAGTCATGTAGCAGAATCACATAAACAGTCCAGTGAAGACCATCTCAATGTCAGAAATAACTTGATCACAATTTTTAGCAAAGTTCTTGTCACTGAGGTGAGATTCTCGCTTGGCAGCAGCAAGTTGCCCGATTAGGAGATTATTGCTTGTTAAATACCTTATTAACTGTGGGTCTCACCTGTTTTCTATGGTACCCATTTGTCCTGAATAAACTGGCCACCAGGAATTGTTGACATGGAAGTCAGAACAGTTAGCAATGCTAGCTCTCTGTGTTCTACATAATGAACAACAGGCACCAACATTTTAGGATACGCTTCATGGGTGCTGACAACAGACAGCTCATGTCAGCTTCTAAGAACACTTATGGCAGATCTCCAATCCATGTCCAACATGCTTCAACAATTCAAAATTTCACCCCTGTGCTCAACAATCACTGGAATGCTGAACACTTTCCACTCTGGCTCAAGTATCCAGCTCATGTACCAGACAAGGCTACATCTCCGGTCTGTGTGCTCTCTTCACATTCACTCAATTTGAGCCTTCTTGGATGTTTGCAGCATCCCTACCATGCCTTGCCTTATTTGTGCCTTTGCTCGCAGCCAGAGATACAAGGCTCACAGCGCTGATGCGGAAGCTGAGTGTTTTATTATATTTAAATTGGAGATTAACAAATTTCTGATTGTCGTATGTGTGAAGGGTTATAGGGATATTATGGATAAAAGATATTGAAATATTTAATTAGCCATGATCATATTAAATGGCATAGCGGGCTCAACAGGCTCAGCGGCCTCTTCCTATTGTTGTGTTCCTATTTATTGCCATACTGTTCAGTGCAGACATAAAGCCAGTAAGTTTATTATGGTTGTCAGCAGTCTTCAGTCAAGTCAATGGTGATAGCCTTCACTATCACAGCACAGTAAGTCAAGGGCAGCCTCCAATCCCAATCCAGAGACCTAACACAATCAGTCAATAAGAGTCAGGATTCTCTCCTTATACGGGATGAGCCAGGTGCAAATTGGCACAGGGAGGCGAGGATCAGGGAAGTAAACACATGGCTAAAAGAGTGGTGTGGGAAAGAGGGTTTCGTTTTCATGGGGCACTGGCATCAGTTCTGGGACAGGAGGGATCTATACCGCTGGGATGGACTCGAACTGAACGGGGCCGGGTCCAGTGTTCTGGCGAAAAGGGTAAATAGGGTGGTTAATAGGACTTTAAACTAGTAAGGAGGGGGGAAGGGAGAAGTGAGCATAGATGGAGAATAACAATTAATGTAAGGCAAAGCAGCAGGTTAGCAGGTGACAAGGAAGCTTTAACTCCATTGAAAATTAGGAAAAAAGTTAAAGGGAAGGAGAACTCAAGAGCTGTTAGTAATGGAGGTAATAGGACCCAAAAAGAAGGTGCAATAACTGGCATAAGGGCACTTTATCTGAATGTTCAGAGCATTCGAAACAAGGTGGATGAGTTGACCATGCAAATCATGGCAAATGGGAATGATTTAGTGGCCATTACAGACACATGGTTACAGGATGGTCATGACTGGGAGTTAAATATCCAGGCGTATCAAACTGTTAGGAAGAACAGACAGGAAGGTAAGGGAGGTGCTGTTGCTCTGATTTTCAAGGATGATATCAGGGCAGTAGTGAAAGATGATATAGGTTCTACTGAACAAAACTTTGAATCTATTTGGGTGGAAATTAGGAATAGCAGGGAGAAGAAGTCACTGATAGGTGTGGTCTATAGGCCACTAAATAATGGCAATAAACATAGAAATAGCTAATCCGTGTAAAAATGGTACAGCAATTATCATGGGGGATTTTAATCTACATATCGATTGGTCAAACCAGATCGGCCATGGCAGCCTTGAGGAGGGGTTCATAGAATGCATCCGCGATAATTTCCTTGAACAATATGTAATGGAACCTACGAGGGAGCAAGCTATCCTAGATCTAGCCCTGTGTAATGAGACAGGAATAGTTAATGATCTCACAGTTAGGCATTTTCTTGGAAGGAGCGATCACAGTACGGTCGAATTTAAAATACAGATGGAGCGTGAGAAGGTTAAATCCAGTACCTATGTCCTGTGCTTAAACAAAGGAGACTATGAAGGAATGAGGAAGGAGTTAGCTAAGGTGGAATGGGAGCAAAAACTTTAAGGTGGGTTAATTGAGGAACAGTGGAGGACTTTCAAAACAATTTTTCACAGTGCTCAGCAGAAGTATATTCCAGTGATAAGGAAGAACTGCAGGAAAAGAGAGAGCCAGCATTGGATGTCTAAGAAAATAAAGGAGGGTATCAGATTGAAAAAAAAACACATGCAAAAAAGCACAGAGTAGTGGGAAACTAGTAGACTGGGAAATCTTTAAAGGCCAACAGAAAGCCACAAAAAAAATTATAAAGAAAAGTAAGATAGATTATGAGAGTAAACTAGCTCAGAATATAAAAACAGGCAGCAAAAGTTTCTATAAATATGTAAATCGTAAAAGAGTGGCGAAGGTAAACATTGGTCCTTTAGAGGATGAGAAGGCTAATTTAATAATTGGGAATGAGGAAATAGCCAAGACATTAAACAATTTTTTTGTGTCGGTCTTCACTGTGAAAGACACAAATACCATGCCAAAAACTAATGGCATGAAGGTTATAGCAGGTGAGGACCTAGAAACTATCATTATCACTAAGGACGTAGTGCTGGGCAAGCTAATGGGGCTAAAGGTAGACAAGTCTCCTGGCCCTGATGAAATGCATCCCAGGGTACGAAAAGAGGTGATGGGGGAAATAGCAAATGCACCAGTAATTATTTACCAAAATTCACTGGACTCTGGAGTGGTTCCCACAGATTGGAAAATAGCCAATGTGACGCCACTGTTTAAAAAAGGAAATAGACAAAAAGCAGGTAACTATAGGCCAGTTAGCTTAACTTCGGTAGTGGGGCAAATGCTTGAATCTATCATTAAGGAAGAAATAGTAAGACATCTGGATATAAATTGTCCCATTGGGAACACTCAGCATGGGTTCATGAACGGTATGTCACGTTTAACTAATTTGGTGGAATTCTTTGAGGACATTACTTGCATGGTGGACATTGGGGAACCTGTGGATGTGGTGGATCTGGATTTCCAGAAGGCATTTGACAAGGTGCCACACCAAAGGCTGCTACACAAGATAAAGTTGCACAGTATTACAAGTAATGTATTGGCATGGTTAGAGGATTGGTTGACCAGCAGAAAGCAAAGAGTAGGGGTAAATGGGTGTTTTTCTGGTTGGCGGTTAGTGGCTAGCGGTGTGTCTCAGGGATCAGTGTTGGGACCGCAATTGTTTACAACTTACATAGATGATTTGGAGTTGGGGACTAAGTGTGGTGTGTCAAAATTTGCAGACAACACTAAGGTGAGTGGGAGATCAAAGTGTGCAGAAGACACAAAATCTGCAGAGGGATATAGATCGTCTAAGTGAGTGGACAAAGGTCTGGCAGATGGAGTACAATGTTGATAAAGTGTGAGGTCATCCATTTTGGTAAGAATAACAGCAAAATGGACTATATTTTAAATGGTAAAAAATTGCAGCATGCTGCTGTGCAGAGGGACTTGGGTGTCCTTGTGCATGAATCGCTAAAAATAGGATTGCAGGTGCAGCAGGTAATTAAAAAGGCAAATGGAATTTTGTCTGCCATTTCTAGATGGATGGAGTTTAAAAATAGGGAGGCTATGCTACAGCTGTGTAGGGTCCTGGTGGGGCCACACCTGGAGTACTGTGTGCCGTTTTGGTCTCCTTACTTGAGAAGCGATATACTAGCACTGCAGTGGGTACAGAGGAGATTCACTCGGTTGATTCCAGAGTTGAGAGGGTTGGATTATGAGGAGAGACTGAGTAGACTGGGATTATACTCATTGGAATTCAGAAGAATGAGGGGAGATCTTATAGGAACATATAAGATTATGAAGGGAATAGATAAGGTAGAGGCAGGGAGGTTGTTTCCGCTAGCAGGTGAAACTAGGACTAGAGGGCATCACCTCAAAATAAAGGGAAGCAGATGTAGGTCTGAGGTCAGGAGGAACTTCTTCACCCAAAGGGTTGTGAATCTGTGGAATTCCCTGCCCAGTGAAGCGGTTGAAGCTACCTCGCTTAATGTTTTTAAGGCAAGGTTAGGTAAATTTTTGAACAGTAATGGAATTAAGGGTTATGGTGAGTGGGCGGGTAAGTGGAGCTGAGTCTGAAAAAGATCAGCCATGATCTTATTAAATGGTGGGGCAGGCTCGAGGGACTGGATGGCCAACTCCTGCTCTTAGTTCTTATGTTCTTACGTTCTTATGAGGAGCCGAATGTTGGTTGGCCAACCTTAAGTCTTGAAGCTTCCTGCTGTATTGTGAACTGATTTTCTCCCAGAATGAGATAGAAGCAGGTTTTATGAGAGATGAAAGTGGGTGGCACTGCTGTTACTGTAGATGCATGTGGTGAGGAGTCCCATACAAGTGAGTAAGCAGATTAGAGGACATACAGGGCTAGCGGGGTTAGGGTCTGTGAGAGTATGTGAGGGAAGCTGATGCAAGCAATAATGAAAGCAGCAGAGCCTGAAGGTGGAAAGTGTGTCCAGTAACAAGGATACAGTGACTATGAACCATGAGAGATGAGACGCTGGCACTTACTTGGGCAGAGTGGTGGAGATTTTTCCCTGACCTAGGAGGCAACTTCAAACCAGGTTGACATGCTCTGGTGTCCTGGTATCCTTTGCTCATCCTGGGGGATGGAAATATCCCATTTCTGTACCACCCCATCCATCAGAATCTCCAGATCATTGCCACAAGGCAGGACACCAGTTTCCCCCTGTCTGCCTTGCCTGGATATATATTAGGAACCATGCAGGGCAAGTCTGAACTGAAAGTGTTTTTCCAGGTACACATGACCTTTTAAAGATGGTGCCAGGAATGGCGATCCATTCTGGGATATCCCGGCAGTAGCAGGTTGTTCCAGTGAGAGGTAAAGTGGGTCTAGACTTGGTAAAGGGAGGTGCACCACAGGCATGTGAAGTTAATGAGTGAGTTCGGTAAGGCATGAAGAGAAAACCACTGGTTTCATGGAGCAAAACAGACATTTAGCCAATAAAGGAGGATTCAGCTCAACAAGTTCCGTTTCTTTCATGAGAAAAGTTTTACTCAGAAGGTTGAAGTTGCTATTGTACCTGATTCAGGAAAGCCTCCAATATGTTATAGTTTCCATTTCAATTGATCTATCTTGAAGGCTTCATCAATCGAGATTGATTGGAGGTAAGTGACACGAATGACTGTCCTGCCCCACCAGGTGGCTGTTCCAAATGAAACTACTAACTACTTAACAGTTCAACTTTGTTATTATTTACCTTTGAAAACACAATGGATGAGACACATTGGAGACTACTCAAGGCATTCTAACAACAATGCTGCAAATGAACTAATCATGATAATATTTATTGAAAGTAAAGTATATAAATGTATATTACATTTTTAAGCTTCATTCAACAAGACAATATCTGAACATGTTTAAAGAACTTAAATGAGTACTTATCTCTACTTTGCATCTGCAGTCTGTATTTCAATATTTTTGTCATCATTTAATTAAAAGTGGCTGCTTTCACAGTCATCAGTAATTTGGGACCAAATTGTGCTCAGTATTATCCAAGCTTTTAAAGAATTTTTTTTTAAACCTCAAATTTCTACTTAAACATTTCATAGAATCCCTATGTCACAGGGAGAGGCCATTTGGCTGATCAAGTACACAGCAGCCCTCTAAAGAGCATCCCACCTGACATTCACTGGAGGAAGAAACCAGAACAAACCTACACAGAAGCAGGGAGAACATGTAAATACCACACAGTCACCAAAGCTGGAATTGAACCTATATCCCTGGTGTTCTGAGTCAGCAGTGCTAACCACTGAGCCACCATGCTGCCTGATGTAGCACCAGGAAATAAGTTAGACAAAGTTTCAAAATAAATTTTTAAGTGTTGTACTAAAAATATTCCTTGATGTAGTTAAAAGTTGTAACTTGAAGCAGTTTTGCTAAAATGTGCATCCAGTTTACCATCTGAGTAATTGAATTCTCAACTCAGCGAAACTGATAATTAAAACAAAGGATTTTGAACAATGTGTTCATTGTATTGGTTTACTATAGTCAGTTTTGTGGTAAATTAAGACAAAAAAAAGTTAAAATGTGCATTATTAGTGCTTTGATGAAGTGAAAAAGCATTAAAACAATTGAATGAGACATACTGGTCTAACTCATCTTATATACTTCAAAATGGAGGACTTAGTCAGACCCATCCACTACTTCCAAATATTATAATAATTTTACTGGAGTGGGTAGCACTTCCAGCGCTATGGCTTTTACACTTGCTAAATGGCAGAAACGCTATTTATTTTGAATGTAATAAAAACAGAAAGTCTTCAATCTTCAAATTATTCAGTCATCTCCTGCTAATTTGACTGATTTTGGCCCTGGTGATGTTTTCCTGTGTGCTCTGTGGTTGCAGTTATGGCTGAAGCATGCAGCAAATTTCAGTGAAAGCATTTTTACTAAAGTATGAGTGTCTGGCATAATGTTCCTCGCTGGGATTCAGGTATTAGATTTGCTCCTGAAACCTCCTGGGCAGATATAGCTTCTTGCAGAGAACGTTTCACATCCCTTCGAGCAGCTTGCCATGCTATGTCACTGTGTTAATTCACTCTGTCATGCTATTGTTTAAAGACAAAGCATAATACCTTACCTATGCTGACAGCAAGTGGTTTATGCAGATTTCTTGAAGTCAGAACACAATCTTTCAGCAATTAAGCATCTCATCACTCCCTGTAGATTTCAACAACTTTAAAGAACTCAATAAACCACCAAGCACTTCCAAAATCCCTGCAAAATTGGATACAAATTGATCAATGAAAAGCTTGCAAAAGCTGCTCATCCGTTTAAAGCACTGATTGGGTTCCTCTTCAAAGCATTTGAAAGAGGATCAGATATGCTCTGACACTCTAACAAAAATGGTACCTGCTGCAAGCTGCTCAATGTACCTGATTGTGCCAAAGATGCCATTTTGGTGGCAAAATGCCATTCCCGGCACTGAAAAGCCATGCAATAAGGAGCTGAAATATGTAGCCTGTGACGTCAATCCAACATGTTATGTAGCATGCCCTGATGAGAGATATGCATCTGTACTGCAGCATAAATAGATCAGAAATGAGAATCTTAATTATTTAATGAATGCAGTCATCAGTAAAGTGTGTCCAATAGACAACTTTACTGATGTCTGCATTCTGTAAATAATCATATCCAGTGGACAACTTTAAGGAAGTTTTTTTTAAGGAAGCTATCTGAGTAAACTAAAACTTTTGATGTATTACTCCTGGCATTTGATTTCTCAAAGTGACAGAGAGTTATGTTTGCTGATAATACATCAGATGTTCATCTAATCCAATAGAACTACGACATTGGATGGAACTCTTTCAAATGTCCTGCACCTTTGAAACCATCCAATCACTCCTTTGAAGATCGCACTTGATTGATGGCACAGCAGCTTATGAGCACACAAGGCAACTAGCTGTCATGCAGGTTGCAGACCGAGAGAAAAAATGATGAGCTGATTAATTCACTGACCACTGTGAGGAGGATGATTGAAGTTTTCATTATTTCTGGAAAAATGAAGACACATGTTAACAGAATTGGTAGAAACCAGTTTTCTGATAGTGGTAAATTGCATAGAAATTTAAATATTTGATTTATGATCCAGGAAGGCCAAAGCCATCTTTTAATTTAGTGAGAAGGTCAATTTGGATCTCCTTGAATTGTAAACTCAAATCATAGGGAATTTGGAAGGGACTACATCTTTTAAATAACTTATGATGACACTTTTTTACTTTTAAAGATCATATATTAGTTATAAATTTAAATGCCACACAGTTATAAAATCATTGGATGAGAAATAGTTCATATGATCAAACAATTGTTATAGCCTACAATGAGGCCATTAAGCTCATTCAGCTCATTGTGGCTTAAATTGCTACTTTCATATCATTAAAGTTAATGTTTTAGTGCCGCAGTTTATTGATAGTGTGTAATTATTCTTGTTAAAATTTGTGTATTTATCAATTCACTATTTGGCAATGCTACACAATGTTGCATTTCTATTTTGCGACCATAATTATAACAAAACAGTACCTGTACTTGTCAGTCCATCTTCATGATGGCTTCATGCTAAATTTGAAGAGAACTGGCACCTCTTGTGTCTCTTGTGAGCTTACCTGACAAAGACAGGAGCAGGTGCAGTAAGGAATCCGAGAAAGGCAGTCACCATCACTAAGAGGAGAGCAGGTGAGTTGAGGATCTTGTGACAGTCAACCACACTGAGAGAAGCAGTCAGGCAAGCTGTTGGCCTGAATGTGACTCTAGACACGAAGAAGAATAGGATTTTCCTGATCTAAAATAGGGGTAAGGGTAAAATAAAAACAAAGTTCCATATTCTATTGAGTTAAGATATGTCTGGGGAGCTGATGCCCTGTGATTTGTACTTACTGCACTATATAGGAAATCCTAAAAATTCTTGGTGGTCTGGATGACCATGTGTGCAGGAGGTAACTCTGGCTAGTTCAAATCAAGTTTCAGGTTTCGGTGTCTGAGCGACTTCTGAGACGACTATCAGGTATACATGAACCTAAGAAGTTTGTTTCAAGAAGTGGTCATACTGCCACTTAATGAACTGTGGGCTGAGAGGGAACACAAGAACACCAAACAGAAAAAGGGGGCCAGGCACTTCCTGGGAGAATCTCCGCCCACTTGCAAACCATTTCTCAGCCTTGGAAAACAATGATAGTGATGATTCCTCTGGAGGCTGGATAGATGCAAGGCCACATCTCTGTGGGTGGTCCAGAGGCTTAGTGGGATATGAAGTATGGAAGGGCACTCATAGTAGGCAATTTATTAATGAGGAAAGCTGACAGGCACTGGTGATAGAGAAGACTCCAGGATGGCATGCAGCCTCATGGGCGCAGGGCTCTCTGAAGAGGGTGAATGGGATGTTTGTGAAAAGCCAAAAGCCACGGTCCATGTTGGGATTAATGGCATAGGAAGAAAGAAATGACATCCCACAAGTAGCTTTTGTTTAGAGATAAAAGGTACTGCAGATGCTGGAGAATCCGAGATAACAAGCATGGGGCTGGATGAACACAGCAGGTCAAGCAGCATCATAGGAGCAGGAAAACTTGACGTTTCGGGCCTAAACCCTTCATCAGAAATAGGGGAGGGGAAGAGGGTTCTGAAATAAATAGGGAGAGAGGGGGAGGCGGATAGAAGATGGATAGAGGAGAGGATAGGTGGAGAGGAGGCAGACAAGTCGAAGAGGCGGGGATGGAGCCAGTAAAGGTGAGTGTAGGTAGGGGGGTAGGGAGGAGATAGGTCAGTCCAGGGAGGACGGACAGGTC
>JAHRHZ010000249.1:48865296-48920584 GCA_024137785.1 Ginglymostoma cirratum
GACCTGTCCGTCCTCCCTGGACTGACCTATCTCCTCCCTACCCCCCTACCTACACTCACCTTTACTGGCTCCATCCCCGCCTCTTCGACTTGTCTGCCTCCTCTCCACCTATCCTCTCCTCTATCCATCTTCTATCCGCCTCCCCCTCTCTCCCTATTTATTTCAGAACCCTCTTCCCCTCCCCCATTTCTGATGAAGGGTTTAGGCCCGAAACGTCAAGTTTTCCTGCTCCTATGATGCTGCTTGACCTGCTGTGTTCATCCAGCCCCACGCTTGTTATCTTAGCTTTTGTTTAGTTTTAGATTTAGATTTTATTGTCACCTGTACTCAAATACTGAAGTACAGGAGTACAGTAAAAAGTGTACAATGTCACCACACGCAGAGTCATCTTAGGTACAAGGCACCTAGGTATTAAACAATTAAGTACAATGTAGTAAAAGAGAGAAACAAAATTAGAAAGTTAAGCATTACAGACCATCATTGTATCAGTGTAAAAAAAACTAAGGTAATAGTTAACATTAAAGTCCTTATTTAATATAAACTAGAAAAATAAAGAAATAAGTTAAACGTTTAACAGTCTTTCTTGAGTACTTAGCCATGCTGGGGCCCAATCTCCTCCATTTAGCTCACTCCCCAGGAGACCTCTGCTGCCTGTTCTCACTGCTGCTGCAGCAGATAGTGGGGGACCTCTCTCACTTTTGGCTCTTCTTGCATTGGGTTTGACCCAAATGACAAAGCCCGAGCTCCAGACTTGACAGAGCCGCAAAGCTATCACTGCTGCTGCTGCTGCCAAAGCTGCCACCTCCGATCTCCTCCTGATATCTCTGCATCATGCCTGGGCAGGACCCCATCACCGGGCACACACTGGGTCCCGGTCTCACTGCTGGCTACCTTGGGCTTCCTGTTCATCTTGTTTGAGCCCACTGTGCTGTACAGGCTCACACAAGGTAAGTTGAGCAATGAAATATAGAAAAGAAAAGTAAAAAGGAATGTAAAAGAAAAAGTGAAACACAAAAGTAAACGCAGAAGGATCGGGGTCCGGGCACAAGCCCGTACACTGCACTCGTACTCCGCCCCCATTTTGGAGTTAGATAGTAAATTGAAAAGTAAAGACTTCAAAGGTAGTAATCTTTGGATTACTCCCAGTATTGAGTATGGGAATAGAAGAATCGACCAGGTGAATTTATGGCTGGAAAAATGTTACGGGAAGGAGAGCTTTAGATTCCTGAGGCATTGGGACCATGGTACAAGGTGGGACCAAGGTGGGACCGGTACAATTTGAATAGTTTATATCGGACCAGGAATGAGACCAACATCTTCATGGGGAAGTTTGTTAATACTGTTGGTGCAGAATTAAACAAGATGGGTAGTGAGATACAATCCTGTCAATAGTGAGTGGCAGAGCATGAGCCTTGGAGGGAGATTGGTACAGTAGCAGAAATGGAGAATGTGTGGTAGCAAAGACATAAGCGTGGCACTATCCTTGGCAAAGTGGAGAAGGTCATTGAGCTTTTATTTGCATTGTTGACTTTATCTTTGCAGCCTGGAGAAGGCTTTGACTTGGGGGATGAGTTTAGAACAGACTGGCAGAGTTTGGTGATATGGCGTCCTCTGCTGGTCGTATGGGAAGAGTATGCCTCTTACCTGGATTGAACACCAACTTCATTAATTTTAGAGTACAACACTCCTTCCAGGCCTTTTCCCCACCCCACACCCCAGGTGTTGTCATGAAATGGATTGCTTTCACCATAGCCAGCCCATTTGCTCCCACTCATAGTCCCCATTATCACCAATTCTCTTCTTCCCTGGCTTACTATCAATAATCCTTTTGTCTGCCTAACCGTTTTTTTTCTCTGTCTTTGGGCTCTGACTCCATCTATCCACTTGCACCTTTCCCCATTTCCCCTTCACTCCATCATCAGTATAAATCCACCTTTTCCTTGCTGTGATCAGTTCTGAAGAAGGGTCACTAGGCTCAAAACATTAACTCTGTTTTTCACAGATGCTGCCAAAAGTGCTGTGTTTCTCCAGTAATTTGTTTATTTAAGAACTCTAGCATCATTCTTTCTTTTATATTAATTATGGAGTACTCTTTGACACCCTTCTGTAATGATTTGTGTGCTATACATCGGTCTGAGCTGGCTTCTTTTGAAATGTAGCATCATGATCTGTAATGATTCTGTATGATCTGAGCTGTTTGAATATTTTAGAAAACTTTGTTCCTATCCAGGTGTTTGCAGTTGTATTCTTAACTTACACTCTCTGTTCAGTACTCAATATTAGTAGCTTTCCACCTGCTCACTTGGTGTGTATCTTTTTCGTTCTCCTCTGCCTTTGAAGAAGAGTGTTCGAATTGCTGGTCAATTGGTTGCCGGGCAACGTCATTGACATTTGCTACCCAAGCACAAATTGTGCAGGGGGTGGTAATCCCTTCTCCATGAAAATGTAATGCAATGCAAAAGTTGTTTCATTACTCAACATTTAACAATCAATCATTTGTTGTTTTGTACCATACATATTCTGCTAAACAATTTCAGTGTAGATAATGGGATGACAATGTGACATGGGTCACTCATCAATTAGAAATGCATATCTTTCGCCTGCTTGCCAAAGTATTCTGGTCACATTATCAGATAGTATCTGATCCTGCGTACCAAATAAACTGAAAATAGCGCTCATTATGTGAGCAACAGTCATGCTGGTTGTGTTGCTAAGTCATTGGACAACAGGAAATTTAGAGAAGATATCCATCATAAGGTTGTAATATTTCCCATGAACTATGAATAAGGCTGTTGTTATTTTCAATCAAGCATTTATGGAACATTGTGTGGACATCTGATGTCCCTCCAATCCTGGTTGCTGAATTTGACATGCTTCAGATATACTTACAGTTGTTGAATGTCTTGGTTCATTCTTGGCTGGTATGAAATTTTATATGCTAGCAATCTTGTGCGTTTAATGCCCGGGTATCACTGATGTAACATGGACATGATATCTTGGCTTTGTGTTTTTGATATTAGGGCTTGTTTGCTATTGAAAATGACTTCCTTTGATATACCAAGTTTGTCTCCATGTGGCCAAAATGGATGAATGTTGTCAGGTATTTCTTCAATGTTGTCGGGCCATTCATGGATAATGATCTTTTGCAAACCTTGTAGTTGCTCATCTTTGTTAGTTGCAGATTTCACCCTGGCTGTTTTAAAGTAATCATCTTTATCTCTCATTTCAAAGTCATGTTCTTGCATCTTGACAAGTAGATGCTGCAAATGTGCACTCATTAACTGTGGGCAGCAGATCATCTCCAATAATTGATCATCTGTTTCAATGGTTACTTTCTTACCAAATGAGTATGGGCGAAACCTCATGATGCTGAATGCTAGACCTAACACTTAATGCACTAAATTGGAATAGTTTATGTGTATAGATTAGTGTTTTCAAATCAAAAGCAATAGATTTATCAGCTTACAAAAGACACCCATGTTGGCCTGTTTTGTAATGCATCCTCTTTGAGAACGGCGACTTCCCTGGGGTTGTACAATTGCAGGAGGCAAGATTTAGTTGACTTAACATGTCATTATAGAAAATGTTAGTAGTTGTCTTACCTCTCATAGGGGATGCTCTTCTTAAGCAAACCTTTCATTGGAGATACCTTGTCAGTGAATTTGGGAATATAAGATGAAAGGAAGTTAGGAAAAAAACTGAAGCAAATTCATAGATCTTCTTTGTCCTGCAGTAATGACATTTATTTAACAATATTGATCTTGCTTGGATTTGGGTAGACTCCATGGGTATAAAAAAAATACATGCACCCAAAGAAGCTCATGTGTTAACATTGATCTGGCATTCAGAGCTGTTAAATATTATTTTTTGTCATGGCACTGCTATCATCAGTAGGTGAATATTAGGTTCAAACCTTGCCTTTGTCTCACCCATGACCATGATATTGTCAATGATGCAAATACAACCAAGTGCATTCTTAATCATCCTTACCACATGCTGCTGGAATATACTTTTGTTTAACCAACAGCCCAAATGGTAGCCATCAGAAATGAAACCATCCAAATGGATCTGAAAAGACAGGAGCTCTTGGAATTCTATTGATAGATGGAAAGAACAGTTTCCTTACTTCACATCCAACTTGGGAAATAATTTAGATTAGAAAATTTAGGATTTATTTGTTCCGGGATCAGTATTTTGTGTTGCAATGTGTATCAGCCTTAAAATTTTATGAACTTGTCAAAACCGTGTAGGTACAGATATTTGTGAATATCGGCTGATTCAGTTTTGTATTGGGTCTGCCTTGACCTTCGAACCCAGGTTATTTGCTCATTTAGCCAATTAAGAATGGGCATTGAAAGCTGGCACAGCCAAAAATGCCCACATCCCATGAACAGATGTTTAATAAAAAGCCTACCAGAATAAAGTGCCATTAATACAATAAAATGTCCCAATAAACTTCACAGACACTCATAAAACAAAGGATCTCACCATAACAATCAAAAAAATACAGCTGGGGCAAGTGCTGACATAATTTCAATGTTGTCAGATGCTGCCTTGGAGATCTTGGTGCAGGCAATATGTCGGAGGAAGGATGCCACTGCTTCCCAGGTACTGGGAAGTCCCATAGATTGCAACATTTGTAAAAGAATGAAGAGATGCAGAGTTTTCTGGTCTATTGTGATTGATAATGGTCTGAACAGTAGAGCAGTGAGCAGAGAGTAATGGAACAATATACTTAAGACAACTCCAGTGTCATCACTCTTCCCCCTGCAGTCGTTCAGCCATCTCCTGAGAGCTAGATTCTTGCCACTAACAGCTGCTATAACAGTACCTCAAAAAACATCATGTTTGACCATGTACTCACTGAAATGAACTGAACACTGGAAACAACTTTCTGGAGAGGTTCAAGATGGTCATTTGCAATGATAGAGTGTTTTTCTTGTGAATGGAATGATGATAGTACCACAGGAGAGGGAATAATTTACAAAAACAAAATCCTGCAGATGCTGGTATTTTAAAATAAAAACGCACAATGCTGGAAAGACTCAGCAGGTCTGTCAGAAACTATGCAGAGACAAATAGAGTTAACATTTCCTTACAAATTTTTAATATACAGAGAATTAGCATGTTCTCAGTTCAATAATGCCGTATAGGTGGAGTCCATTATTAATATTGAATCACATTTTCAGCCTCCGGATTACATGTTGTTCCTTTTCTTTTCGACAAATTTCTGAGGTTGTCATGCCACTTAAAGCAACACACAACAGGTTAGCAACAAAATGTGAGATCAATCATTTAAATTTTCGCTTCCTGGCCCCAAAGCGGAAAGTTAAATGACTGGTCTTGCCTTCTGTTGCTGACCTGTTTTGTGTTGTTTTATGGCATGACAACCTCAGAAATTTGTCAAAAAGGAAAGGAACAACACGTAATCCAGAGGCTGAAAATGTGATTCAATATCAATAACGGACTCTAGCTATACTGCATTATTGAGCTGAGAACATGCTATTTCTCTCTATATAAAAAATAAACAAGCAAATTGTCTAATCCGGGTTCTCTCTAGTCCAGGAAGTTGGACTGACCTATCTCCTCCCCACCCCCCTACCTACACTCACCTTTACTGGCTCCAACCCCACCTCTTCGACTTGTCTGCCTCCTCTCCACCTATCCTCTCCTCTATCCATCCTCTATCCGCCTCCCCCGTCTCCCTATTTATTTCAGAACCCTCTTCCCCTCCCCCATTTCTGATGAAGGGTTTAGGCCCGAAACGTCAAGTTTTCCTGCTTCTATGATGCTGCTTGACCTAATATGCTATTATAGTTTGTAGAGTGCACTCAACAAATCTACAGCAGGAATGTTAAGGATATATCAGGGTTAGCTGACAATGAGAATCTTTGCTAAGTTAAAGCTAAGTTATTAGACCAAGATCTATCAAACCATTTTAAACATAAAACCTAGAGGCAAATTCTGTCAATACAGCTAATCAATGGCAAAGTTTAGTTAGTACAAAGGCAAAATCCTGCAAATGCTGGAAATCTGAAACAAACACAGCAAATATTGGAGAAACTCAGCAAGTGTGGCAACATTTGTAGAAAGAAAATTGTTAAAGTTTTGAGTCAGCTATGACTTTTATTTGGAACACTAAGTTCTGAAGAAGTCATACGAGATTCAAAACTTTCAATGAGATATTAAACAAAAGTCCTGCCTGCCCTCTGAAGGTGAGAAGGACATGATTCTATTTCAAGTAAAATAGTGAAATTATCCTTATATTCCTGGAGAATGTTTACTGTAGAAGGATAGAAATTAGGAGCAGGAGAAGGGCATTTGGCCTTTAGCCCTATTCTGCCATTCCAGCTTTCTCTTCATACCACTTGATCCATTTAATATTTAGAAAAAAATTCCCTTTCTTCTCCAGCCTTCTGTAATCGTGAATTCTACAAGTTGACCACCCTCTGAATGAAGAAATGTTTCCTCATCTCATCTCATCTTAAATTGCCTGCATGCCTAGATGACCTCAGGCAAACATGCAGGCCCAGTTGGTAGTTAGGAAGGCAAATGCAATGTTGGCATTCATTTTGAGAGGGCTGGAATACAAGAGCAGAAATGTATTGCTGAGTAGGAGCAAGTTACTGCAGATGGTCCATGGGTGCTGCCTGACCTACTGTGATCTCCAACATTTGTAGTTTTCATGTACTGCTGAGGCTATATAATGCTTTGGTCACACCGCATTTGGAATATTATGAGCAATTTTAGGTCCTGCATCTAAAGAGGGATATGCTGGCCTTGGAGGGGTCCAGAAGAAGAATACAAGAATGATTCTGGGGATGATGGATTTGTTATATGCGAAGTGGTTGGGAACTGAGTTTGTATTTGTAGGAGTTTAGAAGGATGGTGGGGATCCCATTGAAACTTTCAGAATAATGAGAGGCCTGGATAGACTGGACATGGAGAAAATATTTCCAATATTAGGAGAAACGTGGATCCAATGTCATCTCCTCAGAGTGAAGGGACAACGCTTTACTGTAGAGATAAGGATGAACTTCTTCAACCAGAGAGTGGTGAATCTGTGGAACACATTGCCATCGAAGGCTGGAGAGGCCAATTTACTGACTATATTTCAGACAGAGATAGGTAGATTGTAGAAAGGGGATCAAAGGTTACGGGGAGAAGGCGGGAGAATGGTGTTGAGAAACATATTAACCCTGATTGAATGGTGCAGCATGCTTGATGGGTTGAATGGCCTAATTCTGCTCCTATACCTTATGGTCTTACCCCATCTCCAGAGTCTGACTCCTGCTTCTAGATTCTTCAACCAGGGAATCATCCTTACTGCATATAGTCTGTCTAGCCCTGTTACAACTTTATATGTTTCAAACAGGTCTCCTCTCTTTTTTCCAAATTGTGGGGTTTTTTTGTTATCAATTTTTTTTTTGCAGAAATGTACTGTTCCAGAAAGTTCTCCTGCACACATTGTAGGAATTTCTCCCTTTCCTTGCCCCATACTCGACTTTTTTCTCAGTCTACCCTACAGTAATTGAAATCACCAACTATCACAACCCTTCTTGTCCTGCAGGTTCCCATAATCTGCCTGCAATTGTTATCTTCTACCTCTTTCCCAATATTTGAAGGTCTATAATAAATGCACAAAGTCACCATTCCCTTCCTGTTTCTCACCTCTAACCATGTAGATTCTAATTCAGAAACTGCATCTCTTTCAGCAGCAGTAATACTATGTTTGACTAAGCTTGCTACACTCTCTTCCTTTTCATCCCACCCTGTTTCCACTAAAAGCTTCATAACCTGGGATGTTAAGTACCCATATCTGTTCTGACTTGTTTCTGTTAGTGGTACTGTGTCAAATCCCCATACAGCAAATTCTGATTCCAGTCTCATTCATGAAGCTCTATGCATTTACATATGTAAGATTTAACCCAACCCTTATCTCTTCCTTGTCCATTGGAAAGTGGCCGTGACATCGTGCTGACCTCTGCTTTGTTCACTGTCAACACTCAAATCTTCTCTCACTTCTTTTTCCTTGTTCTCAATCTTCCCTAATTTGCACTCCTTGGTACTTCCAAAACTAGGCCCATTAGTCAACGCAACCCCCCTGCATTTACTGTACTACTTACTCTCTCAGCCAGGAGATTAGTTCCATTTCTGCTCAGATGAAGTCCATCTCTTCTGAACAGCTTTTTCCTTTCTCAGAACTAATTCCAATTCCCAAAAATCTAAAGCATGCCCTTTTACGCCATCCTTCAAGGCACTCAAAGAATATGCCAAAGAGCTGATGTGGAACATCAACTATTTGAACCAACTGCAGATTTCAAAGACTGCCAAAGTTTCCTCATCCTAGCTGACCTTACCACTCAAGTTGTTATTGAGGAGATCACGATCACATTGGTTAGCTTTGGTGGGCAGTCAATTTCCTGCAGCATCATTCTTCTAAATCCTAGTGAATATGTCTCTTTTATCATACAATAGTCCTGCCAGTTGCCGCTATCACCCTTCTAAATCTTAGTCATCCTCCCTCTACCACAAGTATCTTTTCTTAGGTTGAGAAGCTAAGACTGTACACAGTGTTTTAGCTGCTGTCTATGTAACTGTAGTGAGACAGTCCTACTTCTGGACTCGATCCTCTTGCAATGAAAGCTGATAATCCAACTGCCTTCCTAATTAAATAGGCCACCTCTGATGGTCAGATGGTCAAATGTGGCAATGAGATTGTGTCAAAGCAAGATATATGACTTTCATCAATGTTTCTATTGCAGCTGCTGAACTGAAAAGATTATGATTGTGCATACCTGAACGAATTGGGTTTTGCTGTAGATGTGTTCGGACATAGACACCATGATACTTAGCAGAGGGATGCCCCAGTAGTAGTTATAATCAGTGTGATTGCCCTTGTTCTTGTACAGGGTCACAATCGTTGAATCACCCATCTCCAGCAGAGACAGAGAAGTTTGTACAGATGAACAAGATCTTTGTTCATGGTAAACAGGTCAATGACTTTGCTAATAACTCCTGTGACTTTGATACCCATGGCTGCCGAGACAGGCAAACTTTTATAATGTCTGCTGCTTCCTTGGTAATAGTATTCTTGCAAAATTACAATTCAAGGTAGAATTCCATCCATTTTCCAACTGCTTATTACAGTCCACCTGTATGTCAGTTATAACTCAATTGATAAGACTCACCTCTGAATCAGAACATTGTGCATTCAAGTCCTAAAACAGATCTTCAACACAAAAATGAAAGCTATTACTCCAGTGCTATGCTGGTGTTGCTTTTTGAATGAGATGTTACCCCCTGTCTGGCCCCGCAAGTGGAGTAAAAAAGCACATGCCGCTAGGTTGAAGAAGCGCACAGAGTGTAGTTTTGATTACGTTACCTAAGGGATGATCTGGGTGCCCAACTATACTTCATGTTGGATTGAAATAGTTTACAACCCAATTGCCTCAACACTTTCATTGAATTTTGAAGACTCACAATCAAACCAGTTTGCATACAAGTTACTGCCATTATCTCTAAATGTGAATACCTTGCAACTTCTTCCCAATAAAATAATCTGGGCATTCTATAACAATCAAACCACTCAGGTCTGCTGCCGAGCACACTTCAAAACAAGTCACACGACCCCCTTCATTTGACCATACATTAAAAATTCAGAGCAACAATTTTATAAAGACCATAATTATGGTAGTGAGTTGTACGTTAAATGTTAAACAGATTTTTGATTATGATGAGTTCTAGATGGCTCTATAAGTCCTTTACTTTATACTAGAAAACATTGCGCAGGTAGTAACTCAAAGGAAAAAGGAATAATGACTTAATGTGCAATTTATGCAATTATTTTCCAAAATCTTTTCAAATTTGCAGATTTCCAATCTATAGGTTTTTAGGATATAAAAAGCAACAAATTACAATTATGGAACATTAGCTGCAGGCATATATAATGATAATTGGTTGAATCCTCATTTTCCACTGTTCTTTAGTTTTATATTTAATTGCTGAACCAGAATGAAACGGTATTCAAACTTAATTAAGCACAAAGTAACTATTACATGCTAAGACTATAAAATTAGTCTTTCTGAAAAAAAAGCAACACATAATGACATTTCTTTCCTCCAGTGAAACCATATACCGTTTACAGTCAAATTCTCCTGATAAAATCCATTCCTCTTTATGTTCCGAGTGTCCATTTCACCAGGGAATCTGTACATGAAAATTTAGATTTGTTTTTATTCCACAGGATATAATTTTTAAAAGAATTAATACAAAAAGTCATTTGGTAGTTCAGAACTTGAGTATTGTGCTAAAAAAAGACAGCTTTTGTTGAAGCTTTTTATCTCCCACTCATCAGAATGATCGAAGACCATAATACTACCAGAACAGGAGTAGGACATTCGGCCCTTTGAACCTGCTCCTCCACTCAACAGGATCATGGCTGATCCGAAATTCCCCATATCCACGTTCCTGTGTCTTCCTATAACACTTGATTCCCTCAATGATCAAGAATCTATCTCCGCTCAAGTATACACAAGGACTATGTATCCTCAGTATTAAGGAGTTCCAAAGAGTCACAACACACCGGGGGGAAGAAATTTCTCCTCATCTCAGTCTTAAATATGTGCTCCTCTCTTCTGAGACTATGCTATCTGGTTCTAGATTCTCCCATGATAGCAAACATCCTCTCAGCATTTACCTTGTCAACCCTTTAACAACCTTATGGTGTTCAATAAAATCATTTCTCACTCTTCTCAACTCAAGTGAGTAGAGTCCCAACCCATTTAACCTTTGCTTATAGGACAAACCTTCCATACTAGCGATCATCCAAATCTTCTCTGAACGGCCTCTATGAATTAATACCTTTGTTTAAATAAGGGGACCATAATTTATCTCAACACTGCAGATGTGGTCTCACCAGCATCTTGTACAGATGTCTCTACTCTTAGGCTCCAACCCCCTTGAAATAAGGACCAGTATTCATAAAGTCATGGAGTCAAAGAGGTGTATAACACAGAAACAGACCCTTCATTCCAACTCATCCATGCCAACCAGATATCCTAAATTAATCTTGTCCAATTTGTCAGCATTGGCCCATATCCTTTAAAACCTTTCCTGTTCATGTACCCATCCAGATGCCTTTTAAATGTTGTAATTGTACCAGCCTCCACCACTTCCTTAGGCAGGGCATTCCATACACGCACCACCCTCTGCCTCAAAAAGTTGCCCCTTAGGTCTCTTTTAAATCTTTTCCTTCTCACTTTAAACCTGTGCTCTCTAGTTTTGGACACCCCACACTGGGGAAAAGACCTTGTCTATTTACCCTATCCATGCCCCTCATGATTTTATAAACCTCTATAAGGTCACACCTTAGCCTTCAACACTCCAGGGAAAATAATCCCAGCTTATTCAGCCTCTCCCTATAGCTCAACCCTCCAAACCCGGCAACATCCTTGTAAATCTTTTCTAAATCCTTTCAAGTTTCATAACATCCTTCCTATAGCAGGGAGACCAGAAGTGAAAGCAGTATTCCAAAAGTGGCCTAACCAATGTCCTTTACTGCCACATCAGCTCCCAATTCCTATCCTCAATGCACTGACCAATAAAGGCAAGCATGCACACGCCTTCTTCATTATCCTATCTACCTGCAACTCCGCTTTCAAGGAAGTATGCACCTGCACTCCAAAGTCTCTTTGCTCAGCAACACTCCCTGGGACCTTACCAGTAAGTGTATAATCCTGCTCTGATTTGCCTTTCCAAAATGTAGCACCTCACATTTATCTAAATTAAACTCCATCTGCCACTCCTCAGTCTCCTGGTCCATCTGATCAAGATCCTACTGTTCCTTTAGCCATCCTGATCGCCTGCAGCACCTGTGTATGATCTGTCTGTGTTTTGTGTACAAACACCCCAAGTCCTTTTGTGTTGCAGCTTTCTGCAGTTTTTCTCCATTTAAATAATATGGTTCTTTTACTCTCTCTTTCAAAATGAACAACTTCACATATTCTGATATTATTCTCCATTTGCTAACATTTTGTCCACTATTTAACCTAATAATATCTCTCTGTAAACTGCTTGTATCCCTCTCACAATCTGCCTTTCCACCTATTTTTGCATCGTCTTCAAATTTAATTATACTACATTCACTTCTTTCTTCCTGTTCATTAATCTATATTCTATGCAGTTTCAATCCCAGCACTGATCCCTGTGGAAACACACTGGTCACAGTTTGTGAAAAAGAACCCCTTATTCCGAGCCACTGTTTCTTGCCCATTAATTGCATGAAATATAAATATAAAGGAAAATCAATATTTACACTGTATGTGAGCTGAGGGCTGAGTGTCTGGCAAATGTCCTATTTGCTAGAGGCATTATTATGGAGAATGTACCAGCTATTGATGACTGACAGTCAGCTGTCAAAAATTGTCTAAGTTTTACATCAGGCCAGTTTATTTTGATTAATCAAAGTTTTGCCATGAGAAATGGGATAGATGTCACAAATTTTGTTGACTTAAAATAAGCGCAGTGTGTGTTTCTGTTTGCAAAGAACAGAGGCCCATTTTATAATAATGTGTAGCTTCCAGTACATGCAAATGTACAACACTGCAAGCCCGAGAGGCAATTCTAAATTGGTTGTGAGCGTAGCCTTTTTTTTTTGCCTAGTCAGGGTTCTTTAACAAATGTTGTCCATTTGCAACAGTACATTTCATGTTGGACATTGTGTTGCAAATCTTGTAAAGGTGGGCTGAGTGAGTACGGTCAGTAGTTTGATTGTTGTGAACGGCCAAAAGGATATGCTGAAATAAAAGAAAGAACTAAAGGTGCTGGAGATCTGAAATAAAAATAGAAATTCCTGGAGAAACTTAGCAGGTCTGGTGGCATCTGTGGAGAGAAAAATGGAGTTAACTTTTCGACTACAGTGACCCTTCATCAGAATGAAGGGATATGCTGTTTGATATGACCTACCACTGTTCAGATGTATGGCCTACAAACATAAGCACTGAAATTCATATACTGCATTATTTATCTGCGCATAAGGCAGAATATCCTTTTGATTGGATAGCAGAATCCTGCTAGTGAAAACAGCATTCCTGTTGCTACAGTATGATAGCAGAGTGAACCAGTTACATTCTCTGTTGCTCAAACGTTTAAGATAAGAGTAAGGTATGAGCCATAGGATCTCAGTATCACTGATATGTGATGTTTATCTCTAGTAACCCTTTAGAATGAGGTGGCTAGTCTTCTATTAGAATGTTGTTGAGTTTGCATTGGAGGTACTACAACATTGCTGCTAGTTAGGAAGCCATGTTAAAGTACCAGCAATATATATCCAAGTCATACAAACTTGGGCGTGATGATGCATTTGCCTTAGTTCTTTAAGTGGTTTTCTGTCACAGGTTTTTGACAGATCATGGTGAATTTTGGCAGTGAATCCTGCATCCATTACTAACAACCTTCACAACCAAATCCAATACAGTCTTCACTTTATATCCATGATCAAGCAGTGACTTAATGCAGGGGCTACTGGAGTGGATATCCATGATAATTTTCTCTTCAAGAGACAAAGGGTAAATGAACTCAGCTTTGCGCCCATGGTCGCTCTCAGCTTACTCCAAATGGATTGCTGATTGAACCAGTCCTCAGTAGAGCAAAGTTATTTGCTGTCTGAATGCACTGATCTAAACAGGCAATTCAGAGATGAGCATGGTCTTCCCTATGGGAAAAAGAAGTAGCATTCTAACTGTTAAAATAAAAAAAATGCAGTCAGAAGCGGTGATTTGTCTGCTGAGTCAAAGGATAACATTGAACTAATTTGTTTTTTTTTCTTGGTTGATTAATTTTATTGTCATGTGTACCAAAATACAGTGAAAAGCTTTGTTTAGGAGCGGTACAGGCAAATAACAGCAAACAAGGGATGTACAGATCAAAAAGACTTAGAGGCATACAGGTTACATTGCAGTTTACATTATTTGAGGCTAGTGGTCCATTCATCAGTCTGATAACGGCCAGGAAGAAGCTGTTCCTGAACCTGTTCACGAGTGAGTTCAGGCTTCTTTATCTCCTGCCTGACGGAAGAGGTTGCAGGAGGTCATTACCAGGGTGCAATGGATCTTTGATGTTGGCTGCCTTTTGACAGCAGCGAGCCGTGTAAACAGAATCCATGAATGGAAGGTTGGCTTCCGTGATGGTCTGGGCTGTACACGCCACCTTCTGTAGTTTCTTAAGCTTTATTTTTCTTTATTCATTCACAGGATGAGGGCATTGCTGGCCAGGCAGCATTTATTGCCCATCCCTAATTGCCCAGAGGGCAGTTAAGAGTCAACCACATTGCTGTGGGACTGGAGCCACATGTAGGCCAAACTAGGTAAGGATGGCGGTTTCCTTCCCTAAAGGACATTAGTGAACCTGATGGGTTTTACTGACAATCAACGATGGATTCATGGTCATCATTAGACACTTACTTCCAGATATTAATTGAATTCAAATTCCACCAACTGCCTTGGCGGAAATCGAACCCAGGTTCTCAGAACTGGGTCTCTGGATTAACAGAGCCACCACCTCCCCCTGTGAAGCTTCCGAAGTACACTTTATTCTCTTCTTTGTTGAAGGTCACATTAATGTAAATCAATCAGCCGAAGAAGTTAAAAGATGCAATTTAATTAAATTGTTCTGGCAACAGTACATGGTAATAATTCATTTTTAATCTTTGGCAGCAAGACTCTCACTGCATCTTGCAATTTTTAAAAAGCTGTTCTTCACTTTCATCAATTCAAATGTCTTCATACTCTGATGGATGACACTTATATTGAGCCTCATTTCTAACAGTCAAATATGGCCATAATGACTTGGTTGATACCAGCAAGGGTTTTTTTTTTATTTGTAATTCATTTGTTTCAGTCTGATCTGGAAATGTTAATAATAGTGAAATAATGACAAAAATTAGTCCATCCACACGACCACCATGAATAACGATGCAGAGGATAGAAATTAACTTTTCATCAGTGAAAAAAAATTAAAGGAAACAAAAGGAAATTGTAAGCTCATGACTGGATTCATTGAACAGTGGAAAAATAGTCTGTATCATGCTGAATTAATGGACTATCTGTTTGCAGTCGAAGTAGTGTTACATCTGCCTCCGTGGGAAGGACAAAATAAAGACTCTGTACACACACTGTTGAAGAAACAGCCTTTAATGTCAGTCATTTCTATTACAAAAACCTTTGTACCATTGCTCACATATGAGATACCTAGTTTTAGTGGGAAAATGTGCAAGCTGTTGCAGCATTCTTCACTTGCCCTATTAACTTCCTGATATGCATGAGTTAAAATTTGCCCTTGCATTTAATGATGCAAAGCTGTAAAGAGTCTAATCACCTTGCTTCAAAATTCGTTCAGTAGAAGAAAAATACTCCAGATGCTGGAAATCTGAAATAAAAACAAAATTTTGGAGAAAGCAGATCTGGTAGCATCAATAGAGAAATGTTCATATAACAGATGTTATGTACTTTAATTGTTATCCCAACATATCCACAGACTTAATTACAAGCACAGAATGATGCAAAACTCTTGGCTGAGTGAGAAAGTGGATGAACCTCTATTAAATGTGGATTAAAATGTCCAGAAGAGATTCTTTGATCCTTTGAAATCTGTCTTCAGGGCCCACTTAACTGGCTCATTACCAATTCCCGGTGTTGATGAGTTAACAATGCTCACTGAAAAAGTCCAAATTCTCAAAAGCTGTCGAGAGAACTTTCACCACATCCTCAATCAGCCTCCATTGAAGATACAATCAACAGATTGCGACAGGCTGCCATCAAATGTTCTTATGAGCCTCCTCCACTGTGGAAAATCAAAAAATCTATCAAACTCCTCTCCTATGGCAAAGCAGTTGATGGTAGTCCAACTGAGGACTACAAGGGCTTCAACCGTACCTTTACGACCTAGAAGGATAAAAGCAGCAGACACATGTGAACACCACCGTCTACACATTCCCTCTAAGTATCATATCATCCCGACATTTACATATATCACAATTCCTTCACTGTCCCTGGATCAAAATACTAGAACTCCCTCCCTATAGATCGTAGCTGTAAACCAAGGACTGCTCATTGCCACATTCTTTAGGGCAGTAAAGCCTGGGCAATAAATGCTGGCATAGCCAGTGATGCCCACATTTTATTAATAAATAAACAAAAAGCTTAAGGGTGACAATTCTTGGTTACAAAACACATGTAAGTTCATTATTATTTGGGACCTCTTGCCTTGGAGAGTTGTTTGTATCATATTTATATTCTGAATAGTCTTCACCCTGGACCACATAGTTGCACATTTGTTGGCTGTGTAAGCATTGCATTTTCAGCCATGGCTCACTATCTAATCATATCATGATACTCACTCTCTCGTATCAAGCTT
Source organism: Ginglymostoma cirratum (assembly GCA_024137785.1). NCBI lineage: Eukaryota > Metazoa > Chordata > Chondrichthyes > Orectolobiformes > Ginglymostomatidae > Ginglymostoma > Ginglymostoma cirratum. Next base: position 48,881,710 of record JAHRHZ010000249.1, read on the forward strand.
GAAGTTTATGAAATGCCCGTTGACAAATCTCTTCTCACCAAAAGGTTAGCTCTGAATCATTAAATTTCCCAGGGAACATTTTCTTCTCTTGTTAACTGCTATGTCTCATAACCATTTTGTAAGCTTACTAATTTGACTTCTTCCTTTTCTATTACTGCATCTTATTTTGGCACTTTTCTTTTTTGAAAATAACCTACCCTCTGACAAATAAAGCATTCATTTTTAATAGCTGAGCGTTGCCTGTACCTCTGCGTTTGTCAAGGTCCAAGTCCAGATGAAGACTTTTAGACTCTGGTTTATATCTTACTTGCTGCACTGATTCTCACCTGCATCATTTGTGGTTTTGTGACTTACAAACTGAATATATTCTGCAGATCTCCTGGGATAATGTTGATCCTCTTCTATTAGGATTGATTGGTATTGCTTCCAGACTTCACCTTAACAAACCATTTGAATGACTTTCCTGAGAATCAAGTCTTCTTTGAGCTGTTATAAATCTGACAAACATTCATCAGCAACAATTCTGAGTCTTATGGTTTCTGAAATCAAAATCTTTTGCATTTCCTCACTAATCCATGGCAATCATTAATGAAGTAGAGAAAAGAACAAAGAACAGTGCAGCATAGGAACAGGCCCTTCAGCCCACTGAAACTGCTCCAACACCTTTCTAAACTAAAAACTTTTTGCCTCTACGCAACCATATCCTTCGATTCCCTGCCTATTCATACATCTGTCAGAATGCCTCTTAAATGTTGCTATTGTACCCACCTCGACCACATTCTTTGGCAGCCCATTCCAGGCACTTACCAGTCTCAGTGTAATAAAAACCTGCATTTCACATCTTCTTTTAAATTTACAGCCTTTTACATTAAACCTATGTCTCCCAGTAATTGACATTTCTACCCTGGGAAAATACTCTGACTATCTATTCTATTTATGCCTCTCATAATTTTGTAAACTTCTATCAGGTTGCTCCTCATCCTTTGACGTTCAAGTGAAAACAAACCAGGTTTCTCCAATCTCTCCTCATAACTAAGACTGTCCAAATCAGGCAACATCCTGGTAAACCTTTTATGAGCCTTCTCCAAAGCCTTCACATCCTTTTGGTGGTGTGGTGACCAAAACTGTAAGTAATATTCCAAATGTGGCCTAACTAAAGTTCTGTATAGCTACAATATGACTTGCCAATCTTTATAGTCTATGCTGTGGCCAGTGAAGGCAAGCACGTCATACGCCTTTTTGATAACCTTATCCACCTGAGTTGCCACTTTCAGGGAACTGTGGACCTGTACGCCTAGATCCCTCTGTGTGTTGATGCTTCTAAGAGTTCTGCCATTTACTATATACTTCCTTCCTGCATTAGATCTCTCTTCTGTGAAAAATACCCTTCCACCACTACTCTCTGTCTTCTGTGACTAAGCCAGTTCTGTATCCACCCTACCGGCTCACCACGGGTCCCATGTGACTTCACCCTTTTTATCAGACTGCCATGAAGAATCTAGTCACAGGCCTTACTAAAGTCTCGAAGACAACATCTACTACCCTGCCCGCAGTCATCTTTGTCACTTCCTTAAAAAAAGAGTCAAGTTTGTGAGACACAACCTTCCTTGCACAAAGCCATGCTGCTTTTTGCTAATAAGTTCGTATTTTTCCAAATGTGAGTAAATCCTGTCCCTTTGAATCTTCTCCAGTAATTTCACCATCATTGACATAAAGGCTCGCTGGCCTGTAATTTCCCGAATTGTTACTGTTGCCTTCTTAAACAAAGGAACAACATTGGCTATTCTGCAGTACTCTGGGACCTCTCCTGTGACTGAAGTGAATACAAGGATTTCACATAAGGCCCCAGCAATTTTGTTATTTGCCTCACTCAGCATTCTTGGATAGATCCCATCAGGTCCCGGAGATTTGTCCATCTTAATGCTTTTCAAAATAACCAAGACCTCTTCGTTTGTTTATATTGACACAGCTTATAATATCAACATACTCCTCCCAGGACTCACCACCCACCATGTCCTTCTCCTTTGTCAATACTGATGCAAAGTATTCATTCAGGACCACATTCACTTCCTCTGGCTCCCCACACAAATTCCCTCCTTTATCCTTGAATGGATCACTTATGAATTCCCCTGCATACTAAACGCTTCTCTGAAAATTTTATCCTTTCAAAAATTTTATTTGTTCTGAAGTTAAATTAATTATTAAAGGCTTTCAGTACTTCTTCAGAAGTTCTTTAAAAGTTTCATTTACATCTTGGTGAACTTCATCAGCAATACCAATTTGTATCCAGAATTGTATTAACTTGTTCGGGCTCTGGTTTGGTATATAATTAGGAAACTATTCTGTAGCTCAAGAATTGTTTCCGCTAGGAGGTCCACATCTGTGGTCTATTTGACTCAAATCCGAAGTAAATATTATTTACGATGCCATATCTTCTTAATGTGGTCATTTATTTTCCTTTCTTAAAAGGCTTTTAATTTTGCACTAATAGCAGTGTTGCTGCTCTATACTGTCACATGAGGGTTTTCTTGCAGCTTTTCACTCATCTTTTACAGGTAAGCTTTCACAAGTGAATTAGAGGATTCCTACCTTTTTTCACAGCTTATCTGGATGAATCCTGCTATTTTTGAACTAGGGTGAGGTGATGGTTTAATGGTAATGTCACTAGTCTAGTAGTCAGAAACCCAGCCTAATATTCTGGGAGGGCATGGGTTTGAATCTCTCAGGTGGCAGACAGTGAAATTTAAATTTAATGACGATCCAGAATTAAAAGCTTGTCTAATGGCAACCACTGTTAATTGTAATTCAAAACCCATCTGGTTTACCAATGTCTTTCAATGAAAGAATCTGGCTTACATGTGATTCCAGATCCACAGCAATGTAATTGACCATAATTTGTCCCCTGGGCATTTAGAACGGGCAATAAATGCTAGCCCATGTAGGAATATATTTTTAAAAATCCTACTTCAAGCATGCTTTCTTTGTTCACTTTTATTTTGAGTTGATTCCCATTATCTAAGGATCTCATAATAATCCCTATTTCTTGCACATTTTCCTGCACGATTCCCACTGTTTGTGATCTCAGTAAATGCTTTCTAATTTTATTGTGGCTTTAATGTGGATATCAAGCTTTATCCATTATCTGTGGCCTTAATAATTCTCCTAACTTTCTTCTTCTGTTAAACATTGTATAGTTAGGCTTCAAATATGCCCCATTTTCAATTTAGTTCCAGTTTCAAAAGTGTAACCTCTGGAATTGCTCTATGGCCCTTGATTTCTCTGACTGTAACTGTACCTGTTCACTACAATTCTTAATTGGACCTGTAAGAATTTTAGTTACTTCTATCTTTCTTAACCTGCACTTCTGCATCATCTTTTCGCAATTTTCCTTTGCTTACCAAGGATTTTAATTTTAGTCGCGGGCCTCAGAGGTCCAGGTGTAGTGTCTCTGAGTCAATACTGTGTGGACCTAGAGGAACACAATAGGTCAGACAGCATCAGAGGAGGAAGAAAGTCAACGTTTTGGGCCTAGACCCTTCTCAGGCTGGGGGAGGGGAAAGGGAGCTGGGAAATGAATAGAAGGAAGAGGAGTCGGGCTGGGGGAAGGTAGGTGAGATGGCGATAGGTGGATGCAGGTAGGGGTAGTGTGGATTGTTCAGTGGGAAAGGTGGGGTGTATAGGTGAGGAAGGAGATGGACAGGTAGTGTCAGATCAAGGAGACGAGGATGACAGGGAGGGTTGAACAGGGGATGAGGCCGGGATAGGGAGATTTTGAAACTGGTGAATTCCATGTTTGGACCATCAGGCAGTAGGGTCCCGAGGCAGAATATGAGGTGTTGTTCCTCCAGTTTGCATGTGGCATCATTGTGACACTGGAGGAGGCCCAGGATGGACATGTCACCCAGGAAGTGGGAGGGGGAGTTGAAATGGTTAGCAACCGGACGGTTTTGTTGATTGTAGCTTACGGAGCGCAGATGCTCCGCAAATCTGTCACCAAGCCTGTGCTTGGTCTCACCAATGTACAGGAGACCACGTCAGGAATAACAGATACAGTAGACCAGGTTGGATGATGTACAGGTGAACCCCTGTTGGATATGGAAAGTTTGTCCTGGGCCTCACCCCAACAAAAATAAGGACAGAATCCCCATTGTCCTCACATATCGTCCCACCAACCTCCGCATCCAGTGTACCATCCTCCACTACTTCTGCCACCTAAAATCCAACACCACAACCAAAGAAATATTTCCCTCCCCACCCCTATCTGCCTTTCATAGGGACCTCTCACTCCGTAAATCCCTCGTCGAATCCACATTCCCCACTAACCCCACCACTCCCAGCACCTTTCCTCGCAACTGCAAGAGGTGCTACACCTGCCCCTACACCTCCCCCCTCACCTCCATCCCAGGCCCAAGGTAAACTTTCCATATCCGACAGGGATTCACCTGTACATCCTCCAATCTGGTCTACTGTATCTGTTGCTCCCAATGTAACCTTCTCTACATTGGTGAGACCAAGCATCTGTGGAGCATCTGTGCTCTGTACGTTATAATCAACAACCCCTTCCGTTCACTAACCATTTTAATTCCCCCTCCCACTCCCTTGGTGACGTGACTATCCTGGGCCTCCTCCAGTGGCACAATGAAGCCACACCCAAACTGGAGAACAACATCCCATATTCTGTCTTGGGAGCTTACAGCCTGATGGCCTAAACATAGAATTGGCCAGTTTCATAATCTCCCCACCCTGGCCTCAACCATTCCTCTCATCCCCACTTCCTTGACCTGACACTACTTGTCCATCTCCTTCCCCACCCATCCGTCCCACCCTTCCCACTGTCAATTTCCACTATCCCGACCTGCATCCACCTATCACCATCCCACCTACCTGCCCCCAGCCCTGACCCTCTTCCTTCTATTTATTTCCCAGCTCCCTTTCCCCTCCCCAGTCCTGATGAACAGTCTAGGCCTGAAACATCAACTCTCCTGTTCCTCTGATGCTGCCTGACCTGCTATGTTCATCCAGCTCCATACTGTTTCGACTCTGACTCCAGCATCTGAAGCTCTTGTTATCTCTGTAGTGACTCTGAAGCATGACCCATGACTGTTTCTATTCACTCAGCTTTAGAAGGACTAATACTTCATCTCCAGAGAAATTGAACAATCTCCCACTGCTTTGTGCCTCTTACCAAGTCTGAATTATTTTCAACCATTGACTTTGGATTCTGCATTGTTGGATCTTGCCATGAGGTTCTCTTCTGTGGGATTGAATGCTTAACTCTTTCAGCTACTGGCAGTCAGCACAAGCACCTTCTTAAATCTGAATTGAAGTAATCTTCAGACCTGTACCACTGCCAGCAAAGTGTTTGAGGCTGTCTCACCAGGGGGCAGGTTTGCTGCCACTATTCTCTTTTCAGTTAGGAATCTACAGGCTTGCTTCGTCTGATGCAGTGGAGGAAGACCACTTGCTAGTCTAATGAAATGAGGCTATTGTCTTCAATAATATGTCATTTATTGCTTGCTGGCAACAAAGTGCAAGTGAAACTGATATGATGGAAATTATTGCACAGAGTTTGAGCTGGACCTGGATGGTAAGTCTTAGTATTTTCATATCATAAGTTGTTGTCCCAAGAGAACTGTGTGATATCATCATTGTGGATGGTATTTAAGGCACTCCTTAACATTAACTTTTCCAGAACCTTACACCCTCATTTGACATCTATAACTCAGGGAATTAACCACGTTTATGGAAAGGAGTTATGTGGAACGAAAGAAATATTTGGAGGCTGTGTGTTATTTCCATAATTCCAGATAACTCTTGTATTTAAAAAAAATTCAACAATTTTTACTGATTACATTTATCTACATTATTACATGGGCACATTACAAGAGTAACCAACACTTCAAGCATATTTCATGGGCTGGAAAGCATTTTGAGTTATCTGCAGTTTGTGCAATTTAGAAATACAAATGTTTCATTTTTCTCTTTCGTAGGCACACAAAAGGAAAATTAACACCACAGTTTGCTCGCTTGTTTTTACAGTTTACCATGTATCTGTCAAGATGCAAAACTGCTTAGAAATTAAAGTATTTATTTTGCTGGTGTTCTGCTGTCTCCTTTAAATTAGTTAATGGAATATTGTATGACACATTGCTCCTTTCACACAGTGTTCTAGGCATGCTAATATTAGAACCGCTGCAATAACTCTCAATCCCACCTGATTTCTATCGAATAAATATGTTTTAAAAATGAAATTACTTTAGAGTACAGTGTCATCATCAGTACTTGCAAAAGAACTATGCACCATAATGCATATTTCAAATCCAAGGGCATGGTTGACTCACAGGCCTGCGATTGTCTATTTATTATATCAGAATAAATAAACCAATGTGATGGAAATGCTTAAGGTGAACATTATTCCTCATGTAAAATTGTCTACATTTGTTTGTTGGTATGTATATATATTCTACATAAATGTAGAAGCCAAAACAGAATACTAACAATACAAATGATGCACATGTTCCCATTCTACCATGCATGAGGTGAAAATGAATTCAATCAAATTTGACCGTGAAACTTGTTGGTTTCTTTACAGTATCGTCTAATTCTTTAATATTATTAAAACTAACACTTTTTTCTCTTCTTATTACATATTCATATCTATACCTATTTGAATTCAATGCCATGATTAGGTACTCAAACTATTGTTTTCTGAATAGCATCTTGTTCTGTATTCTTAGATTTAAAACATGAAAAGAGGAAAATTAAATGCATACTCAAAATAACGTACAAACAGAAAAATTTTGGGCGCCCATCCTATGTGTATCACTGGAATTACAGAAATAGATGTTAAATTAAGATTTAAAATGATGATAAATAAAATGTTTTATGAAGTAACAAACTGAAATCCCTATGAGCTTATGAAATGCTTAAGTTAGTTATTAAAACTAAAAGTCAGGCCATAGAAATGTTTCTGTAAAGTGATTTATTTTAACTTTTTTTTCTGTTCAACCGATTCAACAATTCTTTTCTCTTTTTCTTACATAATTATTTCAATGAACAGTTTTAATGCTGTTAATATGAAGAGCAAATAGTTCAGTTCATGGTAATCTAGTATACACAAACACATCATTTGACAAATTGGACCAAACAGGTTTATTATCATTTGATTTTCTTAAATTGGCCTGATTTCATTTAATTAATTTACATTTTTTACCATGCATTTTGTATTGGCCACACTGAATTCCACCCTTAAGATCCTCTATATATACACTCAATTCGTCAATGTCTGTTAGTACTCTGTATATTTCATCATCAGTATCTAAAGTACCGTCTGTTGTGTCAATCTGTACATTTTCAGTTTCCCTCTCTATGTTTTCAGGGTCATTTTCTGTATTTTCAGTGTTTCTTGAAACATTTAGTATTGTATGATAGGCCATATTATGTGTTATTCATTCATGAAAGGCAATAAAGAGATTTCTTGGTGATTCCATTTCAGCTGTTATATTTTCTGAAGGTTTTCAAGACATTGTTTCATATTGTTATTGTCCCCATAACATTCAGTGGGTCAGGTTGCTCACTTAAATGTGGCAATTATAATTCATCATTCGGAGAACACATTGAAGATGGCTCCACTTTGCAGCATCACAATATTCACATATCTCAGATCATATGCCAAGATCATATGCTGGGTCAGACTCCTGCTTTTAATCAGCATCGTAAATGAAGACTTCCTTAAACAGTTTTGGTTTCTCCCTTGCAGCTCTGTTTCTTCTTGCATTCTGTAACTGACTCTTTGCCTTCTTCTTTATCTTCCTTTTCACTAATTGCTGTCTATCACTTTTTGTTAACTTTTTGTCTCTGTTCTCGCGACTTCATCTTCCCTGGTTCTACATGTCTCCTGACACTTTCCATCAGCAACTCAAAACATGTAATGGCACTGTAAATAACTTGCATGAAAGGATTAAAATATAAGAAGGAAATCAAGCGGAATATGAAAGGAAGTTTAGGGTTTATAATGAACATTCATCGTATTCTTTATTGAAATGTATGCTTTCAGATTAGTTAAAGGATATCTGAATTACAGTGCAGTTTGGACCTCAGGATTCCCTGCTGGAAGACCAAAAGCAGACAATTTGACAAGCCGGTGACAGTCAGTTTTTACATCCTTTCGTTATTTGTCATTCACTGCTGCCTCAGTCTTCCATTTGACTGAGGAAAGTGTGAAGTTCACAAAATCACAGAAATATTAGAGTGCATAAGGAGGCCATTCAGCCCATTCTGTCTGCACCACTTTAGACAGTGACAATCTCCTGCTTTGCCTCCAGACTCATGAATATTATTTTTATCCAAAAGATTATCCATGTCCTCTTGAATGCCTCAGTTGATTCAGCTGTCACCATATTTCTAGACAGTGCATTCCATACCCTAACTACTAAAAAAGTTCTTCCTCCCTTCATCTCTGCTTTGTTTACAGATCACTTTGAAGCTATTCCATCTTGTTCTTGTTTGTTTTGTGAGCCGTAAAAGATTCTACCTACCTGGCTCGCTCATGCGTTTAAAAATCTCTATCAGATCTACTCTCAGCTTTCTTTTCTCCAAGGAGAATAGTTCCAAACTCTTAACACTATTCTCACAGCTGAAGTTCCTCACTCTCATTCTCATTCTGATAAACCACTCTGCACTCTCTGTTCACATCTTTCCTCTAATGTGGTGCCCAGAACTCTACCTGAGATCTAATTAGTGTCTTCTGCAAGTTTAACATCCCTCTTGCTCTTATATTCTATGCCCGTGTTAATAAACCTGAGGATTCTGTATGAATTACTTACTGCTCGCTTTACTTGTCCTTCCACTTTTAATGATCTGTGTACATATACATCACCCCCTCTTAGAATTGTACCCACTATTTCCTCTTGTCTTTCAATGTTCGTCCTACAAAAATGCATCAGCTCACACTTTCCTTCACTGAATATCATTTGTCACCCTGTCTGCCTACTCCACCAACGTGTCTGTGTCCTTCTGGTGTTCTACACCGTCCTCCTCACAGTTTACAATTCTTCCACGTTTTCTGTCATCTGCAAACTTAGAAATTACTCCTTACACAACAAGATCTAGATCACAACATATATCAGGCACAACAAGAATCTCAATACTGACTCCTGGGGAACTCCTCTACAAACCTTCCCCCAACTTGAAAAATATCCATTGACCATTCCTCTCCATTTCTTATCACTCAGTCAAATTTGTGTCCATGTTACTACTGACCCTTTTATCCTATGACCTATAACTTTCCTTGCAAGCCTGTATCAAACACCTTCTGCAAACTTTCTGATAACATTGATAATGGGGGATTCCCAATCATTATTAAGTGGCTGAGGGCCATTGTCAAAAATGCTTTAACAGCTGAAATGTGTTTTCAGACATTCAATAGCCTCACCAGTAGTTGTTGAAATTAGCTGGTTCATCTCCAAATAGTCAGAATAGTAGTGTATGGTGACAAGATAATCAGTTTTACTGTGACAGTAAAAAGTTAGACTCGAATTTCATCTATGATCCGTCTGGTAAGTAATAGATCATCAGCAGCTCTCTAGCTTGGTTAGCTCGGTACTCATTATCAGCACTGCACTGGCTGATGTGGCCTTTGATTTCATAACTCATAGTTGGTCAGTAGAGGACTTCTCTTGCTTTCACCAGGCTTGACCCTACTTCATTAGTGAATTTTCTAAAAGCTCATGGGTATTTCTCCTCTTAAATCATTAGGGATAATAACTATTCTTTACATCACTTTCAGAATTTCCAGTTTACGGGCTGCAGCCGTCTCCTCTTTACCATGGGTGTGCAGTCCCTTTACACATGCATCCCCCATCAGGATAGTGTTAGGGCTCGACACTTCTTCCTGGAAAAAGGCCTGACTGTCCCCATTCATCAATACCCTCCCTACCCTCTGGCCAAGCTCGTTCTCCCTCTGAACAACTTCTCCTTTAACTCAATAAAAACCGAAAAAAAAAACTGTGGATGTTGTAAATCAGGAACAAAAACAGAAGTTGCTGGAAAAGCTCAGCTGGTCTGGCAGCATCTGTGAAGAAAAAAATCAGCGTTAATGTTTTGGGTCTGAAAGTCCTTCCTCAGAACATTCTGAAGAAGGGTCATTCCATTCTCCCAGTTCCGTCATCTTCATTGCATCTGTTCCAATGGTGCCAACTTCGACAAAGGAGCTTCCAAAATGTCCACTTTCTTCCTCAACCAAGGATTCCAAAGCACTTCAGCCCTCAACCCCCTCTCTTCCCTCCCACAACAGCAATAGAATTCCCCATTTCCTCATCTACTACCCCAGCAGCATCCACAAAAAAAGAATCATTAGTCATTATTTCCACCACATCCAGCAGGAAGCCACAACCATACACATATTCCCCTCCACCCTCTTTTCAGCCTTCCACAAGGGCCATTCACCCTGGTACACTCTGGTCCACTCCTCCTTCACTCCCAACACCTCCCCACAGCACCAAGTCACCTTCCCCTCCAATTTCACCCCTTCTATTTGTTTCTCCCCTCCTCACTATGCATGGGCTCAGACACACCTTCCAAGTGAACCAGTTCTTTACCTGCGCTTCACTCAATCTTGTCTTCTGCATTTACTGATCACAATGTGATCTCCTCTACATTGGGGAATCAAACTGTAGACTGGGTGAACATTTCACAGAATATCTATGTTTTGTCTCCAAAAAAGACCCTGAACTTCTGGTTGCCTGCCATTACAATGCACCATCATGTTCCTTGGTCAGTATGTCTGTCTCAGGCTTGCTGCAGTGCTCCAGCAAAGCTCAGCATAAGGTTGACGAACAGTACTCATTTACTGCTGGGTAATTTTTCAGTCTTCTAGACTCAACATTGAGTTCAACAATTTTATGTCTTGAGCATCTTCTCCCAAATCCTTATCCCAACTCCCCCACACCATGCCCTATCATTATGTGGGCTGCTAACTCAAACAGCAGTTTTTCATTCTCCCAGGCTGACCTTTACCTAATAATTTCTCTGTCCAACTGTTTTTCTATCTCCTTGGCCTCTATCTCCACCTATCATTACTCATCACCCCTCCCCATTTCTGTATATATACACTAACCTTTTCCTAGTTACCATCAGTTCTGAAGAAGGGTCACTTTCATAATCTCATATTTAGAACATAGAACAGTAGAGCACAGTACAGGCCCTTCGGCCCACGATGTTGTGCCAACCTATTATCCTACTAAGATCGAACTACCCTGCATACCCTACATTTTACTATCCTCCATGTGCCTATCCAAGAGTCACTTAAAAGTCTCTAAATTATCTGACTCCACAACTACTGCTGGCAGTGCATTCCACATGCCCACACTTTCTGTGTGAAGAACCTACCTCTGACATCTCCCCTATACCTTCATCTAATCATCTTAAAATTATGTCCCCTCGCAATAGTCATTTCCGCCCTGGGGAAAGGTCTCTGACTATCCACTCCATCTATGCCTCTCATCATCTTGTACACCTCTATCAAGTCACCTCTCATCCTTCTTTCCTCTGATGAAAAACGCCCTAGCTCCCTCAACCTTTCCTCATAAGACCTACCCTCCAGTCCAGGCAGCCTCTTGGTAAATTTCCTCTGCACCTTCTCTAAAGCTTCCACATCCTCCCTATAATGAGGCGACCAGAACTGAGCACAATATTCCAATTTGTTTTTACATCTCCCTTCTTTTTGTATTCAGAATCATAGAGGCAATTTGGCCCATTAAGTCCACACTGACCATATGAACAGCATCCCACCCTGTCGCTGTAACCCTTATTAATCATGACTCATCCATGCAGCCTGTACATTCCTGGACACTACCGGCAATTTAGCATGGCCAATCCACCTTAGCCTCACATCTTTGGACTGTGGGAGGAAACCAGAGCACCCGGAGGAAACCCACACAGACATAGGGAGAACACGCAAACTCCACACAGACAGTCACCCAAGGTCAGAATCAAACTCAGGTCCCTGTCACTGTCTGACAGCAGCACTAACCATTTTGTCACTGTGCTGCCCAGTCTGGCTCAACTTGGTTGTCAAATGTATTTTCTACTTTAAACCTGTCATTTGAACAATTTTATATTTTTAGTTTAATTTCTATCCTGTTTTTCAGACAGGGACCTACAAGGGAGGTGATGACCTAGTGTTAGTGTCACTGGACTGTTAATCCAGAGACTCACATAACATTCTGGGACCTGGGTTTGAATCCTGCCAAGGTAGATGTTGGAATTTGAATTCAATAAATATCTAGGATTAAGTGTCTAATGATGACCATGAATCCATTGCCAATTGTTGGGAAAAACCCATCTGGTTCACTAATGCCCTTTCGGGAAGGAAACTGCCATCCTTACCTGGTCTGGCCTATATGTGACTCCAGGCCCACAGCAATGTGGTTGACTCTTATCTGCCTTCTGGACAATTAGGGATGGGCAATAAATGCCTCGCCAGTGATGTTCTCATCGTGCAAATGAATAAAGCAAAAGAAAATCTGTTTCGCTGTTTCGACCACTCCATTTTGAGAAAATATACCTTGGATGTTCCCAAGACATCTCTCCTTTGAAATTGGCCCATTGTTCAGCTACCTTCATTTCCACCAACCTTTGCTTCTATTCTTTGCAGTACTTCTTTACTCATGCTCGATGTTGAATTGAAGTCTGTTCTCCCAGACTACATTTTTCCTGGATTGTGCTTGAATCTTGTCTACCGTCACCCCAAACCTCATTATAGAATGTTCACTGTCTGCCAAATGTTCTCACATTGACACTTGATCTGAGAACTAGGTCTAGCAGTCACTCCTTTCTCCTTGCACACCCTGCTGTAGAAAATTCTTCTGAACACAATCTGCCAATTATAGCAAAATATTCTAGTTCACATTTAGATAATTAAAGTTTCCAATTATAGCGACTTTGTGATGTTTCCACATTTTGTAATTTCCTTGCAGATTTGTTGTTCAACATCCTTCCCATTAATTGGTGACCTGTAGATTACAGTGGGCAATTTAATTGCATATATTTTATTTCCAACTCTAGTCCAATTGATTTTGTCCTTAAATCCTCTCAGATAGTCTTCTCCATATTGCAATGCTCATCTTAATCAATATCATGACACTTTCTTTCCTGTTCCATCTTTCCTGAACACCATACACTCAGGAATATTTAACAGTCAGTCCTGCACTTCTTTCCAGGTATGTTATAGTCACATCATAAGTTCACAAGGCAATCTGCACTTTTAAGTATTCAATCACATTTAGTGTGCTCCACACATTTACATTTATGCACTATAGCCCTGATTCGGAATGTTTTAATTTCTCCCTCATTTGGAGTCTACCTACTAACTTTCTACTCTCTGTTCTAATGCTATTTTTCTGTCCCAGTATTTTGTACATCCTGTTATTTATCTCCAATATTCTCTCCTGATTCCCATTCACTGGCCAATGTACTTTAAGGATTTCCTGACCAGGACTAGCAAATTTCCTACCAGGAATGCCCAGGGAACGTCAACAGCAGCATTTGTAAAAGGAGCACTGTAATTATTGAATAAAGGTTTGAAACATTTGAGCTCATCCAAGACTCTGTGGTCCATACCCTAACAACCACAAAGTAATATTTGTCGTATGTGACAGTACAGACCACTGATGGTTTGCAGTTGATGGAGAATTCTGACCTCCGTTGCCCCTTTTGAGTATGAGTCCACAAGGCTATCTAATGGCAAAGAATAAAACACTATTGAATCTTAATGACAAAAGGGGCTTGTCTTCACAAGATGTGGATTAGTTTGAACTAACAGGTGGCAGGTAATTAAGTGGTGGATAATTTTTGTACTATGCAAGTGCTAAGCAATGACCATACCTAGCTACAGAGAATCTCATCTTCACTCTTGAAACTGAATGGTACAATCATCACTGAATCCCCCACTATCAACTTCCTGGGGCTATCATTAACCAAGAACTCAAATAGACTAGCTATTTAAATACAATGGCTACAAAACTTGGTTCAATGCTAGGAATCTTGTAGCAAGTGACTTACCTCCTGCCTCTTCAAAGCCAATCTACCATCTACAAGACACAAATTAAGACTGCAATGAAATGCTTCCCATTTACTTGAATGAGTGCAGCTTTGGCAACACTCAAGAGAGTTTACGGCCTCCAGGACAAAGCGGCCTATTTCCACATAAATCCACTCTCCAGAACTTGCCGCTCCCCTAGCCAAGCTGTTCTATGACAGTTACAACAGTGGCATCTACACGGCAATGTGGAAAATTGCCCAAGTATATCTTGTGCACAAAAAAGCAGGACAAGTCCAACCTGCCCAAATACTGCCCCATCAGTCTACTCTCGATCATCAGTAAAGTGATGGAAGGTGTCATCAACAGTGCTATCAAGCAGCACCTGCTCAGCAATAACCTGCTCAGTGATGCCCAGTTTGGGTTCCGCCAGGGCCACTCAGCTCCTGATCTCATTACAGCCTTCATTCAAACATGGACAAAAGAGCTGAGATCTAGAGGTGAGGGTGAGAGTGACAGCCCTTGACATCAAGACTGCATTCAACTAAATGTGGCATCAAGGAGCCCTAGCAAAACTGGAGTCAATTAGCATTGGGGCAAACTCTCCGGTGGTTGGAGTCATACCTGACACATAGGAAGATGGTCTTGGCAGTTGGAGGTCAATCATCACAGCTCCAGGACATCTCTACAGGTGTTCCTCAGGGTGTAATGTCCTTGGCCCAACCATCTTCAGCTGCTTCATCAATGACTTTCCTTCCATAATAAGGTCAGAAGTGGGGATGTTCGCTGATGATTGCCCAACGTTCAACACCATTTGTGACTCCTCAGATACTGAAGCAGTCCATGTCCAAATACAACAAGATCTGGATAATATCCAGGCTTCAGCTGACAAGTGGCAAGTGACATTCACGCCACAGAAATGCTAGGCTATGACCATTACCAATCAGAGACAATCTAACCACTGCCCCTTGACATTCAATGGTGTTACCATCACTGAATCCCCACCATCAACATCCTGGGGGTTATTATTGAGCAGAAATGAAACTGGACTCACCAGATAAACATAGTGGCTACAAGAGCAGGTCAGAAGCTAGGAATACTCCTAGCTCCTCAATGCCTGTCCACTAACTACAAAGCTCAACTCAGGAGTGTGATGGAATACTCCCCATTTGCCTGGATGAGTGCAGCTCCAAAAACACTCAAGAAGCTTGACACCATCCAGGACAAAGCAGCCTTCTTGATTGGCACTACATTCAAAAGCATCCACTCCCTCCACCCCTGATGCTCTGTAGCAACAGTGTGTATTATCTACAAGATGCACTGTAGAAATTCACCAAAGATCCTCAGACAGAATTTTCCAAACCCATGACTACTTCCATCTAGAAGGACAGGGGCGTCAGACATATGGGAACACCACCACCTTCAAGTTTGCCTCCAAGCCACTTAACATTCTGACTTGGAAATATATCACCGTTCTTTCACTGTCACTGGGTCAAGATTCTGGAATTCCCTCCCTAACAGTATTATGGGTCAACCCAGGTGGACTGCAGCGTTTCATGAAGGCAGCTCACCACCACCTTCTCAAGGGCAACTGGGGATGGACAAGAAATGGTGGCCAGCCAGCAATGCCCACATCCCACAAATGAATAGAAAAAAAATTGGGTCAATGGGCTGAGAGTGACAATTGGAGTTTAATTTGGACAACTATGAGGTGTTGTATTTTGGTAAAACAAACAAGGGCAGGACTTATACAGTAAATTGTAGGGGCCTGGTGAGTGTTGCAACGCAGAGAGACCTAGGGGTTCAGGTATCTAGTTCATCGAAAGCTGCATCACAGCTAGACAGAGTGGTAAAGGGGTGTTTGGAATGCTCGCCTTCATTGCTCAGACCGTTGATTTTAGGAGTTGGGATGTCATGTGGCTGATTGTCAGAATGTTGGTGAGGCACTTTGGAGTACTGTGTACATTTTGGTTGTCCTGCTATAGGAAGGATATGAATAAATTGGAGAGGGTGCAGAAAAGATTAACAAGATGTTTCTGGAATTGGATGTTTCGGGTTATAAGGAGAGATTGGATAAACTAAGATTTTTTTCACTGGAGCATAGGAGATTGAGGGGTAACCTTATAGAGGTTTATAAAATTACGAGGGGCATAGTTGAGGTGAATAGTAAAGGTCTTTTCCATATTCCATGTTCAGCGAGTTCAAAAGTCGAAGGCATAATTTTAAGGTGAAATGAGAATGATTCAGCAAGCAGCTGAGGGGCAACATTTTCACACAGTGGGTGGCTTGTATATGGAAGTGGTGGATGCAGGCAGAGTTACAACATTAAAAAGACATTTGGACAGGTACATGAAAGGAAAGTTTTAAATCGATATGGGCCAAGTTCAGGCAATTAGGACTAATTTAGTTTGGGAAACTTGGTCGGCATGGACAAGTTGGACGGAAGGATCTGTTTCTGTACCAGACGATGCTGTGACCTTATGACCCGAGCCCCCTCAGCTTCCCTTAACCAACCACCCCCCTATCCATCACCCTCCAATATATTGGCACTTTACGCACACAGAACCCTTCTCCAACCTACCCGACAGCCTAGCCCTTCAACCACCAGGCATACTACATCCAATCCAACTGGTATCGTCTCCACTTAGCTCACACAGCACCTTCTCTCGGCATCAGTCAAAATGCCATCAGAACCTTTCAAACTTGGGATATGGCAGTCTCTATCATTAAAAAATGGACATGGTTTTGACATCGATGCAGTACATCTCTACTGTCATAGATTCCACGCCTGGGCTCAACTGCTTCAGGCGGGAAGGTTCTTTGCCCGGAATACCCTGATGTGAAGATGTGGACCATAGTGCACATTGCAAAAACATTTTCGACATCATCGCTCCCATTTCATTGTGTTATTACTAACCCCTGGATACAAATAACATGAATGTGAACAGGTTTATGATGCTGAACAAGTGTGCTGAGTATGATCTGAGAAGTGATTGTGTTCATGTTGTTTCAACAAAAGACCTTGAACTAATGAGCTAAAATATGCATATCTTTAAGTATATAGCAGCAAGCATATTGCAAATTTTAAAGCTGTAAAATCACGTCTGTGGTGTGCAATGTGGAAAGTTCCTGTTTGCAATTCTGTTTTTTTTATGCATTGTATAGCAAGACCAATAAAATAGAACAAGTTTTGATTTAGAACAGACTTCCTTTATAAACTACCTAACATCCAGTTGTGAAATAATAACTCTGACTACCATGGTAACCAAGCATGGGTTGCCAATGAATTGCTGGTCGCTGATAAAAATATGAAGCTATGTGTGTCATGCATATCTATTATGCTTCCAGGGGTGGGTGTGCTAAATTCAAGCATTGATGAGAACAAGTAACTATTTGTAGATATCACAGCCAGACAGATCCAGATACTTGAACTTGTGAAAATGGCATTTTTAAAAGTTTTCAACATTCACAAGAACAGTGTTACTCAAACAGGTGTATTGAATTGCGTTGAAAGAAATAACATGTTTACCAAACCACAAAATTTTGCAAAAATAGAGTTTCTGTTTGACTTTATACATCTTCCAACATAGTCACCCTATTTATAGCTAGAACGTGACCAGCAGGAACAATTAATGTTCATATAGTGCATTTAAAGCAGGAAAATATCCCTAAGTGCTTCAGAGACAAAAAAAGGACATCATACTAAAGAGATGCTAGAATATTAGAGAAGCTGACTAATATTGCGATAATATATTGGCAAATAAGATATCATGTCAGAAAAAAATAAGTAGGAACACTCCAATATATGTTATGAAAACGTTTACATCATATATAGTGGTACAAAATCACATGCTTTGGAAAGTCTTGCACAGTGATTTGCATATATTAGCAGAAGCAGTGAGTCTCCAAATAAACCTTTGTGATTTAATTCTATGTCAGCCTTTCAACTGTATTTGTATTAGTCTAAAATCCAAGATAATACAACATGGTGACAGCAGTGAAATCATGAACCAGCAACATTAACCAAAAGGTGAAATCAATCATTGGAATTGGAAGCTTTGGACAGCATGTCAAGACTGGGTAATAGCTCTTACCTAGGGAGAGTAAATTTGTGAGTTGTAAGCTTTGAAATGAGGTCAACACACCATGGATTTGCTATGGGCAAAACAAAATTAATTGAAATCTTAGCCAGAAAGACCAGCCAGTGCCATGTTTTGTTACAAGTGTAGCAATAGCGCATTAAGTATTGACTAGTCATCAGAGCCATTCCAGCCTGTAAGGTAAAACTCTCACTGCAGTAGGACAGTTTAGAACAGCTTCATGAACATTGTGGCCAGTTGTAACTCCAATACTGAGGCTTTTTCCTGCAATACTGTGGAAAGATGCTAAAAGGCTGTAATTATAGCAGGCAAATTCCCTGAGGTGATTGAGGAAATTTGCAATGCCTGAGCCACTGCACACTATTCAACATGAGAACTGAAGAAATAAGAGCAGGACTATGTCATTTAGCATTATGAACTAGACCTAAGATTGTCCTGCACTGTTTCTATATCATTTCTTTTTTAATTGATAGAAACACTTACCTTCATAAGTCAGAGCATTGAGAAAAGGAGTTAGGACGTCACACTAAGGCTGTACAAGTCATTGATAAGGCCACATTTGAAGTACCATGTAAATTATGGTTGCCCTGCTTTAGAAAGGATGTTATTAAACTGGAAAGAGTACAAAAAATGTTTACCAGGATGTTACCGAGACTGGAAGGTTTGAGTTATAAGGAGAGGTTGAATAGGCTCGGACATTATTTTCCTAGAGTGTAGGAGGCTGAGGGGTGATCTCACAGAAGTTTATAAAATCATTAGGCTCATGGATAAGGTAAATAGCCAAGTTCTTTTCCCCAGAGTAAGGGTGTCCAAAACTAGAGGGCAAAGGTTTACGGTGAGATGGTAAAGATTTAAAGCTGACCTGAGGGGGAACTTTTTCACACAGAGCATGGTGTATATATGTGGTACAGCTGGATAAATTATAATGTCTAAAAGACATTTGGACGGGTACATGAATAGGAAAGGTTTAGAGGGATATGGCCCAAAGCAGGGGGAGGCAATGGCCTAGTGGTATTATTGCTGGTCTGTTAATCCAGAGACCCAGATAATGTTCTGGGGACTGGAGTTCAAATCCCACCATGGCAGAATAAATATCTGGAATTAAGAGTTTAACGATGAGTGTAAATCCATTGCCAATTGTCAGGAAAAGCCCATCTGGTTGACTAATGCCCTTTAGGGAAGGAAACATACTTACCTAGTTTTGTGTATGTGTGACTCCAGACCCACAGCAATTTGTTTGACCCATAGCAGCCCTCTGGGCAATCAGAAATGGGCAATAAATGCTGGCCTAGCCAGTGATGCCCTCATCTTGTGAACAAATAAAGGAAAATGAAAACATAGGCAAATGGGACTCGCTCAGATTAGGATATCTGGTCAGCATGGTTGAGATGGGCTGAAGGGCCTGTTTCTGTGCTGTATGACTGTTATAAACCCATCAGTGTCAGTTGCAGGCTTGAATGCACTGAGCGATTGAAAATTCCAATCCTCTCCAGTAATGAATCCCAAAGATTGGCCAACATCCAAGCAAAGAAAGTCATCCTCATCTCAGTTTGTCAGTGATGTGTCCCTTATTCTGAAACAGTGCTTCCTAGTTCTACATTCACCCTTTCCAATTATCCCAAGCCAAGGTCTGCATCTTTCCTGTATCTGTTCTGTTTAACCCTGTAAGAACTTTCTATTTTTGAAATTTTAAAAGAGCAGACATGAGATTGATGATGAATACTGTGAAAGGCACATTTTTCTGAACAGGTATATTGAGGTTCTTTTTGCAATAAATCTGTTGGAGTTTGAGACCCTCTTCAGTGATGAGAATGGAAAGTTTCCATTAAAACCGAACCAGTGATCATGTGAGAAGGTCATGACTGGAGACTGTGCCATCTCCACCATTTCTCACAGGAGACAGTGCTTAAAGAAGTTGCATAATCTTAACAGGTCTACTGTGGAAGTAAAATGTACAATTACCTTCAGAAGGTAAGTGTTTGGAGACTCGAGTGCATCAAATTCCACTGCCAATGGGCAAAGAGAACCATGGTCCTGTTCATTTCTCATTTCCAATAATTCACAGAACACACTCATACTCATGTCAAACACAGATGCACAGAACTGTGATAGTGGCAGGGGAGAGGTTGAAAGGCCAGGCAGACTTCTTGAATTTTATGAAAGGGTTTATGCGGGTAGAAAAAAATGTTTGCAATTGCACACAAAACCAGGGCTAGAAACCATAATAAAAGATGTAAGACTGTTGGACCTTCAACTGCAAGGAGTAATTAAGGAAAATATTGTTAAAGCACTTAAGGAAACTAGGAAGATGAGTTGGTTAGACCCTTAGACCTGGGCAGAATTTGCAGGAGCAGAAGAGGAAGGTCGTGCTGGGGGTAGTGCGGGCAGTGGACTGCTTGCCTGTTCCATGGGGAAAGTTAACAAACAGCCAATAGCGGAGAAGCCTACACTGCTGGCAGAATGCCCTATGGCTGAGCTAAATTGATGCAGAGGAGCCAGTTAACCAGAGCACTGAGAAGTTGTATCTTCAGTCTGAAAAGGTCGGGAGCTCAGGAGTGACACTACTGGGAATGCCAATAGGATGAAGGCCCTAGTTGATCCCATGCCTAGGCGAGTTGGAGGATACTGTGTGGTGTGGGTTCTAGTATCTTAGGAAGGGGGTTTAATGAAATGAAGGGAAGGGTTTTAAAATCCAGGTGGGAAGCAAAGGAGGGGTGTTCCCAATGCATAAACAGCACACCCTGAATACATTATGGCGTGGCCACGGTAATATGGATGTCAACTGAAGTTATAAAAAGTCTCCTTGACCCTTTGTAATATAGCTGTCTTAGTTTTGTTTTGAACATAGATAAAAGATTTCAGTCTCTGTTTACGTGGATTTTCAAATGTCTTAGCAACCTCACAGCCTACCCCACCCCCCTCAATTTTTCTAGATCTTCCTGATTTAAATAATTTTTGGTCCTTTTCGGTGCAAATTGGATGCTTTTATATTTATTTGGAATAAAATGCATCTGCCAGTGTATAAATCACTCACTTAATAATTAACTTAACATTAAGTTAGACGGTGGTGTAGAAGTGCAGACTTAGATGCCCAGGTAAATAAATCATTAAAGACTAGAGTGGAAGAAGTAAGAACTAATGAAATGTTGACCTTTGTCGCAAATGGGTCAGAATTCAAATTTCAGCTTCAGTTTTACAGACGCTTGATCAGATACTACGTGTAATACTTGGATTAGGACACCAGGCCTTTTAAAAGATCTATCAGCCTTGGAAGGTGGTGCAGTACATTCAGCAGATTAGCGTCAAGGTTAAAACTGTTAAATTCTGAGAACAGGTTACACACACTTACATTCTTTTGTATCTAGAATTTGAGGTGTGATTTAATCAAGGTACTTAAAATGATCAAGTGATATAATAGGGGATTCATTAAAAAATATTTCCTTTGTGAAAGAATCCAAATCATGAGGGTGTCATTTTAAAATTACAGCTTTATTCTTAATGCATGAAATCAGGAAGCATTTTTCATACAATGAATGGTGCAAATCTGAAATAAATTTACCAAAAGACTGTTAATACCAGGTCAAATAATATCAGGATTGATATTGATTTTTCAATTAAGTGATATGGAGCAATGCTCAAAAGTTCAAACAAGCTATGATCAAATTGAATGGCAGAACAGTTCAAGGAGTTAAATGGTCTAATTCTATTTCTATGTTCAGTACATTACACTGTGATGACAGATTCATAGTAAATATGTATTTGCAATAAAAGGAAAAATACAATGGATGCTGGAAATCTGCCATCTCCAGCAGCATACCATTTCCTCTCCCTTCTACTGTCAGCATCCTACAGGGCCCATTCCCTCATGCACCCTGGTCCACTCCTCTATCTCTCCTAGCCCTTCCTCACTCTCCTGTGACACCTTCCTATGCAATTGCAGAAGGCGTAACACTTGCCCATTCACCTCCTCCATCCTTATTGTCCAAGGCCCCAGCCATATCTTCCAGGTAAAGTAACATTTTATTTGTACTTCTTTCAATCTAGTCTAATGTATTTGTTGCCCACAATGTGGTCTCTTTTGCACCGATGAGATGAAATACAGACTGGATGACTGCTTTGGGGGACGCCTCCACTCTGACCCTAACCTTTGAGTTCCTTGCCATTTCAATAAGTCACCTTGTTCCCAGGCTGACATTTCTATTCTGGGCCTGCTACAGTATTCCAACTAAGCTTAATGCAAGCTAGAGGAACATCAACTTATTTTCTGTTTAGGCACTTTACAGCCTCTAGGACTGAACAGTGAGTTCTACAACTCCAGAACATGACCTCTGTCCATTTTACTTACACCACCAGCCCTCAGTTCCCACATCTCAGCTGTGTCTTGTTGTATTTTAGCATATTGAACCCCTCTCCTCACTTCCACATCTATTATTTATATATCTATCACTCTCTTACCAGCTCTTGGGACACCCTCACCATCTGTTTGACTCACTCCACCTCTCTCTTCATCGACAGCATAAAAACACCAGTTTCCAGCTCCTGTCAGTTCTGCTAAAGGGTCATATTGGGTTCAAAATGTTAACTCTGTATTTCTTTCCACAGATATTACCAGACCTACTGAGTTTCTCCAGCTCTTGCTGTTTTTATTTAGCGTGAATCTATGCAGAATTTGTTCTTCTACCATCTTCTTGAGAAATAATTGTTCCTGGTTTTCTGAAATGCAGTGAAATATGGCTGCATAATTAATTCATGCATACAATTTTCCTTATAAATCTTTAGACGGTAGTTCAACTGCCACTTTAATGTTAATGGAACTCAATTTTGAGTGTGCATTGAAGTGAATGTGAAACTATGGTACCAATTTTAGCTTTTCATTGTGCTTTGTTTCATCATAGAATCGCTACAGTGTGGAAGCAGGCCGTTTGGCCTATTGAGTCCACACTGACCCTCTGAAGAGCATCCCACCCTGACCCACGTTATCCCTGTAACCCTGCATTTCCCCATGGTTAACCCACCTAACCTGCACCTCCCTGGACACTACGGGAAATTTAGCATGGTCAATCTACTTAACCCACTCATCTTCAAACTATGGGAGGAAACCGGAGCACCTGGAGGAAACCCACACAGACACAGGTGGAGAATGTGCAAACAGTCGTCCAAAGCTAGGGCTGAACCTAGGTCCCTGGTGCTGTAAAGCAACAGTGCTAACCACTGAGCCACTATGCCACTCACTGTGAAACAAAACTAAATTACCCTTTATAAATGGAGCAGAATTACAAAATCACCAGCAATCAGAATTAATCTCTATTTCCCAACTCAAATATGGTGCCTTGATCCATCTGTGCATACTCAGCTTTGTTTTTCACTCATTCTTGGGACATGAGCTTCATTGGCTTCATTTATTGTCCATCCCTAGTTGCCCTTGAGAAGAGCTGCCTTCCTGTATCATTGCAGTTGCATCCTTGATGTTTTATCTGCTCATGTAAGCTTTTAGCTCAGAAGCTTCCACTACTAATTCCATTTCAGCAAGCAAGTAAGGCACAGTGTCCCTCTACACACTGTCTGCCAGAAGCACAGATGTGATTTAGCCAATAAGGAATAGCAAAGGCTTTATTCACAATTGATCACTAATATGACTGGGGTTCTCTGTTTTTATCCTCCTATTCATTGTTTAGCTTCACAATGGAGATTAGGAATGTCAGTAATTCTCAAGAAATGGTCCCAATGCTTCAAGAATTTAAACGCCTCCCTGGTACACCATTCTTCCAGCTGTGCATTCATCTGATCTATCCTCTTATTCCTGCTCTCGCTAGCATGCATCACTGGGAATAATCCTGCAATTACTACATTTGAGGTCCTGCATTTTAATTTATTTCTAACTTCCTATCTTCAGCCTTCAGGTCCCCATCCATCTGTTTTCCTATCGTGTTGGTACCTATACGTACCACCAACACTGACTGTTCATCCTCTCACCCCAGAACGTCCCACAGTTCCTCTGTGATATTCCTGACCCTGGCACCAAGGAGGCAACATACCATCCTGGTTTCTCGTCTGTTGCCACAGAAGTGCTGAAAAGTGGGTAGCCAGTATCTGCAGCTACTGCACAAACAGCAAAAGGTTTGTACATCACCTTTAACACTAAAAATTCATTAACGTTACATATTAACAGAGGTGAAATCGAAGTGAATGTACTTTGAGTTGAAGGAGATATTGCACGTGTGAACCATTGGCACCACCTGGTGGTGATGTTGGCCATAAGCACAGCCATATTTTAACTGACTTGCAAAGGCATTGATTGGTAGATCCTGGGGCATGGTTTCCCTCCACATCGTGACCGATGTAAGTGCTAAATACCAACATTCTCAGAAGACCCAGAAAATTTGGCAGGAAGGAAGATTCAGATGTAGTTCTTCATTTCAGGTCTTCCACTTCGTTTCCAGTGAGTGGTTTTTGCACCATTTTCGGACCTGCCAGATTACTTTTTTCTCATTACTTCCTGCTAATGAATCAGTTGTCAATATTTTTTGACCCCCACCGTCCCTTTATTATCATCAATGGTCCTGCCAGTGGAAATTCTTCTCAGAGTTGCTGAGTTTGGAAGGACAGAGGGGGACAAACAAATGGGTTCCAGCCTAATGACTAGTCTATTGTTCAGATGTGAAAGGAATGCTATGATGTGTTATTGTCACATTGAAATATGTAAATGTCACTTTTGTTTTCAGCCATGGGAATGACCAAAAGAACAGGGAACCCAGTCTCAGACTCCCTCATTTCTGTCAATTTCACACCTTTTTCAATCTGAAAAGAAGAGGTGCTTTTCTGACCAATCTTACCACAAAATTGGTGGAAACCTCAAGGAAAGGATAGACTCTTACACTGTTTTATTGCATATTCTTGCTTACTTACAGACATTATAGAGGGAGGTCAGGACACTGTTCCTTGGAATTTAAAGGTAATGATTTCTATGGCTGGGAATTAAAAGCATTTTGCTTTTTGGAATTTAAATAGCATCAGTGTGGTGGGTTGATATTGAGTTGTGTGATGGAGTAACAAAGGCACTAACATGTTTGTATGCAAGTGCTGCGCACAGTCTCTCAAATAAACTACTAATCTGTCTAAAGTAACTGGGCCAATCATTTTATTAAATAGCATAAAAGGAATGTCATACAAGCAATGCTGAGCATGTCATTTCAAAGCCCAGCTTTTTGATTACCTCCGGATACAAATCTATGATTAACTTATTGCCTAATGCTTTAAAGGGGAGTATTGCAATTGAGATTAAAAGGAGCACAACGATTCCCCTGAATTGTTTTGAAGGACCTTTTGTTCCATTCAGCAGTATATCTAAGTGTTGCTTGGCTAAATGGGAGTGCTTTAGAGCTGGGTGAATACAGTGTTAGGTGAGAAAGGGAGTAGGTGGAGCTGGAAGACTGAGTGCAGTGCCCAGTCTCAGTCTGAGCAGTTCAGATGCGGTCTCAATAGAAACAGTCAATTGGTATGTGATACCTGCATAGTATTTACTTACATTTTTTAAAGCAAAACATATTAGCTTAAATAAATTTCAATTTTCAATTATAATTGAAGAGTTTGAAATGAAAGAAGATCCTTAACTTAATTAAATTCTCTTAAAGGGTGTAACTAGCTTAGTCCAGAGAGAAGTCTTGACAGGAGACCTCAGACCCATAGTATGCTTGTCTTGCGCTCTGGGAAATAAGGGACGTTTCCAGTGTCCCTGATGATTATGTTTGCAAGAACATTTGCTACACTGTGGGCGGGAGTGATCGCCTAGTGGTATTATGGCTGGACTGTTAATCGAGAGACCCAGATAATGTTCTGGGGATCTGAGTTCAAATCCTGTCATGGCAGATGGAGGAACCTGAAAGCAATAAAAATCTGGAATTAAGAATCTAATGAGATCATGAATCCATTGTCGGTTGTTGAAAAAACCCATCTGGTTCTCTAATATCCTTTAGGGAAGGAAACTGCCATCCTTACCTGGTCTGGCCTACACGTGACTCCAGACCCACAGCAATGTGGTTGACTCTTAACTGCCCTCTGGGCAATTAGGGATGAGCAATAAATGCTGCCTGGCCAGTGACACCCTCATCCCGTGAATGAATAAAGAAAGAAAAAGAAGTGTCCCAGCTGCAGCTACTGGCTACCCACTTTTCAGCACTTCTGTGGCAACAGATGAGAAACCAGGATGGTATGTTGCCTCCTCGGCGCCAGGGTCAGGAATATGACAGAGGAACTGTGGGACATTCTGGGGTGAGAGGATGAACAGTCAGTGGTGGTGGTACATATAGGTACCAACACCATAGGAAAACAGATGGATGGGGACCTGAAAGCTGAAGATAGGAAGTTAGAAATAAATTAAAATGCAGGACCTCAAATGTAGTAATTGCAGAATTATTCTCAGTGATGCATGCTAGCGAGAGCAGGAATAAGAGGATAGATCAGATGAATGCACGGCTGGAAGAATGGTGTACCAGGGAGGCGTTTAAATTCTTGAAGCATTGGGACCATTTCTTGAGAAGGCAACACCTGTGCAGAGCTGGGGCAAATATCCTCCTGGGAGTTTTAGCAAGCTCCGTTGTTGAAGTTTTGAACCAGAATGGCAGGGGGATGAAAACCAAAGTGTAGGCGTGGATGGATCAGATTCAGATCAGGAGACAGGAGGTAAAACAATTAAGTGCACAGATAGACACATGGCAACGTAATGTCATTACTATTACAGAAACCTGGCTAAAGAAAGGGCAGAATTGGCAGCTCAATATTGCTAGGTGCAGAGTTTTCACTCAGGATAGAGCAGTTGATAAAAAAAGGAGGGAGGTGGGATAGCGTATTGGTCAAAGAATCAAATACAGTTGTGAGAAGGGATGATGTGCTAAACGGGTTAACAAATTAGACTTTATAGGTTGAGCTTAGGGATAAAATATGTGGCAGTCACATTACTATGAGTATACTACAGACCCCTAAATAGTGAGAGGGAGATAGAAGAATGCATTTGCAGACAAATTTCTGCCTGTAGGAATTAGAGGGCAATAGTAGTAGGAGACTTTAACTATCCCAATAATATGAGGGACATTGAGGGTTAAAACCTCATGTACTGTGTGCAGGAAATTTTTTTTAAAATAATACATGACAAACCCAATGAGAGGAGTTAAATTTAGGTAATGAATTAAATTTAGGTAATGAAGATGGACAAGTGGATGAAGTGGACGACCACATCGTGGGATAGTGACCACAATTCAGTTAGATTTTGTATCATTATGGAAGAGGACAAGAGATAAATTAAGAGTAGGAGTTTTTCATTGGGAGAAGGCAAAATGAAAAGTGATTTAGCTGAGGTGTACTGTACAGGACTGCTAAAGGATAAATCAGAGGTATACCAGTGGGAGACATAAAATGTGAGTTCCTTAGGGCACAAAGCAGACATGTTTCCTCCAAACAGAAGAATGGTACTGCCAGACTTCAAGCCCCATGGTTGTCTAGAAACATACAGCGGAAGATTAACAGAAAAAGAAAGCTTATGATAGTCACAAAAAAAACTCAACACTGCAGATAGCCTAGAGGAATATGTAAAGTACAAGGATCGAGTTAAAAAAAAGGAAATCAAAAAGAGTACATGAAAAAAATATTAGCAAGCAAGATAAAGGAAAGCCTAAAGAAGCTTTACTTGTATATAAAGAGCAAAAGGTTAGCTAAGGAAAAACCTATCAGAGATGAATGAGAGAACTTATGTGAAGATTCAGAGGACATGGGAAGAATTTTAAATGAATTTTAAGCAGCTGGGGACTTCGGCTTGTAGGAGGAAGAGTTTGAAGATGTCAGTGAATACCTCCGCTAGTTGGTCCACACAGGATCTAAGTGCTCAGCTGGGGACTCAACCTGGCTCTGTTGCTTTCCGTGGGTTAACTCTCAGAAAGACCAATCTGATATCTGCAACAGTGACAGATTGAGCCGATGTGCCCGGTGCCATCGGGCAGGTGACACCGCGCTGCCGGCATTCTGCTCAAACCGAGCATAGAAAGCATTGAGCGCAGCAGGGATGGATGTGTTTTTGTCCACTGTCTTGCACTGCTTCATTTTGTATTCCATTGTGTTGTTTAGGCCTTGCCATAGGAGACAGGAGTCCGTATGGTTGGTTTGGGCCTCTTACTTGATCCAGTACTGCCTCTTGGCATCCCTGATGGCTCTGTGGGTCGTTTGTCTTTAACAGGGGATCATCCAAGGTTTATGGCTGGGGATCACTCGGATTGACTTCTTTGGCACACAATCCTTCATGCATTTGCCAACAAAGTTCACGACAGTGGTGCGCACTCAATTAGGTTTTCTACTGAGGACTTCAATACGGACCAATCCACCGATTCCAAGCAGACCTGGAGGTGCTGTTCCATGGACCAATGTTGTATTTCTTTCTGTGAACAATCCTCTTGTTTCAACTTCTGCTTGTAAGCTGGGAAGAGGAACACTGTTATGATCTGATTTTCTGAAGTGCAGACGGGGAATGGAGTGGTAGGTGTCTATCTGCTGCCCTTGTCTTTCTAGGTGTAGATGTCACTGGTATGAAAGGTACTATTGGATGAACATGGTGTGACACTATTGTGCATGTAAATGGGCAAAAAAATGGGAGATTAGATATTAATGTGATAAATATGAGACACGTAGAAAGAATTGATTGAGAATGTATATAATATGAAACGTTCTTATGTTCAAATGCTAATGTGAAACATGGTGCCAGGCAAACCTAACCTCAATAAGATTTACATTTATATATATGTGTGGGCTCCTGGTAAAGGGGTGGCAGAAATAAAATTTCAGATATGCATTAGCAACCCATATTTTAATGAAAAATAATTAAAATATAAATAAGTAATGTATGTAAACAATACAGAACTCGCACTATTAGTTGGTCGTAATTGTATTGGGCTTTCCAATGGTTAATTGGATAAAATTGCAGCTTATCCAAAATTAGATATCAGATGAGGAATCTACAACACAAAGGCAATCTCATAAAGGGTAGTGGAAATGGGCATCATCTGCCCCATATCAAAACTGGGCCTGTGTCAGCTAATGATGCTGCCATGGTGTAGAAGATAATGAGGAAGGTGGGATGGTGCATGGCTGGATTCCTAGAGGGCTCCAGACGTAACAGTATGGTTGTGGGGTAGAAGATATTCCAGATTTTTTTGAGGGTTTTATTTGAATAGTTGCAGTGGACAAGTCAAAGTTTCTAACACATCAACAGAACTACAAAAGGCATGGGTCAAAAAAATGTCACAACATCTCTTTGGCTTGTCTTGCCACTAATATTCATTCTGAGAATGGAACATTTTAATTTGCTTTCTGCGGTGATGCAAAGCTTATTTACTTCAACTTTTCATTTGTATCATAAATGTCCAAATCGTAAATCTTGATTTTATATTGATCTCATTTGAATGTCTTGCTTTCTCACATAGGTTGCTGTCGTCTATGAATTTTAAACCATTCTAATAACTTTTCAGACAGCAGATTGCTCCTTGCTGTGACACTCTACAGATCTATTTGGAAGACTTCATACAGATGATCAACTGACTAGCGATCTGGGAGATATCTCATTCATCTAGGACTGCCATTCAATGGCAATATATCTTGCCCAGTGGCAGCATGTGCATGTACAAAGAAAGGTTCTTCATCCAGGACATGTTGGTTCCTTCAATAGGAGTAGAGGTGACAGCACTGAATTCACAGAATGAATTGGACAAAATATCCATAATGGAGGATAAAACTTAACGTAGGTAAGGAAATAAATATTGAACAGACCAATTACGGACTACCTGAATGATATTGGAAATATTCAAAGATAAAGATGAAAAATTCTGTGAAAAAGAAATGTCCTAAAGTTTACTTAAACATGCTTTGAAACATCAGTAGCCATACAAAATGTTTGGAAGGGAGGGAGCTAATGATATTTAAACCTTAACTCACACTTTACCCGGAATAGAAAACCAGCCATAAAGATCACAGCCCAGCCTTCGCTGATCAGGGCAGCCATAAAAACATAATCTCTCAGCTACAGCTTTCTGTGATCTATTTGTTAGAGAGGTTAAGGAGCAACTGAATGGTCTAACATATCGAGATACCAGCCTCATTTTAGGTTTTAGAGGTTTTCAAGGACCATCAGAGAAGGATAGACTTGACTGAGAATGATCTCTTCTAATTATTGTTGTTCAAGTTTTTCCAATGGAATCAAGGATGTTCCTTTTGAAAATGTTTGCTGTCCCCAGTTCTATATCATGGTTGGACTTTCATATTTCTAGTAGTTTTTGCGTTACCTGTTTCTGTAGAATCACTGAACCATAGAATAGTTACAGCATGGAAGGAGGCCATTCGAGCAAAGTCAAGTGAGACTAACTGTAATATAATTGTTTGGCATTTCCTTTAAACCCTTTTTAAACAACAGAACCACATTTTTATTCCTCCAGTCCTCTGACACTTCACCTGTTTCTAGTGAAAATTGGAAAGTAACCCTCAGAGCATCTGTTACTTACTCCCTGACATCCTTCAACATCCTAGTGGACAACTCATCCAGCCCTAGTGATTTTTCCACTTTGAATGATTCAACTCCTCTAACATTTCCTCTCTCATTATAATTATTTTGTTTAATATTTCGCACTGCTCCGCTTGGATTACTGTATCCACGTCATTTCCTTTGCTTTGTGAATGCAGAGATGAAAAAAAGACCACCATCATCCCCGTACCTAACAAAACACATGCAATGTGCCTTAATGACAACTGCCCGGTGGCTCTGACCTCAATAATCATGAAGTGCTTCAAGAGGCTGGTCATGATCCACATCACCTACGGTCTCCCAGCTTGTCTTGATCCCCTGCAATTTGATACTGTTGTAACAGGTCTACCGCAGGCACCATTTCCCTAGCCCTGCACTCATCCCTGGAACATCTGGACAGCAAGGACCTATGTCAGACTCCTGCTCGTTGGCTACAGCTCCACCTTCAACATCATTATTGCCTCCAGACTGTTCTCAAAACTCCATGACCATGGTCCTGGCTCCGCTCTCTATAACTGGATCCCCAGCTTCCTGACCCACAGACCGCAATCAGTGAGGATGGTTAACTGTACCTCCTCCACAGTAACACTCAAACCTGGGGCCCCCCAAGGATGTGTCTTCAGCCCCCCTACTGTACTCCCTGTACACCCACATACGTTGCCAAATTCTGAACAAACACCATCTACATGATGACATCACCACGGTCGGACAGAAAATGAACAATAATGAGTCAGCATACAGAAAGGAGGTAGAGGGTTTGGTGTTGTGGTGCAATGATAACAACCTCTCTTTCAATGTTGGCAAAACGTAAGAACTGATCATTGACTTCAGAAAGAAGGGAGGAGAACACGCCCCACCACCCCCAACCCACATCAATGGAGCTGAGGTTGAGAGCACCAAGTTCCTCGGATTAACAATTCAACAATCTGTCCTGGACTTCCCATGTAGATGTGATGGTCAACAAGGCACAACAACACCTCTTCTTCCTCACGTGGCTCAGGAAATTTGGTATGTCCACAAGGACCCTCACCAACTTCTACTGATGCATTATAGAAAGCATCGTACGGCAACTGCTCTGCCCAGGACTGTAAGAAACTACAGAACGTTGTGTGCCCAGCCCAGACCATCACAGAAGCAATTAGATAGAATTGGGAGTCATTGCCTTAGTGGTAAGACAATGATGTTTTGCTTTTGGATCATGCCACCAAGGGACTGCTGAGTAGAGGACAGGAGTACATTATTTGGGATACCAGAGGTAACAGATTGGGAGAAGGAAGAGGTATTGTTACAAGTGATACTAAAATTAGAGAGATGAGAATAGAGCCAGTCAAAGCGAAAAAGGCAAGGAGGAAAATTCATCTCTGTCACAGGTCTGTAACATGTTATGGCACTGATTAAGAGATAACAAGGCGTGGGGCTGGATGAACACAGCAGGCCAAGCAGCATCATAGGAGCAGGAAAACTTGACGTTTCGAAGGGTCTAGGCCCGAAACGTCAAGTTTTCCTGCTCCTATGATGCTGCTTGGCCTGCTGTGTTCATCCAGCCCCACGCCTTGTTATCTCGGATTCTCCAGCATCTGCAGTACCTTTTATATCTATGGCACTGATTAAGAGCTGTTTTGGTTGTGTGGCATGGTAGAAAACTGATTGAAGAGATTCAAGCTTTGAGTTCCAGTCAAGATACATATACAATTAAATAATAATAAAATTAATTATAAAATTCAAACAGGGCTGGACAGAGTAGAATTATCTAAGCTGCCACTAGCTTTGCAGGCAGGATGTTTTCCCTGGGTGGGGAGTCTCGACCCTGAGGACAGTCTTCGGATATAGGGTAGACCAATTAGAATGGAGATGAGGAACTCAAAGGGTAGTGAACCTATGGAATTGTCTACCACTGAAGGCCATGGAGGCCAAGTCACTGAATATATTCCAGAAAGAGATAGATACAATTTTATCTTTTAAAGGCATGAAGAGGTATGGGGAGATAACAAGAATATGGCATAGGTAGAGAATAAAATAACAGGTCTAATAAAAACAAAGAAATAACAAAAATATATAGAAAATAAGAAGGGGAAGGTGATGGCCCAATGGTGTTATTGTTAGCCTATTACTCCGGAATTTCAGCTAATGTTCTGGGAATCTGGGTTTGAATACCACCACAGCAGATGATGGAATTTGAATTAAATAATAGCCTAGACTTTGGGTCTGATGATAACATGAAACCATTGTCAATTGTTGGAAAAACCCATCTGGTTTGCTAATGTCCTTCAGGGAAGGTAATCAAACATCCTCATCTGATCTGGCCGACATGACGCTCCAGATCCATAGCAATGTGGTTGACTCTCAACTACCCTCTGAAATGGCCCAGCGCGTCACAATTGTATCAATCACTACAAAGCCTCAACAAAGAAATGAAACTGGACGGATCACCTGGCATCAACCCAGGTACTGGAAAAGACAGAGAAAGAAACAGCCTTGTTGACCCTGGAAAGTCCTCCTCACTAACATCTGGGGGCTAATGCCAAAATCGGGAGAGGTGTCTCACAGACTAGTCAAGCAACAGCCCAACATAACAGCAGGTTAAACATGGGCAAGGAAAGGTCCTGCTCATCACCCCAGACTGCCCTCCCTCCACTGATGAATCAGCACTCCTCTATGTTGAACTCTCAGTACTCTGAGTACTCCTCCACACAGAGTACACCCACGTCCATGAATGAATGAAAAAAAACATCAGATGTGGAAGTGAGGGCACAGTTGAACAGACCGATAGCAGCATAAATCTCAATAAATCAGTCTCATGCCTGTTCATCACTAACAACAGATAAAATTTTTGTATAACATGTGTAAACATTTTTCTCATTAGTACTGGAATTCCACATATCAATTGACAACTAAAGGTCATCAACCTCTTTACCTTTCTTGTCTTTTCCAATGTTACAGTAATTAATAAGGACAGATCTTCACAGTCCAACATTTCACGTCAATCTTGTGCAAGGTATTGTAGTGCCATCTAGTGGAATTGATGGGGAAGTAGCAGTTGATTTAAACTAATTTTCCCAAGTGTTGTGTATTGGACAGTATTTTTTAAAAAAAACTATTGTTTGAGTCTCCGCACAGAACTTCCAAATCATTTGATTTTGGAAATATGTTTATATTGTCATTAACAAACATAAAGCAGGTAGGATATTCTCAAAAATGGCAAACATTTCTCTGATGAAAACTACTTCACTAATAGGAGTAAAATATTTTGATCAGGAAAATCAATAGCAGTTAAGAAGAAATGATGATTTACGGTCAAAATCTTAGATGACCTTCGATACTTGTATAAATTGATTGGTTTCCTCTCCAGGTCAGTACACATGATGTATTCAGCTTGATGAACCAGAAGTGATGGAACATTCATTTCAAATCAAACTCTATCAGAAGTTATACGCACTAACATAAATATAAGTGAGCCACACTGAAAGGAAACTGCCTGGTGAATGGATACTTAAGATTACCATGTACCATATGGGATGAGGCAATGGCTAATGGTATTATTGCTGGACTGTTAATCCAGAAATAACAAGGTGTAGAGCTGGATGAACACAGCAGTCCAGGCAGCATCAGAGGAGCAGGAATGCTGACATTTCGGGACTGGACCCATCTTCAGAAACCCAGATAACATTCTCGGGACCTGGGTTTGAATCCCACCATAGCAGATGGTGGAATTTGAATTCAATAAAATATCTGGAATTAAGAATCTAATGATGACCATGAAACCATTATTGATTGTCAGAAAAATCTGGTTCACTAATTCCCTTTAGGGGAATTGCCATCCTTAACTGGTCTGGCTTACATGTGTCTCCAGGCCCACAGCAAATATGGTTGACTCGAAGTTGTCCTCTGGGCAATAAACACTGCCTGGTCAGTGACGCCCTCATCCTATGAATGAGTAAAGGAAGAAAAAAATCATCACAAATGGATCCTCTATTTCTCATGATTGGGTGAATCTGTTGTCGCTGATCAAAATTAAACATTGACAAAGGGGAAAAATACAGATGGGGCTAATGAAAGGGACCATTTTGAAAGCTGATGCCACTCTATTGGCGACCCGTAGTCAGATAAAGAGTGCTATATCATCAATGCATTGATTGAGAAGTCAGTACAAACCCACACACACAGAAACCAGGCTCTCCTGCAGCGATATTACTTGAGTTGTCTATACTGACATCTCAGGGGTGCAGGAGGTTGGAGGCAAGAACAAGGAAGTGGATTTCAGTGGCCCCTTGGCCCCCATATCCTTGATCCTGAATGGCCTCAGAATGAGGCAAGTAGGAGTCCCTCAATCTGCAGGCTGGTCAGCCTGGTTTCTCAGCTGGCTTTTTTTTAATCACAACTTCCTTCCTTTTGTAATCTATGACTAGACTTTAGACCCTGCTGGTGTATTTGATGGCAGAGCCTTGTAAGGTAAAGCTGGTGGTCTTCTGTGAATATTCCCATTTACCATCAAACTGTATTCCCTATGACACTGGGGTCAAGGTAAGATATGAGACAGCTTGTCCACTCTTATTGCCTATCTCTAGTAGACGATTAATGTGTTCTCAATGCAAGCTACTTTTGGGCAGGAAGACACAAGCTGGAGTATGTTTTCTTAGGGTGTAAACCCCTGTGGCTATGAGAGGCAACTTATTCCCAAGATTGTACCCTTCTTCTAACCTCTCAAACCCAGACCCAAAACCCTCGCTAGGATTATCTGTCAGGCCACCAAAATTTCAAATTCACCTTTAAGTGCAGGCTTAAACCATTTTTTTTCATTGGGACTCCCTGTAGTCCTATCAATGGCCATTACTTCATGCTGGCAATAGAACTGCCAGCCAATCAGATTTACCAGTAGTTCTCCAACGTGGGACTTGGCAAAGATCTGGCCAATGTGTGAAAAATGAAAAAAAAACTGTATTATCTAAAGAGAGCTTGTAGAGATCAGAGATGCAGAGGGTATCAGAGATAAAAGGTACTGCAGATGCTGGAGAATCCGAGATAACAAGGTGTGGGGCTGGATGAACACAGCAGGCCAAACAGCATCAGAGGAGCAGGAAAGCTTGACATTTCGGGCCTAGACCCTTCATCAGAAATGGAGGAGGGGAAGAGGGTTCTGAAATAAAAAGGGAGAGAGGGGGAGGCGGATAGAAGATGAATAGAGGAGAGGATAGGTGGAGAGGAGGCAGACAAGTCAAAGAGGCGGGGATGGAGCCAGTAAAGGTGAGTGCAGGTGGGGGGGTAGGGAGGAGATAGGTCAGTCCAGGGAGGACGGACAGGTCAAGGGGGTGGGATGAGGTTAGTAGATAGGAGGTGGGGGTGGGGTTTGAGGTGGGAGGAGGGGATAGGTGAGAGGAAGAACAGGTTAGGGAGGCGGGGACGAGCTGGGCTGGTTTTGGGATGCGGTTGGGG
Source organism: Ginglymostoma cirratum (assembly GCA_024137785.1). Taxonomy (NCBI): domain Eukaryota; kingdom Metazoa; phylum Chordata; class Chondrichthyes; order Orectolobiformes; family Ginglymostomatidae; genus Ginglymostoma; species Ginglymostoma cirratum. Next base: position 48,917,831 of record JAHRHZ010000249.1, read on the forward strand.
GAGGGGAGATTTTGAAGCTTGTGAAATCCAGGCCCTAAACCCCACTTCTTCCTCCATTGCATTGATGACTGTATCGGCGCCGCCTCGTGCTCCCACGAGGAGCTCGAACAGTTCATCCACTTCACCAACACCTTCCACCCCAATCTGAAATTCACCTGGACCATCTCCAACACTTCTCTCTCCTTCCTGGACCTTTCTGTCTCCATCTCAGGTAACCACCTAGAAACCGATGTCCATTTCAAGCCCACTGACTCCCACAGCTACCTGGAATACACCTCCTCCCACCAAACTTCCTGTAAAAATGCCATCTCCTATTCCCAATTCCTTCGCCTCCGCCGCTTCTGCTCCCAGGATGAGGCATTCTACTCCCGCACATCTCAGATGTCCTCATTCTTCAAGGACCGCAACTTCCCCCCCCGCAGTGGTTGAGAACGCCCTCGACCGTGTCTCCCGCACTTCCCGCAACTCATCCCTCACACCCCGTCCCCGCAATAATAACCAAAAAAGAAACCCCCTCGTCCTCACGTACCACCCCACCAACCTCCGGATCCAACACATCATCCTCCGACACTTCCGCCATCTGCAATCCGACCCCACCACCAAAGACATTTTTCCCTCCCCACCCTTGTCTGCTTTCCGGAGGGACCACTCCCTCCGTGACTCCCTTGTCCGCTCCACACTCCCCTCCGGCCCCACCACACCCGGCACTTTTCCCTGTAACCGCAGGAAGTGCTACACCTGCCCCCACACCTCCTCCCTCACCCCAATCCCAGGCCCCAAGAAGACTTTCCAGATCAAGCAGATGTTCACCTGCACATCTGCCAATGTGGTATACTGCATCCGCTGTACACGTTGTGACTTGGGAACCGCTTTGCAGAACACCTGCACTCAGTTCGCAACAAACAACTGCACCTCCCAGTCGTGAACCATTTCAACTCCCCCTCCCATTCCTCAGACGACATGTCCATCCTAGGCGTCCTGCAATGCCACAATGATGCCACCTGAAGGCTGCAGGAATAGCAAATCATATTCAGCCTGGGAACCCTGCAGCCCAATGGTATCAATGTGGATTTCACAAGCTTCAAAATCTCCCCTCTCTCAACCGCATCCCAAAACCAGCCCAGCTCGTCCCCGCCTCCCTAACCTGTTCTTCCTCTCACCTATCCCCTCCTCCCACCTCAAGCCCCACCCCCATCTCCTATCTACTAACCTCATCCCGCCCCCTTGACCTGTCCGTCCTCCCTGGACTGACCTATCTCCTCCCTACCCCCCCACCTACACTCACCTTTACTGGCTCCATCCCCGCCTCTTTGACTTGTCTGCCTCCTCTGCACCTATCCTCTCCTCTATCCATCTTCTTTCCGCCTCCCCCTGTCTCCCTATTTATTTCAGAACCCTCTTCCCCTCCCCCATTTCTGATGAAGGGTCTAGGCCCGAAATGTCAAGCTTTCCTGCTCCTAAGATGCTGCTTGGCCTGCTGTGTTCATCCAGCCCCACACCTTGTTATCAGAGATGCAGAGGGATCTGGTTATACTGGCGGATGAATTGCAAAACATTAGCACATATGCTGCAATGAATTAGGGAGGCTAAAAAGAAACAATTTACTGAAAGGGCAATTGATTATAAAAATATGCAGGTCACACTTCATTTCTATCAGGTAATGGTGAGACCACATCTGGATCATAGAATCCCTACAGTGTGGAAACAGGCCCTTTGGTCCAACAAGTCCGCACTGACCCTCAGAGCATCCCACCCAGACCCATCTCCCTATAACCCACCTAATCTACACATCCTGACTGCTACAGGCAATTTAGCATGGCCAATCCACCTAGCCTGCACATTTTTCAACTGTGGGAGGAAATCGAAGCACCCAGAGGAAAATCACACAGACACTGGGAGAATGTGCAAACTCCACACAGACAGTTGCCTGAGGGTGGAATGGTACCTGGGTCCCTGGTGCTGTGAGGCAACAGTGCTAACCACTGAGCCACCATGCTGCCCCTATTAGTTTGTATTGGTCACTTTATTCAAGAAAAGATGTAAATGCTATGGCAGCAGTTCAGTGATGGTCCACTAATACCTGGAATGGGAGGCTTTTTTACAGGTTAGACAGACCAGGCTTATAACCATTGGAATTTAGAAGATTAAGGAGCAACTTGATTCAAAGATGTAAGCATATGAGGAAATTGTTAGGATGTATATGGAAACGATGTTTTGTCTTTTGGGAGAATCAGGAACTGGGGTCTATTGTTTGAAAATGAGGAGTTGCCCATTAACAGCAGAAATAAGGAGAATTGTTCCTCACAATCATGAGTCTATGCGACTATCTTCCTCAAAAGGTGATGGAAGCAGAGCAAATGTTTTTAAAGCCAGAGGTAGGAATATTTTTAATAAGCAAAGGAGTAGGTAGGAATGTTTATCAATCAGATGAGGCACGGTCTCATTGACTGGAGGAGCATGCTGTAGGGGCTAAATGTCTACTCCTGCTCTTAATTGTATGTTGGCATGTTGAAGAGAATGAGTAGTGTTGAATGTTAGCAGGTCACATACTCATCTCCTCAAATGGGCTGATCTCCTTGTTAACCTAATTGCCTTACAATTGACCTACCTGCATTTTTGCTTCAGGCCTGCTTCAGGAGATGATAGGAACAAAAACAAAGTTGCTGGAAAAGCTCATCAGGTCTGGCAGCATCTGTGGAGGAGCAAACAGAGTTAACGTTTCGGGTCCGGTGACCCTTCCTCAGAACTGAGTTC
>JAHRHZ010000249.1:48921435-48939565 GCA_024137785.1 Ginglymostoma cirratum
GACCCGAAACGTTAACTCTGTTTTCTCCTCCACAGATGCTGCCAGACCTGCTGAGCTTTTCCAGCAACTTTGTTTTTGTGCCTGATTTACAGCATCCGCAGTTCTTTCGGTTTTTATTCAGGAGATGATAGGCCTGACTCCAGCCTGTCTGCAACTCCCTGTCATAAAGCTAGTCTAGTTAGGCACTATTGGTCAAGAGGTGAAATCATAACATCTGGAAATCCTTTGAGTTCCAATTCCTGACTCCAAGATGAAAATCCAACCCAACATCTTTATTGCTACAGCTAAGGATACCACCTATATCGTTTTAACAGCCCACTCAACATAAAAAATCATTGAACATTGGAATAGAACCAGGAATGGGCCATTCATCCCTCAGTCTACTCCACCGTGTGACTATGGCTGATCTTCTGCTTTCAGGCATTTTACCTGCACAATAAATACTGTTGTGTATATCGGAATCAGATCACATTTCAATCCCTGACACCTTCAAAAGTGTACATATACCCCAAGGCCTCTGTGTTCCATTTAAATTTATATTAAACTGCCTTTCTTTATATTTCCTGCCAAAATGTATCACATTCCACTTCACATTTCCCTGCATTAAATTGTGTCTGTTTTCTATCTGACATTTTTACCAGTCTGTCTGTGCCTCCTGATGTCTGTTGCCATATTCCTTTGTCTACTACATTCCGAATTTTGTTTAGTTTGTTGTAGTCTTTGAAATGATGCTCTGTATACTGAAGTCCAGGTCACTAATTTGCATAAGCAAGCACTGTTATTTCAACACCTATACTTGGAAAAGTTTGAAAAACAGCTTTTCTTAGGGTGGTCTATTTTCGGACCCTTAGTCAATTTTGTATCCAGACTGACAATGTTCCGTTAATCCTGTGGAATGGAGAACTAATTTTTGAAGAACTTGAGCACTGATGAAGAAAGGCATATTTTGTAGAAGTTACTCATCAGGATAATTAGCAAGAAATACCAAAGAGAAATCCATTTTTACTGTATGAGAGGTAAATGCTGACTAGATGCAGGTGAACTCCAGTTGAGATGTTGGTAGTTTAGTAGGTTTGAGAACTAATAACTTTGTGTGAATATTTGTGGGCATTCAAAAGTTATTACCGTTGTGACATGGAGAAATTACTGCCCTAAAGGTAATGCTTGTTTCATAATTGTGAAATATTATGATACTTGGTTTCTCATACATTGTGTATTCTTTTCTTGCCTTTCTACCTAAAATCTCTGATTCAGTTTACTGGCTAAACCAGTGTAGAGTTCTTCAGGCTCATACGGAGGCCATGCATGGATGACATAAAATTTAATTTACAAGAGTATTCATGCATCAAACAAATGTACAGAGCCCACAGCATACTGACTGACTCCTGAAGCATAACCATTTAGCTTTGAATTCTCCTTTTATATTCCTGCTTTCCAGAGGTTAAGATTCTCCCAGCTGACATGCAATATTGCACCTGATGTGCATGTGAGTGTATACAGTCAGCATGAAGCGCCCAAGTAGGTTGAAAATGCAACAATAAACAGACCAAAGTCTTAACAGCTTGAGTGTGACAACAGAGTTCACATAAAAATGTTGCAATTTTTTTCCAATGTAGTATTGTAAAGAAGGTTTACACCCAAGTATCCAAAGAGACTTTAGTATTCTTTCATCTTTCTTTTTGTTACACTATGATGTAGTGCAACCTTGGCAGCCTGAGCTTTGGAAACCTGCTGAATGCTTTACCACCTTGTCTCCAATGACTTTGGTGGTTGTACTCTGGAGACAAAGGAAGTCTTGGCGTATTGGGGGTTCCCTACATAGATGCAGGTGTGGCCTCCTAGGACCTCGTCTGATTGAGCCACGTGGGTCCTCAGCAAAGAGGAAATGATGCAGCAAGGAGCCTCTTAGCTCTCCTGAAGCAGCAATTTCTGGGTCTGTCATCCATCTTCCCCATTCCCTTTCCACAAACCTCAAAATGCAGGTATTTTAAATTCAACTTTGTAAGCAACTTCCTCATGATGTCATTATTTACTATCCATATTTGGTTGATTCATGTTTATGTCTCTTTATTCACATGTATTGTATCTCAATACAGTTAATTCCCTTCCCAACTTATTCAAGTATAATAATTAATCCTGAGTCCTATGATGTTACTATTGTTACATCTCAACACAGTTTCCAATCTTGCAACATCTCCCAATGACTTATAAACAAAAAGCTTGTGGAAAGCAAACATAACCCTCTTAAGCATTGATGCACAATGTAATTGAGATGACATATTGACAGATATCCCTAACCAAAAAAATAATCATTTCTCTGCTCTGCTATAAAGGTGTAGTAACGTAAATCAAACTTTGTTTTTGGAGAGGGAATCTTATTCATATTCTAATGAATCTGTGAGAATTGTAAAATGTTTTTATTTGTTCGTAGAATTTGAGCATCACTGATGTAGCTATCATTTATTCCTTGGTTCTAATTCCTTTGAGGATGTAATGATGACCTGGCTTCTTCAAACTCAGTAGGTACATAAACCCAGTGACCTGTTAGATGGGGATTTTTTTTTCCTATTTATTTGTGGGATGTAGGAGTTGCTGGCTGGCCAGCATTTCTTGCCCATCCCTAGTTGCCTTTGAGAAGGTGGTGATGAGCTGCCTTCTTGAACCGCTGCAGTTGACCCACAATGCCATTAGGGAGGGAATTCCACGATCTTGACCCAGCAACGGGGAAGGAACAGTGATATATTTCCAAGTCAGGATTGTGATGGACTTGGAGGGAATTTGAAGGTGGTGCTGTTCCCATATGTCTGCTGCCCTTGTCCTTCTAAATAGAAGTGATCATGGGTTTGGAAGGTGCTGTCTGAGGATAGAACATAGAACATTACAGCGCAGTACAGGCCCTCCGGCCCTCTATGTTGCGCCGACCTGTGAAACCAATCTGAAGCCCATCCAACCTACACTATTCCATTATCATCCACATATTTATCCAATGACTATTGTCCAATGACAATCCAATGCCCTTAAAGTTGGCGAGTCTACTACTGTTGCAGGCAGGGCATTCCACGCCCTTACTACTCTCTGAGTAAAGAACCTACCTCTGACATCTGTCCTATATCTATCACCCCTCAATTTAAAGCTATGTCCCCTCGTGCTAGCCGTCACCATCCGAGGAAAAAGGCTTTCACTGTCCACCCTATCTAATCCTCTGATCATCTTGTATGTCTCTATTAAGTCACCTCTTAACCTTCTTCTCTCTAACGAAAACAGCCTCTCAAGTGTCTCAGCCTTTCCTCAGAAGACCTTCCCTCCATACCAGGCAACACCTTGGTAAATCTCCTCTGCACCCTTTCCAATTTTAGTGAATTTCTGCAGTGCATCTTGTAGATAGTACACACTGCTGCTACTGAGCATCGCTGGTAGAGGGAGTGAATGCCGGTGGATGTGGTGCCAATCAATTGGGATGCTTTCTCCTGGATGGTGTCAAGCTTCTTGAGTGTTGTTGGGGCTGCACTGACCCAGGCAAGTGGGGAATGTTCCATCACACTCCTGACTTGTGCCTTGTACATGGTGGACAGACTTTGAGGAGTCAGGAGGTGAGTTACTTGCCACAGTATTCCTACCTCCTGGCCTGCTCTTGTAGCCACTGTGTTTATGCAGTGAGTCCAATTGAGTTTCTGATCAATGATAACCTCCAGGATGTTGATAGTGGGGGATTCAGTGATGGTAACACCACTGAATGTCAAGGGGCAGTAGTTAGATTGTCTCTTATTGGTGATGGTCATAGCCTGACATTTGTGTGGCATGAATGTCACTTGCCACATGTCAGCCCAAGCCTGGATATTGTCCAAATCTTGTCGCATGTGAACATGGACAGCTTCAGTATCTGATGAGTCACAAATGGTGCTGAACATTGTGCAGTCATCGGTGAACATCCCCACTTCTGACCTTATGATGAAGGGAAGGTCATTGGTGAAGCAGCTGAAGATGGTTGGACAGAGGACACTATCCTGAGCAACTCCTGCAGAGATGTCCTGGAGCTGTGACGATTGACCTCCAACAACCATGACCATGTTCTGATGTGTCAGGTATGATTCCAACCACCAGAGAGTTTGCCCCCAATACCCATTGATTCCGGTGTTGCTAGGGCTCCTTGATGCCATACTCAGTTGAATACAGCCTTGATGTCAAGGGCTATCACTCTCACCTCACCTCTGGAATTCAGCTCTTTTGTTCACGGTTGAAACAAGACGATAATGAGTTCAGGAGTGGAGTGGCCCTGGCAGAACCCAAACTGGGCATCACTGAGCAGGTGCTGCTTGATAGCCCTGTTGGTGTCACCTTCCATCACTTTACTGATGATCAAGAGTAGACTGATGGGGTAGTCATTGGGCGGGTTGGATTTGTCCTGCATTTTGTGCACAAGATATACTTGGGCAATTTTCCACATTACCGGGTAGATACCAGTGTTGTAATTGTACTGGAACAGCTTGGCTGGGGGAGTGGCAAGTTCTGGAACACAAGTCTTCAGTACTATTGCCGGAATGTTATCAGGGCCCATAGCCTTTACAATATCCAGTGTCTCCAGCCATTTCTTGATATCGTGGAGTGAATCGAATTGGCTGAAGACTGGAATCTGTGATGCTGGGGACCACTGGAGGAGGCTGAGATGGATCATCCACTCGGCACTTCTGGCTGAAGATTGCTGTGAATGCTTCAGCCTTATCTTTTGCACTGAAGGGCTGGGCTCTTCCATCATTGAGGATGGGGATATTTGTGGAGCCTCTCCTCCAGTGAGTTGTTTAATTGTCCACCACCATTCACGACTGGATGTGGCAGGACTGCAGAGCTTAGATATGATCTTTGATATGATGAATGAGTGGTCTTCTGTGTTGTCCTATTCTGACAGTCCCACAACGCAGTTAACATCCTTAATTTTCATTCGTACTCCAGTACAGAAGTACAGTGAAAAGTTTTGATAATGGCTGCCTTTTAATAGTGCCATTTAGCTACAACTACTTAAGTACAATCTTACGTAGTAAATAAAATGTTGTTACACAAGAGGGTTGAAAGGTAAGGGTTTACATTAATGTACCCAACAGCAGTAGATCAGTGTGTGGCGCCAGGCCCAATTCCGACAATTGTCCCGCATCACACCAATCTCCAATCTACTCCTCACAGGCACTCAGCAGCAACAACGTAAGTCTCCCTTTACTGGGAATCATGTACCTACCGCAGCTCCAGGACTTGTGATTCCCCGTTGCCGTGTTCCAGGTCTCGCGGCCCAGATGGTGTTCCAGGGCTCGCAACCCACACGGTGTTCCAGGTCTCGCGGCCCACATGGTGTTCCAGGGCTCACAACTACATGGTGTTCCAGGTCTCGCGGGCCACATGGTGTTCCAGGGCTCACAACTACATGGCATTCCAGGTCTCACGTCCTACATGGTGTTTCAGGTCTCGCGGCCCACATGGTGTTCCAGGGCTTGCGACCCACATGGTGTTCCAGGGCTCACAGCCCACATGGTGTTCCAGGGCTCGCGGCCCACATGGTGTTCCAGGTCTCACAGCCCACATGGTGTTCCAGGGGACACTGAAGACACATGCGACCTACATGGTGTTCCAGGTCTCACAGCCCACATGGTGTTTCAGGGGACATTGGAGACACACACGGCCCACATGGTGTTCCAGGTCTCGCGGCCCACGTGGTATTCCAGGTCTTGCGGCTCACATGGTGTTCCAGGTCTTGCGGCCCACATGGTGTTCCAGGTCTCACGGCCCACATGGTGTTCCAGGGGACACTGGAGACACACGCGACCCACATGGTGTTCCAGGGGACACTGGAGACACACACGGCCCACATGGTCTTCCGGGTCTCGTGGCCCACATGATGTTCCAGGCCTTGCGGCCCACGTGGTGTTCCAGGTCTCGCAGCCCACATGTTGTTCCAGGTCTCGCAGCCCACATGGTGTTCCAAGGCTTGCGGCCCACATGCTGTACCAGTCCGTACCCCACCCTGATCCAGGACGCACAGCTTCACGCGATGTTCCGGTCTCATTCCCCGGCCTAGCACTTCAGTACTTCCTTCTCCGACTACCAGCGCCTGCCCATATTCGCCTCCATGCCGAGGGAAGATGAGGGAAGAAAAAGAGAGAAAAGAAGAACAGGCAGAGCAGAGGAGCTCCAGCAGGAACGTTCTAATCTGCCGCCATCTCCTCAGTTAATAGTCCAGATTTGAGCCAAAGAGAATGATGGAACCACAGGCCCTAGAGTTATTCTTTAAACTTTGAGGTGATGTTTTTGATCCGTGTCTGACGCCAGCCATTTACCAAAGTCAATGCGTATCTTTGTCAGGGTGAGAAAACAGTTAGCTTTGTGCATTGACTTGCTACCAACAGAGTTCAATATTGCATTCTAAGAAGGAGTTTAACTAATTTCATACAGGAATCAGATTCTTAGCAGAAGATGGCAATTCAACAGGCAGATCACTGTGTCCCGGAGAAATGTGCAGATTGTTGCTGATGATAAGCTTGAGATTGTACAATTAACCAAAATTACATCAAGGCTTTTTTTTTTTGCAGCTACATACCCCTGTTTGGCTGTTTATGGGTTACACTGCAAACATAAAAGAATTAAGATGATCATTTAACATTGATCACCAGGTAAAGTTTATGTGAGTTGTAAAATTGTAAACCTGTTACTGGTTGTTCACTCAACCATTACAATTAAAATGAGCCTTCCTTGAGGGCATTAAAAAGAAAAGCCCCGAAATGTAGCTGGAACAAACTCAGTACCGACATAGCATTTACCAACATTAAAGAGAAATTGAACATTTAAAGAATTACAGATACAAACGGATTTTTATTTATGCAGTAATTATGTACAAATAATTTGTCAATCCTGGTCATCATGGCAACTAGAACATTGAAGTTAACTAAAGCACCAGATGGAAATCAGATGCTAAGTAGCTTCTAAATGACTAGAAAGGACATTTTCAGCTTAAAGCAGCTAACATTGAAGGAATATTTATGATATTCATGGTTGAATGTATATCCTCTTCATTTGTGTTTTTGAACACAAAAGCTTTGTTCTGTATAATGTCTGGTATCAAAAATGTAATTAAACATTATTGCACTCCACACACAAAATCATCTGTGGGTCAGTTTTCACACTTGGTTTAAAATTTTCCAAGTATTTGTTTGATCCTTTAAGCAGATATAACATGGGTATGGTAATATTCATTATCTAAAAATGAAACATAGGCTATTAATCCAGAGAGTTGGTGTTCACATCCACTATAACTCTTTGATATTTAAAATAAGTTTTTAATATTTTGGATTGGAAAGGCTAGTTTCAGTAAAAGTCACTGTGAATCTGTCAAATTGTTGTAGAAATCCATCTGACTCACTGCTGTACTAGAAACAGATAATTTGCGTAAACCAAGGCTCCACTAACAGCAATGTAAAAATAATGAGCTCAACTGCTTCAGTGATTTTCGTTGAAGGTTAACCAGTTTCCAAGGGTCCATGCAGGACTTAGCAACCCTTATTTAAAATAGTGTCATCAAATCTTTCATGTCAAACTAAGCTGAGAACAGGAAATTGGTATTAAATCTGCCACAGTGCAGCAATCTCCCAGTCATGCACTGATATGCTTGTTTCGATTAATTGTTCCTATAGAACATAGAACATTACAACGCAGTACAGGCCCTTCAGCCCTTGATGTTGCGCCGACCTGTGAAACCAATCTGAAGCCCATCTAACCTACACTATTCCATTATCATCCAATCATCATATCTACATGATGGGACTTAAATCCACAATCTCCTGATTTAGAAGCAACAATGCTACCACTGAACCAAAGCCAAGACTTTTAGGAGGATAGTTTAATCACCAAACATGTGTGGGTATGGATCAGATGTGAAACTATTTCAGCTCTCAAACCACCTTGAACCTGCTACCTGTCAGCTTCAGCAGCAAGGGGAAAGACAGATTTGATTATTAAATTACTACGTGTCACCTATTTTATCTCCATTGCGTCACACTGCATAGTTGAGTTCCTGCTACTTGGGAAACCCAGAAGCTGAAGGGGTCCAATGAAACATGTAGCCCTTGCCTACATTCCTTATCAGACAAAAGGAGTAGGACTATTTTCCCCCTGATCTACCAAGCTTACTGTAGCTCTCTCTCCTACACCTGGTACAACACTGCTTCATTGTGTAACCATACATGCTGACCCCACCCCACCCCCTCAACCCCCATCTATCCGTCCTCACACCAAGACCCAACATCCCTGGTCTCCTTCTAAGCTCAATCTTTCCCATTACTTCCTTCATTCTCTAGGTTTCCTGGCCACAGACTCCCAAATCGCCAGCCATTCTAATCTGACCCTTCTACATAAAATCCAAAAGAATTGTGGATGCTGTAAATCAGGAACAAAAACAGAAGTTGCTGGAAAAGCTCAGCAGGTCTGGAGCATTTGTGAAGAAGAAATCAGAGTTAACGTTTCGGGTCCAGTGACCCTTTCTCAGAAACAATCAGCATGCTCTTTAGTAAAGCCTTGTGTAGAATTAGTTTTAACCATTAGTCCAGCACAGTTTTTGAATCCTTTCTAAATGCTGGCTGGTACACCTGATCGAATTAGAATTTCTGTCCAGTCTGAGCTTGCATAATTAAGAGGTGTTAGTCCTTTTGTCTTTAAAGTTAATAATGTTAGTGGAAATACTAGACCCATATGATCTAAATAAGTGAGAAATTATATGTGTATTAAGTAAAAGTATAGAGGATACCAAACTGATCTCCCACAATTGGGTCGTGAGATTTCATCTACTATTGCCGGTTTTTGACAGTTCCTATACATTCATTCATGCAGTTTCACAGAAGCACTTTTTTGATAATAAGTTTCTTAAAGGGGGGTAGCAGCCCTATTTAATATGTATTTAAAAAGTATAAACCCATATGTTAGTACAAGATGGTAGTCCTTTTTTTATAAATTTATTAACAGGATGAAAACATTGCTGGCTAGCCAGCATTTATTGCTCAGTGTCAACCACATTGCTGTGGGTCTGAAGCCATGTGTAGGCCACACCAGGTAAGGATGGCAGTTTCCTTCCCTAAAGGACATTAATGAACCAGATGGATTTTTCCTAACAATTGACAATGGATTTGTGGTCATCATTAGATTCTTAACTCCAGGTATTTTATTGAATTCAAATTCTATCATCTGGTGTGGCAGGATTTGAACCCAGGTCCACCAGAATGTTATCTGGGTCTCTGGCTTAACAGTCTAGTGATAATACCACTAGGCCATTGCCTCCCCTTAAGTCAGAAATAGGTAGTACAGTGTTGTAGAAATAAGTAGGATATAAGGAAATTTCAAAGAGATAAAAAGCAGCAGACTGTAGAGACATGCTGGTGGAGGAAACTGTTGATGATGTCTTCCAGCCTATTCAGGTCCCGAGAGACTGAGGGCTAATTAATATTATAATCATTTCATAGTTTCAAGTTATGGAGATATGATGGCAGGGCTGGCATTGTTCTGAGTAGGTTACGGTATTAACACTTATTCAGGGGTAGCCTTTGCTACAGAAACAGGTCTAAACACTGCTTGCAGCATGGAGCCGATAAAAACTGAAAGCTGTAAAGAAACAGTAATGGGTTGGTAGTCCACGAAGAGATGTTTAATTTAAAGTTTTTTTAAAAAGTTTTTTGAGAAGATTTGTAGCTCAGGTCGTGGATGAGGTTGTAAACTTGCTCGCTGAACCGGTGTGTTTGATTGCAGATGGTTCGTCACCCTGCTAGGTAACGTTGAGGATGCGCCTTCGGTGAAACGTTGCTGTTCCATCCCGCTTGTTATTTATATGCCTCAGTTTGCTGGGATGGTTGGCATTACTTCTGGATCTGTTTTTCTGTGGTTTGTATATTGGCTCCAGTTCAATGCGTTTGTTGACGGTTGACGGAGTTCTGGTTGGAATGCCAGGCCTCCAGGAATTCCCTGGTATGTCTCTGTTTGGCTTGTGCTATTAAGAATGTGTTGTCCCAGTCAAAATCATGCCTTTCTTTGTCCATGTGTATTGAAACCAGTGAGAATTAGTCATGTCTCTTGGTGGCTAGTTTGGCGTATATTCCAACAAATCAACAGAATGCCAATGGGATCCCCAAGATCAGGACTGATTGCAGAAGTGGTTATACAAAGTTTTGAACGGACGGCACTCCCCACGATCCAACCCAAACTCTGGGTCCGCTATGTAGATGACACCTTTGTGATTATCAAATGCACAAGATTAGAAGAAACCCATTAACACATCAACAACATCCTCATCAGAATAAAATTCACAAAAGAAGAAGAGGACAACAACCGTCTACCCTTCCTAGACATAATGGTGGAACATAAGAACGGGGAACTCCAGAATAGTGTACACAGAAAGACCACACATACAGACCAGATACTTATTTACACCAGCAACCACCCTAGCACCCATAAACAGAGCTGCATCAGGACATTATTCAAATGAGCCACAACATACTGCAGCAACCCGGAATTGTGCAAAGCAGAACAGGAGCACTTATATGGAGTTTTTGAAAGGAATGTGTACCCAAAAAGCACAATCTGCCATTACCTCCAGGACAGACCACAACAAGAAGACACAACACGGCCAGACACACTAGTCACCCTATTGTACATCAGAGACATATCAGAGATGACCACAAGACTACTCAGAGCCCTAGGCATTAGGGTAGCCCACAAACCAAAAACCACCCTGCAACAGCTACTGATGAATGTAAAAGACCCCAAAACCACAACCAATAAAACTAATGTTAAATACAAAATACCATGTAAGGACTGTGAGAACATTTCATAGGCCAAACTGGAAGAAAACTGACAATAAGGATACATGAACACCAACTAGCCACCAAGAGACACGAGCAATTCTCACTGGTCTCAACACAAACAGACAGAGAAAGACATGAATTTGACTGGGATAACACATCAATAATAGCACAAGCCTAACAGAGACATGCCAGGGAATTCCTGGAGGCCTGGCATTCCAACCGGAACTCGATCAACAGACACATTGAACTAAACTCAACATACAAACCACTGATAAACAGGATTGGAAGTAATATCAACCACCCTAGTAAACCAAGGCACATAAATAACAAACAAAGAACCAAAGAGAAGTACAGCACAGGAACAGGTCCTTCGGCCCTCCAAGCCTGTGCCGATCATCATGCCCTGACTAAACTATAAAACAAACCTCTTGCCCTTATTCGGTGTTATTCCTCTATTCCCTCGCTATTCATGTAACCATCCAGATGCCTCTTAAATGTCGCCAACGTATCTGCTTTCGCCATGTCCTCTGGTAGTGCTCCTACCACTCTCTGCATGTAAAACTTTCCTCGCACATCTTAAATTTTTGCCCTCTCACCATGAACCTATGACCCCTTGTAATTGAAAATTCAATCCTGAGAAAAAGCCTCTGACTACAACCCTATCTATGCCTCTCATAATTTTGTAGATTTCTATCAGGTCTCTTCTCAGCTGCCGTCTTTCCAGTGAAAACAATCCTAGTCTTTTAAACTTTCCTCATAGACAATACCCTCAAGACCAGGCAACATCATCGTCAACCTTCTCTGTACTCTCTCCAAATCTTCCACATCGTTCTGGTAGTGTAGTGACCAAAACTGCACACAATACTCCAAATGAGGCCTAACGAGTTTTGTTAGGCTGCAATATGTTTTGCCAACTCTTGTACTTCATGCCTCAGCCGATGAAGGAAAGCATGCCATATGCCTTCTTAATCACCTTGGCTACCCATGTTGCCACTTTTAGGGAACTGTGGACCTGCACGCCCAGATCCGTCTGTATGTTAATGTTACTAAGGGTTCTGCCATTAACACTATAATCCACACCTAAATTTGATCTTCCAAAATGCATCATGTCGCATTTGTATAGATTAAACTCCATCTGCCATTCTGTGCCCAAGTCACCAATCTATCTATATGCTGTTGTATCCTTTCACAGTCGTCAGCACTATCAGTAACTTCACCAACCTTCATGCCATCTGCAAACTTAGTGATCAGACCATCCACATTTTCGTCCAGACCATGTATATATGCTACAAAAAACAGAGAACCTACGACTGATCCCTTTGGAATACCACTAGTTACCGGCCTCCATTCTAAAAAGCACACTTCCACCACTACCCTCTGTCTTCTATGACCAAGCCAGTTTTCTATCCATCTGGTCAGAAATCACATGGTACCAGGTTATAGTCCAACAGGTTTATATGAAAATACAAGCTTTTGAACTGAGGCTCCAAAAGCATGTGTTTTCAAATAAGCTGTTGGACTATAACCTGGCATCATGTGATGTTAGCTTTTGTACCAGTCTGCCGCGTGGGTCTTTATTAAATGCCTTACTAAAGCCCATACAAACTGAATAAAAACCGGAAGAACTGCAGATGCTGTAAATCAGGAACAAAAACAGAAGTTGCTGGAAGTTCTGAGGAAGGACCCAAAACGCTAACTCTGATGTTTTCTTGATGCTGCCAGACCTGCTGAGCTTTTCCAGCAACTTCTGTTTTTGTTCCATACAAAGTACATCCACAGCTCTTCCTCATCATTTAGCTTTGTCACCTTTTCAAAAAATTTGATCAGATGATGAGACATGACCTTCCCCACGCGAAACTGTACTGCCTGTTGCTAATTGATCCATTCTCTTCCAAATGTGCATATATCCTGCCCCTCAGTATCTCCTCCAATAGCTTTCCCACCTCAAATGTCAGACTCACTGGCCTATAATTTCCTGGAATATCCCGGCTTCCTTTCTTAAACAAGGGAACAGAACACTAATGTTTCACGAGAAGCGCACTGATGATGTTACCTAGCAGGGTAACGAAATGTTTGCAATCAAACACTCCGATATTTAATTTAGTTTATCTTGTAAGAGCAAAAAGAGTACTACAAAAATGCAGTTTTATGAATGAGTGAATGAATGGAAACGCGGTATAGTAAACATAGAGCGCTTGAGAGTGAGTTGGTAAAGAGAATCATAATACACTATCTCACATAACCATCACCCCTTGACATTTAATGACATCACCATCTCTCAATACCTCATGATCACCATCCTACGTTTTACTGAGAAACTGAACTGGCCCAGGTATACACATACTGTGGTTACAAGAGCTAGCCAGAGGCTAGAAATCTTGCAGAGAGTAACTCACATCGTAGAAGTCCCAAATCAGGAGTGTGTTGGAATACTCCCCACTTACCTGGATAAGTGCAGCCCCAACAACACTCAAGAAGCTTGACACCATCCAGGACAAAGCAGCCCACTTGATTGGCACTACATCCACAAGCATTCACTCCCTCCACCACCGATGCTCAGTAGCAGCAGCGTGTACCAGTTAATAGATGCACTACAGAAATTCACTTCCTTTAACAGCACCTTCTGAATCCACAATCCCTTCCATCTAAAAGGATAATGACAGGAGATACATGGCAATACCACCACCTGCAAGTTCCACTCCAAGCCACTCACCATCCATGCATTTAAATAAAGAATCATTAATTTTGCCTTTTTGTTCATGATCCTCATATGACCGTGTTGGTTCTATTTATTTATGTTTCTATGCTCTGACCCTTCCTGTCTCACTCTGGGTATCATTATCCAAATAGCTGCCGTGCAATGCTGCCAGATCCTTTTAGAATTACAATTACAATTAACTGTATTGTCACATGTACTTAGTTGAGTGTAGTGAAAAATGTCTAAGTCACCACTTACGGTGCCATTTTAGGTACATGGACCTCAGGTAGAGCTTCTTTAGTTACAGTTCTTACAAAAATAGAGAAGTAAAAAGTCCAGCATTGCAGATTTTAGGAATGACTTATAAAATGGAGAAAAAAAACAGTTCAGTACAATGGTCTTCCAACACAGTCCATGACGGCACCTAGCCTCCTGTCCGCACTGTGCCTTGAATCTAGACTGCACCTCAGGATTCATGAGGCCAGGAGATCTCTCTGGAATCACTGCAAGACCAGAAGTCCAAGCTAAGGCCACAATGGGTTGCTGGGAGATGGCCTTGCTGGGCCAAGAGGATTCCATGCCAGGCTATTCTGCCAGGCCAAGAGGATGCCTTGTCGGATCTGTGCAGAGGCACAGTGTCCGAGACTGGGAGTTCCAAGGCTGCAAGGTCACACCCTAGCAGTTCCAAGGCCGCAAAGTCAGACGCTGGCAGTTCCAAGGCTGAAGAGTTTGGAGGCCAGGGGCTCCGAGGTCAGAAGCTGCAAGATCAGACTTACTTTGTAAACTATAGGTCACCTCTTCAGAACTCTTCTCCTCCCCACTCTATTTACATTGAAGGCCTCTCTAAAGCCCTAGTTGTTTGATTTGACAGTGTGCTTTTCTTAGCACAGGTTCAAGTGAAGCTAATCCCACTGAACCTGTCGTCTTCTACTCCAATAGTGGTGCAAATGTCTCAGGAACTGAAACCCAATCCTATCTCACCAATCTTTGAATCTTGCATTTAACTCTTTGACTCTAATAAACTTATGCCAGTTTGCCTGTGGTGCAGTAATAATTAGGAGATGATTACCTTGGAGCTTCTAATTTTTAATTAGCTCTTAACTGTGCAAATTCTTTCAGCAGAATCTCCTTTCTAGTCCTACCAAGATACTGTTGTAATGTCACTATAAAACCACTCTTAAGTTCAGCTTTGTATAATAGAACTGGTTTGGAACCTCCATGTATATCTCAAATTATTTTTTTCTCCCACATGAACCCCTCTGGAAGAGAAATAGTAACATCAGGCAGCATCAATGCCTGACTTGCTGCTATCTCTCTCAATATCTTTAGTTGTTTATCTTAGAATCAATACATCATAGAAACAGTTCTTTCGGTCCACCATTTCTATGCTCACCAACAAACACCAAACTACGTTAATCCCATTTATCTGCAATTGGTCCATCGCCTACAGTGCCCTGGCTTTCTTGATTTAGGTGCTGAGAATCTGAAAGGTCTGAAAGATGTAAATCACCTAGACTTGATGGACTACACCTCAGGATTCTGAACGAGATAGCTGAGGAGACTGTGGAGGCATTGGTGGTGATCTTTCAAGAATCACTGGAGTCAGGGAGGGTCCCAAAGGACTGGAAAATGGCTAATGTAACACCCCTACTTAAGAAGGGAAGGAGTCAGAAGACCAGGAAACTGTAGGCCAGTGATATTGACCTCAGTCAATGGTAAGATTTTATAGTCCATTATTAAGGTAAAATTGCACAGTACCTGGAAGTGCATGGTAAACTAGGGCTGACCCAGCACAGTTTCGTCAAGAGGAGGTCAAGCCTGACAAATCTGTTAGAATTCTTTGAGGAGGTAATGAGCAAGCTAGACAAAGGAGAGCCAGTGGATGTGAATTATTTGGATTTCTAGTAGACCTTTGACAAGGTGCTGCTAAATACGAAAATAGCTCATGATATTAGGGACATGGTAGTGGCATGGATAAAGTGATCAGCTGACTGGCAGTAGGCAGAGAGTGAGATAAAAGGTATCTTTTTCAGGATGGCAGCTGGTGACTATAGATTTCAACGGGGGCGAGTGTTGGAACCACAACTATTTACGTTTTACTTTAATATCTGTTTGAAGGAACTTCTGAACATCTGGAGACCGGAAGATTTGGGCTACTACTTCATGGTTAACTTCTACATTGGAACACAATTGGTTCCTAAACGCAGGTTCTTTTTGCAGAGCTTCTGAATCGCTGCCTGAGATACTGTGGTGTGACTAGTCCACTCTGTATGCATATGGAATATAAATTTTTGCGCTGTTGACCTGTTGATTGACCAGTTTATGACCATTGTTAAAAATATTAATCAACAAGTTGTCAACGTCTCTGTTAACATGAAAAATGATTTATTTTTCTGGGTAGTTGAGTGTTTTTATTATTAATGAGCCTTGTTTTCCATCGTATCCTGCTTTGCCATAAACAATATATTCCTAATGTCTTGACAGTAAGATTTGATAGTAAAGCTTAAATAATGGATATGGTGCTGTTACAATTCAAGTCCTTCTGTTTGGGTTGTCAATTTATAACACATGGTTGTTCACTTTGATTTGTGTGCCAACAAGCTGAGAGAGATTCCTACAGTTGCCATTGCCACTCGCTGGCCTTTGGTTCTTGCTTACTGGAGAGACTACAACTTGATTCCTTTTAGACAAAGTTCAAAGCTATTATTCCTCAAAAAATATATTTTTGTTGTCCAGCAAGTTTTTTAAAAAAAAAGACTCAGCCGCTTTGTTCTGTAAAACAATAAACTAAAGGCAAGCTTAGATTTAGTGTCTGGGTGGAGTCTCAGTCTGTCACAGTCAAAGAACTGCCATCTCTTTATTCCTTTGGGTATACCCCGATAGTGACAAATACCTGAATACTAAAGAGAGGCTGGATAAAATTTAATTTACAAATTTTACGTGATGGGTACCAGTAAAGCTTTAATATTGCTAAGAGTGTTGGCAAAGGCAGTTTTAAAAGTCATGATTATGTACAGCAGTCAAAAGAATTGCTTGCTTTGACTACTGTATGTTATTTTCCTTTAAACTTGATTTGTAACATTTAGCTTAATTCACCTTATTTTGTCCAGTGTTTTATTCTTCAGCTTACTAGATTCTGTTTATAACCTGCTTTGTGGCTACTTTGGTCGACGATTATATGACTGGGTTCTTTGAGGACCATACAGACGCAGTCTTATAAATCGAACAATATCTTTTACTTGTACAAGGGCTGGTTTTACAACTGACAGCAAGATAATGATACCCTAACTGTTAGTCTGATAAGGTTATAATACACATGTGACATTTTTACATATCTGAATAGATGCAAATTGTTCCATTTGGCAGTTGGATCAGATGATGGGTGCATGAGAAATCATCACAAAATTGTAACAAGATTTACAGAGAACTGAACGAACAAGATGTGGTTAATGAGATTACAATTTCAACCCATTAGCCCTTAGTTAACAGATATGCTCCCACAATTTTCAACATCTGTTTTCCAGAAATCTTACACAATGCGTTAATTTGGATTTTTTTTCCTTTCTTTCTTGTCCCTTTAATTTCTGCTCTGAAATGATATATGTCCACTGTGGTAAACCACCTTCTGGGAGCAAGTCTTGTTATATAATTCATCAGGATTACCTCTCTCACATGGGTCCCATTCAAGGTATCAGTCAACTGGACAGTCCGTGTCAGAATCTCAATGATCAAATTTCAAAATTTTTGAACAGAACCAGACCTTCTTCGTCAGCTCACACCTTTTAACATTCCTTTGCTGAAAGGAGGTCATAAAACTGACTTTGATGTCTCCTAAAAAAAAATCCCTTTTTACTTAAGAGATGTGATCCAATCAAATTAACCAATCCATCTATCCTGATAGGTTTTTAATCCTTGTTTCTCCAATTCATTTGAACACTTGCTAGCTGCCAATTTGAGGTATATGTGTCTACATGCATCATGAGGGATGGAGGTAGTGTGTGGGGTGGGACGGGGATGGAGAGTGATTTGAATCACTTTCTCTCAACTTACTGAGGCTTGATACTCTCAGATTTCAAGTATTAACCCTTCTAAGAATTGCAGCTGGGACCAGCCTAATTTCCTACACCATCTTTGAAGTGCAGTTGATTAGAATAGAATAGAATTAGCCTTATTGTCACATGTACTCAAATGAAAAGTTTATAAGTCACCACATTATAGCGCCATCTTAGGTACAAAGGTACCTAGGTACAGCTTCTTCGGCTACAAGATCTTAGAAGAATAGAGAAATAAAAAGTCCGGCATTGCAGAAATAAAAGTTCAGAATGTCTTCTAACCCAGACCCCGCTGGCACTTAGCCTCCAGTCTGCACCAGGCCTTGGTTCTAGGCTGTGCCAGGCTTCACCTCAAGGATCATGAGACTGGGAGATTGCGCTGGAATCACCTTGAGACCAGGAATCCACGCTGAGGCTGTCAGGCCGAGACACCACCGTGTATTGCCGGAATACCGCCACACTGGGCCGAGAGGACACCACACCACGCCGGGAGGCTGCCACGGGGGGGCCTGCCACGTCAGGCAAGGAGGACCCCTTGTTGTGTCTCCGCTGAGGCC
>JAHRHZ010000249.1:48939965-48958847 GCA_024137785.1 Ginglymostoma cirratum
CGGCCTTGAAACTGCTCGACCACGTCCTGAAGCAAACCAGGTACAAGCCTTTTCTGATGAAGGGTTTAGGCCCGAAACGTCAAGTTTTCCTGCTCCTATGATGCTGCTTGACCTGCTGTGTTCATCCAGCCCCATGCTTGTTATCTCCTTCAGTGTTAGCCATGGTTCAGTTATTAAGACTCACCTCTTAAGACTCAAGGCTCTAAATTCAAGTGCAGAAATCGAAGCTGATACTTCAAAGTGGTCCACAGGGAGGTGCAGGAATGAGACATTAAACTGAGGTCTCATCTTGTTCAAGTGTGTGCAAAATATCCAATGGCACCATTTTGAAGAAAAGTAAGTGGTTTATCCCCAGGATTAAGGCTGCTGTTTATCCCTCAATCAATATCACAAGGTCAGACTATCTAATCATTATCCCAATGAGGTTTTAGGAAGTTTCTGTGTATAACTGGGCTGCTGTATTTCCTATATATGACAGTCTGGAGGGAAATGGCCTGGATATCTTCAACATTCTGTCATCTGTGGAGTCCCATATCATTTAATAAAACATGAATGAATGCCACTCAGCACTACCTCAAACCCTCCCCCTCACAGCCCAAGTACTCCTCAATGTTGAACATAACTTGAAGGAAGTGACGCGACAAGGGCACAGAAAATTTTCTGAGTGTGGGACTTCAATCTCAATCATCAAAAAGTTGTTCGGCAGCATCACTACCTACTTAGCTGGTCGAGTGTTGAAGCTCATAACTACTCGACTCGATCTGGGGCAGGTGGTGAGGGAATCAATAAGAAGGATAAATATTCTTGACTTCATTTGCACCAAAATGCCTGTCAATAACAGTATCAGTATTACTGCACTGTCCTCATGGAAATGAAGTGCTGTCTTCACATTGAGGATATCCTCTATTGCATTGTGTGGCACCACCTTCTTTTTAAATGGGTTAGGTCTTGAACAGATCTAGCAACCCAAAACTGGGCAACCATGGTGGACTGGGGCCGCAGCAACAGTATTGGATTTGACTACAATCTGCACATTTAAGCCCAACATAACCTCCACTATGCCAATAACATCAAGCCAAGGATCCACCTTGGTTCAGTGAAGAATGCAGTAGGAAATGCCACGAGCATCACCGGAGATATCTAAAAATGAGGTGTCAACCTGGTGAAGCTACCAAAATTGACGACTTGCATGTCAAACAGATTAAGCAGCAAGTGATAGACAGAGCAAAGTGACCCCACAACCAATGGATCTGATCTGAGCACTGCAGTCCTGCCAGTCAGGAATGGTAGTGGACAATTGAACAGGTCACTTGAGAGAAGGCTCCACAAATATCCACAACACTCAATGGTGGGGGGGCTTAGCACATCATTTGCAATGGTTTTCAGTCAAAAGTGCCAAATGGATGACCCTTCTCAGCCTCCTGTGGAAGACACCAACATCACAGTAACCAGTCTTCAGCTACTTCAATTCATTCAACATGATATCAAGAGATGTCTAGATGCAAAGGCAATGGGCACTAATGATACTCCAGTAATAGTACTGAAGGCTTGTGCTCCAGAATGTGCCACACTCCTAGCCAAGTTGTTTCTGTATATCTCCAATACCGACATCTCCAAAGCAGCCTGAAAAATTGCCCTGCTACGTCTGATATACAAGATAGGACAAAGACAACCTGGCCAATTAGAACCCATCAATCTACTCTTGATCATAAAAAAAGTGATGAAAGGTGTCATCAACAGTGCTATCAGCAGCATTTTCTTAGCAATAAGCTGCTCACTGACACACAATTTACTATTTGCCAGGGTCACTCAGGGATGGCGGCAGGATAAGTTGCTCCATTTGGAGCTCCACTGTGTTCACCAGTTCCTTCTCCTTTTCTTTCCCTTCCTTTTTCTCTTCTTCTCGCTCCTCTCTGCAGCAATTCTAGACCCCACCCACCCTCCCCTCTTTTAACTACCTACCTAAGGAGTTGGGTCGCGACCCGGAACCGCCTGGCGGGAGCTGTACGTTCGGGCAGTGTCCTGCAGGATTGAGTGTGGGCTGGAGCAATGGTGGCGGATCAAGAATGGGCCAGTTTGGCAGCAGGAGCAGGCTGGTGAGGCAGCAGTCAGTGGTGAGAGCGGGCCTTTCGCATGGCAGCGGTGGCTTCCTGGTTGTCCTAGCGACTGGAGCGGTGCCTGCACCATTGGGGAGATGGGACTTGGGACTCTGAGAATCTGAGATCTGGACTTTTTTTTTGCTGATCTTTTGGCTGTGCTAAAGCTTTTGATTTTGTTTTTCATAACCAAGTGGGCCCCAGTGAATGGCAACTTTGTGCACTTTTCACTGTACTTACGTATTCCTATACTTAATTAATGTGACAAATAAATAAATAAATCTAAAATCAAACCTCATTCCAGCCTTGAATCAAGCATGGAAGAAAAGCGCTAAACTCTAATGATATGGTGAGAGTGACTACTGTTGACACATGAACTGACATTGGTTAAGTATGTTTACGATCGAGAGTAGATTGACGGGTTCTAAATGGCCAGGTTGTATTTGTCCTATCTTGTATATTGGACATAGCAGGGCAATTTTTCAGGCTGCTTTGGAGATGTCGGTAATGGGGATATACAGAAACAACTTGGCTAGGAGTGTGGCATATTCTGGAGCACAAGCCTTCAGTATTATTACTGGAGGTGCTCAGGCAAAATTAGCGTCAATGCAATTCGGGGGAAATCTCTAAACCAGTTGGAGACATACCTACCATAAAATATGGTTGTTAGGGGTCAGCCTAGAAATCCATCTGTTTCTTTCACAAATATATTTGTAATCCATGTCCAAATTTAGCAAGAGCTGGATGATAACCAGGCTTGGGCAGACAAGTGGCGAGTAACACTCATGCCATACAAATGTCAGGTAATGACTGTTGTCAAGACAGCATTTACCATTGTCCCTTGACTTTGAAAATTACTATTGCTAATCCCCAAACAGTAAACATCCTTGGTGGAGTGGGAGGGGGTTGGTGGGAGGTGTGTGGAGGGGGGTGGTGTGAATGGTGATGGTGGTGGGTGGAGGGTTACCATTGACCAGAAACTGAACTGGACTAGCTACATAAACACAAAGGCTACAAGAATAACTCAGAGACTACAATCCTGCTTGTGAGTAACTCGTCTTCTGTTATCCAAAATCCTGTCCACCATCTACAGGGCACAAATTAGCATTGAAATGGAATACTTTCCCCTTGCCTGGATGGGCACAGCTCCAACAACACTCAAGACGCCTCTCAACATACAGGCAGAGCAGCCCACTTGATTGGCACCACATCTACAAGCATTTACCCCCTTCACTACTGGTGCTCAGCAGCAGCAGCGTGTAGAATCCACAAGATGCACGGTAGAAATTCATTAAGGTTCCCTGGACAGCACCTTCAAAAACCATGATCACTGATCACTAGAAGGACAGCAACAGCAGATATATGGGAACACAACCACCTGCAAGATTCCCTCCAAGTTACTCACAACCTGACTTGGAAATATATTGCATTCGGTACTGCTGGGCCGTATCCTAGAACTCCCGTGCTAACAGTATTGTTGGTATGCCTACGGCAACTATACTGCAATGTTTGAAGAAAATAGTTCACCAATGCCACCTAAAGAGTAATTTGGGATCGGCAGTAAATGCTGACCAGCCCAGTTTAAAGCCTACCCTCTTTGAACGTGTCTTTTGAGTTACTGTTCGAAAGTACCACCCTGTATATTAGCTGGAAAATATTTTGATGTGCCCGAAGGTTATGAAAAGTGACGTATAAATTACATTTTCAGCTTAGAATTTTGCTTGGTCATCAGAATCAAAGAGAACAATCCATCAGGAATGCAGTTTCAGGGAGATGGTGCATGATCTGTAAAATAGAAAAACTTGGGAAACTGAGTGTCATATCACTGCTTCATGTTTTATTGTGTTCCTACTGTATTGGTATTAAAAGCAAAATTGAAAAAAATGTCAAGACTGCATGTCATGAAGATAAGACAAACTACTTTTATACCTTTGATTTGAACAACTCTAACTTTTCATTTTTCATGGCATTGAGAAAAGATAAGCCCTTTCCCATTCATACTGTCCTTCTTCCAAATCAATGAGAGTTTCTATAGTCATGCGGGGAAAGATGTACAGATACTGGAGACAGTCCAAAGAAGGTTTACTAGGTTGATCCCAGGCATGAAGAGAGTTGCTGAGTAGGTTGGGCTGATACTCATTGGAATTTAGGAGAATGAGAGGAGGTCTTATTGAAAGATCTCAGATTCTTGACTGGGTAAGTGCAGAGAGATTATTTTCCCTTGTGGGAGAGCCTAGCGCTAGATGGCATAATACCAGAGTAAGGAGTCACCCATTTAAAACGGTGATCAGGAAAACATTTTCTCTCACAGGATGGTGAATCCACAAAATTCTTTGCCAAAGAGGACTGTTGATATTGAGTCATTAAGTATATTTATGGTTCAGATAGATTTTTAAGGGAATCAAGTGCTATGAGGAAAAGGCAAGACGGAAGATTTGAGGATTATCAGATCAGCCGAGATCTTGTTGAATGGCAGACAGACTCAATGGGCCAAATAGCCTATATTTGTTCTTCCACCTTATGGTCTTATGTGTATAGTATCTTCAAAATAGGAAACTGTTTCATGGTATTTTATAAGAGTGTAATCAAATAAGAATTGACAACAAACTGAAAAAGATGTAAGATAAGTTGACAAAGGACCTTGACTTTGTCAAGTAGATAAGTTTTAAAACATGTCAAAGAGGAGAAAAGACAGGTAAAGAGGTAGAAACAAGGACTTCCAGAGTTTAGAACTTAGATGGTTGAAAGTATGATTGCCAACCCATGGGGTCAAATTGATTGGGATATGCAAGAGATTTGAGTTGGAGGAACGTGGAGCTTTTGAAGAGTTGGAAAGCTGAAGAAAGTTTATCAAGGACACAAAGGATACACAATGATCAACATTTACCTTGGAGGCATTTTTAGAGATTATGCAGATCAATGAGGTTATTAGGTTAGGATATCAAGGCAGAGCTTAGTATAAGACAACACAGTGTGGAGTTGGAGGAGGCCAGGCAGCATCAGAGGAGCAAGAAAGTTGACGTTTCTTATCGGGACCCTTCTTAAGCAATGGGAAGGAGGAGGGGAGCTGGGAAATAAATCGAGAGAGGAGGGGTGGAGCTGGAGAATGGGGATGGTGATAGGTGAGTGCAGGTAGGGAGTGGTGGGGATTGGTTAGTGGGATGGGTGGGGCAGATTGGTGGGAGAAAAGATGGACAGGTTGTGTCAGGTCGAGGAGGTGGAGATGAGAGGATGGGTTGGACATGGGATGAGGCTGGGGTGGGGTGATTTTAAAACTAGTGAATTCCATGTTTAGGCCTTCGGGCTGTAGGCTACCGAGGTGGAATATGAGGTATTGCTTCTCCAGTTTGCGGGTGGCATCATTGTGACACTGGAGGAGGCCCAGGATGAACATGTCACCGGGGGTTGGGAGGGGGAAGTAAAATGGTTCGCGATCGGACGGTGTTGTCATTTATCATGAACAGGGTGCAGATGCTCTATGAAACGGTCTCCGAGTCTACACTGGGTCTCACTGATGTAGAGGAGGCCACATCGGGAGCGGTGGATGCATTAGACAAGCTGATGGATGTGCAGGTGAACCTTGTCTAATGTGAAAGGTTAGTTTTGGGCCTTGATTGGAGGTGAGGAGGAGGTATAGGGGCAGGCGTAGCACTTCCTGCGGTTGCAGGGAAAGATGCCGGGGTTGGTGGGGTTAGTGGGGAATGTGGGGAGGATGAGGGAGTTGTGAAGAGAGCAGACTCTATGAAAGGCAGATAGGGATGGGGAGGGAAATATTTCTTTGGTCCTGGGGTCGGATTGTAGATGGTGGAAGTGGCGGAGAATGATATGCTGGATGCGGAGGTTGGTGGGGTGACATGTGAGGACAAGGGGGATTCTGTCTGCTTTTGTTGAGGGGGAGGGGTGTGAGGGCAGAAGTGCGGGAAGTGCAAGAGATACAGTTGAGGGTTTTTTTGACTACCGGAGGGGGTGATGTTGCAGTCCTTGAAATAGGAGGTCATCTGGGATGTTCGGGAGTGGAACGCTCCATCTTTGGAGCAGATGAGGTGGAGGAATTGGGAGTAGGGGATCGCATTCTTGCAGGAAGGTGGGTGAGAGGAGGTGTAGTCTAGGTAGCTGTGGGAGTCGATGGGCTTGAAATAGATGTCGGTTTTGAGGCGGTCACCAGAGATGGAGACAGACAGGTCCAGGAAGGAGAGGGAGGTATCAGATATGGTTCAGGTGAACTTGGGGTTGGGGTGGAAGGTGTTAGTAAAATGGATGAACTGTTGAAGCTCCTCGTGGGAGCAAGAGGCAGCGTTGACACAGTCATCGATGTAGCAGCGGAAGAGGTGGGGTACAGTGCCAATATAACAGTGGAAAAGGGACTGTTCCATATATCCTATGAAGAGACAGGCATAGCTTGGGCTCTTGCGGGTTCCCATGGCCACCCTCTTAGTCTGTAGGAAGTGGGAGGAGTTGAAGGAGAAGTTGTTAAGTGTAAGGACGAGTTTGGTTAAGCGGATGAGGGTGTCGATGGAGGGGGACTGGTTGGGCCTGCGGGAGAGGAAGAAGCAGAGGGCCTTTAGGCCATCCACGTGGGGGATACAAGTGTACAGGAATTGGACGTCCATCATGAATATGAAGTGTTGGGGCCAGGGAATTGGAAGTCTTGGAGGAGATGGAGGGCATGGGTTGTGTCCTGGATGTAGGTGGGGAATACCTGGACCAGGGGAAAAACAGAGTCAAGGTAAGTGGAGTTAAGTTTAGTATAAGCTCAAGTTTATAGAGGGTGCCAGGTATAACATGCATTTAATTAACTAAATATTTTAAAAATACACTATTCTGATTCTTACTAATGCAAAATGAATAGCTACTTCAGTAGAATTGAATGCTCTGTTGGCATAAAACAGCTTTCCTATTTATTCGCCATGAGTAAATGTTCTAATCGATCTGCTGATCATATTTCTTGTATAATACCCTTACATTCCAGTAAGTGTATCAAATATCATTAGGTTGATGGTTTCAAGTAACTAGAGATGATCTGCCCATTATTTAAATTGAAGAATAAATACGCTGTCTTTCTCCTTACCTCCACATCATTACCATTTCCAAATAAATACCTTAGCCAAATAACTGCATTACAAGTGTCACAGAAACCCTGGAGAAATGGAATAAACTCCTGTCTTATCAGTTGCAATTCCATCAACAGTACAGTTGGTTGATTAGGAGAACCCATTGAAGAAAGCCACTTTGATAGTCTGTCACTGATAAATGAGATGGCATTGTTTGGGTCAAGGTGATATCAGGTAGGCTGGGAAAGAAAGCACCATTTGCTCGAGCTGGCAACTGAGTGGTGGTACAAGAGCAAAAACCAATCATCCAGTCATCATTTAAAGTGTAGAGTTATTTTCAATAAAGGAATCAAGCTCTTAGAATTTTATCCTGATGGTAAAACTTGCGTTAAAATGCCAGAGGAAAGTTAAAAGCCATGCAGTTGAAAGGCTGAAAAGGAAAGGATTATCTTGGACTCCTGATTTTCAGCATGATGTAGTGACCCCTCCCAATGCATAGATGTTGACAGAAATTACCATGTATTGCTGAGGAGGGTTGTTGGCATTATGTTAACGCAACAAAGGAATTGCCACAGTAATTATTCTCTGGATCCCAATACAGATTTACTACTTGTATTACTGGACACTTGGTGCTGGGGTGTTGTCTCAGTTAACAGCAGTATCAGGAAAGATTTGGAGACAAAATTGGAGGCATGGGATAAATTGACTCAAAATAAAAAGGGGTCCTCAGAGGTTTAATTTAAAACATCAGATTAACTTACTGCCCAATAACACTTGATGAGGTCACTACAACAAGTCAACATCATATAGTGTTCAATTAGAACTAAGTAAATTAATTCCTCAATGGACTCAGTTCACTCGATCTAAATGAATGAATTCCTCTAAATATATGAGTTTGATCAGGAAATAATTCCTTGACTGAATCTGATTAATTCAGATGAAATTTGTTAAATCCTCATAGGCTTCTAATTAACTTATTAATAAGTTAGTTCAGTGAAGTCCCTCTTGTTCAAATTATTTTATAAAAATTCTTATTGTAATTGTATCTTAATTATTTTAACATTCTCCTTTTCAAGCTTTCCTAGTTGAGGCTGAAAGCCTCTCATCAATGTAGTTTTATGACGCCATATATGGTTTCATCTTCCGTTGTCACATGCACAAGCCACAGTTTGGTTGAGGAATAAACATTGATCAATATAATGCAATGTTCTTCTTCAAAGAGTACAAAGAATTATTTACATTTACCTAATGCCGGTAGAAGAGGTATTACTTTAATGTCTCATCAAAAAGTCAGCTGTGTTGGCACTGCAGAATCCCTATAGTGCTGCACTAATGTGCCAAATCAGGTTAAGATCTGGAGTGGGCTTTGAACACACAAACTCCTAATGCTTAAACAAGATGCATGAAATTCATTACATTTTAATAAAAGGAGATTAAATTATTTATTTAGAAACATTCCATTGAAATCACTTGTATTAATCTGTTTTTTTTAAATACAAGTGAAATACTTTGCTTGTTATCTGCTTGTTATCTACCCTGGTTTCTCTTACACTAGAGACAGGTTTCGGCTGTAGTCCCATGCCTAGTAAGACATTAGTTGGGAGTGTCCATAAATATTGCACAAAGGAACTTTACAGATAGAAAATAGAGAAAATGTTACTCCTTCAGTCTTTTATTATGTTCATGGGATGTGGATTTCTATGGCAGGATTTACCACCTATCTTAATTCTATTGCCTGAAAAATAATATTCATTTTGCACAATTGCCAGGTAATAATGATCTCCAATAACGACAATCATACTACACCCCTTGACATTCAATGGTGTTGCAATCACTGAACACTATCAACATTCTGGAAGTTACAATTAACCAGAAATTCAACTGGACTTGCCACATAAACATAGTGACTGCAAGAGCATGACAGATGCTAGGAATACTGCGGTGTGTAACTCACTCCTGGCTCTCCAAAGCCCGTTCACCATCTACAAAGCATAAGTCAGGAGTGTGATGGAATACTCCCAACTCGCCTGGATTGGTGCAACTCCAACAGCACTCAAGAAGCTCAACACCATCCAGGATAAAACAGCCCACTTCATTGACCCAACATCCACAAGCATTGCTCCCTCCACCACTGACACTCTAGTAGTAGAATGTACTATCTATATATGCACTGCAAAAATTTGTCCAAGATCCTTAGACAACAAACCCACAACCACTTCTATCCTCACTGCCCCTCTGAAGAGCAGCCCACCCCAACCCATTCCCCATGTCTAACCCACCTAATCTAAATATCCCTGGACCCTATGGGTAATTTAGCATGGCCAATCCACTTACCCTGCAGATCTTTGGACTGTGGGAGGAAACTGGAGCACCCAGAGAAAACCCACACAGACATGGGGAGTGTGCAAACTCCACACAGACAGTCACCTGAGGGCAGAATTGAACCTGCGTCCCTGGTGCTGTGAGGCAGCAGTGCTAACCACTGAGCTACCGTGCCACCCCTTGAACACTATATTGTTCTTTCTTCACTGTTGTTGGGTCAAAATCCTTGAACTTCCTCCCTATGGGAGTTTTGGGTCCGCACACAGATATAGGATGCAGCGGTTCAAGAAGCAGCTCACCACTCAAGGGCAGCTAGGGATGGGCAATAAATGCTGGCTCAGTCAGCAAAGTTCATATCTTACGAGGGAATTAAAAGAAAATACATGTTGTAGTTCTGTTCACAGAACTGACCCTGAGCTTTCAGTTGCCTGCCACACTTCAACACACCTCCATGCTCTCAGGCCAATATCCATGTCTCAGGCTTGCAGGTGTGTGCCAGTGAAGTTGAGTGCAATCTGGAAGAAGAGCACCTCATTTTCTGCTTGGAAATTCTGCAGCTTTCTGGACTTAATGTTGGGTTCAATACTTTTAATGTTTGAGCACCTTTTCCCTTGTCAATACCTCAACCCCCAAACACCAGGCCCTGTCACAATCAGCCCATCATCATTTAGTAGCTATTGATTCCCCCAAGTAGACCTTTACACATTCCTTTGTTGGCCCAACTGTTTTTCCCTCTCTCTCTGGACTCCATCTCCACTTAACATTTACTCCTCCCCCTACCCTTTCCCCATTTGCAGCATGTCTGCCAACCTTTTCCTCGCTAAAGTCAATTCAGAAGAAAGGTTACTGGACCCAAAACGTTAACTCTGCTTTGTCTCTGCAAATGGTGCCAGATCTGCTAAGTTTTATTCCAGCAATTTCTGTTTTTGCATCTCCTATCTCAGTCTGTCCAATGGCAATTTTAAATTACAAGCGGCAAGGACACAAACTCAAGCCCATGGGAGTCTCTACAAACAAGCAGTCACTCTAATCATGTTGCTGCAATATCTCCCTGCAGCCAAAATTAAGCTTAAATGTGTTGAGTGAGAAGCAGTCAGGAAGATCCAATGATCAACAAGTTATCTTGGCTGTTCATCTTTAAACACCCATCAAGTTTAGTTTACTGTTGCTGCCAGCTGTACAAGTGCCTTGTGTCAGCACAAAAACAAAATAAAATCAGCTTAAAATCACATTACATGGTTGTTTATGTGCAGAACGTTTATCTGTTATTTTGTGGCAACAAATCAATACCTTCTAATTCCAAGAAAGTAGCTTTATGCTCTACTCTCTGGCTCGTGTTATTCCTGCTGTGGGACCAATAAACACAGATTTCACAAATAAATAGAGTACACATGTAAAGCTCATTGCCATCAATGTAGATTAGACACATTACAAGTGGGATGCCTGTAATGTAGTTTCCTACTTCCAGTTCACCCGTTGCATAATGATGACTGCAATAGGCAGGAAAAATAATGGAATAGAATTTCTGCTTCGGGCGCAGTCAGAAAATTGAATGCAAATTGTACTGAAAGCTGCCCTAGTGACATTACGGTTTCGGTTTCCACTAAAACTCTTTTGCATAATTACATTTAACAATCTTTCTATAAAGCAGAACAATCAAGCAGAGTAACAGAATAAAGCCATTTATGTAAGAGTGCTATATTTTTTCTTCTCTTTTAGGTTGCGGATGATGCTAACTAGACCAACATTTGTTCTCCATCCCTAGTCACTCCTGAACTCTTCTTCAACTAGTGTGGTCCTTGGGGTTTAGGAACATGTAGGTGGTGGTGCTCCCACGTCTCCACTGCCCTTGTCCTTCTAAATGGTGGGGTCATAGTCATGGGTTCAGACAGTGCTGTGAAAAGACCCTGAGTAAATTGCTGCAGTGCATCTTGTAGATGGTTCACATTGTTGTCAGTGGTAGACGGAGTGAATATTGAAGGCAGTGAATGAGGTGCCAATCAAGCAAATTATTTTGTCTTGGATGATGTCAAACTTCTTGAGTTTGTCGGAGCTGAATGGCCTGAAAGTGGATTAATCACCTAGACTTGATGGACTACACCCCAGGGTTCTAAAGGAGATAGCTGAGGATATTGAAGAAGCATTTGTTGTGATCTTTCAGGAATCGCTGGAACCAGAATGGACCTTGAGGATTGGAAATTGGCTAATGTAACACCTTAATTTAAGAAGGAAGGGAAGCAGAGGACAGAAAATTATAGGCTGAATCAGAACAGTCCTAGAGGACTGGAAAATGGCTAAAGTCACACCCCAGTTTAAGAAGGGAGGTAAGCAGAAGGCAAGAAATTGTAGGCTGGTTAGCTTGACCTCAGTCATTGCTAAGATTTTAGAGTCCATTATTAAGGATAAAATTGTAGAGTATTTGGAAGTGCAAAATAAAATAGAACCGAGTCAGCACAGCTTTCATAATGAAGATGCCATGTCTGACAAATCTGTTAGAATTCTTTGAGGAGGTGACAAGAAAGTTAGACAAAGGAGAGCTG
This sequence comes from Ginglymostoma cirratum, assembly GCA_024137785.1. Lineage (NCBI taxonomy): Eukaryota > Metazoa > Chordata > Chondrichthyes > Orectolobiformes > Ginglymostomatidae > Ginglymostoma > Ginglymostoma cirratum. Next base: position 48,951,975 of record JAHRHZ010000249.1, read on the forward strand.
GTGGTCATGATTTATTTGGATTTCCAGCAGGCCTTTGACAAGGTGCCACACAGGACTATTAAGTTCAATTCTAGACATCACACTGGATTTAAGTGCGCTGGTTAGATTCACATGCGATTTGTGAGAATGGTTCTATAGATCAGGATTTTCATTTACGAAGGTAGATTGGAATATTTTTGACTGTTTTCCCTGCAGAAGAGAAAGCTGAGAGGAGATCTCATCGTAAATTCAAAATCAAGAGAGATCTGGATATTGTAAATGGGGAGAAATTATTCCACCTCATGAGAATAAGAGGGCATGACTTTAAAATAATTAGTAAAAGAAGCAAGTGACATAAGGAAAACTGGAATGAGTGGTTAGGATCTGGAATGCAGTGCCAGAGACTATGGTAGAGGCAGATTCAAAATGGAATTAGATGGTTATTTGAAAAGGGACAATGTTCAAACTTACAGGGAGAAGGCAAAAAGTTAGCACTTTCTGAGAGCTGGCATAAGCTTATTGGGCTGAATGGCCTCTTATATGTTGTAACAATTCAGTGATTCTGTGAATTGATGTGTTTATACAACACCATGACAATGCCCTTTAATGTCCCCAAATCTGATAAATAAGAATACTTTTTTTTGTGTTGCCTAGTTTCCAATAACATTAATTTGTACTCCAGTGGCATCTGTAACTTTGAAGAATAGATAAGTTCACACACCATGAGGCCTCTGGTTGCGTAGAATGTGTACCTGTCTGGGGTTACGTTGGACGATGTCCTAATTGTTCCCAAAGCTGGAATGATTGAATTGTAGTAAGGTTGTAATGTGCCTGTCACAAGAGTGTGAGAAAGTTTTGAAAAATAACTGATAAGAGGTTTTCACATTAGTATGATATGGGTCATTTTATGCCAACATCGGTGATAAACGAAATTAAAATGCTTGCAATCTTGATGGAACAATCCTTGAAATGACCGAGTGTGATATACACATACTGTATTTCACTCTTAACAAGGGGACTCTTCCACATGTTGAAGCAATAAAATCGTCTACTGTGACTTTCACATTTTTGTGAAGAGGTTTCACATTAGGTATGGGTTTACCTCTTGAGCTGGTTATGGTGTTGTGAATTGATGAGCGTTTCCATAACTTGGTCATATTTTCAAATGCTTTCCATTGATCATGATGGATCATGTCTTAATGAAACTGCTGAAGCTTCCTTGTCCATGACATTTGTACTTGACCTGGATGTGCAAACTGTGTCTGTGACTCTGACTCTGTCTCTGAGCCTCCTTCTCTGTGTAACTTCTTTGTATCTAACATGACGGATTCACTTTGAACTGCCAAGTTTGTCCAAGTTTAAATCACTGCTCTCCATGAGGCAATGTTCTCTAATTTGTTCAATTAAGGCCTTCTCAATTAATCAGTTAAGAGTTAGTTGGTTAGTAAGTGAACTACATCTACATGTAGAAGCCAAATTACCACAACAGTGTTCCATTTTATTTAATGGGTTCACTAGTTCCCTGGAATTTCTGGCAGAACGTATATTAGTCAATCATCATACCTTGGCCCAAAATACATTTTGAGAACACTTGTTGCATTATCAAATGTAGACTCATTTCCATTGAGCTTCTTGAATATTCGCTAGCCTTTTGCTCCAAGGCAATGGGTGAGAATCACCGCACATGGCAACTACATCTCCATAGTGAGCAAGAAAGTCTAGAATCCTGAAACCCACGGATGGCAACACAGGGGTAGATTCTAGAGAAGGAAGATACGATGTTGGAGTCAATATATTTGAACAGTTCTCCATCGTTCTTAGTGCTAGTTGTTATGTTATATTCCTGAGATATGCAGGGACGATACTCCAGTTTCTGTGACTACAGGAGGAAGTTTATTTAAAATGTTTGAAAATGTCTTCTCTCTTGCTAACAACAATTGGCCTTGGTTCAGCCCCCTTATGTTTAAGAGACTGCACTCAGGTTTAATTGATCTTCGCAGTGGGCAGTCAATGGTCAACAGACACATATAATCCAACACTGAGCAAAAGGCTATTTGATTACTACAGTGAGCAAGCCAACTGTATCTCATCCCAATATCTTCAGTATTTCTTTAGATAGGATCCAAGAAATACTACATTGTTCCAGCATAAACTGATCCTGTCCAGAATTTTAACCCCAAATGTTATTTTTGCAGCTTTCATACAACTAAAATGCTGGGTGTCTAGCTGTACCGAACTTGTTTCAAATTTTATAACCAGAGTTGAATTTCAGTCAATGTAAATTGAAACAGACGAATGGATGTTGCCACCTTTTTGCTTCATTGAATGGACGTTGTAGACAGGACAAAGAGAGGGCTTAACTTGACAGCATAAAACCTCCTACATTGTGGTCTACAAGTCTCGGATGTCATGTCGAACCTAACAATTATGGAGACATTGCATATGTAGATCAGAAAGCAGCTGTATATGTGGTAGGCTCTCCTATCAGAGTATCATGTTGATTAAGTGTATCCTGGGACATTGTGGGAAGTTAGGGAAGAAATTGCGGGGTCCCCAGCAGAAATATTTGTATTATCCACAGCCACCGGGGAGATGCCAGAGGACTAGACGGTGGCTAATGTTGTGCCTTTATTTACAAAAGATTGTAAGAAGAAACTTCGGAACTTTAGACCTGTGGGTTTGACGTCAGTGGTGGGTAAGTTGTTGGAGGGGATTCTGACAGATAGGACTTACATGCTTTTGGAGAGGCAAAGACTTATTAGGGATTGGCAGCACATCTTTATGCATGTGAAATCATGTCTCACAAATTTGATTTAGATTTTTGAGTATGTAACCAAATGTGTTGATGAGGGCAGAGTTGTAGATGTCTGCATGGACTTTAGTAAAGCTTTTGACGAGGTTCCGCATAGTAGACTAATTAGTAAAGTTAGATCAAATGGGATTCGGGGGAGCTTGCCAATTGGATGCAGAATTGGCTTGACAGTAGGAGACAGAAGGTGGTGGTGAAGAATTGTTTTTTGGACTGGAGGCCTGTGACCAGTGGTGTTCAACAGAAATCGATGCTGGGTCCACGATTGTTTATTAGTTTTACGTAAATGATTTTGGTGAGAATTTAGGAGGCATGGTTAGTAAGTTTACAGATGACACCAAAATTGTTGGTATTGTTGACAGTAAAGAAGATTATCTAAGATTTCAAAGGGATCTTGATCAATTGAGCCAACGGGCTGAGGAGTGGCAGATGGAGTTTAATTTAAATAAACTTGACATTTCTATTTTGGTAAAATGAAGAGGGCAGGACTTAGACAGTTAGTGGTAGGGCCCTGGGTAGTGTTTCGAACAGACAAACCAAAGGGTTCAGGTACATAGTTCTTTGAAAGTTGCAGGTAGACAGGATGGTAAAGAAGGCATGTAGCCCACTTGCTTCCATTTCTCAGACTTTTGAGCAATGGAGTTGGAACGTCACGTTGAGGTTGTACAAGATGTTGGCGAGGCCATTTTTGTAGTACTGTGTAGACTTCTGGTCACCCTGCTATAGGAAGAATATTATTAAACTGGAGAGGGTTCAGAAGAGATTTGCCAGGATGTTGCCGGGAATGGAGGTTTTGAGTTATAAGGAAAGGCTGGATAGGCTGGGACATTTTCCCACTGGAAATTAGGAGGTTGAGGGTTGACCTAATGGAGGTTTACAAAATCATGAGGGGCATTGATAAGGTGAATAGTGAAGGTCTTTTCCCTTGAGTAGGTGAGTTCAAAGCTTGGGGGGGGGGGGGCGCGTATTTTAAGGTGACAGGAGAAAGATTTAAGAGGGCCCTAAGGGGCAACTTTTTCATTCAGAGGGTGGTTCATGTGTGAAATGAACAGCCAGAGGAAGTGGTATATTCAGATATAGTTAGAACATTTAAAAGGCATTTGGATAAGTACCCAAATAGGATAGAGTGATATGGGCCAAACATGAGGAAGTAGAACCTATTTAGTTTGGGAAACTTGATCGGCATGGGCGAGTTGGACCAAAGGGTCTGTTTCCATGCTATATGACTGTATGACTCTATGACTCTAGTAGCTTCCACGGGAACTTCAGCATATGTTTACTCAGACTGATTAAGTCACACGATATTGACATACCCACATCAAACATACAGGAGTTCGTCAAAACTTAAGGTGAATGTCTGGTTAATTAATGTACTTGACTTGAAACCAGATGCTATTACAATATGAATTTTCATATGACCCACTTGAAAGCAATTTGGTGGAGGTTCGTGGTAAAACAGTGATTTGGGAATATGAAGGCAGTAAATGATTGTATTTTACCTGCTCGAGCCTGAGGCATAAATATATGCAGCCACTGGGTGGCGCTACAAAACAAGAAATAATTCTGAATATTGCTACGTGCGAGAAATAAGAATCAAAGAACGGTATTTAATTTCACTAACATCCAGTGATTTTACAGTTTCTCAGCTGGAATTTTGGCACAACATAGATAATCAAATTTCCATATTCAATAAATGACTCAGGTTAGTGAGTTACCCCAAGTATATAGTTCACCTTCATCAGTATATGCCCACCAATGCCTTGACTTCAAAATTCTTACTCATGCTTAATTCCTCTCTCTATCTTTGGAATCTTTTCCAGCCTCACAGCCCTCTAGAATTCTGCATGCCTCTAACTCTGGCCTCTCATGAGTTCTTCACATCACTGCCACACCATGGGCTGTGTCTCTGCATTTAGGCTTCAGGCTCTGGAATTTCCTCCATATGTCACTTCACTTTTCCACTCTGAAGACCTTGCAAACCTGATTCTTTTACCAAGTTAACAGTCATAAGTCTTAAAGTCTCTTAACTTGCCTCAGCATTGGTTCTGCCCTGACTGCAATTTGACAGCATAGAAACTGGATGGAAATGAATAATAGTTGTAATTCATTCATATGATTCACATAATATTAGCCAGTACTTATCCACCTTTTTATTGAGGTTCCCCAGTCCATCTCACATCTCATACCCTGTAATTCCCTGTATTTAGGTTTCATGATCCTAGTCTTAGATTCAACTTCTTCACAATGAACAATCTTATAATTTTATGATCAATCATCCCCACTGGGCCCTGTACAACAATATAGTTAATTAAACCATTCTCATTAACAATACCCAGTCTAGGATGGCCCACTCACTTGTTTGTTCCTCAACATGTTGGTCCAGGAAAAGCATCACTTATGCAATCTAGGAAACCTTCCTCCACAGTATTGTTATGAGTTTAGTTTATCCCATCTATGTGAAGATCAATGTCACCCATGATCATAGTAGTACTCCTATTGCACGCATCTCAAATCTCCTGTTTAATGTCATTGCAGTCCGAGGCCGAGAGACATCCCTCACCAATGTTTTCTGCCCCTGGTGTTCCTTATCTCCACCCAAACAGATTCCACATCATGATTTTATAAGTCAATATCTGAACTCATTATTGCATTGATTTTCTTCTTTTACTAACAGTGGTATCCCTCATTCCTTTTGCTATTTGTATGCCCTTTCTAAATAATGAATATCCCAGATGTTCAGTTCCATATTTGGTCACCCTGCAGCCATGTCTCTGCAGTTGCAATATATCATAACTGTCTATATCTATTTGCACTGTTCAATCATCTATCTTATTTCAAATGCCCTGCGTGTTAAAACACAAGGCCTTTAGTTGTTAATCTTAGCTTTACTTTGCACTATGCCTCCATTCGTTTTTCATCGTTTACGGTTTTCCAACTTTCCTTCTTCCTTATTTGTCTTTCGTTTCTATCCTTGTTTCTCCCTTCTCTGTCTTCCTGTTGAGGTTCCCATCCCACCACCATTCTAGTTTAAACATCCCCTATGGCACCAGCAAACAACCACTCCAACTCCTACCTCTGAGGATATTCGTCATGGTTTTACCCAGGCAAAACCTATCCTTTTGTACTGCTCCCATTTTCCCCAGAACTGGTCCCAATTTCCCAGTGATCTGAATGCCTCTCCCCTGTATCATTTCTTCGGCCACATATTCATCTGAAATATCCTGTTATTTCTATACTCACTAGATGTGGCATTTGCAGTAATCCTGAGATTACTAACTTTGAAGCCCTATATTTTAATTTACGTTCTAACTCCCTATATTCAGCTTGAAGAATCTTGTTCCTTTTTTTCCCAATGTTATTGATACCAATATGTACCACAACCGCCGACTTTTCATCGTCTCCTTTCAGAATGTCCTGCAGCCTCTCCGGATCTTGACGCTTCCCTTGGCACCAGGGAGGCATTATACCATTGACAGGGTTGTTTTAACCCTTTAATCCCTCTTTTAAACCAGATAAAATTCAGATTTTCATGTTTAAGTTTTTATTCATGCATTCACGGGAGGTGTTCCCATGAAAGATGGCAGACAACTCAAACTTTATGACAAAAATAATGGTTTTATACTAATTCTACAAATAACAAGTTTCCAATCAAACAGTTACACACTTATTCACTCACGTCTCTATCCAACAGTGTTCACATAGTTTACTTTCAAGGTTAGTACACATGTCTATATTACCCAGTCATAGCATAACATCTTCACAAACTGTTTGTTCATGCTTGTGTCTATGAGAAACTTTTCATCACTCTTTCCCTTTCACCTGGAGTCTTTTATGCAGCCATGGAAATGCCTGTCTGTTCTCTTTTTTAAAGGACCAAAATGATTATAGAAGTGAGCAATTTGCAGAAAAGGCTAGGAGTGTGTATCATGCAAGATGGCAAATAAATCATATCAGAGATAATAGGAACTGCAGATGCTGGAGAATCCGAGATAATAAGGTGTGGAGCTGGATGAACACAGCAGGCCAATCAGCATCATAGGAGCAGGAAAGCTTGATGTTTCGGGCCTAGACCCTTCATCAGAAAT
>JAHRHZ010000249.1:48959247-48999745 GCA_024137785.1 Ginglymostoma cirratum
TACTACTTAAGGTTCATTTGTTCTCACTTGCAACATACAAAAGCAATTTTTGGAAGAAAAAAAGGATGTTGTGCTATTACTTATGGAGTTGATGTCCCTTTGCAAGATCAACATTCAACTGAACCAAGCACCCAGATAGGTCAACAAAAAGCTCAAAATGTTTGATACCGTCCTAAAGCAAAATAGCTGCCTTAAACTTTCCCTCTTCCACTTGCATAGATGGCTGCAGTGTGTAATATCCGTAAGGTACATTGCAGGCACTTGTTACGGCATCATTGACAGTACCTCCCAAATTTTTCGCCCAGAAAACAAGGCAACAGAAATATAAGAACAACACTACCTCCAAGTTCCCCTTCAAATTATGCACCATTCTGGTTTGGAAAAATGTCAATGTTCCTTCATCAATGCTGGGTCAAATTCCTGGAGTTCCCACCACATTAACAAATTTCCAATAAATTGTTGTTCAAAGTGATCAGTGTTTTCAGTTCACAGTACCTTTATTTTTTTTAACATGTAGGTGTGATATTTTATTCGAGTCAAGGCTTCTGCACACCATTCACGCTGCTATTTGACTGTGCATAGGTATAACTTAGCAAAACCATTGCTTCCCAGTTTAAGTACCTTCACCATGCAAGTAATTGTTGTGCACAAAGGCTTTTCACTGCCACCTTACTAAGATGTAACACCATAAGATGGTAAAACGTAGGACCACAAATCGGCCACTCAGCCTATCAAGTTTGCTATGCCATTCAATAAGATCACGGCTGATCTAATAAACCTCATTTTTGACTTTTCCCCATAATTAAAAGTCTGTTTTTCTCAGCCTTGGATATACTTAATGACCCAGCATCAACATCCCCTTGCAGTATTGAATTCTACAGGTTCAGTCCCCTCTGAGATAAGAAAGTCCTCCTCGTCTCTGTCTTAATTGTATAACCCCTTATTCTGAGATTATGTCCTCTGATCCTAAACTCTCCCACAGGGGAACAACCACTCTACATCCTTAAGAATCATGTATGTTTCAATAAGGTCACCTCTCCTTCTTCTGAACTCTAATGAATACAGACCTAACCTATTCAATATCTCTTCATAAGGCAGACCTTCCATAGCTGGAATCAGCCTAATGAACCTTCTTCAGACTGCCTCCAATACCAATGTATCTTTCCTTAGATAAAGGGACCAAAACTGTTCACAGTATTCCAGCTGTAGTCCAACTGTGCCCTATATACTTTTACCAAAACCTTCCTTTTTTTATAAAATTGTGTTCCCTTCGAAATAAAGGCCAACATTCCATTGCCTTTCCTGTTTCTCACTGAACTTGGATGGTAACTTTTTGTGATGCATGCACAAAGATTATCAAATCCCTCAGTGCTTTCTGTAGTCTTTCCCCATTGAATTAATATTCAGCTGCTCTACTCTTTCAGACAAAATGGCCAAAATCCCACATTATATTCCACCTACCAGGTTTTTGCCCATTTACTCAACCTACCTTTATCCCTCTGCAGACTTCTTGCGTCATCCTCACCACCTGCCTTCTCACCTACTTTTGTGTCATCTGCAAACTTGGCTTCACTTTCCTCCGCCAAGTTATTAATATATATTACAAATAATTGTGGCCTCATTACCAATCACTGTGGCCTACCACTAGTTTTATGTTGCCATCTTGAACATGTGCCCTGTGCCAACACTATTCGTTTACCAATCTTCTTTGTATGCTAATATACTACCATGGGAGCCTTAACTTATTAAGTAGCCTAATGGATGATACCAGTAGTCTGATGTGTGGTACCATATGAAAGATCATCTGGAAACAAAAATAAATCACATCAACTGTGTCTTCTTAATTTATCCTGCTTGTTTCCTTTACAAAGATTGTTAGTAAATTTACTAGGTGTTATTTCCCATTCATGAAGCCATAATGACTCGACTCGATCATACATTATATTTCTAAATGATCTGCTCTTTTTTTCTTTATAACAGACTTTTAAGTTTTTCTCAACCATAAACATTAAACTAAATGGCTATAGTTACCTATTTTTGCATCCTTCCCTATTTAAATAAAAATGCTATAGTTGTGGGTTGGTCAAATTGGCTGAACCATAGCTAATGACATTTATTCCTGAAAAGTGTGAGGTGCATCATTTTGGGAGAATGAACAAAAAAAGGGGGTACACTTTGAATAATAGGATTCCAGGAAATACAGAGCATTTCTATAAGATTCTTGAAAGCAAAGGAACAGGCAGATAAAGTGGTTAAGAAGACATTATTATATACATGTTATTAGCCAAAACAAGAGCTAGGACATTATAATGGAGTTATATACATTACTTAGAACACAGCTACAGTACTGTGTGCAGGTCTGTTTACCAAACTGTAGAAAGGACGTGATTGCAATAGAGAGAGTGCAGAAGAGTTTCATGATAAAGCAACAAAGAGAAACAAGATAGGCAGGGATTGTTTCTCTTACAGTGAAGATCTGAGGTGGATCTAATTGAAGTGCATAAAATTCTGATAGGCATGTACAGAGTGGAGAGGGTGAAACCTTTCCCCTTAGTAGACGGGTCAATAGCCAGGGGCACAGTTTCAAGATTAGGAGATTTAGAGGAGATTTGAGGCAGAGTTCTTTTCACTCAGAGAGTAGTGGATATCTGACACTCACTGCCTAAAAGGGTGATAAAGACAGGAAACCATAAAGATATTTAAGAACTCTTTGGATGAGCACTTGAAATGCCATAAGATTCAAGGCTACAATCCAAGTCCAGGGAAATGCAATTAGAATGGATAGGTACTTGAAAACTGGCACAGACACGATGGGCCAAAAAGCCTCTTTCCTTGCTGTAACCGTTCTATGGCTCTAATCAAGGATAAGCAATAAATGTTATCTTACCAGCAATGCCCACACTCAATGAATGCATGTAAAATAAACAGTCATTACAGTATTTTAATTACATTTTCATTAATACAAATAAAACCAAATACATATAACCATTCTTTATTTATCTGAAGTCACAGACTTAGATTTTCACAACAGGAGCAAGCCTGACAAATATCAGAAAACAGAGTATTTTATTTCAATAATCTATTTTTCATATTTATGTGGGGTCAGAAAACATTCCGTCAAATTTACTTTGGCCAACACTTTGCATCTGGAAACAACTGAGTAAAGAGCAGTAGTTATTTAAAGTTCATTACTGAGATTCCACATTGCTTTAGAAAAAAACTGAGATCATGAATTCAGGTGAACTTCTGCCCTCCCTGAGGTTTAGTTCATGAAGTGACTGACAACTTGAGCCAGGGAGAAAAGAAAATTGAACAATTCCCCAAGGTAACACAACCATGTTACTCTGTTCTAGTCAGTTTGTCATTTGGACACCTTGGAGTTTGAGAAATATACTAGGAAAGATTTATGTTTCTAACTTTTGTAATAATCAAATTGAATAGCAGAGCAGACTTAATGGGCTAAGTAACCTACTTTTGCTCCATTGCCTTATGGTTTTATAACGATCATCTCATATAATGCTATTCAAAGCCTATTTTACACATCCTTTGTATCTATTTTGTTTGATAGTGACTTTGAAATCAAACATGCCAAATATGTAACACCAAATTAAGAGGGACAGCAATTATTGAGGACGACTGCATCAAATTACAGGAAAATGTTAATTAACTTGCAGAATGGGGAAAGATACATATAGGACTCAAAACATTAATTCTGTATCTATCTCCACAAATGCTGCCAGACCTGTCGAGTTTCTCCGGAGTTTACTTATTTTTTTTAATTTCAGATATCCAGCATCCACTGTATTTGCTATCTTTCGAGTGTTTAAATTCATTGCCACTTCTCTCTTGTGTAGGTGGTCTTTGAAGAAGTTCTGCTCTTGTCTTTTATGGGATTTCAGTTCTACTATTTCAGCTTATTCATTGTTCATTTCCCTCCAAGTTTTTGATAAATTCCTCACTAAAACGTGATTCGACAACCACGTTTAGGTCCTCAGTGACTGTCTCAGTATTCACTTTAACCTGCACAGATCCCGACTGAGGTTCCATCCTTCATGCTTCGAATCACCAAAGATGATACGTATCTCTAAGACATTCTATGCTTCTCAGACATTTGTTGCCACAGTGTCCTGAGATCCACATTCAGTGTCATTTACCATCACATGCACACTCTTGACCTCTCTCTCCTTCAACATCACCTCACACTGTCGCAGAGCTGTCCCAGTACCCAGTTCCATTTCATTTGTCATCTGATTCAATGCTCTAACAGTAAACCTTTTCTCTTCCTTTCAGGTATTGAAGAACACATCACTCCAGAAACTCACAGGCACCAACACCCCTCTGTGTTCTTGCTTCTCTCCCCTTCTCTCTGACTCGATCCCTTTTCTGATCTCAACCCATACCAGGTACTCACTGTATTGTCTGACCTTTTCCTCTCAGAGCGTGACGATCTCTGCTCAGCAAAGAATTTAGTTTCATTCCTTTACACCCCAGGCATGACATGGCATTTCACTCTTCTTCAGTTACCTTTCCCCAAGCCCATTTCTTTGGACAGGAATCCTGCCCAAGGGCCCTTTCACCCAACTCTAGTACTCCTCCTCTACCTGAAACTTTCTCTAACCTTTTTTTGGCACTTGATCTCTTCAATGAGAGCTGCTGTCTTAATTTCCCCACTTTAATGTGTCTCCCTCTAACTCCACTCTCTCAAATTTAACCCTGGCTTTGTTATGAAGCCTGCTGCCAAGGATGGTACTGTCTGGCATGCCAACCACTACTTGGCATTGACTGAGCACCAACTCTCAGACACTTCCTCCGATTTCCCCCTGCACCATGGCCCCACCACTGGACATCAAGCTGTTTCCAGGACTGTCACTGACCTCATCTCACACACAACAAAAACAGAAGTTGCTGGAAAAGCTCAGCAGGTCTGGCAGCATCTGTGAAGAAAAAAATCAGAGCTAATGTTTCGGGTCCTGTGACCCTTCCTCAGAACTGATAGCTAGGAAAATGTTGATTTATGTGCAGAAAATTGGGAGGGGAATGGCATAGTGAATAAACAATAAGATAAAGGATTGAGCCTAAAGAGAGAGAAGAGCAGTTGGATAGACAAAGGAGTTGCTAACAATCAGGCTGGGAGGGTGAATAGTTGTTAATGGGTTCTATTAGTTACTGACAACAGGTGGTGTGTAATGGCAGGCTATGTGGTAACAAGGCCTGGCCTGTGGGGTAGGGAGCTACGACATGGCAGGGTTTAGGCCCTAAAATTATTGAACTTGATATTGTGTTCGGAGGGCTGCAGAGTCCCCAGGTGGAAAATGAGGTGTTGTTCTTCCAGGATAACAAGCATGGGGCTGGATGAACACAGCAGGTCAAGCAGCATCATAGGAGTAGGAAAACTTGACGTTTCGGGCCAAACCCCTTCATCAGAAATGGGGGAGGGGAAGAGGGTTCTGAAATAAATAGGGAGAGAGGGGGAGGCGGATAGAGGATGGATAGAGGAGAGGATAGGTGCAGAGGAGGCAGACAAGTCAAAGAGGCGGGGATGGAGCCAGTAAAGGTGAGTGTAGGTAGAGGGGTAGGGAGGAGATAGGTCAGTCCAGGGAGGACGGACAGGTCAAGGGGACGGGATGATGTTAGTCGATAGGAGATGGGGGTGTGGCTTGAGGTGGGAGGAGGGGATAGGTAAGAGGGAAAACAGGTTAGGGAGGTGGAGATGAGCTGGGCTGGTTTTGGGATGCGGTTGGGGGAGGGGAGATTTTGAAGCTTGTGAAATCCTCTTCTTTCCTCTCATCTATCCCCTCATCCCACCTCAAGCCACACCCCCATCTCCTATCTACTAACATCATCCCGCCCTCTTGACCTGTCCGTCCTCCCTGGACTGACCTATCTCCTCCCTAGCCCCCTACCTACACTCACCTTTACTGGCTCCATCCCCGCCTCTTCGACTTGTCTGCCTCCTCTCCATCTATCCTCTCCTCTATCCATCCTCTATCCGCCTCCCCCTCTCTCCCTATTTATTTCAGAACCCTCTTCCCCTCCCCCATTTCTGATGAAGAGTCTAGGCCCGAAACGTCAAGTTTTTCTGCTCCTATGATGCTGCTTGACCTGCTGTGTTCATCCAGCCGCATGCTTGTTATCTCAGATTCTCCAGCATCTGCAGTACCTTTTATCTCTGTTGTTCTTCCAGCTTGTGTTGAGCTTTGCTGGAACACTGGCCACTTTAACCCCGTTCCCTGGCCAACATCTCTGTCTCAGGCTTGCTGCCGTTTTCCAGCGAAGCTCAACGCAAGCTGGAAGAACAACACTTCATCTTCCGCTTGGGGACCCTGCAGCCCTCCGGACTCAATATCGAGTTCAATAATTTTAGGGTCTAAACTCTCCATATCGTAGCCTCCTACCCAACACACTAGGCCTTGTTATCACATAGCCTACCATTCCACACCACCTATTCTTAGACACAAACAGTCCCCATTAACAGCTATTCACCCTCCCAGCCCAATCGTTATCAACTCCTTTGTCTATACAACTGCTTTTCTTTCTCTTCAGGCTCTATCTTATTGTTTACTCCCTACCCATCCCCCTCCCTATTTTCTGCATATAAACCAACATTTTCCTAGCTACCATCAGTTCTGAGGAAGGGTCACTGGACCCGAAATCATAATTCTGATTTTTTTCTTCGCAGATGCTGCCAGACCTGCTGTATCTTTCCAGCAATTTCTGTTCTTGTTCCTGATTTACAGCATCCACAGTTCTTTTTTTTTTTTACTGACCTTACCTCATCTGGAAATCTCTCCTCCACAGCTTCTCAACTCATACTCCCCAGTCCCATACAACCTTCTTCTGAAAATTCACAAACAGGATTGGCCTTGCAGACTCATTGTTTCTACACATACCTGGTCCTTTCAACTAATTTAGAGTCATAGAGTTACAGAGCATGGAGACAGTTCCTTTGCTCCAACTTTTCCATGCCAACCAGATATCCAGAATTAATATAGTCCTATTTGCCAGCATTTGGCTCGTATCCCACTAAACTCTTCCGATTCATATACCCATTGAGATGCCTTTTAAATGTTATAGTTTTACCAGCCTCCACCACTTTCATTCCAACACACACCACCCTCTGAATGAAAAGATTGTCCCTTAGGTCCCTTTTAAATCTTTTCCCTCTCACCCTAAACCTATGCCCTCAAGTTTTGGACTCCCCTATCTTGAGAAAAATGACTTTGGCTATTCACTTTGTCCATGCTCTTCATGATTTTATAAACTTCTATGTGGTTACTCCTCAGCCTCTGACACTCCAGGGAAAATAACCCCAGCCACTCTGCCTCTCCCTATAGCTCAAGCCCCCCCAAACGTTGCAACACCCTTGTAAATCTTTTCTGATCCCTTTCAAGTTTCACAACATCCTTCCGATAACAGAGAAATCAGAATGGAATGCAATACTCCAGTAGTGGCCTAACCAAAGTCCTGTGCAGCTGCAACATGACCTCCAAACTTCTATACTCAGTACATTGACCAATAAAGTTAAGCATACCAAACGCCTTCTTCACTACCCTGTCTACCTGTGACTCCACTTTCAACAAACTATGAACCTGCATTCCAAGGTCTCTTTATTCAGCAACACTCCCCAGGACCTTACCATTAAGTGTATAAGTCCTGCCCTGATCTGCCTTTCCAAAATGCAACAACTCACATTTCAATAAATTAAACTCCATCTGCCACTCCTTGGCCCATTGGCCCATCTGATCAAAGTCCATTGTCCTCTGAGGTAACATTCTTGTCTGTCTACCTCACCACTGGTTTTGGAGTCATCTGCTAGTTACTAGCCATATTTCCTATATTCACATCCAAATAATTTATATAAATGATAAAAAGCAATGAACTCAGCACCTGTCCTTATGGCACACCACTGGTTACAGGCCTCCAGTCTGAAAAGCAATGCTCCACCACAATCCTCTGTCTCCTACCTTCAAGTTAGTTCTGTATCCAAATGGCTAGTTCTCCCTGTATTTCACATGATCTAATCTTGTTAAACAGTACACCATGTGGACCCTTGTCAAACACCTTACAGAAGTCCATACAGACAATGTCCACTGCTCTGCCTTCATTAATCCTCTTTGTCATAGAACATAGAACAGTAGAGCACAGTGCAGGCCCTTCAGCCCACGATGTTGTGCCAACCTATTACCCTACTAAGATCAAACTACCCTGCATACCCTACATTTTTCTATCCTCCATGTGCTTATCCAAGAGTCACTTAAATGTCTCTAATGTATCTGAATCCACTACCACTGCCGGCAGCACATTTCACATGCCCACCACTCTCTGTGTACAGAACCTACCCCTGACATTGCCCCTGTATCTTCCTCCAATCACCTTAAGATTATGTCCCCTCGTAATAGTCATTTCTGTCCTGGGAAAAAGTCTCTGAGTATCCACTCTATTTATGCCTCTCATCATCTTGTACACCTCTATCAAGTCACCTCTTATCCTTCTTCGCTCCAATGAAAAAAGCCCTAGCTCCCTCAGCCTTTCCTCATAAGACCTGCCCTCCAGTCCAGGCAGCATCCTGGTAAATCTCCTCTGCACCTTCTCGAAAGCTTCCACATCTTTCCTATAATGAGGCGACCAGAACTGAACACAATATTCCAAGTGTGGTCTGACTAGGGTTTATAAAGCTGCAGCATAACCTCATGGCTCTTAAAATCAATTCCCCAACACACCGTACACCTTTACAACCCTATCAACTTGGGTGGCAACTTTGAGGGATCTATGGGCATGGACCCCAAGATCCCTCTGTTCCTCCACACTGCCAAGAGCCCTGCCATTAACCCTGTATTCTGCATTCAAATTCGACCTTCCAAAATGAATCACTTCACACTTTTCCGGGTTGAATTCCACTTGCCACTTCTTTCTCCAGCTCTGCATCCTGTTATCTTGTCACTTCTTCAAAAAACTTAACCAAGTTAGTGAGACACAATTTCCCACACACAAAGCCACATTGACTACCCCTCATCAGTCCTTGCCTTTCCAAACACATGCAAATCCTATCCCTCAGAATACCTCTTCCTATCTTGACTGTACTTTCTCCTCTTTCTTCAGTATCTTCCACTTATGGTTGTGATTCTTCGCATGCTTTACGTAAGTCCCACAATTCCAAGTTGTTTAGCCTCTACATACCCATCCCCAGTTAGGATGGTCTGAAGGATCTCCACTTCTTCCTTGAAAAGAATCCTCAACTGTCCTCATGCACCATTACCTTCCTTCATTTAGTTAAGCTTGTTTTCACTTTGAACATTTTTTTCCTTTAACTCATCTCAAAGCTAACATTTACACCTATTTTACACACCTACCACTCCTTTACCATCATTATCACTCTTTGCCTGGACATGTGAACCATATATTTCACTTGTTCCTCATCCCCTTCTGTTAATAGCATTAAAGAAAAACTCTTTCAGTTCTAAAGAGGACTCATATGGGTCTTGAAACATTCACTTTGTGTCTCCACGAATGCTGCCAGACTTAATGAGTTTCTCCAGCATGCTCTATTTTTACTGTAGCAAACATATCTCATGCACATTAGAAATATTCAGGGGGTGAGAGGTTAGATGTCATTCTACTGAGGACACATTATGTCACGTAACCCAACAAAGATGTTTGTGAAAAGTGAGTCTAGCAGCGTTCCCATGGCAACTTATTGGTTTGGACATACATGGTGTACTTAAAACTGAAGTCAATTGCACAGGTTGCTGAGTTTGTAAGTTTAATGAATACTGAATCACACAATAGTGGTAGATCTAGATCACTGTCCTATAGGGTGCAGTGCAAATCCCTCAGCACTCTCCTCTGATACAGTATCAATGCTTACTTGTGTCCCGTTAGATTGGTGTTTCTTGCAAATTGTCCTGACGACAGTAAGATAAAATGCTCCAACACAAACAGTAGTTAAGTTCTGTGCTACCAAACAGTTACTGGATAACAGTAGAGCAGGAAAACTTGACGTTTCGGGCCTAAACCCTTCATCAGAAACCCTTCATCATTTTCTGATGAAGGGTTTAGGCCCGAAACGTCAAGTTTTCCTGCTCCTATGATGCTGCTTGACCTGCTGTGTTCATTCAGCCCCATGCTCATTATCTCGGATTCTCCAGCATCTGCAGTACCTTTTATCACTGGATAACAGTAGTTAGCTATAATTACAGCATGGTTGGAAAGAGGCATTACATGGACCATGTACTCAATAGATTATAGCAACATAGCAATCATCAAGCCTACTTGTTTGCTGATTTGAATAATCCTGAATCTGCAAATAATTACGCTAACAACCAATCTATGAATTAAACAAACAACAGCAGATCCTGGAGATCTGAAAGGAACAAAATCGAAAATTGCTGTAGAAACTCAGCAGGTCTGGCAGCATCTGTGGAGAGAAAACAGTTAACATTTTAATTCAGTGACCCTTCTTCAGAACTAAAAGCAACTAGGAATAGATAACATTTAAGCTGATGATGGGGATTAGGGGGAAAGAGGGAGAAGATAGGTAGAGACAGAGCTCAGAGAGAAAGACAGAGAAAAAGGGATAAACAGACAAAGGGATAATGGACAACAAGTCAGTGAAGAAGAGAGGCTAAATAGGTAATATTGAGATGAGAAGTAATTAAAAATGTGTTGGCTGCAGCGAAAGAAACCCATTTCATGACAGGACTTGGTGTTATGGGGATGGGTAATGGGCAATGGGCACTGGGCAAGGTTCACGCTCAGAAATTGTTCAACTCAATGTTGAATCCTGAAGCTTGTAAGGTCCTAGGTGGAAGATGAGGTGTTGTTCCTCCTGCTAGCATTGAACTTCACTGGAGCATTGCAGCAGAAATTTTGGCATGGGAACACAGAAACACTCCCCATGTCCGGTTTCTTTCCGCTCGCATCCACATTTCTTCTGACAATTTTTAGCTGGATCGGAAATTTCCAGCTTGCAGACTCCAGCCATCGTCTTTTGATCATCATAGTGCCATCCCATTACACTTCCGTCCCCCATCAAGATGGCCTCAGAACCCTCCATTTCTTCTTGAAAGAAAGCCCATTCACCATCACCTTCCTCTGCCCGGCTGAACTCTTCTTCATTTTGAACAACTTCTCCTTTATTTGAGAACAAGAGAACATGAGGTCATGTACAACATCACACTTTTAAATGGCAATTGCAGCCAAAAAATTCTGAAAGGAACATCCCTGTAGCTGATTACTTTCAAGCTAAAAATTAAGTTAGTGAATGTTCTAAGTATTCAAGAATTTGTTAATATTACTATAGGTTCAATAGAAATGCACATTGAATTGTCAGTGCAGGCTTGGAGGGCCGAAGGGCCTGTTCCTACTGTAATTTTCTTTATTCTTTAGAAGCTGGATTAGGACAGCGGGTACATCTCCTAACATTGAACTGGTGGATAATGGATTTAAGTACCATTACAAGATTTGTTGGCCATTAAGGGACACAGCTACTCATGTAGGCAAGCTAGTGCCTGTATTAGTGACGAGGTCAGGCCCGATAAATGGGGATGGTCAGTGGACAGAAGGACATTTGGCTGGAAAATCATTTGCCAAATTCAAAAAGAACTGACAGTTAAAAGGAAAGAGTGATCAGCTAGTTCTGTGGCAGCCCCATGTCATGTGGGAAAAGTGAAACTGAAACAAATCCAAATGACCAATGAGGCTGTAATAGCTTGCACACATTTAAGTTATTTATTGTATGTGAAATCAAGAGCTTGATTTGTGAATTTTTTAACTATTGAATTTCAAACAATTGCATAAGCTGAAAAACAAATAAAGCACTCGATTACCTTCATCTGAATGTTCTGAATATTTTGAAGCATTATTTTTCTGAATTCCAGGACCCCAATTCTAAATAATTAATTGCTGTTCCTGTGGTTGTTAAGCATCAAAAGAGTAAAGGTCATTATTGATGCATCATGGGTTAGACTTATTGTGGAAACAGATGCCAAATAAGTTAAAGATACTATCTACAACTGTTCCAGAGGGGTTAACACAGAGCAGATCAAATGACCTGGGAAATCAAAACTCTTTTCATAGAACAAACAGGTGGTTTGAGCATGGATCATGTTGTCATGATGTCATAACTTAGGTGTCAAAGAATTGCTCGTTTCCCAGAGTTAAAGCTTGCAACTAATCCAGCAGTCTTTGAAATTTAACCAGTTTGCAGTAAAAAAATACCCTTCCCAGTTTTCTATTAAAAGATCCAATCGCTTATAAGGGACCCAATTTAACAGCAAAATTGTGTCAAATTGAACTTGTCAGTTTGGTGATCATTAGGGCCTGAGCAGTCGTTCTGTTTATTAGAAGGCCTCATTATTTCATGGCACAAGCTCTTTTTTTCTTTTAGCTCACGTCTAAATGTCAGCTATAATTAAACTTGAGTCATACTTGGTGGAGCTTAGGTAACTCTAATTAGATGTCCATCTCCAAAGTGGAAATATCTCACAAGGCATCCAAACTCTGTCATAACAGCAAAGTTTTCAAAATCCTAAATGGTATTCCAGTCATTAATCTTGAGTATTATGACAGGCTTTTCAACTTTTTTGAGCCTTTGCCTTCTTGGAGAGCTTACTGTTTTTCTTATAGTTAGGAATTTAAAGTGGAATCACTATTTAAAATGCTCCAGTGTTACAATTTGAAGGAAATAGCACTATGTATGGATTTAACTAGATCAGGAAATTATGTTTGCCATTTTTCAATGGATCTTTGGTTACATATGGGTGAGAGTGATAGATGTTTTTATTTTGTTAATTCCTGGGAAGAATTATAGAGTTGCTACGAAAGCTGACAAGATTCCCTTTCCCGTCCAAATAATTCAAACATCTCCTTTACTGATAGGATAGAGGTTACATCAAGCCAAGAGAGGATAAAATAAAAAAGTCACAGGGAGGTAGAACCACAGACTTACTAAGTGTGAATAGATAAAATGAACGCTGCACTTCATTGAGGAAAATGCATGCCCACTAAAGCTTACAAAAATAAGCGCTCAAGAAACATAGTATAGATAGAATAAGTACACAGTGATAAAAGCTAGATAGAAGCCCAAATCTGTACCTATGAGTGCTATTGGACTTCAGCCTGCAAACAATCCTTCAAGGTGGTGTTAGAAGAAAGCCAAAAAAAAATCAATCCTTGCAATTTTTCCTCAATAAATCCTTGCAAACTAAGCTTTGGCACAAAATGAATGTCTTCAAATGAAACAGGAATAAGAAGTATAATAAGAGAGTGAATCATTTAAGTGAAAGAGATGGTAACATAAGAGGTAATGTCACTAGACTAGTAATCTAGAGGCTGAAGCTAACATACTGTAGTAATGAGTTCAAACTGCACCATGGCAGTTGACCTGGATTTGGGTACAATGAACTAAAAATGATATCTGAAATTGTAAGCTAGTTACAGTTGATAGTCATAAAAGCCCATCTGGCTAATGAATATCATTCAGGGAAGGAAATTGGTCTGGTGTATCTGAGATTCCAGAGCCAAGCAATGTGATTGTCCTTTAAGAACAGTTAAGGGGAAAATTCAGAATGTGAAACAATGATGGCAACAAAAATAGTTAATAATATTTTGAATTCAAGGTCAGAGCAATTTTGGTTGTTTTTGCATGCAATACAAATGAATTTCTGCAAGCGTGCAAAAGAAGGTCATAGTCCTGCAAGTTCTGTTTATGTCAGCCACCTGAATTGGTGACAGAGCTGCCCTTAGCATTATGACAGTGCCCATAACACAAGTGCTGTTCAGGTATAGGATCAAGCATTCCAAGCTATGTCCGCAGTGGCCATACCCGTCTTAACACTCCAAAGTCAAGCCTTTCCAATGGAGGACCCCTACACAACTGCTGTCACCCACAGCAAGCTCCCCATTTAGGCCTAGGTAAAAACATAATTATAATTCAATCAGACCTCTTACTTTCATTTATTCATGAGAGAGGCAACTCAACTACTTAAATGTGATGAATAATTAAAATAGAGTGCAGTACAAATTGTAGGATAAGGCAGAATGCTCCAATTTAAAGATCATTCCTGCAGTTAGGTAGCATTGAAATCCTGCTTTTTGTTTGTGTTCCTTCTTGAAATACTTTTCTCTAACAAAAACAGGTATAATTGTGTGACACTCCCATTTGTAACTTATTCAGTCTCCAATTGATTTTTGAATACTTTCCAAAGTATTAAGCTTGTGGAGTCAGTGAACAAAGGACTATTATATCTTCTCATGCAGGCAGACAACTATTATAAACCCAGTGACGTGCTTTTTAAATCTAGTGAGGTTGGCTACCAATAGAGGACTAATATAATTCCGGACACGTACCCACAGCAGGCCCTGATAGGAACATCTACAAGTATCCAAACTGATGGACATAAAAAAATACCAGCACAACCTGCAGGCCAATGATCTAGAATTTCAGTTATGTGGTGAGATTGGAGAAGGTAGGATTGTTTTTATAGAAGAAATAAATGTTGAGAGAATATTTGAAAGCAGTGTCTGGATGTAGTAGATAAGGCGAACGTGTTCCTACTTGCAGAAGGATTGAGAATTACAATTAAGCTGGATTTTAGTTGGTGGGGCATGGTGGCTCAGTGGTTAGTGCTACCACCTCACAGTGCTAGAGAACCAGGTTCAATTCCAGCATTAGATGACTTGTCTGTATGGAATTTATACATTCTCCTCACATAAGTATGGGTTTCTGCTGGGTGCTCTGCTTTTCTCCCATAGCCTGCAGATTAAGTGAATCAGCTACGGTAAAATTGACCTGTAGTGTCCAGGGGATGTGCAGGCTATGTAATGGTAAGTGTGGAGTTACAGGATGAGGTTGGATGTTCTTCTGAGGGTCAGTGCAGTCTTGATGCGCTCAATGGCATCTTTCTACACTGAAGGGATTCTATATGATTTATGCCAAATGAACCATTTTGGTTGGAGGAAAAACATTCTCAAATCTGAGAGTGTGGTTGAGGCACAATGATTTGAGATTTTGAAAAGAATTTACATTTTTAAAAAATCTATTTTTAGGATCTGTGCATTGTTAGCTGGATCAGTATTTGTTGCCCATTGCTCGGAAGAGAAAAAATCCCTGAAGGGGCTACAGGTAAAAAGCAGAGGGTCTTGTGGTACAGTAGTATATTCCTACTTCTGAGGCAGGAGGCCCAGGTTCAAGTCCCACTTGCTCCAGAGGTGTGCAAGAACATCACTGAACATGTTGATTTAAATAAAAAGCCGAGGACTGGGACATAATGGGTCAAAAGGCTGCATTCTTCACTTGAACCATTCTATGGCTCCATAATAGGCAGAATTTGTGGAGAAAGAAACAGTGCTATTATCAGGTCAATTACGATTTGACAGAAGGGCTCCATTTGAATTGCATCACCGATAGTTTGTTTACAAAAGTAGTTGGCCCAGTGCAAGAGGAATATAATCCTGACATCCTACTGTGATCAAAAGTAAAATATTGCAATGAAAACAAAATCCTGATGTATCTGTGGAGAGTCAAAAAGAGTTAATATTTCAGGCTAATAACTTGGCCGGGCTTAATTCTTCCCAACACATCCAACTGAAAAACTTTGTCTACATGGGCATCCGCATGCAGTCTTAGAGCTGTTTTAGCGGTAAACCCAATGAAGAGTTAAATCTAAATCATAACATTTTCTACCAAATGGATGAACTCATCCTGAACTACAATAATTTCTGGTTTTGCCATTGTCTAAATGTACTTGAAAATTAATTTACCCAGGAATAATGCAGCAATAAACTTTCCCAACGTTGACTCAGAATTCCCTGCTTGTTACATACTGGAGAACGCTACATAAGCTAACAGTGATTATGGCTCCAAGCAGTGTTTTGCTAAATTCATCATATTTGTCACTGGTCACACATTTGTGTGCTCCAGTGGGTGGAATTTGGTCTCCAAATACTGTGCAAACATCCAGCAGGGAAGACAAGTATAGATAGTGACCACTGGATCAATGTTATTATTCTTGGTTCTGCATCAGCATGGCTGTGTTTAGGCCCCACTGCAGTCAGAAAAACACATGGCAGCCAGAGACTGGCAGGCAATATTGAATGGGCATTTAGGTGGTATGTAATGGATGTTGGTATAAGTCTACCACCAGCACAGCACTTTACCTAATGAGGCAATGCACATATTATCCCTCAAAACATTATCTGGGCGTGGATATTGTGGTGCTGAAACATTCAATTGACATTTATTGCAGTTAACTAATATGTACAAACAAGCTCAGAGAATGATGGAGAAACAGAAGTTCATTCTGAAGAAGAACCCAAGCTAATGCTTTGAGGAATAAAAACAGAAGTTGCTGGAAAAGCTCAACAAGTCTGGCAGCACCTGTGGAGAAAAATTGGAGTTAACGTTTCAGGTCGGGTGATCCTTCCTTAGATCTTCCTCAATTCTGGGGAAGGGGAAATGTTAACTGTGATTTTTCTTCACAGATGCTGCCAAACCAGAGTCCTGTCTGATTAGTCTTCAGGAATGAAGTCCATTCTACTGAACTCAAAACATTGACATTGTTTATTTTTCCATAGACTTCCTGAGTATCTCTAGCATTCCCTGTGGAAGTTTCAGATTTCCAGCATCTGCAGGATGTTTGCTTTTATTGTTCATAAATATTACATTCACGGGCACATAAGTGCCTGGACTATTAAATTAAAAGAGAACGTAGATGTTTCTAACCAAAAACTACGTTTCAAGTGTTCCGTGGTTAAGGTCATTGTTTTTATTTGTTAATGGACTCTGGGTATTGCTGGCTATACAAGCATTTATTTCCCATCCCTAATTACTCTGGAGAAGGTTGTGATGATCTGCCTTCTTCAACAATCGCAGTCCTTGGGGTCCACAATGCTACTAGAAAAGGGTTATAAGATTTTAACCTAGCAACAGTGAAGGAAGAGTGATATAGTTCCAAGTCAGGTTGGTATGTGACTCAGATGGGAACTTGTACGTGGTTGTGTACCTATGGAACTGCTACTCTTATTCTTCTCAATTGTATAGGTCACAGGTTTGGAACGTACTGTTGAAGGAGCCTTGGTGAATTACTTCTTTTTTATTTGCTCATGGGACATGGTTGTGGCTCACTAGATCAGCATTTATTTCTCATCACTAATTGCTCAGAAGACAGTGAAGAATCAACTCTGTTGCTGTAAACCATGTAAAGATGGTGGAAGTCTTTCCTAAAGGAAATTAGTGAACAGATTTAGTTTTTATGACATAGATTTTTACTGAATTTACATTTTACTCTCTGCAATGGTGGGATTTGAACTCATGTCCCCACAACATGAGTTATGCTATTCTGCATTTTGAGTCCATTGATATTACAATGACACCCCCACCTCCCTGACCACCTGTAGTAACAGTATTTAAATGACTGGTCCAATTTAGATTCTACACAGTTGTAGCCCCAGGATGTTTATAGGGCAGGATTCAGCAAAGGTTGAAAGTCAAGGGCAATGGTTAGATTCTCTCGTATTGGAGACAGTCATTGTGTGGGATAATTGTCATTTGCCATTTTTTAGCCTAAGACTGGTTTTATCTCAGCTTGCTGTACATAGACATGGACTGCTTCAGGATCTGAAGAGCCATGAATGATGCTGAACACTGTAAAGTCATCAGCTAATATTCCCACTTCTGACCTTATTTTGGAGAGAAGGTCATTGATAAAGCAGCTGTAGATGGTTGGACCATCAATACTATCCTGAGGACCTTCAGTAGAAATATCCAGAGCCTGATTGGTGTCCAACTACCATAACCATCTTCCTATCTGCCAGGTTTGACTCCAACCAGTGCAGAATTTTCCTCCAATTGTCTTGACTTCAGTTTTATTCAGGCTCTTTGACACCACACTTGGTCAAATGCTGCCTTGATATCAAGGACAGTAATTCTCACCTCATTTCTGGATCTTATCTCTTTTGCCCATGTCCTTGTCCAAGGCAGTAATGAGCTCAGCAGCTGAGTGGCCTGGGCTCTTTACAAATGCTACTTGACAACACTGTGGATAACTCCATTTTGCTGATGGTCCAGAATAGACTGA
The DNA here is from genome assembly GCA_024137785.1 of Ginglymostoma cirratum. Lineage (NCBI taxonomy): Eukaryota > Metazoa > Chordata > Chondrichthyes > Orectolobiformes > Ginglymostomatidae > Ginglymostoma > Ginglymostoma cirratum. The sequence goes on from JAHRHZ010000249.1 coordinate 48,977,322, forward strand.
TATCTACTGGTGGGTTCAATTTGTCCTGGTTTCTGTGCATGGGAAATACTCAAGCAATTTTCCATATTGCCAAGTAGAGATCAGCGTTGTAGCTGCGCTGAAACACTTTGAGACATGTAAACACTCACATGATGATACGGTAATGATCTCAAGAGCTTGTCTATTAAAGACACAATAAAAGTGAGACCATAACACAGCAAATGCTGGTGAATTCTGGGTCTCGGACCACCCCAGTAAAGTAGAGAGGTTACTCTGAAGACAAGAAGCATGAGAGAAGCCATTGGCCAATACCTCAATTATTATTTCCCAGTAGGAATCTAAAGAAAGTCAGTCTTGAATTTGGGCCTGTTTGGGACAGAATATAATTGATTGACTTAATAAATGATCTGGAAAATATTAATAATTTGTGTCCAGTATACAATAAACTATGTCTCTTGCTTTCAGTCACACATGGTGAAGTTCCAAAAGGAAGCAATCTTATTTCCGATTGATAAGTTCTGTTAGCCTTGAAAAGAACATGCCGGTAATAAACAAAATACCACAAATGTTGGATACCTGTTGGAGAGTAACAATAGATGGTTTTGTGCAGTTCTGTATATGAATTAGTTTTATTCCATGTAAAAGACAAAAAGTGCTGGAGTAAATCACAGATCTGACCACATCTGTAGAGAAAGAAATAGAGTTGACTGTTTCTAGTCCAATATAATTTCTTCTGCAAAGCGACTATTTCTCCAAAAAGATATTCAATCGGCCTCAAAATGCTAACTCCTCTCTCTCTCTACATAGATTTTGCCAAACCTGCTGAGTTTCTCCAGCACTTTTCTTTTTTACTACAGGGAGAAAGCTAGAATGTACACAAAGCTGTACTTAAGATACCAACACAATTTTAATGACTTTTCACCTTCCATACCACAATGCATTAAACTAACTAATGTTGATCTCCAATAGTTCCTAGCACTTTTACACCATAACAGCCAAACCAGCTGTCACAGGATCAAGCCAATATTTATTACTCAAGGGTCTGGGCCCTCTTGCGATGTAGAGTACTGTACCTACCCCTAAAACAGGTGGACTAGGTTCAAGTCCCACCTGCTCCAGAAGTGTGTAATAACATCTCTGAACTGGTTGATTAAAAAGATAGGTTAATCATAACAAATTACTTAAGGCTCTACTGGAAATTATCTCAGAACCATTGAATGTAACAGGAGAAATGGATTGCTTTTCTCATCTTGCTTTGCTGGATTGCCTTACTCTGACTCTATCTTCAATTAAGGCTCCTTGGCTAAATCAATGCAGATTCTTTTCTAAAGAGAGTTACTTCAGAGTCATCTGACTGATCATTTGAACATTGATTCATTTCCGTTAACAGATATCCAAAGTCCTGATCTGCATTGACAGTTAAGTACATCTCAGAACTAATGCTCCAGCACTAATTTTCCAACAGATGTTGCTGGATTGATTAATTTATAGATCTTAACCATGGTTTGACTCCAATCTTAATTGGCACTGATTACTTCACTTAGTCAATACTGCAGAATTAACCAATATATTGCCTACATAGGTATTCCAGGAGCATTTAAACTGGACTTTCTTCCTGGATTCAACAAGATTGACTAGCAATGGCTTGCATCCATAATAGATGTTTCAAGAATAATTAATGTTGTATTCCCAGTTCTTTGCCTCAGTAGATTTCTGGATATCATTATAGTACTTATTTTCATATAAATGAAAAATGCTGATTCTTTCATGGGCTGACTTCACTGTTAAAAAGATGGTGCAATATTTCTTTGCTAAAGAGTACTATTATACTTTTATGTTAGGTTTGCTCAGTCTATTTTACAGCTGCAAAAGAATCCTGCAGTAATTCATTGAAATTAACAAAGAAAATTACAGCACAGGAACAGGCCAATTGGCCCTCCAAGCCTGCACCAACATGCTGCCAATTGCAACTAAAACCCCCTACCCTTCCAGGAGCCGTATCCTTCTATTCCCATCCCATTCATGTATTTGTCAAGACACCCTTTAAAAGTCACTATCACATCTGCTTCCACTACCTCCCCTGGCAGCGAGTTCCAGGCACCCACCACCCTTTGTATATCACCTTTAAATCTTGCCCCTCACACCTTAAACCTATAGCCACTAGTCACAGCCCTCCGTCCAGAAACATACCCTTCCACTGCTACTCTCTGTCTCCTATAACCAAACCAGTTTTTTATCCATCTTGCAAGCTCACCTCTGACCCTGTGCAACTTTAACTTCTGTAGCAGCCTGCCATGAGGGGCCTTGTCAAAGGCCTAACTGAAGTCCATGTAGACAACATCCACTGCCATATCCTCATCGATCATCTTCGTCACTTCCTCAGAAAACTCAATCAAGTTAGTGAGACATGACCTGCCCTTCACAAAACCATGTTGCCTCTCTCTAATATGCCCACTGCTTTCGAGGTGGGAGTCAATCCTGTCTCGAAGAATCCTCTCCAATAATTTCCCTACCACTGACGGAAGGCTCACCGGCCTGTAATTAGCTGGATTATCCCTGCCACACTTAAACAAAGGAACAACATTGACTATTCTCCAATCGTCTGAGACATCCCCTGGAACCAGTGACGATACAAAGATTTCTTTCAATATCCCAGCCATTTCCTCCCTTGCCTCTCTCAGTTTTCTAGGGTATATCCCATCAGCCACTGGGGACTTCAGTACCTTAATGTTTTCAAAACTCCCAATGCCTCCTCCCTTTTGATCTCAATGTGACAAAAACTATCTACACACCTTTCCCCAGACTCATCATCCACCAAAGCCTTCTCTATGGTGAATACCTCGCCCATTTCCTCTGGCACCACAAATAAATTCCCTTCCCTATCCTTGATAGGTCAACCATCTCCCTGGCTACCCTCTTGCTCTTTATATATAAATAAAAAGCTTTGGGATTTTCCCTAACCCTGTTGGCTAAAGACTTTTCATGACCTCTTTTAGCCCTCCTGACTCCTTGCTTAAGTTTCTTTCGACTTTCCTTGTATTCCACCCTTGCTTCATGTGTTCCCAGGCTCCTCGCCTTGACAAATGCTTCCTTTTTCTTTTTTATTAGGCTCACAACATTTCCCGTTATCCAAGGTTCGCTAAACTTGCAAAACTTATCCTTCATCCTTCATCCTTAAAGGAAGATGCCGGTCCTGAGTTCCCAGCAATTTACACTTGAAAGCCTCCCACATACCATGTGTTGATTTGCCCTCAAACATCTACCTCCAATCTACATTCTTCAGTTCCTGCTTAATATTGTTGTAATTAGTCTTGCCCCAGTTTAGCACCTTCACCTGATAACTACACCTATCTGTATCCATCAGTACTTTAAAGCTTACTGAATTGTGATCACTGTTCCTGAGCTGCTCCCTTACTGAGACATCGACCGCCTGGCCAGGCTCATTCCCCAATACTAGGTCAGTCTGGCCCCTTTCCTAGTTATACTATCTACCTACTGTTTCAAGAAGCCCTCCTGGATGTTTCTCACAAATTCTGTCCCATCTGTGCCCCAATTACTAAGTGAGTCCCAGTAAATAGATGGGAAGTTAAAATCACCCATGGCAACAACCCTGTTACTTTTACATCTTGCCAAAACTTGCCTACATATCTACATATCTACGGAACATCTACATTCGGTTCGCACTAAACAATTGCACCTCCCAGTCGCGAACCATTTCAACTCTCCCTCCCATTTCTCAGACGACATGTCCATCCTGGGCCTCCTGCAGTGCCACAATGATGCCACCCAAAGGTTGCCAGAACAGCACCTCATATTTCGCTTGGGAACCCTGCAGCCCAATGGTATCAATGTGGACTTCACAAGCTTCAAAATCTCCCCTCCCCCAACCGCATCCCAAAACCAGCCCAGCTTGTCCCTGCCTCCCTAACCTGTCCTTCCTCCCACCTATCCCCTCCTCCCACCTCAAGCCCCACCCCCATCTCCGACTGACTAGCATCATCCCGCCTCCTTGACCTGTCCGTCCTCCCTGGACTGACCTATCCCCTCCCTAACTCCCCACCTACACTCACCTTTGCTGGATCCATCCCTGCCTCTTTGACCTGTCTGTCTCCTCTCCACCTATCTTCTCCTTTATCTATCTTCTATTTGCCTCCCCCTCTCTCCCTATTTGTTTCAGAACCCCCCCTCCCCTCCCCCATTGCTGAAGAAGGGTCTAGGCCCGAAACGTCAAGCTTTCCTGCTCCTCTGATGCTGCTTGGCCTGCTGTGTTCATCCAGCTCTACACCTTGTTATCTACATATCGGCTCTTCTATCTCCTGCTGGCTCTTGGGAAGCCTATAGTAAACCCCAAACATTGAGAATGCACCCTTCCTGTTCCTGACTTCCACCCAGATTGCCTTGCTGTATGAACCATCCGAGGTGTCCTCCCGCAGTACAGCTGTGATATTATCCTCAAAAAGCAGCGCACCTCCCCCACGCCTTTCTTTTCCCCTCTATCCCAGGTGAAACATGTATATCCTGGAACATTAAGCTGCCAATCCCGTCCCTCCCTTAACCAAGTCTCTGTAATAGCAATAACTTCATAGTTCCAAGTACTAATGCAAGATCTCCGTTAATCTGCCTTACCTGTTACACTTCCTGCATTGAAACAGATGCACTTCAGTCCACCAGACCCACTTTGATCAGCAACGACACCCTGCCTGCTCTTCCTCTGAGTCTAACTGGCCCTATTCTCTAATTCCCTTTCAGCCCATTCGCCTTTGCTTTCCTTCCCCCCCCGCCAAGCTAGTTTAAATCCTCCTGAGTGACACCAGCAAACCTCCCAGCCAGAATATTTGTGCCCCTCCAGTTTAGATGCAACCTGTCCGTCTTGTACAGGTCCCACCTGCCCCAGAAGAGATCCCAGTGGTCCAGATATCTGAAACCCTCCCTCCTACACCATCTGTTTAGCCAGGTATTGAGCTGTACTATTCTCCTGTTTCTAGCCTCACTGGCATGTGGCACAAGGAGTAATCCTGAGAGTATAACCTTGGAGTGCCTCCTTTTTGACTTTCTACCTAATTCCCTGAACTGCTGCTGCAGGACCTCATCTCTCATTCTACTTATGTCATAAGTACCAATACCAACCACAACCACTTGTTGATCACCCTCTCCCTTCAGAATGCTTTCTGCACATTCAAAGACATCCTGAACCCTGGCACTGGAACTATCATTTGACAATAGCCCCTCTGCAAACCACCTTCTGGAAGCTGTGACTGCACTGATGCAATTCCTCCCCACATCAGCCAATCAGCAGCACCACTCTGCTGCCCGCTTCCAAGCAAAGGTGTCATGATTATGACAAGATGTTACTGTGAATTTTAATAGTAATGCAAACTTCTACAATTTCTCCTCACATTCCAGTATTTATAAAATCACTTCAGCTCAACAAGTCCACACCGACCCTCAGAGCATCCCACCCAGACACATCCCTCTATAACCCACCTAATCTACATATCCCTAAGCATTATGGGCAATTTAGCATGGCCAATCCACCTAGCCTGCACAAATTCAGACTGTGGGAGGAAACCAGAGCAAACCCACACAGACACAAGGAGAACGTGCAAACTCCAGACAGACAGTTACCCAAGGCTGGAATTGAACCCGGGTACCTGGCATTGTGAGGCAGCAGTGCTAACCACTGAGCCACTGTGCCACTCTATATTCAGTTACATTCAGTTGTGTAAAATCTGAGGGAAATGCAGCAGTTGTTTTGGCCATTAACTGCATTAATGTACTTGCCGACTCCCGGCCTTGGACACTGGGCCACGGACTCAGTGCAGACCTGGCATGGCAGACTCTCAGCCCGGTGTGGCAGTCCGTCAGCACGGTGTGGCAGTCTCTTGACCTGGTGTGGCAGTCTCTCGGCCCAGCATGGCAGTCCGTCGGCCTGGCGTGGCAGTCTCTCGGCCCGGCGTGGCAGTCTCTTGACCCAACACGATGGTCTTTCAGTGTTATGTGACGGTCTCTCGGCTTAGCTTGGACTTCCGGTCTTGAGGTGGTTCCTCGAAGTGCAGCCCCACTATGGCTAAGCACATAAGGAAGACTTTAATGTTTCAACATTCAGGTTTATTTCTTTATTTTCTCCTTAAAACTAAGAAGGGCTGCAATGTATAACTTATAACCTTATTTTACACTATAATATAATTACTGCAATGTTTAACTTTTAATTTTGTTCTTTCTTTCTACCTTGTTCTTAAGATTCTGTACCTAGGCACTTATGCCTACGATGGTGTTCTGTGTGGCAAAATTATACACTTTTCATTGTATTCCTGTAACTTCGTACTTGAGAACACGTGACAATTAAATTAAAATCACAATCAAATCAAATCAAATCATACCTACTCTCTAAACAAATCAGACAACAATATTCCTTAAGATTCAAAAGAGATATTGCGCAATGAAAGAATTGTTCATAATTTTGGGATTTTTCTCCTCCCTTTAGAAAATATGAGTAAATGTATAGAACTGGTGCTAGCTAACTGACAATGAATGTTTGCTTCATGAACTGTTGGTGTGAATAACTTCACTAACTCCAACAATAAACTAAATGCACGTGTATCGGAAGTCACTTTTAACTTCCAAAACAAAAAAGATAGCATTTCCTAGGCTTCCCTCCCTGGTATTCAAGGTAAGAAAATGGATAGTAGAAAATCGAATCAGAGGGTAGCAGAGACATCACTGAGAGGAATTCTGGGAGACGACACTGCAATCACCAAGACTGGGGAGCGGATTGTGACAGGACACTCCCAGTGATCGACGTGAGGAAGAGCAGAGATGTCACTGAGAGGAATTCCAGGATATCGCTGTTTTAGATAGCACAGAAAGGGAAACAAAAGTGGGTGGGGGAGTTGCACTGCTGATTAGGAATCACATCACAGCTGTGTTTAAGGAGGATACATCAGAGGGATCTTGCAGTGAGGCATTATGGATGGAGCTCAAGAATAGGAAGGGTGAAATCACAATGTTAGGAGTTTTCTACAGACCTCCCTACAGCCGACAGGAGAAAGGGGAGCAGATATGTAGTCAGATACTGAAAAGGTGTGAAAAGAGCAGGGTAGTTGTGGTGGGTGACTTCAACTTTCCTCTTATTGACTGGGAATCCTTTAGAACCAGGGGCGCGGATGGAGAGCAACTTTTTAGAAGTATCCAGGGAGGCTTTTTGAGACAGTTTGTTGACAATCCAACCAGACAGGGGGCCATACTAGACTTGGAATTAGGGAATGAGGCAGGACAGGTGATTGATGTTTCATTAAGAGAGTATTTTGGGCTCAGTGACTGTCACTCCATAAGATTTTGACAAAGACAAGCGTGGCCCTTGGGTGAGAGTGCTTAATTGAGTAATGGTCAATTCCATCCAAATTACACAGGAATTGGGGAACATGGATTGGGAGCAATTATTTGAGGACAAATCTACATCTGGAATGTGGGAGGCTTTTAAAGACCAGTTGACTAAAGTGCAGGACATGCCCTGTCCCTGCAAAACTGAAGGATGGGAGTGGCAGGACTCAGGAACCATGGATGACAAGGAAAATTGTAAACTTAGTCAAAAGGAAAAAGGAAGCATATGATGGGTCTAGGCAGCTACAAACTGATGAAGCCCTTGAGGAGTATAGAGAAATTAGTAAGGAACTTAAACGCAGAATTAGGAAGGCTAAATGGGACCATGAAGTGCTGTTAACAAACAGGGTCAAGGTGAATCCCAAGGCTTTTTATGCTTATATTAGAAGAAAGAGGGTAGCAAGGGAAAGAGTAGGCTCAGTTAAGGACAACGGAGGGAAGTTATGCGAAGAGCCACAAGAAGAAGGAGAGAGATCAGTAATGAGTACTTTGTATCGGTATTCACCAAGGAGAAGTATATGACTGATATTGATGTCAGGTATGAGTTTGTGAATACTTTCGAGAATGTTGATATATTGAAGGAGGAAGTTTTGGGAATCCTAAAATGCATTAAAATAGACAATTCCCCAGGGCCAGATGAGTTCCATCCCAGGTTATTGCTAGATGCAAGGGAAGAAATAGCTGGGACATCAGCAGATATCTTCACATCCTCTTTTACTACTGGTGAGGTTCCAGAGGACTGGAGATTGGCCAAAGTTGTTCCCTTTACAGGTGAGCTTGACATCTGTGGTGCGGAAGCTCTTAGAGAAGATACTGAGGGACAAGATAAATGCACATTTGGAAGAAAATGGGCTAGTTAGTGACAGGCAGCATGGTTTTTCATGGAAGGTCATGTCTCACCAACCTGATTGAATGGCCTTTAGTAAGGCATTTTATAAAGTTCCACATGGCAGATTAATACAAAAACTAAAATCTCATGGGTTTTGGGGTAGGCTGGATAGACGAATGCAAAACTGGCTTGGTCATAGAAGACAGAGGGTATCAGTAGAAGGGTGTTTTTCAGAATGGAGATTGGTAACTAGTGGTGATCCACAGGGAGCAGTCTTAGGTACTCAGTTGTTTGTAGTACATATAAATGATCTGGAGGAAAATGTGGGCGGTCTGACTAGTAAGCTTGCAGACGACACGAAGATTGGTAGAGTTGCTGATAGTGCCGACAATTGTGAAAGGATACAACAGGATTTAGATAGATTGGCGACTTGGGCACAGAAATGACAGATGGAGTTTAACCCACACAAATGCAAGGTGATGCATTTAAGAGGGTCAAATTTAGGTGTGGATTATACTCCAGATAGCAGAATCCTTCGGAACAGTAACATGCAGAGGGATCTGGATGTAAAGGTCTACAGCTCCTAAAAGTGCAACACAGGTAGCCGAGGCGATTAAGAAAGTATATGGCATGCTTGTCTTCATTGCCCGGGGTGTGGAGTACATGAGTTGACAAACCATGTTGTAACTATATAAAACCCTTGTTAGGCCACGTTTGGAGTACTGTGTGCAGTTTTGGCAACCACATTACCAGAAGGACATTGAAGCTTTGGAGTGAGTGCAGAGAAGGTTCACCAGGATGTTGCTCAGTCTCAAGGGCATTGGCTATGAGGAAAGGTTAAAAAGACTGGGATTATTTTCACTGGAAAGATGGCAGCTGAGAGGAGACCTGATTGATGTCTATGTCTCATATGAGAGGCATAGATAGGGTGGATAGTCAGATGTTTTTTCCCAGGGTTGAAGTTTCAGTTACAAGGGGGCACAGTTTCAAGTTGAGAGGGAGAAAGTTTAAGGGAGATCTGTGCGGGAAGATTTTCATGCAGAAAATGGTAGGAACTGGAATATACTGCCAGAAAAGATGGTGGAAGTGGGTACGTTGGCAACATTTAAGAGGCATCTGGATGGTTACATGAATATGGAGGGAATAAAGGGATATAAGGGAAGATGGTTTGTGTTTTTAATTTATTAGGGTATGATGATCGACACAGGCTTGGAGGGTCGAAGGGCCTGTTCCTGTGCTACACTTCTCTTTGTTTCTTTTGTTCGAATGAAGTAATACAAAATAATTTTGAAGGGAAAACAATTGCACCAATTGTTTAAGTTAGGGGTGATGCAATTTATGGCTTTCTATGCATTAGCCCATGTCACTTTTATCAAAGAAAATTAGGTTCACATTGAAACAGATGTATTGAAGTTTATTAGTAATAACTATATACATGCCTACAATATCACAGATTCATATGCTGTTTGGGTTCAATGCTTATGGATGTCACTGTACATCACATGCACATAGTTGACTGGCTGAAGACATTACATTGTCTTTAAGGCGTAAAGAGAGTGCCTAGGAGTGATGCAGATACTTTCATGTGACAATGCCACATGTTGTTGGCCTGTCTGATCTCGAATCTTTTTTGATTTGTTCATTGGATGTGGTCATCACTGGCTAGGCTGCAAGTATTGCCCATCCCTAATTGTCCAGAGGATTGTTAAGACTCAACCAAATTCCAATTGAACTGGAGTCACATTGCAATCAGGTAAGAATGACAGATGTTCTTTCCTAACAGATATTAGTGAACCAGATGGGCTTTTACAATAATCGACAGTGGTTACATGGTCAGCACTGAGCCAGTTATCTATGCCAGATTTTTATTGGATTGCAATTTCACCACTGCAATGGTGGTCTTTCAAGCTCCTATGATGCTGCTTGACCTGCTGTGTTCATCCAGCCCCATGCTTGTTATCTCTATCTTCTGGATTGTAAGCTCAGTGCCATTACCAGTATGCTACTGCTCTCTTAAATCCATGCTGTATTAAAATAATCCTTCTTTTCCATTTAAAGTGTGGGAACACATTTTCTGGTAAACATGTACAAGGATGCAAATAGATACATTGAGTGATCTGTGTTCATATATTGTCTTAGTGGATGTATGACATGACTAGAGAAAGTTGTAATACAATCTTCACTCTTGTTGCTTCACTCTGCAGTGTGCTTTCTGTCATCACAGATGGATGCGTATCATTTGGTATAGATGTGCAGTAGCTTTCTGGCATGTTATCTTCAGTATCTAAGTCATGAATCCCATGAGACGGGTGATTGATGATATGCAGTCTGGATGTGTTGTCTATTTCTTTGCTGGACTTGAGAATTCCTCATTACAACATCATATAACCTAGGCTGGGCACAATTTGGTCTGAATGCATTTCCACTTACGGTATTGGTGTGAAAATACTGAACTCGTTTACGTTTTCTGGTTGTGATAATGGTCTCCATTTTCGTAGATCGTGCTTCTCTGTCATTTTCTTTGTTCTTTCCAACGATGCAATGTACACACACATGTTTGGGTGGTGAGAATATAGGAGAGAAGAATTTTGTGATCTGTCTTCCAAACATGAGAGTTTTCCGTAGGTGTAAGTCATTGCCTTGAGAAGTAGCACAAAAGTTTAATAAGACAATCTAAAATCTTGGCATGATGATTAACATTTAATGATCATGCATTTTACACTGAGGATGTTCAGCAAAATCATTTGACTGAGGGAAGTGAGAAAAGGAGGTAGCATGCTGAATACATATTTCCCGCATATGTCTTGGAAGGGAACTGTAGCTTACTGCAGACTGTTGTACAGAATTTATTGTGGTACACTGAACAAACTGAATGTGGCCAGCAATATGCCTCCTCGCTGTGTGAAAATTATCTTTTCTTTTCTCACATAACCCTTCCTTTGTTTGCACATCACTTTAAGTCTATGCCCACTCAATCTAGTTCCTTTTACAAGCAGGAACAGCTTCTTCTAATTGACTCTATCCAGTCTGCTGGTGATTTTGAAAACCTCTATCAAATTTCCTCTCAACCTTCGCTCCAAGTAGAAGAGTCTCAAATTCTTCAATCCATTGTCATAACTGAAGTTTCTTGTTCCTGGAACGGTTGTTGTAGATCACTTCTGCAATGTATTCACATCTCTGCTATTATGTAGCACCCACATCTGCACATAATACTTCAGCTGAGCTCTAACAAGTGTCATATATTCTTAAAGTGGGAGGAAGAGGTAGAGTACAATTGTGCTTTGGTTCAGTTTTGTAGTCTTTAGTTTTGTTTGTCGTGACAAACGTTGGGAATCTGTGATCAATTATACAAGAATCAAAATGCTCTATCATATTTACAAGGTAAAATTTCTGTTTTCTTTTCAGATTTCTGGTATCTGTAACCATTTTCTTCATTTAGGAGAATAATTTGATAGCTTACAATAATGCTACCAAATTGTTGTTTTAAATACGTGGAATCTTTTATGACTTTGAGTGAGGTGGGTAACAGCGAGCTGTGTAGCAGAATCAGGTGACCTCTGCAATGAGACCTTCCTCAAGATCTAGAGCAACTCACGCATTTTGTTTTATTTTTCACAGGCAGCTTGGCGTGATTCTCACTTGGTAGCAGCAAGTTGCCAATTGCCGGTCATATTGATTGTTCAAAATTTGTTAACAGATCAGCTCACACCTTTAATATTCAGCCTCCCATCATATCAAATCCACTAAATTAACATAACATCAGAAAAACTTGACAAAGAAACCAGAGTGAGCACCTGGCAGATTTTTGACAAGGCGCCCATATTGGAAAGAGGGCACCAACTTCTCAAGTCACACCCCATGGCCCTGACCACATGTACCCACACCCACAGACATTTTCACTTGACATGTGTGAACCTCTAATAACCGTTAAGGCATGCCCCCAATCAATTATAGGACATCTCCGCACTTCAGTGCAGGCCGCACTGGAAACTTTCTTGCCTTTTTGTGCTTTGCCCCTCAGATACAGACACCATGCTCATTCTACTGCTGTCTTGCTATGAATTTAGAAGAATCCCTACAGTGTGGGAACAGGCCCTTCAGCCCAACAAATCCACACTGACCCTTGGAGCATCCCACCCAGACCCATCCCCCTATAACCCACACACCCCTGAACACTATGGGCTCAGACACAAAGGCAGGAAGCTAGACATTGTTGACAGTGGGTCAAGTAGCATCCATGGAGAGAGAGCCCCCCAAATATAACATAAATGTTGTTCCCTCCACACTTCACTTTAGCTAGACTCGAAACGTTGGCTAGCTTTCTCCCCATGGATGCTGCCTGACCTGCTGTGATCTCCAGCATTTTCTGTTTTCAGTACAGATTCCAGCATCTGCAGTAATTTGCACCCAGCTTGTCACAGTTGTCAGCTGGCCTCAGTCATGTCTAACCTTCGTTCAGGATACTTCAGCAGAGTAATTTGCTTGCCTTCATCGGTCAGAGCATCGAGTACAGGAGTTGGGACTTAATGTTGCTGCTGGACAAGACATGGCCATGTTTGGAGTACTACATACACCCTGCTTTAGGAAGGATGTTACTAAACTGGAAAGGGTGCAAAAAAGATTCACAAGGATGCTACCAAGACTAGAAGGTTTGAGTTATAGGGAGAGGCTAGATAGGCTGTGTCTTTTATCCCTGAAGCGTAGGAGGCTGGGGGTGACCAGATAGAGGTTTATAAAATCATCACAGTCATGGATAAGGAATGTTGTATGACTGTATGACTCTAATCCAAGGGCATCCTCTGACACCAGTCCAGACACTACTTGGGGCAGTCAGAGTTAGGATCCTTTTCTCATAAAGGGTGAGGATCTGAATGACAAGTAGCACAAGTCTCAACTCTTTCTGCTCTAGAGTAAGCTGTTTTCTTCATAGAATGAGAGCAAGGCAGGTATTACAGGAGATGCAAGTGCTGACAGAGCTCTTATTATTGGTGCCAGGGGTGTTCCAGGCAAGTGACTAGGCAGCACATGAGGCATGCAGGGTTAGTGATGTTATGGGTTGACATGGATGAGAGTGAGTGGGCAAAGACATTGCAGGCAATAGTGAGAGTGTTAAAGCTTGAGCAATGGTGCAAGGTGGCAGAGATAACTTACACTCACTATCTGGACAGAAGATGATGGCAGTTCCATTGGCGCAGAGGAGAAGTTCATTGATCTTCTTGGTATTGATTGGCATTCCTCCAGACGCTGAGATTATTTTAACCCTGGTGGCAAAATTGGAGCGTGGTGGCATGGTCAGATGTTATGGCCTTCACCGCTGGTCCCAGGGGGAAGAGAATGTGCTCTCTTTGCAGCCCCCCATGCAGCAGGACTCTAGGTGCCTGCCCAGAAAGTGGGATAGTCATTTCCTGAGCTGCCCTGAACAGGGCAAAGGCAACAGCCAGGGAAGCTCCAGAGTGACTGTGTTTGTCCAGGTGCATAACTGTGTGGCATTTTAAAGGTAACATGGGTGCAAGAGAAACCAGTGAATTCTGGGATATCCACTGAATGGCAAATTGACCTGGGAGCAGCACATGATATATGCCAGAATCAGACATGAGGGATAGGACTTCGGTGGTGTGCTGGAGGACTTTAATGGGGAGAATTTTGTAACATGTTGCTAAAAAAAAACCCATAAAGCCTCATGGCGAAAAACCCCTCCAAATAACTGAACAAAACTTGGACTTGACCAAAATATGGGGAGGTTCATGCATTAGTTGATTTTTTTTTGTTTCTGTTCCAACTGTGAAATGGTAAAGATTATTTCATATAGTGTGTAGTTAAAGACCCATTCAAATTATCTGGAATTTTTTCCTTTATTCTGAAACATGGACAAAAGTGTTATTCAACAAAGTTTATAAGGCATTATATAAGTATTTATAACAGTAAATATGATCCATTAGCAGTTCAGAAATGTGATAATATATGAGGAGGTTTCTAGTCTACATAACTTTTGTTTTCTTTCATGGGTGGACACCAAGAGGTCAATTTGAAACCACATAAAACACTAGTCAGTTTGCATGAGAACGTTAAGATTGCCCTGTAGGCATTTGTTTCTTGACAAGACATTTCTTATAGTAATTATAGAGGGGTGACCTTGTCAGAAAAATAACTCTGAACCCATATGGAAAACTGAAACAAGACTTAGGAGGCCTGTCATCAATGTTTTGATGTAAGGTTACATCTGAAAGATGAACCTGCCCCTGATGATCAAACCTGCAGTGTTTTTTTTCAGAACTTTCTGAATTAACTTCAGATATCAGGGTTTGTCCTTTTTTTTGTTAAGTAATTTGGGGAAATTGAACAGAGACTCCTAAGTAAATCCCAGGATTACTTTTAGATTTTTTTAGTGTAACTTAAAAATCAGTTGGTCATCATTTACTGTTTATCACAGGGAGATTTCTTTCAGATCTACTTCAGGACTACAGTTGAATGTCAATGTGGTTTGATTTACATTTATTTCAGTACTATTCTTTGGTGAAAACAACAAATGCTGGAGATCACAGTGGGTGAGACAGCATCCATGGAGACACAGCAAGCTAACGTTTAAAGTATAATGACTCTTCATCAGAGCTGAAGTGAAGTGTGGAGGTAACAACATTTATGTTATATTTGCGGTGGTGGGGGGTTGTGGGGTTTGTGGGCTGTCGACTGCTGGTGTCGAAAAAATATTGCTAGTTCAGATTAAGTGATTGGAACGTGAGAATGGCAGAACAATGGTGTGTCTAGCTGCCCAACTTGAAAGAGCAGACAGTGCCAGTTGGGTGTGAGAAGAGGAGAGAGTACATGGTGACAGAGAATGTAACAAGTGAAGTTAAAAGAAAGGGAAGAAATGGGAAATGGTTCACAATTTGAAGGTGTTGAACTCAATATTAAGTCCAGAAGGCTGTAAAGCGCCCAGTCTGAAGATGAGAACCAAAAACAAAGAACAGAGAACAAAGAACAAAGAAAATTACAGCACAGGAACAGGCCCTTTGGCCCTCCAAGCCTGCACTGACATGCTGTCCATCACAACTAAAACCCCTTACAATTCCGGGGACTGTATCCCTCTATTCCCATCCCATTCATATATTTGTCAAGATGCCTATTATAAGTTACTATAGTATCTGCTTCCACTACCTCCACCGGCAGTGAGTTCCAGGCACCCACCACCCTCTGTGTAAAAAACTTGCCAAGTACATCACCTTTAAACCTTGCCCCTCGCACCTTAAACCTATGGCCCTTGGTAACTGACCCTTCCACCCTGGGAAAAAGCTTCTGACTGTCCACTCTGTCTATGCCCTTCATAATTTGTGGACCTCTACCAGGTCACCCCTCAACGCCTGTCATTCCAGTGAGAACAACCCAAGTTTCTCCAACCTCTCCTCATAGCTAATGTCCCCCATATCAGGCAACATCCTGGTAAATCTTTTCTGTACCATCTCCAAAGCCACCATATCCTTCTGGTACTATGGGGCCCAGAATTGAACACAACATTCCAAAAGCAGCCTAACTAAGGTTCTATAAAGCTGCAACATTACCTGCCAATTTTTAAACCCAATGTCTCGGCCAATGAAGGCAAGCATGCCATATGTCTTGTTGACTATCTTCTCCACCTGCATTGCCACTTCCAGTGACCTGTGTACCTGTACACCCAGATCCCTCTGCCTATCAGTACTCTTAAGGGTTCTGCCATTTCCTGTATATTTTCCATCTGGATTATACCTTCCAAAATGCATTACTTCATATCTTTCCAGATTAAACCCCATCTGCCATCTCTCTGCCCAAGTCACCTTCCGATCTATATCCTGCTGTATCCTTCGACAGTCCTCATCGTTATTCGCAATTCCACCAAGCCTTGCAACATCGGCAAACTTACTAATTAAACCAGTTACATTTTCTTCCAAATCATTTATATATATTACAAACAGCAAAGGTCCCAACACTGATCCCTGAGGAACACTACTAGTCACAGCCTTCCACTCAAAAACACACACTTCCACTGCTACCCTCTGTCTCCTATGACCGAGCCAATATTTTATCCATCTTGCAAGTTCACCTCTGACCCCATGCGACTTTACCTTCTGTATCAACCTGCTATGAGGGACCTTGTCAAAGGCCTTACTGAAGTCCATGTAGACAACATCCACTGCCCTACCCTCATCAATCATCTTCATCACTTCCTCAAAAAACTCAACCAAATTAGTGAGACACGACCTTCCCTTCACAAAACCATGTTGCCTCTCACTAATGCGTGCACTTATTTCCAGGTGGGAGTAAATCCCGTCTCGAAGAATCCTGTCCAATAATTTCCCTACCACCGACGTAAGGCTGTAATTAGTTGGATTATCCTTGCCACCCTTCTTAAGCAAAGGAACAACATTGACTATCTTCCAATCCTCTGGGACCTCCCCTGTAGCCAGTGAGGATACAAAGATTTCCCTCAAGGCCCAACAATTTCCTCCCTTGCCTCCCTCAGTATTCTGTGGTGTATCCCATCAGGCCCTGGGGACTTGACTACCTTAAAGTTTTTCCAAGACCCCCCAATTCCTCCTGCCTTTAGATCTCAACATGACCCAAACTATCTACCCACCCATCCCCAAACTCATCATCCACCGAGTCCTTCTCTATGGTGAATACTGATGTAAAGTATTCATTTAATACCTCGCCCAATTCCTCTGGCTCCACACATAAATACCCTTCCCTGTCCTTGTGTGGGCCAACCCTCTGCCTGGTGACCCTCTTGCTCTTTATATATAAATTAAAAGCTTTGGGATTTTCCTTAATCCGGTTGGCCAGTGATTTTTCATGACCCCTTTTAGCCCTCCTGACTACTTGCTTAAGTTTCTTTAGACTTTCCTTGTTTTCCACCCTTGCTTTGTGTGTTCCCAGCCTCCTAGCCTTGATAAATCCTTCCTTTTTCTTTTTGATTAGGCTCACAACGTCTCTCATTATCCAAGGTTCCCTAAACTTGCCATATTTATCCTTCATCCTTAAAGGAACGTGCCGATCCTGACATCCCAGCAACTTACACTTGAAAGCCTCCCACATACCTTCCTTTCCTAGTTGGACTATTTAAATACTGTTTCAAGAAATCCTCCTGGATGTTCTCACAAACTCTGTCCCATCTGTGCCCCAAGCACTAAGTGAGTCCCAGTTAATACATGGGAAGTAAAAACCACCCATGACAACAACACTGTTACTTTTACATCGTGCCAAAATCTGCCTACATATCTGCTCTTCTATCTCCCACTGGCTGCTGGGAGGCCTATAGTAAACCCCAAACATTGTCATTGCAACCTTCCAGGGTGACCTGTACCCATGTTGCCTTGCTGTATGAGCCATCCGAGGTGTCCTCCTACAGTACAACTGTGATATTATCCTTGAAAAGTAGTGCAACTCCCCCAACCCTTTTATTTCCCCCTCTATCCCGCCTGAAACATCTGTATCCTGGAACATTAAGCTGCCAATCCCGTCCCTCCCTTAACCAAGTCTCTGTAATAGCAACAACATCATAGTTCCAAGTACTAATCCATGTTCGAAGTTTATCTGTCTTACCTGTTACACTTCTTGCATTGAAACAGATGTACTTCAGTCCACCAGACCCACTTTGATCAGCAACCACACCCTGCCTGCTCGTACTCTGAGTCTTACTGGCCCTATTCTCTAATTCCCTTTCAGTCCATTCACCTTTGCTTTGCTTCCCACTCCCTGCCAAGCTAGTTTAAATCCTCCCGAGTGACACCAGCAAACCTCCCAGCCAGAATATTTGTGCCCCTCCAGTTTAGATACAACCCGTCCGTCTTGTACAGGTCCCACCTGCCCCAGAAGAGATCCCAATGGTCCCGATATCTGAAACCCTCCCTCCTACACCATTTGTTTCACCACATGTTGAGCTGTACTATCCTCCTATTTCTATCCTCACTGGCACGTGGCACAGGGAGTAATCCTGAGAATATAACCTTGGAGGTCCTGCACTTTAACTTTCTACCTAATTCCCTGAACTGCTGCTGCAGGACCTCGTCTCTCATCCTACCTATATCGTTTGTACCAATATGTACCACAACCTCTGGCAGTTCACCCTCTCCCTTCAGAATCCTTCTGCCCCTTGTGATGTTGTTCCTCCGGTTTGCGCTGTGATTCACCGGAGCACTGCAGCATGCCGAGGACTGGCAAGTGGGCATGCGAGCAGGACGCTGTGTTAAGATGACCAGTCACAGGTAGGTCGGGGTCATGCTTGTGCATGGGCCAAAGGTGTTCTGCAAAGCGTTCACCCAGTCCGCATTTGGTTTCTCCGATTTAGTGTAGGCCGCACTGGGTGTAGAGAATATAATACACAAGAATAGAGGTGATACAGGTGAAATGCTGCCTCACCTGGAATGACTGCTTAGGCCCTTGGATGGTGAGCAGAGAGAAGATTGAAGGGGCAGGTGTTGCACCTTCTGCAGTTACATTGGAAGGTGCAATGGAAGAGGTGGTGGCGTTGAGGGTAGTGGAATGGACAAGGGTGTCCTGGATTGTTCCCTGTGAAATGCAGATGGGGGAGTGAGAGGAAGATGTGTTTTTTGGTGGTGTTCTGTTGGAGTTGTCTGAAATAGTGGAGAATGATCCTTTGAATGCAAAGGCTGGTGGGATGAAAATTGAGGACAAGGGGAACCTGATCATGCTGTTGTGAGTGATGGGGAGGGGCAACGCCAGAAGCATAGGTGATAGGTCGGCTGCAGTTGAGGGCCCTGTCAATCACAGTGAATGGGAAACCACGGTTACGAAAGAAGGAAGCCATGTCAGCAGTGCTGTTTTGGAAGGTGGCATCATCCAAACAGATGTGACGTAGGCAAAGGAACTGGGAGAATGAGATGGAGTCCTTGCAGGACATGGGGTGTGAAGAACTGTGGTGAAGGTAGCTGTGGGAGTCAGTGGCTTTGTGGTGAATGGCAGTGGGCAGTTTTTTTTTCCTTGAAATGGAGGCAGAGAGGTCAAGGAAAGGAAGGGAAGTGTTAGAAATGGATGATGTGAAAGTTATAGAATGGTGGAAATTGGAGGCAAAATGAACAAACATTTGAATGTTCTGGCAGGAACGTGAGGCAGCACCAAGATAGTCGTTGTTGTACTGAGAATTGAGTTGTGGGAGGGGTCAGTGTAAGACTGGAACAAGGATTGTTCCACGTACCCCATAAAGCGGCAGACATAACTGGGAGCTGTACGTGTGCCCATAACCATTCCTTGGACTTGGCAGAAGTGAGTTAAATAAAAGGAGAAATTGTTCAGTGAGAGAACAAGTTCAGCCAAGCGGATGAGAGTGGTGATGGATGGGGAGTGTTCAGGCCTCTGGTCGAGGAGAAGCCAAGGCCTCTCAGACCAACCTATTGGGGAATGGAGTTGTAGAGGGATTGGGCATCCATGGTGAACAGGAAACAGTTAGGACCAGAGAACTGGAAATTGTCAATATGGTAGAGGGCATCAGAAGAATAGCGAATATAGGTGGGCAGGACCTGGACAAATAGAGAGAGGATGGAGTCAAGGTAGGAGGAAATGAGCTTGGTGGGGCAGGAACAGGTTGATATGATGGGCCTACTGAGGTAGTCTGGTTTGTGGACTTTGGGGAGGAGGTAGAAGTGGGCTGCCTGTGTTTGGGAGACTACGAGGTTGGAGGCAGGAGGGGTGGGGTGGGGAAGATCACCACAGGAAATTGAGTCGATCACAGTCCTGGCAACAATGGCTTGATGCTCAGATGTGGGACCATGGCCCAGGGTGTGATAGGAAGAAGTGTCCGAGAGTTAGTGTTGAGCCTCCACATGGTAAAGATCAGTGTGCCAGATTACAACACCTCCACCTTTGTCAGCGGGTTTGATAACAAAGTTCGGGTTGGACCTGAGAGAGTGAAGTGTGACAATTTCAGAAGCGGACAGGTTAGAGTGGGTGAGAGACCAGAGAAATTGAGTTGTTTGGTGTCACGTCAGGAGTTTTCAACAAAGGGATTGAGGGTGGGTAAGAAGCCAGAGGAAGAGGTCCAAATGGAGGATGAATATTGGAAGCGGGTGAAGGGATCAGTGGAATGGGGTGAGGGGGGGAATTCTGCCCAAAGAAGTGAGCGCAGAGATGGAAGCAGCTGAAAAACAGTTTAACATCAGGATGAGCCCACAATTCATTTAGGTGGGTGGTGTAAGCGTATGAAGATGAGTCCTTTGCTGAGGACAGTACGTTTAGCCTTTTTTGTTTTGATCACTTATCTTGACAGATGGTTGCACTCTGGTTTCTCAGAAAGTATAGCCTCAACCATTTTATCCAATTTTTTAAAATGGGAGTGCGGACAAATAACTTGAAAGGCAACTTTGTCTTATATCTTCAGCACATTTCATTATTAATGGACAATGTGAATTACCTTTTTACAAATGCAATGGCAATAGCATGCAAGGGAATGACTAACATAAGAAAGGAAATAAGGAAAGTATCTTCTTAAAATATTATAGCAAACCTAATTGATTAAAATTCACAAAGCATAACACCTTTCAGCTCTGAAGAAGAGTCATACCAGATTCAAAGCATTGAGATAACAAGGTGTAGAGCTGGATGAACACAAGAAGGATCACAACCCTGAAGAAGGGTCCAGACCCGAAACGTCAGCTTTCCTGCTCCTCTGATGCTGCTTGGCCTGTTGTGTTCATCCAGCTCTACACCTTGTTAGCTCAGATTCTCCAGCATCGGCAGCTCCTACTATCTCAGACTAAAAGCATTTTTTTTTCTGTTCCCCCCAGATGCTGCTGAGTTTTCTCCAGCATTCTCTGAGGTTGTTTCAGATTTTCAGCATCCATAAGTATTTTGCTTTTATGACATATTTGACTTAATTTTAATGTTGGGAATTCGAAGAATTTAAATTTTACAATGAATCGCTTTTAGTTCAGTCTGAATAATTAAGACATTTAGCTCCAGAAGGGCCAAAATGTAATCTTCAATTTAATGTAAATTAAGTGATGCCAGCTGAAATGATATGAGAGGTAATTCAGTTGTCTTCAATACCTAGAACCTGGAAAGAGAATGATTAAGCAGATTCTCTTCTAGAGCTTGTTCCTAGTTTTTTTTCATTCATTCACGCGACAAAGGCATCACTGGCTAGGCAGCATTTACTGCCCATGACTAAATGCCCAGGGGGCAGTTAAGAGTCAACCACACTGTTGTGCCTTTGGAGTCGCATGTTGGCCAGACCAGGTGAGGAGGGCACTTTCTCTCCCTAAACGACATTAGTGAACCACTTGGGTTTTTCCAACAATCGACAATGGATTCATGGTCATCATTGGACTCTAATTTCCAGAATTTTATTGAATTCAAATTCCACAAACTGCTGTGGTGGGATTTGAACCTGAGTCCCAGTACATTGTCTTGGTCTCTAGATTAACAGTTCAGCAATAAAATCTCTTGGCCATCACCTCCCCATATATAATCTGGGTATAAATTGGGTTCAGCTGATACCACTATTGGCTTATTTTGGAGTTTAAGCACACTCTGGTACAGTCTAAAGCAATTCTGAGATGCATCTTTCAGATGAGACATTGAACTATGGCTCATTCGAAGATAGATGTTAAAGATTCCTTTATAAAGATACCTTTGGGTGGCACAGTGGATAGCACTGCTGCCTCACAGTGCCAGGGGCCTGGGTTCAATTCCATCCTCAGGCAACTGTCCGTGTGGAGTTCGTACATTCTTCCCGTGTCTGCGTGGATTTCCTCCAGGTGCTCTGGTTTCCTCCCATAGCCCAAAGATGTGCAGGCTAGGTGGATTGGCCATACCAAATTGCCCATAGTGTTCAGGGTGCGTTATAGGGTTTGGGTGGGTGCTCTGAGGCAGTTGTGGACTTGTTGGGCCAAAGGGCCTGTTTCTCAACCGTAGGCATTCTATGATTCTTCTAAACCATATCAGTAAAAACAGATGGACAGTTTACCTTGATAACAAGCATGGGGCTGGATGAACACAGCAGGTCAAGCAGCATCATAGGAGCAGGAAAACTTGACGTTTCGGGCCTAAACCCTTCATCAGAAATGGGGGAGGGGAAGAGGGTTCTGAAATAAATAGGGAGAGAGGGGGAGGCGGATAGAGGATGGATAGAGGAGAGGATAGGTGGAGAGGAGGCAGACAGGTCGAAGAGGCGGGGATGGAGCCAGTAAAGGTGAGTGTAGGTAGGGGGGTAGGGAGGAGATAGGTCAGTCCAGGGAGGACGGACAGGTCA
>JAHRHZ010000249.1:49004745-49082777 GCA_024137785.1 Ginglymostoma cirratum
TGTAGGAAGTGGGAGGAATTGAAAGAAAAGTTGTTGAGGGTGAGGACGAGTTCGGCTAGGCGGATGAGGGTGTCGGTGGAGGTGGACAGTTTACCTTATCTGGTGTTTATGAAATCTTATCACACTGGTGTTGCATTTACATGTCTTAAGAACTGCACTTCCGAAATAATCCATTGGATGCCAAATGTTTTGGCTTGTCCTGCAGATATGAAACAGATATATAAAGGCCATTTTCCTTTCTCAGTGTCTGCCTGTAAAAGGTTTCTACACATGAACATCCATAGAGTCGTGGAGTCATACAGCACAGAAACAGACCCTTCAGTCCAACCAGTCCATACTGATCATAATCTCAAAGTAAACTGGATCAATCTGCCTGCGCTTGGCCCATATCTCTCCAAACGTTTCTAATTCATGTACTTATCCAAACGTCTTTTAAACATTGTAACTGTGCCCATATCCACCACCTCCTCTGGAAGTTCATTCCACACATGAAGCTCTGTGTAAAAATGTTGTCCCTCGTGTCTTTTTAAAATCTTTCTCCTTTCACCTTAAAAATATGTCCCCTAGTCTTGAAATCCCCCACCCTAGGGAAAAGACACCAGCCATTCACCTTATCCATATTCCTCATTATTTTATAAACCTCTACAAGGTCACCCTTCAACCTCCTATGGTCCAGTTAAAACTAAGTCACAGCCTATTCAGCTTTTCCATATAACTGAAATCCCCCCGTCATCCTAGTAACATCCTAGTAAATCTTTTCTGAAACAAAAACAAAAGTTGCTGGCAAAGATCAACAGGTCTGGCAGCAACTATGAAGAAAATATCAGAGTTAACATTTCGGGTCTGGTGACCCTTCTTCAGAACCACCAGACCCGAAACGTTAACTCTGATTTTTTCTTCATAGATGCTGCCAGACCTGCTGAGCTTTTCCAGCAACTTCTGCTTTTGTTCCTGATTTACAGCACCTGCAGTTCATTCGGTTTTTGATCAGAACTGCCTTCCTTTCACAAATATAAATGTTATTCTCCTATTACTTTAGTATTTCTTGCAAATTGTCCTGATGAATATAAAATGAAAAGCTTTGACAATGCTTTTTTTCCAGCTCATGTCCTGTACCTACAAAAGTGCTTCATTAAATCTTCTAATTGATCCTCATTTCTGAACAAACGTCATCATTGTTTAAGTGTACATAATTCATCAAATCACATCATTTTTAACTTTTTTTATTGAACAGAATAAACAAAGATGTAGTGATGACTGAAATCTCATCACAAATTACATTGAATTTGCAGTCATGCATATATTTCTCCATAGTCTAACATTAGAGTGAGATTTGGAACAGACTCTGCCCAGGTAATTTTGAAAGTGAGACTTTATGAACACTGATGCTTTCACATTGTTGCTTCACATTTTATTTTATTATTCATGGAACAGTACCTCAAAAGTGAATCAACACGCGGAGGAATGTGGCAAGAAACAAAAGAGTGCAGAACCTTAAAAAATATTCAATATAAATGGCACAATGAATATAAAATCCATTTAACTAGTGCAAACATTCTTAGTCATGCACAGATGATGAATAAAATCATATCCATAGTTTTGTAGGCTAACACATTTATAACATGTATAATCTGTACCCAAATAAAAAGATGTAGTTATTTTTCCTGTTGAATAAATCTTCTTTATATTCTTGGCAGAATTTCATCTTATAATCAAGCTGTGAGAACACCAGGAGCACTTTATCACAATATAATTTAGCAAATATAACATTCTTGTTCATAAAATTAAAGCAAATTGAAGAACTGCAGAGACTTAATCCTTAATCTTCAATCATTCTTCATTGTTAAACTCAGCAGAAAGGCATAACAAGGCTGAAGATTGGACAGTCACCTCACCACCCTCAGAAATAAATTCTTTAAGCTGCAAAATGACTCAAAGGATTTATTAATAGAAGATTGCATTCCTGGATTGCTTAGGCCCCTAGGGCTGTCTCAGGATTGTCTGTAGTGCGAGCAGATTATCACAGCAGGTTAAGGCCAGTCTGAGTAGCAAATGTCCTGATAGGACTGGCAGGGCTAGCTGCATATTCCTCTGTCATTGTGAGTGACGAGAACAGGTGTGATAACAGATTTTGCCTTTCCAACCCACACTGTGCCACAGGAGTCTTATCTAACAACCAGTACTGAGCATGAAGCACATTCCAATGCAGGCAAAACAAAAGAATGCAGCTAACATGTTATCACAAAGTTCATCTGAAATCTGACCCGCTCATGGAAAAACATTTTTCCAATACGAAGGTATATTTAGAATTAACTAAACACTTCCATTACAGTATTATTTAGTCATATGACTTAAAATCCTGGTTAAAAATCTGAGATTTGATGACTGAACTAGGATGAAGTGCAATCATACGAAAATATTTATAAATATCTGTTTGCATGATGCTATAGTTTAAACATATTTTAATTTGCACTGCCTGTGGCGAACTGGCTGTTGTGTTTGAAATCGTTACAAAAAACAAATCGTCCTGTAATAAACTTGACTGTCATCTGTTGTCATCTTAAGTGTGTACTTTATTTAAGCAACAGAGACACATGCCTGATACTGGAGTAACCTATAATGATATTCAGTAGCATTTTAACTAATCACTGATCAAATGATCGAAATAAAGCCAGCGCTAAACCTTCCTTTTGAGTCTAGAAAAGTAGAAGTGCTCTTCCAGGCCTCAGAAAAAGGAAAAACCCTGTTCTTGAAGACTCACCACACTTTGATCTTCCTAAGCTTGAGCCCAAAATTCAGCTTCCCACCATGTCCACTTTCTACCTGCTATTTTAATTGAGCTCTGGTAAGTGACTTCTGCGTTGCTTGTTCTTTGTATTCTGATAGCTAGCCAACTGCTTATTTCTGCTTGTTTCAGTTGAGCATGTGGTCAGTGAGGCATATTCAAGACCTTGGACCTAATTAAGAAATGTATCTGGTTTGTATTATGATGCTAAACATGAACAAAATATCACTGGAGTGTAATTCGTAATGGTAGTTTGGACAATTGCAAACACTTATTTTCAGTTTGCCATCACGTTTGAAGGTGTTGATTTATCCAGGGATATAATCTATAGTTGAGACCATTCCCAAATGGCTACGCTTTAAGTGTGAGGTGAAGCAGTGAGCGCATGAAGGCTATTTACCATAGCAACGTTTTAGCAGAACTCAGTTGTGTCTTCACCTAATATCCACAATTTATTTTTCCTGCAAAGCTTCTTGCCAGCACAGGTCAATATCAATTGCAAATTGCTGACAGAGTTTTGCATTGCCTTTGTTATTTCTAGACTTGATTATTCAATGGACTACTTTACCCTCCATAAACGTGAACTCCTCCAAGTTTCTGCTGTCCTCACTCTAACTGGTACACGTGCTGTTCACCTATTACAGGGTCCAGGATAGGGTTGGTGAAGATGATTTTAGTCCATACTCAGAGACCAATCAGATCAAAGTCATCTGCAATATGAGAGCAGCTGTTCTTCCAATCATCTCTCTGTCTCTCTCACTCACTCTCTCTCTCCTGCATTTGTTGCTGTCAGGCTTAGTATTGAATATGACGGAGAATCAGCCTTTGTGATTGGTGGAGCAGCTTGGAAGGTGGGTGACTGGTGAGTGAGTCCTGTGTTTGCCATCAACGCAGGTCCAAGCATTGAGGATTTTCAGGCATGGCTCTTGACCATGGTAATTGCTTTTGGTCAGATCTGGGAGTTGGTGGTGGTGTGGAAGCATGAAGCTGCAAGGGGTTGGTGCAGGAAGGGGAAAGAGGAAGAAGTCATGAGTGGAAGGCATGGATGGACTATCCTGCAATGGGTTGGGGAGGAATGAAGCGGGAGCAAAAGCAGAAACTGGAAAGGATACGGCTGAAAATAAGGTGCTTCAAGGGCTGAAAGTGGTAAAAGAGGAAGCTGCATGCTGTTGCGGGGGGAGGCAGAGGCTGCACAGTAGGTAGAAGGAATAAGAGAAGGCTGCAAGTAGCATAGTATAGAAGAAGGGGAAGCTGAATGGGAAGGTGGTAAAGAATGAAACTAGAAAGTGGGGAGAAGAAGGAGGCTCGACCTGTAAGTGGGCAGAAAAATGGCTGTAAAGTGGAAAGGGAAGAAGGAGGCTAGAAAATGGTGAGTAGTGAAGGATGTTCCAAAGGTGAGAGCTGTTTTAAATTTGTCAACAACAGAATACTCAACTACCTGGAAACCAGGAATATTTGAAAATACTGGGCTATTGAATTCCTGGAAAATGAATATGGAATTTCCAGCTCAAGGCTGCATAAGATCAAGAGCTAAAATTTGGGGAAAATGTAATGGATGCTATTGGAATCAACAATATGTTTAAACCTGCAATTGAGATCTGAGCTGCAGTAAACAGGGTTGTGACTGCATAGATAAAATGATCTATCTTTCTGCATGTGTGATAAAAATGCATTAGCTGTGACCTCTCTAGTCTGGACAATCTGTGTTTACAGTGATAACTTTTTTTGTGTAGGTGTGCCTGTCAGTTATTTCACAAAAAAATCTTTTGTTGCTAATTATTGCCTTGTACTAATTTAAATATTGTGGTGCTTAGTAAATTGATGCTTTCCTTGTACGTTGTGGCTTTAAATTTAATGAAGGGTTGACAACAGAGGCTATTAATGGAGTCTTCTGTGCGAGTCCAAATGCCCCATATGTCAGTTCCAATACAGAAGGTATTGTTACGGTGTGACCACATCACAGAATAAATGAGTCAATGTTAATGACAAAGGAGCCCCTGAAAACAAAGGCATAGCCTCTGAAAATTATAAAGGAGCACTTAAGGAAATCCAAAAAAGAGACCCTGGGGAGAATGAGCAAAATTTTTGTTGAGGTGGAAGAATTTTGGAAGAGATAAACAGGATCTCTTGAAGAAATGCTGCAAATGGCCTGGAAAATGAGAACACATCCCAGAAATTAAAGGACTTTATATACATATCGTTTACCTTGTGATTTAGGTTGAATTCAATTACACATGGTCCAGATATTTCCATACAGTGAGATACACATTCAGTCTAATGAGGCTGTTCATATGGATATCAGTGGAACATAAACTGCTGCAGGAATCCTATGCTCACAGATTTATACAAATAAAAGCAAATCCTTGGGAAGTGTTGTGGAACAGAGAGATCTAGGGGTTCAGGTACATAACTCTTTGAAGTTTGCATTGCATGTCGACGGAGTGGTTGATAATACATTCAGCATGCTTGCTTTCATTGCTCAGACCTTTGAGCACAGGTGCTGGGACATCATGTTGAGGTTGTACAGGATATTGGTGAGGCCTCTTCTGGAGTACCATGTCCCATTCTGGTCACCCTGTTGCAGAAAGGATATGGTTAAGCTGGAGAGGGTTCACAAAAGATTTAATAAAAACCCTTCTGAGGAAGGATCACCGGACCCGAAATGTCAACTTTGACTTTTTCTTCACAGAAGCTGTCGGACCTGCTGAGCTTTTCCAGCAACTTCTGTTTTTGAGGCAGTCCTGATTAGTTGGCAAAAAGGTGCTGATTGGTAGAGGTATTGTCAGGTGAATGAACTTACAAAGACACCTACGTAAGACTCCTGCTCGTTGACTACAGCTCCACCTTCAACAGCATTATACCCTCCAGACCGATCTCAAAACTGTGTGACCTCGGTCTCAGCTCTGCCCTCTGCAATTGGATCCTCAGCTTTCTGACCGACAGGCTGCAATTAGTGAGGATAGGTAACTGCACCTTCTCCACAGTAACACTCAACACTGGAGCCCCCCAAGAATGCGACCTCAGCCCCCTACTGTACTGTGTGTACACCTTCGACTGTGTTACCAAATTCTGAACAAACGCCATCTACAAGTTTGCTGATAAAACCATCGTAGTGGGATGGATATCTAACAACGACCAGTAAAAATACAGAAGGGAGATAGAGGGCTTGGTGACATGATGCAATGAAAACAATCTGTCTCTCAATGTCAGCAAAACTAAAGAATTGGTCATCGACTTCAGGAAAAAAGGAGGGGAACACGCCCCCATCTACATCATGGAACTGAGGTTGAGAAAGTGAAGAGCCTCAGTGACGATAACCGACGGCCTGTCCTGGACTTCGCACATAAATGCAACAGTCAGGAAGGCACAACAATGCCTCTTCTTCCTCAGGTGGCTCAGGAAATTTTGCATGTTCATAAGGTCCCTGACCAACTTCTACAGATGCTCCATTGAAAGCATACTGTCCTGGTGCATAACGGCCTGGCATGGCAACTACTCTGCCCAGGACCATAAGAAACTACCGAAGGTGGTGGGCACAGCCCAGACCATCACAGAAGCCAACCTTCCATCCATGGACTCTATTTACATGGCTCGCTGCCATGGAAAGGCGACTGACATCATCAAAGACCATCATACCCAGATAACAATTTCCTACAACCTCTTCCATCAGGCAGAAAATACAAAAGCCTGAACACATGCACGAGTAGGTTCAGGAACAGCTTCTTTCTGGCTGTTATCAGACGGTTGAATGGACTCTAGCCTCAAATAATGTAACCTGCAATGTAACCTGTATGCCTCTAAGTCTTTTTGATCTGTACATCCTTTGCTGACTGTGATTTGCCTGTACCACTCATAAACAATGCTTTTTCACTGTATTTCAGTGAATGTGACAATAAAATTAATCAATAAAATCAACCAATCATATAATTTTCTTCTTTTCACTCACGGGATGTGAGCATCACTGGCTGGGTCAGCATTTATTGTCCATATCACCTTGGGAAGGTGGAGGTAAGTTGTCTTTTTGAACCGCTGCATCTATTTGCTGTAGATAGAGCCACAATGCTGTTAAGGAAGGAGTATCAGCATTTTGCCTCATCAGCACCAAAGGAACAATGATGTATTTCCAAGTCAGGATGGTGAGTGGCTTGGAGGGAAACTTGCGGGTAGTGGTGATCCCATGCACCCACTGTGCTTCTCCGTCGAAGTGGTTTGTATCTACAAAAGGATCTACTTGCCATAGTGGAAGTTCATGAGGCTGACACAAGGGATAGCATGACTATCCTATGTGGAGAGATTTATTTGACTAAATTTGTATTCACTGGAGTTTAGAAGGATGAGAGGGAATCTGATTCAACCATAAAAAATTCAAAAAAGGCAGGACAGACGAGTTTCAGGAACACAATTTCAGAATATGAGATCGACTATTTAGAATTGAGATGAGGACAAATTTCTTCATTCAAAGGGTAGTGATCATTGGAATTCTCTACCACAGAAGGCTGTGACTGATTATATTCAAGAAATAGAGAGATAATGTCTAAACTGGAGAAGTGTCAAGGAGTAAGGAGAGAAAGCAGGACTATGGCATTAAGATGAAGGATTAACCATGATCCTGTTCAATGATGAAGCAGGCTTGAAGGGCCAAAAGTCCTACTCATAATCTGACTTTCTATATTCTTTGTTTGGAAGGTGCTGTATAAGGAGCTTTGGTGAATTTCTGCAGTGCATTTTGTAAATGGCGTACACTGCGTCTAACGTGCATTGGTGGAGGAAGGAGTGGATGTTTTTGGATGTAATACCAAAGAAACAGATAGCTCTGCCTGGATGGTGTCAGTCTTCTTCAATGCTATTGGAGCTGCACAGATCCAGGCAAACGGAGAGTATTCCATCACGTTTCTGACTTGAGTCTTGTAGGTAGTGTGCATTGGGGCATTGGGAGTAAGTTACTCTCTGCAGGATTCCTAATCTCTGACCTATTCTTGTAGGCACCATCTTTATATGGCTAGTACAGTTTTAACCAATGGTACCATAGAAGTACACCATACAGAAGTAAGAATCATACAGGTACGTCCCCAGAATGTTGATAATGAGGGATTCAGTGATGGAATGCCATTGCATATAATGGGCGAATGGTTAGATTCGTTCATATTGCATATGGTCATTGCTTGGCACCTCTGTGGTGTGATTGTCACTCGCCACTTGTCAACCCAAACCCAGATATTCTCCAATTTCTGCTGCATTTGGACATAGAATGATGCAGTGTCTGAGGAATCACAAATGTTGCACAATAATCAGTGAACATTCTGTCTTCTGACCTTAAGATGGTGGAAAGGCTATTGATGAAGCAGCTGAAGATGTTTAACCCTAGCATGCAACCCTGAGGGGTTCCTGCAGAAGTATTCTGGAGCTGAGCTGATTGAACTCCAACAACTACAACTGTCTTCCTTTATGCCATTTATAACCCCAACTAGTAGAAAGATTCCCCTGATTCTCACGGACTCCAGTTTTGTTAGAGCTCCTTGAATTCACGCTTGGTCAAAAGAAAAAGCAGACAATGTGGTGAAGATTAGGGAGAAGCCAGGGGACTGGGAAGCCTTTAAAAACAAGCAGAGAATCGCTAAAAAATCAGGAAGGGGGTAAAAATAAAGTATGAGTGTAAGCAAACTAGTAACGTAAAAGAAGATTGCACGAGTTATTTTAGATATCTAAAAGATAAGAAAGAGGCAAGAATGGACATTGGGCCACAGGAAAATGAGGCTGGAGAAGTGGTAATGGGGAACACAGAAATAGAGGAGGAACTGAAGAGGTACTTTGCACCAGTTTTCACAATGGAAAACACTAGCAGCATACCAGAACTTCAGGAGAGTCAGGGAACAGAGGTGAATGTATTGGCTTTGTATCCATTTAAGGAAGGTGAAAGCCTAGCGGTATAGCACTAGACTATAATTCCAGAGACCCAGGTAATGTTCTGCAGACCTGGATTTGATTCCCATCGTTGCAAATGGTGGAATTTGTAACCAATAAAAACCTCAAATGAGGAGACTAACAATAACCATGAAACCATTGCCAATTGTCGAAAAAACCCATCTGGTTCACTAATGTCCATTAGCCAAGGAAATTGCTGTCCTCACCTGGGCTGGCCTATGTATGACTCCAGACCCACAACAAAGTGGGTGACTCTTAACAACCCTCTGGGCGATTAGAGATATGAAATAAATTCTGATCCAACTAACAATGCCTACATGCCATGAATTAATAAAAGTCAATCTAGTCTGGCTCTGTTATTGAGTGACAGTCTCCTGCCTTTTCCCTGTATCACCGCACACCAAAATCATCCAAATCATCATCCTTTGCCATCCTGAATGCTTCAGTTGAACCTGCCTCCACCACATTTCCCGGCAGTGCATTCCATACCTTCACAACTCACTGGCCCTGGCAACACCACTCCAGAACTAGTCAAGATCCTAATCAAGTTGTTCCAGTGCAGTGGCAACACTGGGATCAGCGACATTATGGAAAATTAGTTGCGTATGTCATGTCCTCAATAAGGAGTGCAAATCCAATCTTATTAATTACTGTCCCATCAGTCTCAAATAAGTCATCAGTAAAATGATAGACACTGTCATCAACAGTGTTATCATGTGGCACTTCTTCACTAATGACCTTCTCACTGATATGAAGTTTTAATTCCACAAGGCCAGTCAGCTCCTTTACAGCCTCGTTCCAAATACAAAATAAAGTAACGAAATTCTAGCATTGAGGTTAGGGGTTACCCTTGACATTAGGCACAACATGATCTAGAATGGCATCAAGCAAGTCTAGAAAAAGTGAAACAAATGAGAAAAATCAATAATTGGAGTCATATCTAGCATAAAGAATATAGTTCAAAAGCAAAAATTGCTGGAAAAATTCAGCAGGCCTGGCAGCATCTGTGGGGAGAAAGCAGAGTTAATGTTACAGATCAAGTGATCCTTCATCAGATGCTGCCAGAACTGCTGAGCTTTTCCAACAATTTCTCATTTCTGGCATTTGCAGTTATGTCATTAAAGAATCTGCTTGCCTTTCTTTGAAGTCAATCAGCTCTGTCCCAGAACATTTCTGCAAGAGTTCCTCAAGTCAGACACCCAGGCCCAAACATCTTCAACTGCTTTATCAATGACCTACCCTGCATTATAAGGTCAGAAATGTGGAGCTGCTGATGGTTGCATCATGTTTACCACCACTTAGGACTTTTCAGATATTGAAACAGTCAGTCCGTATCAGACAATATTCAGACTTGGATTGATATGTGGCAGGTAACATCTATCATGATCAAATAACATTTAAAACAAGAAAGGATCTGAACATATCCCCTGGACATACAAGAGCTTTGCCGTCGAAGAATCCCCAATCAACAACATCATGAGGTGGGAGGGGTTCTTCTGTCAACAATCTAACTGGATTTACCATATAATTAGTGTGGCTACACAATCAGGTCAAACACAAGGAATTGTGGAGCAATTAACTCACCTTCAGAAACTCTAACATCTATCCACTATCTTCAAGGCACAAGTAAGGTGCATTATGTATACCTAAATGGAAAAAAATTGGGACAGCTGTATCTCCAATACAAATTGAAGTAAATTCAGCTTTTAAGCAGTAAACCATGTTGATTCGTGGCTCACCCATTGTCAGTTCTCTTTTTCATTCTAAGGCTGATTTCTAACATGGTTTCTTAATGGCAGATTAACATTTTTAAGCTTGCTTCCAAAAGCACTTTCTTTTTAAAACTTGTTCCCCCATGGTTACTGAGGCCCACCCACAGAGATTATAGAATTCAAAACATACCAACTTATGATTAGTTTTTTCTTTGAAAAGGAGAAAATTACAGTTTTGAAAGACTTTACGACTGACGAATTGGATCTGGGGGTATAGTTAAAGTAGTGACTGTTTTAAATTAAACTTGGTTAATGTTTCATTTTACAGTCTAGGAATACCAAATGTATGTAAATTG
Organism: Ginglymostoma cirratum; assembly: GCA_024137785.1. Lineage (NCBI taxonomy): Eukaryota > Metazoa > Chordata > Chondrichthyes > Orectolobiformes > Ginglymostomatidae > Ginglymostoma > Ginglymostoma cirratum. Next base: position 49,015,521 of record JAHRHZ010000249.1, read on the forward strand.
GATGATTTTTTTTGCTGACCTGCTCACTTTGAGGAACGTTTTATTTTAATTCAGTGATAAAATACAACGTTCTGTTTCTTATTTCTGGTGGAATAGCATGCACATTCTAAACTTAGCAAGTTTGCTAAAATGACTAAATACAGGAAATAATTTACAATGACATTGGACATAACAGTCAATTGGGCAATATCATCAAAATGAAACTGGGTGACAGAGCAACAGCTAGAATGTGGGATGAATCTGGATAGCTCCGTGGCAGCTGATGTGGGAATAATTTGCCAAATTGCTTCCTTACATGCTGTAAATTTCTACAAAGCTATGATTAGGCAACCAATTGAAACATTTAAAAAATACTCTTAACAAATATCTATTCCCCGAATGACCTAGAAAGGGGAACTGTGATCCAACTAGGAGTTTTTAAACATAATGTGGATAATTCCACTGGACAGGATGCAGACAGGATTTACCAGGACACTGCCTGGACTGGAAAGTTTCTGTTATGAAGAAAAATTGGACAGACTGGTGCTATTTTCCTCAGACCAATGAAGATTGAATGGGGACATGACTGGGATGCATAGAATAATGGGGGACATGGATAAGCTAGATAGGAAGAGGCTTTTCCCCATAGGGGAGGGATTGATAATGGGGGGGGGGGGAGCATAGATTTAAAGTAAGGCAGAAGCTTTAGAGGGAATATGAGGAAACAATTTTTCATCCAGAGGGTGGTGGGAATCTGGAACTCACTGTCTGTAAGTGTGGTAGAGGCAGAAACCATAAGCCTTAAAAGCTTTAAGCAGTATTTAGATGTACACTTGTGATGCTGAGACATACAAGGCTTTGGGACAAGTGCTGGAAAATGGGATTGGAATAGATAGGTGCTTGTTTTTGACCAGCACAAATTTGATGGGTCAAAGTGCCTTTTTTCCATTAATGTTAATGACTCTAAAGTCAATGGAAGAGCCTTATAATGTTGTACTAAATCATATGGGAACATAAGTTGTAAGAAAGACGCAAGCAAGCATCAAGAGGGATTGTGCTGACCAAATGAATAGGCATGAACACGGCAAATGAAATGTATTTGAAACAAGTATGCAGTTATTCACATTGGTAGAAAAAAAAGACAGAATGCTTCTTAAATGATGACATGTTGGGAGATGGGCTGTCCTTGTCCATGAGGCACTAAAACCTCGCATGCAGGTGCAGCAAGCAATTAGAAAGGCAAAAGTATATTGGCATTCAGTTCAGGGGGATTTGAGTACTGAAGTATAGATATATTGCCATAGTTGTATAGCACCTTGGTGTGATGACAGCTGGAAAATTTAATATAGTTTTCATTTATTTATCTAAGGAGGCATTTAAGGAATGAAGAAAGTTCACCAGATTAATCCCCGGGATGGTTAGATTGTTTAATGAGAAGATATTGAGGATAATGTACCTTAACTCCCTAGAGTTTTGAAAGAAAGAAAGATAATCTTATCTAAACTTATAAAATTCTTACTGAGCGTGATAGAATCAGATATTTCCAAAAGGGTAGATAGATCAGAGAGATTGGATATTTTCCTGGATAGTGAATCTAGAAACAAGGGGCTTAATCACAGGATAAGGGGCAGACCATTTAGATATAGATGAGGAGGCATTTCTTCACACTGAGGTTTGTTAATCTTTGGAGTTCTCTACCCCAGATGGCTCTAGAAGCTCAATAATTGAGCAGGTTCATGACAGAAGTCAATGAAAATGTATAATGATGACATTAAGAGATATGGAGATAGTATAGGCAAGTGGCATTAAGGAAATAATGAGCAGTGACCTAGAATTGCGGGGCAGTCTCTGTGGGTTGAATGCCCCATTCCTTTTCATAGGTTCTTACATTCAGATTTCAATGTTTCATGTGAATCACAGCTCTGGCATTTTTCCATTATGTTTTGAGCTTAAACAGATGGTGAAACTCTTTCAATGACTTCAAAGGCTTTTCTATATTCAGTTCTGGACATTCTGTTTATACAGCTGGATAATGGAACCTCATTATGAATACTGGGCTGAGCTCCAAACCCTACTAATGAACTCAACTCATTAGGGGATATTGATGCAGTCATTCAACAACATCCTGTTATACATGCTTGGCTAAAATTCAAATCCAGCTGATGGTTTTAGCTCAGGAGGAATTGCTAACATGATTGTCTCGGCAACTGAGAAATTGTTTACTTTGTCAGTTTATTGAACATTTAATCAGATTAGGCTTTTTGGAGTAGTTTTTGAATGACTAGTCAAAATTATCAATCCCAGGGATTCCAAACAGAGTCAATGTGTCTGCTTTGAATTTAATCAGTTAACTAAGGTAATTAGCAATTCCTGCTGTATCTCAATGCCAACCATAATCCAAACAATCTAAGTTGGTATTGTTGTGTTTCAGTCATGATGAATACAAAATGAAAAGCTTTGACTTGTTTTTTTGTTTTGGCAGTCATCCCGAATTTCCTAGATTCCTTCTGTAATGCAAAATAACCCAATTATTAAAGAAAGGAGGCAGAAAGAAAATAGATTGACCAGACATCATTGGCAGGGGATATGTTATCAGACTACATTTTACAGGTGGCACCCTACTCTCCCAACAGAAGACAAGTCAGGCATCAGACCACAGACCAGAAAGGAGGCTGCTCCTACTTCCTGACAGTGGACTACATTGGCTAAGAGTAGGACCTGCGTCCCCCAGTGGGAGAAGTCCCACCCTCATGAAGTGCCAGCCAATCCAATTAGCTGGCAGGTCTAGTAATCCCAGCAGTACCAGAGTACAGGACTGAGCACTGTCAGGATTGCAAGAAGGAACACAAAAGAGAACAATGGCTGCTGCAGAAAGGTCACATAGGGAGGGATCCAAAACAATGCAACGTGGGTGGTTAAGAGTATGGGGCACATTGGGTTGGAGGGGGGTGCGATCCAGAAGGAGTTGGGGTAACCTTCATGGAGGGGGAATTGTGCCATGATGCGCACAGACTGCCCATCAAATGAGGTGCCCTTCTTTCATCCCACACTCAGCCCCAGAAAAGTACTGTCCATTTAGGCTTGCCTGGCCACACTAAATGGAACAAGCCTAACAGACCTGAATCAATTATTTTAATACAGCCGGAGAACCTCCATTTCACCCACCAACCAAATGGATTTGGGTGTTAGCTCAGGGCTGGGCATAAACATGGCCAGCATGGAGCACTTAAAATGCATCCCAAAATCTATTGTTGTGGAAATGATAACAGGGTACTTTAAAAACCAGGATTGGATTGGGTAGTTTATGTGGGTTTATAAAAACTGAACTCATGTTTGACAATTCTCTGAAAATTATAATTACCATGTTTTATAAGAAAGACATCACCACATCCAACAAACAGCAAAAGAACTGATCAGAACATCTATTTCAACAATCAAAATTGATTGAGAAATAGCTCCATTTTTAGAAAGTGGGACCTTTCATACCCACCTGCATGAACAGACAGGGTCTTTGGTTTAATTTCTCATCCAAAAGACAAGCACATCTGACTGGAATGTTAGCCTAGATTTACATATATAATATTCTGGAGTGGGACCTAATGTTTTGATCCTCAAACTGCGGTGACGATGTTCCACCAGAGCCGTAGCTGTCATGTCAAAGGAGGAGACAGTAACTTGTCAGTAAAAAATATATGTAAAGAAATGTGAAGCTACGTCCTTTGTAATAGAAAAGCAGGATATTCTTAAATGGCAAATGATTCAGAAATGTCAGTTTTCAGAGGAATCTTGATGTACTTTTACCAAATCACCTCCTTTGCCTTCCCTTGACACTTTCCCATACAAGTGCATGAGACACAGGACCAATAGGAGCACTGTTGAGGGCCAGATGAATGGAGGAGCTGGGTGGAACTGCAGCCACCAATAACGTTGGTGGAAAAGGTCGTGTTATACCGCATCTAGTCATTGGAGACTTCCATCTCCTCTATTTCCGAACAGTCCGGGAAGACTATATGGGCCAGCTCTAGCCTCTGTACTCATCTAGAGCCTTGAGAGTTTGTGACTTTGACCTTCTGCAGTGAGATAGCCTCCTCTCATCTGCTGAAGAACACAGCAAGGGAATTAAATATGTTTGGAGAACGAGATGTGAACCACTTGCAAGATTTAAGCTGTGTTTGAGAAAAAAGGTAATCATCATTTTAAGTGTCTCAATTGGAAATCCCTGCTGCCAGACAGGCAAGAGATTTAATGATGGTGGAACTTATAGAGAACCAATTCAATACATGATATCCCAAATGCAATAAAAGGATATTCTAGTCTATTCGAAATGTCCGTGTTCCCACAGCTCCTCCTCCGCAGCCATCTCCACAGGCTTGGTTAAATTCTTCCTATTAACTCTGTTTCACTCTCCACAGATATCTCTAAACTTGCTAGGTATTTTCAGCATTTTCTGTTTTTAATTTCAGCATCCACAATCTTTTGCTTTATCACGGATGTTGTTAAAGATGTTGTTAGCAATAGCGATGTTAATATTAAAACAGATTACCATACAGTTTCGAATTAGGAGCCTCAAATAGGTACAGATGATATTGTTCTGTGAGTTTTTGTGGAAATAGGTCAGGTGCTGTGTGAGCTTCTTGCTTGCTGTAGTCAGGAACTATTCCCTTTGATTGGGTGGTGGCAACATAATTGCAATATTTGAAACAAAGGTGAGAAGGATTAGCTGAATATTGGCCTATTAGCTTGATGTTTGAGGAAATAATTAGGAATGTGACATATGACTAATTAACCAATGGGGGAACAATATCAGAGACACCAAATTTGGAGGGTTGAATGAATTGCTGCTTTCTAGATTCAAGTTCCAGGTGCAGAAATTTGGAGAATGATCTGCAAGATATTACATCCGTGTGGAACAAGCTGGATTGACCAGTAGGTTTCTTCCTGGCCATCATTTTTCATTTGTTTGTACGTTGTGGGGTCATTAGTTTGGGAAGATCTTTTTGTATTGTTGCAGTGGCTTTTGCGGCAAATCTTCAAAGACAGTCTCTTACTTTGACAAACATGCATTTTACATGACTCTAATCCAAATCAATTTTTGATGAAAACAGAAGCTGTTGGTCTGAAGAGGGGTCACTAGGTCTGAAACATTAACTCTGCTTTCTCTACCCAGATGCTGTCAGACCTGCCGAGTTTCTCCAGCAAATTCAATTCTTGTTTCAGATTTCCAGCTCTTCGTGTCTTTTTTCAACTTTCGAAAAGACAGGAGAGTGATGTTCAACATACCCTTTTCTTTATTTTGCAGTATCCAATTATTTTGTTGAAATGCAGAGGCCCTTTCAAACTGTTTTCATAGCAATAGAGTTAAATTGTTTCAGGTCTGTACCAGAACTTTTCATGAGTCATGCGATTTTTAGTGAATATTGGTAGTAGTTGTCAGTATTACCCAGTTTCATTGTCAAGCTAGTTTTGTATGCTAGTTGTTGAAGAGGGCAAAAGTTTTTATATAAATGTCATACTTCGATTTCACTGCAACTGTTGACTGAAATATAATGCGTGCCTAGGACAGCTTTCAGAGAACTTTGTTCATTTCATAGAATCCCAACTGTGCAGGGAGAGGCCAATCAGCCCATCAGGTCTGCACGGACCCTCAGAAAAGCATCCCACTCTATCCCTGTACTTAGCAGAGCTAAGCCATCTAACTTGCACATCCCTGAACATATATGGGGCAACTTATGATGGTCAATCCACCAAACTGGCGCATCTTTGGACTGTGAAAGGAAACCCACACAGACACGGGGAGAATGTGTAAACTCTTCACAGACAGTCATCGAAGGGCTGGAGTTGAATTAAGGTCCCTGGTGCTGTGAGGCAGCAGTGCAACCAATGAGCCACCGTGCCACCCAACTTGATCAAAGTTCTCTAATAGAAACGCTATTGATTTTTCACTCAATAGAAACAAATCTTTAGGCATGCAAAACATACATGCTTATGCATGGGGCATTGAGTGGTAGCATACCTGGCTGATTTACTCTGCTGAAACATTCATTTAAAATTTGATATATTTTCTAAGAACAATTGATTGTCTGCAAAATTGTGCATAGGAACAGTTATTTCTGGAATATCACAGGCAACTGTATCTCTCAGGGTGGGTTAGAGAGAATGAATTAAATGCTCTATATTTATGTTTCCATTGGTTATCTTTTCTTTATTGCTTATTGACTTTCTCTTTTCAATTTCCTTCTCTCCGCACTTATGCAGTAATATAATTCCATGGACACCAATCATCCTGAGAAGTTAAAATTCATCTCAGCCTCAAAGTCGCTCAACAAATAAGCATCCACAGCCTTCTGGAAAGATAATTCAAGAGGTTAACGAGCTTAGATGAAATTTCTCCTCAATCCTCAATGCTTGACCCTTAACATATGAATAGAAAGAGAGGAATCCCAAAATCTCTGCCTGAATGTAAGTAGAAAGCAGGAATTAAGAAGTGAACTGAAGCTTTTTAGGGACCAATAGACACGGGACAAGGCTAGAATGCTTAGTAACCACTCAGTGCTGGATTTTCCTATTTGTAGCCATGTATGGCAGTAAATGAGTTTTATGGCATCTACTCTGCTATGACCTGGGACAAAGTTTCTCACACAGTCCTCCACTTTTCCTCTCATTCATTATGAAACCAAAATTTTGGGCACATTTTTCAGTGCACCTCATGGTGAGTGAGGAAGAAAATGCATGCCACTGCCCGGATTTTCCAGTGTCTATGTCTCTTGTGTCATGGTTGTGCCCCACTTCCAATACTGTAAGCCAGGAACCACCGCTCATACTGTAACACTCACCTCTGAAATCTCAGCTCATAGTACCAAAGAAAGCCAAGCTGAATCTGCCTTCTGAGGAGATCTGAAGATGTCGGTGGATGGAATGATGGAGGGGAAGTCAGTTCTCTTCATTGCTGATCCACCAGACGACAGAAATTGCAGACCAGCTTGGTGTGTTGTCCTACATCAAGAGATACTCAGCAGGGCAGGAAGAAGATTGATATCTTCTGTGTTCTGTATGGATAGGTGCCACCATCTTCTCTTTAGAACTTCACACTTGCAGAACCACCAGTCACTCTAGCTGTGCCACTGTACATGCCTCTCACCCAGACTAATGGACTACAATACTCAGTACTGCATGTGTCATGTCACAGCTCTCACTCATCTCATCCTCCTAAAGTACTAACTCTTCGCGTTGTCTGCACTTCCAACTCTCTCACTAGGGAAACCTCGCCAACACTTCTGCTCATGCATGACCACTAACTGCTGGGCCAGTCACTTCCATCATACTCAGACTCTGTCTCATTACAGGCTGGAGACTGGTTGGGAGTTTTAAGTGTGGAGTGGGTCTGGAAATGGGAGTGGGGTGCTGAGCAGTGGTGCTCCTGGACATCAGGGTGCCATTTCATTGGAAAAGAAGATAATGCAGCTGGCTGAGGAAGAACAAAACTGTACATATAGTGACCAGGGTCACCAATGGGCAGCAAACCAAGAAAGCTCCGTGGTCTTGTGCTGCTCTCCTATTGTCATCAATAACTAGGTCATTCTATTCCTAATTTCCTGTATCTAATCTGCACAGGTTTTATCCATCTTCACTATCTTTACTGAACACTGGAATAGACTTACTGGAATAGCTGGCGGTTCAAAAGAATTTTATGTGAAGGAATATGACTCCTCCTTCCAAGATATCAGACACTACTGTAGCTGTATCAATCATGAAAATAAATGTGAATACCCAATTTCCATGCAGATAGTGGGTATTAGAATTAGAGTCACAGAGTCATAGAGTCATACAGCATGGAAACAGACACAATGGACCAACTCATCCAACCGCCAGGTTTCCGAAACTGAACTAGTCTCATTTTGCCTGCATTTGGCTCATATCTTATCCATATACCTGTCCAAATGTCTTTTAATTGCTGTAATTGAACTCTTGAACAATTTCATACTCATATTCTGTGTGTTCTTTGCTATGATTTGGAACATTACAGTTTCTTAAACTCCTGCTTGCCTTCAGGATATGAGTGACTTCACCACAGGTTGAGCACTTTGACTGGGAATGGGGGCATTCAAGTAATTAGTTTCAATAAAGACAGTGACAGTTTCCAAATTTCTGACTTTAAGCCTGTGAACTTGTCTGCTATGGATCGGATCTCATCAAAATCTAGAGCACCTTCCCTGCTAGCTCAGATAAAAAAAAGATCTTTTGCATATTCCTTTTTCTGCCACTTCCGTGGCTATGAAGACAAAGGCCTCTGTCCATGCCAGGTTGATGTCTCCACTCAAAAGCTTGGTCTGGACTTTATTGTCCTTTAGAGTTCAAATGTATCTCTAAAGAGAATCATTAACTACATGCCAGATCTGCTGTGATGGGAGAGTTTCTTTAATTTGAGAATATAATCTCCAACAGTTTCACTTGGCAACTACTTCCTTTGATGAAACATTAAATTTCAGTGCAATCTCATTCTTTGTCATACCATAATATGAGTCAGGAATTTCATTAACTTCAGCTTAATCCATCAAACTGGGGGTTTCTCAGACAACGTTGGTTTAAAATCACATCAAAAGCATTTGCTCCTATCATAGTGAAGGAAACACTTGCCTTATCCTCTTATGTTATTTCTTTTGCTTCAGTCAAATGTGAAATCTTCAACTGTAATTAGATCAGTCCTCATTGTTAGGGTTAAAATCCCCCATTGCCTCCAAATATGCCTTTAATGTTCCTCAAAATCAACTTTAGGAGTTTTAAAGTTACGTCACATTATTCTTCAGTCCTAAAGTTATGAATCAAAATAAAATTCATCCCAGACTCATGTTTGTCTTTCTATTGTGTATTATTCTCAGTATGATTTTGACCTTCATGTCAACAAAAGTCCTGAAGTACAGAGCAGCTGTCATTATCATACTCCTGTACTGCAGTGAGATTGCACTGTGAATCAGCAAGATCACCATGTAAGTTCCACAAGGAATATCTGCATTCAATCTCTGGATTCAATACGAAGATCATTGCACAAATGCAAGTATCCTCCATGAAGGCAGCTTTTAAAGCATTCAGACAAAACTATGGAAAACTAACTATGATAGACCAGATCATGTATCTAGATAGATGTAAACCATCTACACCACCGGGTCCTGACATCCACGAGAGGACAAAGAAACTGCCACAAAAACAGTCTGAAGATCTCTTTGAACTATAATAGCATTTACACCAATGACAGGGAGGAATTCACTGCCAGTCATTCACATTGACAACAACTTGTCCATCGAATTGTATCAGACTTTGAGTCCTAATGCCTTGATGATGAAGCATCAGAAGAAGAGTTAAAAAGAGTCAAATCCTATACTCCAGATCCCAATGTCTCCTGAGACATCCTATCCCATGTGTCCAAAGGTCTGTTGATCAAAAATAGTCTGTTCAGTCACACAAAGATCCAGAAGAGAGATTTGTGACTCTACATCAACATCAGCTCAAATCCATGGAGAGTTGGTAATGACAATTACACTAACATATGCTTGGCTTCAAGCAGCCATTGCTGAACTAGCTTTATTTACATATCCCCAACAGTAAAGGCCTCTTAACAAAATGCTCAACAATTACAAGCTATAGGAGGATACTGATGAAATATCAGTGACAGCAGAAGTCGGTGGATGCAAGGATAAATTTCCATTTGCCTTCTCCATTACACATTGAATGCTAGTTTTTTGTGCTTCATGGATGAGGACTCCAAAAAATCTTCTGTAGCTTTCTTCAGTCTTTCTCCATTTAAATGATAATCAGCTCCTCTCTTCTACCTACCAAAGTGCGTAATCTCAAATTTCCTCACATTATATTCTGTCTGCCAACTTTTTTGTGCATTTGTGTAATCTGTCCATTTCCCTCCACAGACTCTGTCACCCTCATTACTTGCCTTCCGATATGTTTTTGTGTCATTTGCAGACATGATGGTAGCTAGTTCATTTTTGTTATTCGAGTAATTAATATATATTGGACTATCCCAATGTATATAAAGACTAAAGTCGCTCATGATTAATATACTGCCTTTGTTACATTATGTGGTGGTAAGTTTAAGAGTAAGGATATGGATTTGCAACCAGCTCAAGTGGTGACATATGGGAAAGTGGAGAGATGTGGTTAAGCTGCTGTGATATCAGGACACCCATGTCACCTAAAGGCTACTCAGGACCTGGTATCATATTTGAAGTGGAGTTAGCCTGGTTTTAATTTGTAAAATATCTTTCAGCCTTTTTAAGATCTATAGTTTAAGTCTTCAGCGTCTGAATATCTGTTCCCCCGGAACAAATGCTATTTTAAATTTCAGGGAGAATGTTTCTGACTGGACCCAACCAGCCTGCACTTGCAAATCTCATTATATATTGCTCAATCATTTAACGTAATTCTCCAGTTGGACAGCATTTTCTGCATAATCCTAAGTGTGTAAAGTGTTATATTGACATGCAATTTAGGAATCTAAAATTTTGAACACAGTATGACTTTTCTTTGGAACTCCAAACACTTTTCTTTGGTATATAAAAACAGTAAGAACTGCTGATGCTGGAAATCAGGAACAAAAACAAATGTTGCTGGAAAAACTCAGCAGGTCTGACAGCATCTGTGAAAAAAAAAGTCACTAACAGTCCCCATTAACAACTATTCCCACTCCTTTGCCTATCCAACTGCTCTTCTCTCTCTTTGGGATCTATCCTATCGTTTACTCCCTACCGCATCTCCTCCCCTTTTTCTGCATATAAACAGACGTTTTCCTAGTTACCATCAATTCTGAGGAAGGGTCACCAGACCTGAGGCATTAACTCTAATTTTTTCTTCACAGATGTTGCCAGACCTGCTGAACTTTTCCAGTAACTTCTGTTTTGTTTCTTTGGAATATACTGGACTCAAAACATGAAATCTGTTTCTCTCTTCCCAGATGACACCAGGCCTGCTAAGTTTCTCCAACATTTTCCGTTTACATTGCAGATTTACAGAATCCATGCTATTTTTCTTTTAAGTTAGGATTGTCAGTAGGGCTCACAGGTGGTACATTTGCATATATTGGAGGGTGCATACATTAATGCACAGGACCCTCATCTTTGCAGAAGGAAAGAACATGTGCACCTACTGTGCCTGTTTCAGCTCAACTGAGTAGGTGACAGGCATTGACTGGTTCATTTTACAGGGCATTGCTCTGACAAATCAGAGGCGACCTGCCTAGTTTAAAATTAAAAAAAAACTTGGCAGTTATTTGTCATCAATTATTATTTGTTGCATTCTTCATAGCAACACATCTGCCAATCAGAGTGCTTGCTATCTAATCATCATTCTGTTCTCATGAAGTATAAATCTGTTTTTCCCTTAAATTAGTTCTCTTGAAAATTGTCCTTATGACTGCAGGCAAATCATTTTGACAAGATGTCTTTTTTGAGGAAAAGACAGCAATTTGAGCAATTCACTGTCATTTGAATAGGAAATATATTGGTGAAGGCGCAACATGGGCAGTAACTAATGCATTACGTAAAAATGGAAGTGCCTGCTGCACTCCGAATCAAATTTCTATCCCAGACCCTTGTCACTCATTCAACTTCTCAGTGCATGTGTGAAAATTACATGCACGATGATGAAGCAATGATACACGCCTCTCACAGTTCCCTTGATTCCCCTTTGACCAGCATTCACTTCTTTTTATGTCATTGCTGCTAACCACACCGTCATTAAGATGCCAGTATTCAATTTGCAAACACCGATGACATGATGCAAAATAAAAATCAAAAGAACTGCAGATGCTGTAAATCAGAAACAAAAGCAGAAATTGCTGGAAAAGCTCAACAGGTCTGGCAGTAACCGTGGAGAGAAATCAGAGTCCAGTTACTTGGCCCGAAACGTCAACTCTGATTTCTCTTCATAGATGTTTCCAGATCCACATGATGCAAAGTGACTTTGATCAGGATCTGACCCCTGAGCACACTATCTCTGAATGCTTAAGAAATTGATGATAAAATGATTGCAAATTAAATACAGCTGGGGTGTGCAAATAGCTGCTTCATGTATTGGTTCCTTCAATGTCCTATTGTCCAGAAAACATGGATTCTGTGTTTTCGCCTATCAAACTGTCATTAACTCCACCCACCATTAGCTTTATCCCAGACATTTTCTCATAGTTCTTCATGTCTCGAGAACAGCAAGTGTTGATAGGACTGGGCACTGCCTGGTCACCAATTCTTCCCAGAGCATCCATGTCCCCTTTTACTTTGCACAACCCAGACTGCTCATTCCCACCATAGTTTACCTACAACTGTCCTTCACACCACTTAAACTCTGATGATTCATCTTAACGGTTCCGCACGTGTTCCTGTATGCACTCCCTACAGAGACCACTGTTGGCCCTCATCACATAGCTCACCATGCCCTCTGATGCTGTTCTGAACACTCCCTCTGTCAGCTATGCTCTTGGGAATTTTATTTCAATTAAACCCATTGCTGGAAAAACATCTATAGTGCGGTAGTAGTGCCCCTAACTCTGAGCCAGCAGGTCTAGGTTCAAGTCCCACCTGCTCCAGAACTGTTCTACAATGCATCTGAGCTGGTTGATTAAAATATCTACTGCTGAAGACTGTTAATTGTATTGATGTTTGCTTTTTGAGAGAATTTGCAATGTTGGAAAAGAACTTAATTTCTTATACTTCAAGGACATTTTATACCTCTGATTCCTTTCAGCAACAGTCCAGTTGAATTGTGGTAACAGCTCAGGGATAAGAAATTGGTTATTTAGGGTATGTAGCTCAGAGTGCAAATATCCACCTTTTGACCTTGGACTTAGCTGGGATTGCAAAACAGGTGATTCATATCATGCTGGTGCTAACAGCTGACGAAGCTATCCAAGCAATTTATTTGGAATAAAACAAATACTCAGCATATGTGTCACACGGTAATTTAATATCCCTCAGACCCTGAATAGAAGCCTGCCAGAGATTAAGTACGAACCTTGGGAGATTGTATTCTGTTGAGTCACCCTCAAGTCAGCAGAATGTGATCTCCCCACGAGTTCTTGTGCCTATTCAAATGCAAGTGAAGTAGAAAATGGGCGAGGCTTACTGATGATATGTTGAGAACTAATTGCAGTTGGTTCTAATTTTACTGATGAAAAGCAGAATAAAAGCTTGCGTCCTCAGGTAAAATTAAAGTGTTGGTACTAAAGATACAGAAAAGTCAGGAGATAGGTCTCACTCTTACTGAACTGTTTCAATCCCTGCATATTTCAGTACAGAATGTAACAATTTGCAAAATTGGTGAAAAAAAATTCGAAAGTCAATTACAAAGTAAGTTTCAACATGGTCTGTACCTACAAATCAAATTTCAGCAGGGAGGTTGAGGGGGGAATGGGGTTGAGGTGGCTGGGGTCAGTGTGGTGTCAGTTATATCCTCAAATCTCCCTGAAAACAGCATCAGCACATGGATTAATGATCTAAATGGGCCAGAAGGAATGGAACATGAGTGAACATGGTGACACATCAAGCACTATCGCACGAGATTCGAGAGTGAGGTTCGTGACAACAGTCAGCTTACTCAAAGGCACAGTCACCCCAAACTTGTCTATGGAACCTGATATGTGCATCATGCGGTGAGGCTACTTTCGGAATACTGTTCTCGTCTCCATGCGAGAGGAAAGATGCTGGGAAACTTGAAAGGGTTCAGAAAAAATTTACAAGGATGTTGCCAGGGTTGGGGGGTTTGGGCTATAGGGAGGTGCTGAATAGCTTTTTTTTTGGAACGTCGGAGGCTGAAGTGTGACATTATAGATGTTTATATAATCACAAAGGCCATGGATAAGGTGAATAGACAAGATCTTTTCCCCAGGGAGGGGAGTCCAAAACTAGAGGGCACAGATTTAAGTTGGGAGGGGAAAGATTTGAAAACGACCTAAGAGGCAACTTTTTCATGCAGAGAGTGGTGCATGTATAGAATGAGCTGCCAGAGGAAGTGGTGGAGGCTAGTACAATTACAACATTTAAAAGTCAGCTGAATGGGTATATGAACCGGAAGGGTTTAGAAGAATATTGGCCAAATGCTGGCAGATGGGACCAAATAGTCTGTTTCATAGAACACAGAGCATAGAACAATACAGCGCAGAACAGGCCCTTCGGCTCTCGATGTTGCACCGACCTGTGAACTAATCTAAGCCCATCTCCCTATACTATCCCATCATCATCCATATGCTTATCCAAGGACTGTTTAAATGCCCCTAATGTGGCTGAGTTAACTACATTGGCAGGCAGGGCATTCCACGCCCTTACCACTCTCTGAGTAAAGAACCTGCCTCTGACATCTGTCTTAAATCTATCACCCCTCAATTTGCAGCTATGCCCCCTCGTAATAGCCGACGTCATCATCCTGGGAAAAAGACTCTCACTGTCCACCCTATCTAATCCTCTGATCATTTTGTATGTCTCTATTAAATTCCCTCTTAGCCTTCTTCTCTCCAATGAGAACAGACCCAAGTCCCTCAGCCTTTCCTCATAAGACCTTCACTCCAGACCAGGCAACATCCTGGGAAATCTCCTCTGCACCTTTTCCACTGCTTCCACATCCTTCCTGTAATGGGGCGGCCAGAACTGTACGCAATATTCCAAGTGAGGCCGCACTAGCGTTTTGTACAGTTGCAGCATGACATCACGGCTCCGGAACTCAATCCCTCTACCAATGAAACCTAACACACCGTATGCCTTCTTAACAGCACTATCAACCTGGGTGGCAACTTTCAGGGATCTATGTACCTGGACACCAAGATCCCTCTGCACATCCACACTACCAAGAATCTTTCCATTGACCCAGTATTCTGCCTTCCTATTATTCTACCCAAAGTGCATCACCTCACATTTATCTGCATTGAACTCCATTTGCCACCTTTCAGCCCAATTCTGCAGTTTATCCCAGTCTCCCTGCAACCTGCAACATTCTTCCACACTGTCCACCACTCCACCGACTTTAGTGTCATCTGCAAACTTACTAACCCATCCACCTGTGCCTGCGTCCAAGTCATTTATAAAAATGACAAACAGCAGTGGTCCCAAAACAGATCCTTGTGGCACACCACTAGTAACCGGACTCCAGGCTGAATATTTTCCATCAACCACCACTCTTTGGCTTCTTTCAGAAAGCCAGTTTCTAATCCAAACTGCTAAATCTCCCTCAATCCCATGCCTCCGCATTTTCTCCAATAGCCTACAATGTGGAACCTTATCAAAGGCTTTACTGAAGTCCATGTACACCACGTCAACTGCCCTACCCTCATCCACATGCTTGGTCACCTTCTCAAAAAACTCAATGAGGTTTGTGAGACACGACCTGGCCTTGACGAATCCATGTTGACTATCTCCAATCAAATTGTTGCTTGCTAGATGATTATAAATCCTATCTCTTCTAATCCTTTCCAAAACGTTTCCTACAACAGATGTAAGGCTCACTGGTCTATAATTACCTGGGTCATCTCTACTGCCCTTCTTGAAGAAGGGCACAACATTTGCAATCCTCCAGTCCTCTGGTACGAAACCTGTAGACAATGACGACTCAAAGATCAAGGCCAAAGGCTCCGCCATCTCCTCCCTAGCTTCCCAGAGAATCCTCGGAAAAATCCCATCCGGCCCAGGGGATTTATCTACCTTCACACATTCTAGGATTGATAACACCTCCTCCTTACTAACCTCAATCCTTTCAAGTCTAATAGCCCGTATCTCAGCCTTCTCCTCGACAATATTCTCCTTTTCCTGAGTGAAAACAGATGAGAAATATTTGTTTAGCACCTCTCCGATCTCCACAGGGTCCACACACAACTTCCCATTTCTGTCTTTGACTGGCCCTATTCTTACCCTCGTCATCCTTTTATTCCCCACATACCTATAGAAAGCTTTAGGGTTCTCCTTAATTCTACCTGCTAATGACTGCTCATGTCCCCTCCTTGCTCTTCTTAACTCTCTCTTTAAATCTTTCCTAGCTAATCTGTAATTCTCCATCGCCTCATCTGAACCATCTCGTCTGAATGTCACATAAGCCTCCCTCTTCCGCTTAACAAGAGATACAATTTCTTTTGTAAACCAAGGTTCCCTTGCCTTATCATTTCCTCCCTGCCTGACAGGGACATACCTATCAAGGACACGCAATATCTGTTCCTTAAACCAGCTCCACATTTCGATTGTCCCCATCCCCTACATTTTGCTACCCCATTCTATCCCTCCTAAGTCTTGCCTAATCGCATTATAATTGCCCTTCCCCCATCTATTACTCTTGCCCAGTGGCATGTTCCTATCCCTTTCCATCGCTAAACTAAACGTAACCGAATTATGGTCACTCTCTCCAAAGTGCTCACCTACCACTAAACCAAGCACCTGGCCTGGTTCATTACCAAATACCAGATCCAGTGTGGCCTCCCCTCTTGTCGGCCCTTCGACAAACTGTGTCAGGAAACCCTCCTGCACACATTGGACAAAAACTGATCCATCCGACGTACTAGAGTTATAGCATTTCTAGTCCATGTTGGGGAAGTTAAAGTTTCCCATAATGACCACCTTGTTCCTTTCACTCCTGCCCAGAATCGTTTTGCCGATCCTCTCCTCCACATCCCTGGAACTTTGCGGAGGCCTATAAAAAACTCCCAGCAGTGTGACCTCTCCTCTCCTGTTTCTGACCTCAGCACATACCACCTCAGTAGACGAGTCCTCGTCAAAAGTTCTTTCAGCCACTGTTATACTGTCCTTGACTAACAAAGCCACACCTCCCTCTCTTTTACCACCTTCCCTGATCTTTATGAAAGATCTAAACCCTGGAACCTGCAACATCCATTCCTGACCCTGCTCTATCCATGTCTCCGAAATGGCCACAACATCAAAGTCCCAGGTACCTATCCATGCTGCAAGCTCACCTACCTTATTCCGGATACTCCTGGCGTTGAAGTAGACACACTTCAAACCAGATTGCTGTCTGCCAGCACACTCCTGTGACGGTGAAATCCTGTCCATGTCCTCCCTACTCTCATCCTACTGTGTACTGGAATTACACCACAGGTTCCCATGCCCCTGCTGAGCTAGTTTAAATCCACCCGAATAGCACTAGCAAATTTCCCACCCAGGATATTAGTACCCCTCTGGTTCAAGTGAAGACCGTCCTGTTTGTAGAGGTCCCACCTTCCCCAAAATGAGCCCCGGTTATCCATATATCTGAAACACTCCCTCCTGCACCATCCCTGCAGCCACGTGTTCAGCTGATATCTCTCCCTGTTCTTTGCCTCGCTATCACATGGCACGGATAACAAACCAGAGATAACAACTCTGTTTGTTCTAGCTCTCAGCTTCCACCCTAGCTCCCTGAAATCCTGCCTTATATCCCTGTCCCTCTTTCTACCTATGTCATTGGTACCTATGTGGACCACGACTTGGGGCTGGTCACCCTCTCCCTTCAGGATCCCAAAGACACGATCCGAGACATCACGGACCCTGGCACCTGGGAGGCAACACACCAACCGTGAGTGTCTCTCGTTCCCACAGAATCTCCTATCTGTCCCCCTAACTATGGAGTCCCCAATGACTCTCCCCCCTTCCCTTCTGAGCAACAGGGACAGACTCTGCGCCAGAGACCTGTACCCCATGGCTTATCCCTGGTAAGTCGTCCCCTTCAACAGAATCCAAAACGGTATACCTGTTATTGAGGGGAACAGGATTTCCGTGCCATACATCACCTGCACTGGAGGGGGACCAATATCCTGGTGGGCAAATTTGCTCGTGCTGCAAGGGAGGGCTTAAACTAGATTGGCAGGGGTGTGGGATCCTAAACAGCAGGGAGGCAAGTGCAAGGCTGGAATGAGATACATTGAACAGAAATAGCAAGTTGAAGACACAGGTCAGGTTGGAACAGGACAGAGAGTGAGGAATGCCTGTTGGATTAAGTTGCATCTATTTCAATGCAAGAGGGCTGACAGGTAAGGCCGATGAACTTCGGGCATGGATAGGTACGTGGGATATTATAGCCGTGGAATATTATAGCTGTTACAGAAACATGGTTAAGGGAGGGACAGGCCTGGCATCTTAATGTGCCAGGATACAGGTGCTTTAGCTGGGATAGAGGTGGAGGAAAGAGAGGTGGGGGAGTTGCATTTTTGATAAAGGGGAGTGTCACAGCAGTAGTCAGAGATAAAATAACTGAGGGAGCATCTGAGATAACAAGGTGTAGAGCTGGACGAACACAGCAGGCCAAGCAGCATCATAGGAGCAGGAAAACTTGATGTTTCGGGCCTTCGTGGGTGGAGCTAAGACATAAGAAAGAGATGGTGATGTTATTGAGGTTGTACTCTCGGCCCCCAAATAGTCAATAGGAGTTAGAGGAACAAATATGCAGGGAGACTGGGGAGACTTGCAGGAGCAGTGCAGTTGTCATAGTGGGGGTATTTAATTTTCCTAACATAGACTGGGACAGCCATAGTGTTCGGGCTTAAATGGGGTGGAATTTGTTAAATGTGTTCAGGAAAGTTTCCTCAAGCAGTATACAGAGGGTCCTACTCGGGAAGGGGCAAAACGTGTCCTACTCTTGGGAAATAAGGCAGGGCAGGTGACTGAGGTGACAGTGGGGGAGCACTTTAGGACCAGTGACCATAGTTCTATTAAATATTACTATTCTATGACACAGAGAGTGGTGGATGCGTGGTAATGGAATCAGATACATTAGAGACATCTAAGCGACTCTTGCATAGGCACATGGAGGATAGTAAAATGTAGGGTATGCAGGGTAGTTTGATCTTAGAGCAGGATAATAGATCAGCACAACATCGTGGGTCCGAAGGGCCTGTACTGTGCTGTACTGTTCTATGTTCTGATTTTAAAATAGTTATGGAAAAAGACAAAACTGGTCGACAGGTACAAGTTCTAAGTTGTGGCAAGGCGAATTTTGATGGAATTAGACAGGAGCTCGCAGGGGTTGATTGGAGTAGTTTGTTTGCAGGCAAAGGGACCTCTGGCAAGTGGGAGGCCTTTAAAAGTGTGATTGCTGGAGTTCAGAGATCTTTATGTTCCTGTGAGGGTGAAGGGCAAGGCTGGCAGGAGTAGGGAACCCTGGATGACAAGAGACATTAAGCTTTTGACCAGAAAAAAGAAGGAGGCATGGTTCAGGAGCAGGCAGCTGGGATCAAGGGAATTCCTAGAGATATGTAGGGGATACAGGAGTTTACTGAAGAAGGTGATCAGGAGGGCAAAAAGGAGGCATGAAACAGTTTGATTGAAAACATTGGGGTGAATCGAAAGAGATTCTTTAAGTATGTTAAAGGAAAAAGAATTAACTAGAGAGAGAATAGGACCCCTCAATGACCAAAGTAGACATGTTTGTGTGGAACCTCAAGAGATGGGTGAGGTCCTCAAAGAATACTTCTCCTGTGTTTACCATGGAGAAAGACATGAACCCTTTGGAACTTGGGGAAGTTAGTGGCGATATCTTGGGGACAGTCCATGTCACAGCACAGGATGTGTTGGAAGTATAAGAATGTACGAAGGTGGATAAATCTGGTCCTGACCAGATATATCCAAGAATCCTATAAGAGGCTAGGGAAGAAATTGCGGGGGCCCTGGCTGATATATTTGCATCATCATTAGCCACGGGTGAGGTCCCTGAAAACTGGAGGTAACAAATGTTGTGAACTTATTCAAGAAGGGCTGCAATGAAAAACCTGGGAATTATAGACCAGTAAGCCTAACATCTGTGGTAAGTAAGTTATTTGAGAAGATTCTGAGGGATAAGACATACGTGCATTTGGGAAGACAGGGTTTGATTAGGAGTAGTCAGCATGGCTTTGTGTGTGGGTGATCATGCATCACAAATTTGTTTGAGTTCTTTGATGAAGCGACCAGGGAGGTTGATGAGGGCAGCATAGTAGACATAGTTTATATGGATTTCAGTAAGGCCTTTGATCAGGTTCCACATGGTAGGCTGTTCTGGAATGTTAGATCACATGGAATCCAGGGACAGCTGGCAAATTGGATACACAATTGGCTTGATAGTAGGAAGCACAGGGTAAGACTGGAAGGATGCTTGTCGGACTGGAGGCCTGTGACTCATGGTGTACCTCAAAGGTCGGTGTTGGACCCATTGCTGTTTGCTGTCTATATCGATGATTTAGATGAGAATATACAAGGCATGATTAGTAAGTTTGCGGATGACGCTAAAATAGGTGGAATTGTGGATAGTGTGGAAGGTTATCAGAAATTGCAGCATGATCTTGATCAGCTGGAGAAGCAGGCCAAAATCCAGGTTGGAGTTTCATGGTGAATGGGAGGGTAAGTAGTTGTTGCAATGTTAACTGAGGGATAAATCTTGGTTTGGACATCAGGAATATTTCCATAGTCGAGTTCCACAGAATCTTTCTCCCTCAGAGGGAAATAGAGACTCAGTTTAACATTTCATCCAGAAAGCAGCACCTCTAACACTTCGATAACAAGGTGTAGAGCTGGAGGAACACAGCAGGCCAAGCAGCATCAGAGGAGCAGGAAAGCTAATATTTCGGGCCTAGACCCTTCTTCCAACACTTAGTTCAGCATTCTCCCAGTATGATAGTGGAGTAATCTGGTGCGGCTCAAAGCTCCGCCACAGTGAGTCAGATATCTACCTTGGGGAGATTCATGAAGCATGTGAACAGTAGCTTTCAAGTGCACTTCTTCCAACAAATCAGCAAAATTACTGAGCCTCAGGCACAGGGGATCATCAGTATGGCAGGTGTGCCATGTGCTGCCTTTGCACAGGCTGTCACCATCCCCATGTCTTATAGCTAATATAGTGTCAGAAGGACAGAATGAGAGTGCTTCAAGAAGAAGCTCAATTTTATATGGAGGGGCTACTAGCATAGTTGCAATGTCGCTGGGCATCCAGAGTTTTCCGAAGCCGAGGCTCACCCTCTAAAGTTAGGAATATAAGAACAGGAGTAGGCCATTCAGCCCCTCAAGTGTGTTGCAGGTTCAAATTCCAGCATGGCAGCTGGTGGAATTTAGACTTAATGTATAAATGCGGAAATAGTTATGGCCATGAATTCATTGCTGGTGGTCATAAAAAGCCACCTGTTTCACTAATATACTGTAAGGATATCTGTTGTTTTACTTCATCTGCTCTATAACTGATTTGAGACCCACAGTGATATGCCCTCTGAAATGGACTAGCAAGCCATTCAGTTTCATCAAAACAACCGGAAAGTCTGAAAGGAATGAGCTAGTTATATATAAGTTAGACTGAGGATAAGGTACAAACACATTTTTAGAATCATTACATTATTTTCATGTACCTACTTAGCCATTATTTGTTTATTCTGTCTTATTGACATTGATATAGTAAAGATTCTTTAATATTTCAATTTATCTTGAAGTTCGACTACTTATTTCTTCACCTTTGCTTCTTCCATATATTCTGGAGATTTTTTTAAATCAACCTGTTCAGACATGTTACGACAAACCTCAGGAGTAGGTGGGATTGAACTCAAACTTTCTGACCCAGAGGTAGGGATTCTACCATGGCATCACAGGGATTCCATTGTATATGTTCTTTAACCGATTATGGCCTATCAATGCAAATCCCAGCAAACATTTGGTTTGTCCAGCATCCTCACAATGAGTGTCAATTTCAATCCCCACATTGTATTGGACAATGCATTAATCTGATACGATGTACCTTGTCTGTGACACATTGCAGGGATGCCCCAGAATGATCAAAGTTCATGAACCTTAGCTTCAGGATGCCAACAGTGTATTTAGTAACGTTCTTGATAGTATATGATTGTCATTGTACCTGAGGTGTGCAGGCTTTATGGTGATTCAGAAGATTGTCATTATGCAAGTATAGAAGGACCATAATACTGTTACCTAGCAGCAATGCACTGACATAACTGGAGTTAGCACATTTCCAGCGGTATAAAATAATGGGAGGATGCTTGAGGATGAAATTATTGGGACAGCTGTCAGTAGGACTGGCACAGAATTTCATGATTCATTGAAGATAAACACATTTGTAAGATCTTGAAATAATTGCTACAGTTTGAACATTAACAGTTACGGTTTATCCTCTGGTGATTTGAACATTATATGCATGCATTCAGTGATGCCTTGTACATGATGGAAGTCAGATCCCACACATAACATGTTGACAGCTTTAGTTTGGGAAGACATTGGTGAAATATTTAATACAACGGTGCATCGTATTCTGGGAAGTACAGAAGATGTCTCCAGTAGCAGCCTGGAGGGAGCCTGAGGCAGACAGTTCAAGACAGTGATCATTTCCGATGCCCCTGTCAAAGTAAGACTCCTGGTCCAGAGGTAGTACCCCCTGCTGTCAGCTTTCAGACAGGTCTATTAACTGCCTGGTTAGTGAGCAGCATCTTGACCCACTTTTCCTCTGAAAGGTCTACCATGTGACCCTGTGGCTGGATAATAAGGCCTCGCTTGTGATGGGTGACATCCTGGGTGAATATCCAGGGTCAGGATGAATTGGGTTAATTAGAAACAGTGCAGCAAGTCTGACTCTGTGAAGTAACTGATGTAGTATTGCTGTGCTGTTTTAATTATAACCATGTGAAAGATTAGGTTCTTGTCTGAAAAGCAATGTAACAATATAGTTTATGTAAAATAAACCATAATATTTAGAAATTGTTCATCAAAGTCCGAGATGGCTGGAATGGAACATGTGTGGGAAAGTATTGGATAGTGAGCAGATGGCCTGTGTGGGAAATGCTGAGGTGAAAAATATGACAGAACTTAGCAAAAATAACTGGGGGATGCTTCCTAGGCTCAAATTGCCATTAAAAAAAAACAGAAAGGCGATTGAAATGACTCCACATAGACCGGTATCCCGTCAGCAAGTTGCCTTTTGTTTACATGTGGAGAGTCCTTGACACTGATCCAGCTCGGTCAGAGGCAGCCCTCAGAGTGAACAGGATGTCTAACGCTCCTGTTCTTATCTGTCAGCCTAGACTGTCCAAATGGGTCAGATAAACAGCCCCAATCAGGGAACTCGTATTCTATGAGGTCCACCTGGCTGACCTTGTTGCAATCACTACATGTATGCCTTGTCAAAGACGGGTAATGTCTACTGCAACTAATTGAAAGGAAATCAAGAGCAAAGTGATGCCATATTGTGCTTACAAGTGTGATTAACTTTGTAGAAAAGCCTAGAAAAAGTGACCACCAATTGGCTCAAGTATAGAGTTGTGGCAGGGTTGTCACAAAACAGTGACTCGATGGGGTACAAAGAATGAGACAGCATGCACAGGGCAGGGACAAACAGTAAATCCTCCATGTATTTCGGAAAGCAGAGGTAATTGGAGACAAATGAGGGGAAGAAGGCAATTGAATTCGTGAAGCTATTTGGGTGGAAATACGAAATATAAAAGGGATGATCACCTTATTGGGATTGTACTATAGACCCCCCAGGAGTCAGCACAAAATTGAGGAGCAAATTTGTAAGGAGATCTCAGTTATCTGTAAGTATAGTACGCTGGTAAGAATAGCAAGGGATGCTAACCTTCCAAACATAAACTGGAACAGTCATAGTGTTTAGGGATCGAATGGAGAGGAAGTTGTTAAGCGTGTACAAGAAAATTTTCTTATGCAGTTTGCATACGTGCCAACTACAAAAGGAGCAGTACTTAATCTTCTCTTGGGAAATAAGGCAGGGCAAGTGACTGAGGTGTCAGTGGCGGTGCACTTTGGGGTAAGTGATCATAAATCTATTTGTGTTAAATTGTTATGAGAAAGGACAGACCTGATCTAAAAGTTAAAGTTCTAAATTGGAGGAAGGCCAACTTTGACAGTATTAGGCAAGAACTTTCAAAGGTTGTTTGTTGGGGGGGGAGCTGGGTGGGAGTGGGTGCAGATATTTGCAGGTAAAGGGATGGCTGGAAAGCAGGAAGCCTTCAAAAATGAGATAATAACTGCCCAGAGACTGTTAGGGTGAAGGGCAAGGCTGGTAGGTTCAGGGAATTCTGGATGACTAGAGAAATTGAGAGTCTGGTCAAGAAAAAGAAGAAACTCATGTCGGGTATAGGCAGCAGGGATCAAGTAAATCTGTAAAGGAGTAAATAGGGCAGCAGGAGTATGCTTAAGAGGGAAATCAGGAAGGCAAAAAGGAGACCTGAGTTAGCTTTCACAAATAGGAATAAGAAGAATCCAAAGGGTTTCTACAAATACATTATAGGCAAAGGAGTAACTAGGGAGAGAATAGGGCATCATAAAGATCAGCAAGGCCACCTATTTGTGGAACTGCAGGCGATGGATGAGTTTTTTTTATTCATTTTTGTTGGCCTTGACAAGGTGGTTATGAGCTACAGTCTTGAACTGTTGCAGTTCACCTGCTGTGGGTTTACCCACAATTCTATTAGGAAGCGGGAATTCCAGGATTTTGCCCCAACTAAGAAACAGTGATATAATTCTAAGTCAGGGTGGTGAGTGGTTTGGAGGGGAAATTGAAGGTGGTGGTGTTCTCCTATATCTGCTGCCCTTATCCTTCTAGATGGAAGTGGTCATGAGTTTTGAAATTGCTGTCTGAAGATCTTTGGTCAATTTCTGCAATGTAGCTTAAAGATAGTACGCACTGCTGCTACTGAGCGTCGGTGGTGAAGGGACTGGATGCAAGTGGATGTGGTACCAATCAAGTGGATAGTTTCAAGCTTCTTGAGTGTTTTTGGGGCTACACTCATCCAGGCAAGTGGGGAGTATTCCATCACACTCCTGACTTGTGCTTTGTAGATGGTGGACAGGCTTTGAGGAGTCAGGAGGTGAGTTAATCACCACAGTATTCCTAGCTTCTGTCCTGTTCTTGTAACCACTGTGTTTATGTGGGGAGTCCAGTTGAGTTTCTGGTCAATGATAACTCCCAGGATGTTGATAGGGGCGGATTCAGTGATGGTAACACCATTGAATGCCATTGGGCATGTGGTTAGATTGTTTCTTATTGGTCATGGCCATAGCCTGGCATTTGTGTGGCGCAAATGTTACTTGCCACTTGTCAGCTCAAGCCTACATACTGTCCTAATCTTGTCACATTTGGACATGGACTGCTTCAGTGTCTGAGGAGTTTTTAGTAATCATCTGCAAACACCCCCACTCTGGCTTTATGACGGAGATACTAAATGAATATTTTGCATCAGTGTTTACAGTGGAGAAGGATATGGAAGCTGGAGAACTTGGGGTAAGAAATGGCAATATCTTGAAAGACATCCATATTACAGAGGACAAGGTGCTGGATGACTTAAAACATACAAAGATGGATAAATCTATGGGACTGGATCAGGTGTACCCTCGAACTTTGTGGGAAGCTGGGAAGTGATTGCCGGGCCCATTGCTGAGATATTTGTATCATCGATAGCCACAGGGGAGGTGCTGGAAGACTGGAGGTTAGCTAACATAGTGCCATTATTTAAGCAAAGTGATAAGGAAAAACCAGGGAACTATAGACCTGTGAGCCTGACATCGATGGTGGGTAAGTTGTTGGAGGAGATTCTCATGGATAGGGTTTACATATATTTGGAAAGGCAAGGACTGATTCAGGATTGCCAACATAGCTTTGTGTTTGGGAAATGGTGTCTCGCCAACTTGATTTTTTTGAAGAAGTGACCAAATGGATTGATGAAGGCAGAGTGATGGATATTGCCCATATCGACTTCAGTAAGGCATTTGACAAGGTTCTGTATGGTAGAGTGGTTAACAAGGTTATATCACATGCAATACAGAGAGGATTAGCCATTTGGATATAAAACTGGCTCAAAGGTAAGAGAGAGAGAATTGCGTCCAGTTCTGGTCGCCTCATTACAGGAAAAATGTGGAAGCATTGGAAAAGGTGCAGAGGAGATTTACCAGGATGTTGCCTGGACTGGAGGGAAGGACTTACAAGGAAAGGTTGAGAGAGCTAGGGCTTTTCTCTTTAGAATGACGAAGGATGAGAGGTGACTTGATCGAGGTGTGCAAAATGATCAGAGGTATAGATAGAGTGGACAGCCAGAGACTTTTTCCTAGGGTGGAGGTAGCTATTACGAGGGGGCATAGTTTTAAAGTGAGTGGAGGTAGATATAGGGGAGACATCAAAGGTAGGTTCTTTACTCAGAGAGTGGTCAGGGCGTGGAATGCATTGCTGGAGAGGGTAGTGGAGTCGGCCTCATTAGGGGCATTTAAGCAGCTGTAAGATAGGCATATGGATGATAGTATAAGGGAGGGGTGGAGGTTAGATAGACCTTAGGTTTAGGGTAAAAGTTCGGCACAACATCGTGGATCGAAGGGCCTATACTGTGCAGTACAGTTCTATGTTCTAGAGAGAGTGATGGTGGGGGTTTGCTTTACGGAGGCAAGCCGATGACCAGAGGTGTACTGCAAGGATCAGTGCTGGGTCCACTGTTTTTTATCGTTTATATAAATGATTTGGATGTGAACATAGAAGGTATAGTTAGTAAGTTTGCAGATGACATCAAAATTGGTCGTGTAGTGGACAGCCAAGAGGATTATCTCAGAGTACAATGGGACCTTGATCAGATGGGATGGTGGGCTGAGGAGTGGCAGATGGAATTTAATTTAGATAAATGTGAGGTGCTGCATTTTGGAAAAGCAAATCAAGGCGGGACTTATACACTTAATGGTAAGTCCTGGGGAGTGCTGCCAAACAAAGAGGGCAATTTCATTGTTCCTTGAAAGTGGAGTCACAGGTAAACAGGATCGTGAACAAATTCAGAAGTCACATGACACCACGTTATAGTCCAAGAAGTTTATTTAAATCCACAAGCTTTCATAGCACTGCTCCTTCATTATTTGAAGTCCTGCTCTGAAAGCTTATGATTTTAAATAAACCTGTTGGACCTGGTGTCGTGTGACTTCTGATTTTGTTCATCCCAGTCCAACAGCGGCATCTCCACAACAGGATAGTGAAGAAAATGTTAGGTATGTTTACCTTTATTGGTCAGTGCATTGAGTACAGGGGTTGAGACGTCATGTTACGGCTGTACAGGGCATAGTTTAGGTCACTATTGGAATACTGCATGCAGTTCTGGTCTCCCTGCTACGGGAAGGCTATTGTGAAACTTGAAAGGGTTCAGAAAAGATTTACAAGGATGTTGCCAGAGTTGGAGGGTTTGAGCTATAGGGACAGGCTGAATAGGCTGGGGCTATTTTCCCTGGAGTGCCAAAGGCTGAGGGGTGACCTTATAGAAGTTTATAAAATCATGAGGGGTATAGATTGGCTGAATAAACATGTTCTTTTCCCCAGAATGGGGGAGTCCAAAACAGGAAGGCATAGGTTTAAGGTGAGAGGGGCAAGATTTAAAAGGGACCTAAAGGGCAACTTTTTCACACAGAGGGTGGTGCGTGCATGGAATGAACTGCCAGAGGAAGCGGTGGAGGCTGGTACAATTATATCATTTAAATGACATCTGGATGGGTACATGAATTGGAAGGGTTTATCGGGGTATGGGCCAAATGCTGGCGAATGGGACTAGATGAATTTAGGATTGGATTGAATTCATGGACATGTTAGACAAATTGTTTCTGTGCTGTACATCTGTATGAATCTATGACTCTATGAAAATTTTTTGCTTTGATGTTTCCCTTCTCATCTCCTCTATTGAAGGATGACTTTGCATACAGTTCCTCAAGTGACAGTTGCACTTTCAAATGACATTCGTCAGGCGTAAGCTTAAATATTGGGTTGAATTCTCCCTCAGTACGAGTAGCCTGGACCCCCAAGGCTAATATTCTAGGGATATGGATTTGATCTCACTGTGGCAAAGGGTGAAATATGAATTCAGTAAAGTCTAGAATATCTATCTGTCTATCTATCTGTCCATATAACTGTATCTATCTGGCTATCTATAGATAAAGGTATAGATATAGATGTAGATATAGATGTAGTTATAGATATAGATATAGATATAGAAATTGATATATGGTTCAGTGATATCCTTCCTTTAGGGAAGAAAATCTGCCATCCTCAGTTGAGCTGGCCTACATTTAATTCCTGATCCACATCAATGTGGCGAACTCTTAAATGCCCTCTGGAATGGCCTCACCAGCAACACCAGGGTGACAGACAATACAGCATGACAACTATTGGGGGTAAGGATGTTCAGCGATGAGCCCTACCACTCTCCTTTCAATAGGGATACAGTTCACAACAAAGATAGACATTAACAATCATTGAAACAAAGTTTCAACTTGTTTCCCAACACCGCCTATTACAGAAACTCTACTCATTGAACCACAAGCCTGCAGCTTAATTACGTTGAACAAAGTGGAGAGATGAACAATTAAATAAAGAGGTTTGGTAGGAATATGGAGAGCCTCAAACCTAATGGTTTGACAGTGAGTGTAAGAAATGCAAATGAAAGTTTTGAGTCACCTAGATTGACAGAATGAGGCCTACATGTCACTCTGAAACAATACCCATGTCTTTGTCTCCTTTATTCATTCACAGGATGGGTGTGTCACTGGGTAGGTAGCATTTATTGCCCATCCCTAATTACCCAGAGGGTAGTTCAGAGTCAACTACATTGCTATGGGTCTGGAGTCACATGTAGGCCAGACCAGGTAAGGATGGCAGTTTCCTTCCCTAAAGGACATTAGTGAACCAGATGGGTTTTTCCAACAATTGGCAATGGGGTCATGGTCATCATTAGACTCTTGCTTCCAGATATTTATGGAGATCAAATTCCACCATCTGCCCAGGTGGGATTTGAACCTGGGTCCCCAGAACATTATCTGAGTCTCTGGATTAATAGTCCAGCAATAATACCACTAGGCCATCACCTCCTCCTCACGTTCTATGTCACCTTCTATCGTTATCTGAATCTTAAAAGTGCAATAAAATTGATAAATGGCTGCCAACACAAGTAGACAGGGTAAGTGTTTTTTGTGTAAGGGAATGGGCTCTACTTGTTTAATATGTGAAGCCCTTCAAGGGGTAATTGCATTAATCAAGTAATTATACAGTACAGATTGTGATAGAATTCTGCAAGAGAACTTCATGCAATGACTAACTGTGTCAAATAAAAGTCCTGGCCACAAGTAATCTTGAGTATATCATTGATCATTACAAATTAATCCTAGAAATCTCTGTGAGTCAGAGGTGGTAACAGGCTACTTTCAAGTGACTGCTCACTTTAATAAGTTTTTGATATCCTCCTTATAGGCCCATTGGAGTTGTCACCAATGGACCAATCACAGCGGCTGTTATTGTTGTTGTGGTCATTGCACAATGAAGGCACAGAGAAATTGAAGAGAAACAAATATGTCAGCAAGCCTAGGTAGATAGTGGTGTTCCACAGGGGTCAGTCTTAGGTCCTTTGCTGTTTGTAATGTCTTTATAAATGATCTGGAGGAAAATGTGGGTAGTCTAATAAGCAAGCTTGCTGATGACACAAAGATTGGTGGAGTCGCTGAATGTGCCAATGATTGTGAAAGTACACAACAGGATATCGATAGATAGATTGCCGACTTGGGCACAAAAGTGGCAAATAGATTTTAATCCAGACAAATGCAAGGTGACGCATTTTGGAGGATCAAATTTGGATGTGAATTATGTTGTAAATGGCAGAACCCTTAGGGACACTAACATGCAGATGGAATAAAAACCAAAAGAACTGCAGATGCTGTAAATCAGGAACAAAAACAAATTTTCTGGAAAAGCTCTGCAGGACCTGGCAGCATCTGTGAAGGAAAAGACAGAGTTAACTTCCTAAGGAAGGGTCACCGGACCCGAAACGTTAACTCTGTTTTTTCCTTCACAAATGCTGCCAGACTTGCTGAGCATTTTTTCCAGCAACTTTGTTTTTGTAACATTCAGACAGATCTGGGCTTGCGGGTCCACAGTTCCTTGAAAGTGGCAACACAGGTAGCCAAGGTGATTAAGAAAGTATATGGCGTATTTGCCTTCATTGCCCAGGTCGTGGAGTACAAGAGTTAGCAAAACACGTTGCAACTATATAAACGCTTGTTAGGCTGCATTTGGAGTATTGTGTGCAGTTTTGTACACCACACTACCAGAAAGATGCAGAAGCTTTGGAGAGAGTGCAGAGAAGGTTCACCAGGATGCTGTCTGGTCTCCAGGGCTTTGACTATGAAGAAAGGTTAAAAAGACTAGGAACTGCCGATGCTGGAGTCTGAGATAACAAGGTGTAGAGCTGGATGAACACAGCGGGCCAGGCAGCATCAGAAAAGCAGGAAAGCTGACGTTTCGCGTTTGGACCCTTCGGGTCCAGACCCGAAACATCAGCTTTCCTGCTCCTCTGATGCTGCCTGGCCTGCTGTGTTCACCCAGCTCCACACCTTGTTATCTTAAAAAGACTAGGATTGTTTTCAGTGGAAAGACGGTCATTGAGAGGAGACCTGATACAAAATTGTGAGAGGCATTGATAAGATGGATAGTTAGATGCTTTTTCCCAGGGTTGAATTTTCAATTACAAGGGGGCACAGGTTCAAGGTCAGAGGGGAAAAGTTTAAAGGAGATGTGCAAGGGAAGTTTTTCACACACAGAGTGGTAGCAGCCTGGAATGCACTACCAGAAGAGGTGGTGGAAGCGAGCACATTGAAGACATTTAAGAGGCACCTAGATGGGTACACAAATAGGGAGGGAATAGAGGGATACGGCTCAAAAAATGGCAGGCTTGTTTTTAGACTAATTAGGACATGATGGTCAGCACAGGCTTGGAGGGCCGAAGGACCTGTTCCTATGCTGTACTTTTTTTATTTGTTCATTTCATTTGTTCAAGCCCAGGACCAGCAGAAGTCTCCACCGGCTTCTGGACAGCCTTCACACAAGGAAATCCTCGCAGAAGATCCTCTTTTAAATTGGATGAGGTGTGCAATGTTTAGTTTAGGTGTCTTCATGGCTGCCTGAAATATTCAAACAGGGCTGGACAGTCTAGATGCAAGTAGGATGTTTTCCCTGGTTGTGTATATATGTATGCATTTTTAGGTTTTAAAGACACCAGTGGGTATGGGATGAAAGCGGGAACATGACATTGAAATGACGATCAGCCATGATCATATCAATTATCAGAACAGGCTTAAAGGGCCAAATGACAGTTTCTATGTTTAAATCTTTACATATTATAATATGTAAAGAATAAATTTGAAGTTTGCAATTAGCTTCCATGCCACTCGGATAAGGAGGAATAAAATATTCAAGATTCCTACTCATCATTTTACCTTGCTGAAACTAGTTCAAGCGGATGAAGACAGAATGAGCATAGCTATAAAATCACTGACCAGCTAATCTACTCACTCTGACTCTCAAATTAACACTTTGTTATGAACAGGGGATGATCGGCATCCACTGAATCAAGCCCAAGCACATGAGATCATCCTAGATTCATAGATATGCAACATGGAAACAGACCTTTCGGGCCAACTCGTCCATGCCAACTAGATTTCCTAAATAAAACTAGTCCCATTTGCCTGCATTTGGCCCATATCCCTCTATCCACTTCCTATTAATATACCCACCTGGATTTTATTTTTAAATATTGTAATTGTACTAGCCTCCGCCATTTCCTCTGGCAGCTTATTCCCTACATGCACCACCCTCTGCATGAAAAAGTTACCCCTCAGGTCCCTTTTAAATCTTTCCGCTCTCACCTTAAACCTCTGCCCTCTAGTTTTGGACTCCCTCACCCCGGGGAAAAGACCTTGTCTACTCACTCAATCCACATTCCTCATGATTTTATAAACCTCCTATAATGTCACCCCTCAGCCTCCGACACTCCAGGGAAAATTGTCCCTGACTATTCAGCCTCTCCCTACAGCTCAAACCTTCTAACTCTAGCAACATCCTTGTAAATCTTTTCTGAACCCTTTCAAGTTTCACAACATTCTTCCTGGAGCAGAGAGAACAGAATTGAATGCAGTTTTCTAAAAGTGGCTTCACAGAACATCCTGTACAGCCATAACATGAGCTCCCAACTCCTACACTCAATGCACTGACCAATAAAGGCAAGTATACCAAACACCTTTTTCACTATCCTTTCTACCTGCGCCTCCACTTTCAAGGAAGTATGAACCTGCACTCCAAGGCCTCTTTGTTCAGCTTTGTTCCCTTATGGAGGGAATGGATTGAGAAAAAACATTGAAAAGTTACAGTAAGCATATGGATCTATATTTTTTTCTTTGAAAGGCAATGTAAATTCAATTAAGGTTTTCAATTTTCCCCTCTGTTAAAGAGAGTTGAGATTAGAGGCTTATTTTCTTACTATCAGCTTACAAAAACAAGAAGAATGAAAGCTAGCAAATTGTTCTAGAGGAACAACTGGAGACATGAGAGAGGCCATCTGTCAGGTATCAGCAGACTGTCACTTAAGGCACTGTGTTTTGTTTGACTGCAAAATTGTTTAATGAGAAACGTCTTTCATCCTACATTTATACTATAGAATTGTGAGTCCAATCATATCAGCCAATTATATCTTGAAGGTGACGCTGGAAAAGGGGCAAAAACTGTTTATATGAAGCAATCTACGTTCATCAATAAATGAGTTTTAAATTTTCTCGCTGAAAGGTTGCTCACCAATCCAGTTCATTCAATACAATGATATATGAAGAATGAGTGTGTATGTAAGCAAACTCATGGATTCATAGAGCCATACAGCATGGAAACAGACCCTTCAGTCTAAATCGTCCACAATGACCAAGTTTCCAAACTAAACAAATCCCATTTACATGCATTGGCCCATATCTCTCAAAGCCTTTCCTATTCATGTACCTATCTAAATGTCTTTTAAATGTTGTAACTATACCTGCATCTATCATTTCCGCCGACAGTTCATACCACATGCAAACTACCCTCTGTGTCTTCTCATCTTAAAAATATGTTCCCTAGTTTTGAACTCCCTCATCATAGGGAAAAGGTCTTTGCTATTCAAGTTATCTATGCATCTCATAATTTTATAAACCTCAGTAACGTCACCTCTCAACCTCCTATGTGAAAAAAGGCCCAGCCTATCCAGCCTCTCCTTATAACACAAACCCTCCAGTGCCAGAAACATCAGAGTAAAACTTTTCCGAACCGTTTCCAAGTTAATATCCTTCCTATAGCAGGGTGACCAGATCTGTATACTGTACTCCAAAATTGGCTTCACTAGTGTCACCATAGGATGTCCTAACTCCTGTACTCAATGGTCTGAGTAATAAAGGCAATTTAATAAACTCTTGAAACAGCTTTGAATTCTGCCCAGAAACCTGGGACTGGATTTTACAGCACCCCAATGGATATATCTTCCTTGGGAGAGAGTGCATGTAAAGATATTGTGTGGGTACCCAAAAGCTTTCCCAGATATCCCTGACTTGTTCACCACAATATGATAAGTGAATGGTGGTAAAATTGACAGTCTGTCTGTTTATTATTAAGTAATTATTGGGCAACTGAGCTTGTTACAAGCCAATTGACAAAAGTAATGCACTAGCCACAAAAGCAAAAGTTGCTGCAAAAGCTCAGCAGGTCTGGCAGCAAACGTGAGGAAAACATCAGAGTTCACGTTGTGGGTCTGGTGGCTCTTCCTCAGAACTGATGGTAGCTGGGAAAACAAGCATGGGGCTGGATGAACACAGCAGGTCAAGCAGCATCATAGGAGCAGGAAAACTCGACGTTTCGGGCCTAAACCCTTCATCAGAAATGGGGGAGGGGAAGAGGGTTCTGAAATAAATAGGGAGAGAGGGGGAGGCGGGTAGAGGATGGATAGAGGAGAGGATAGGTGGAGATGAGGCAGACAAGTCGAAGAGGCGGGGATGGAGCCAGTAAAGGTGAATGTAGGTAGGGGGGTAGGGAGGAGATAGGTCAGTCCAGGGAGGACGGACAGGTCAAGGGGGCGGGATGAGGTTAGTAGATAGGAGATGGGGGTGTGGCTTGAGGTGGGAGGAGGGGATAGGTGAGAGGAAGGACAGGTTAGGGAGGCGGAGACGAGCTGGGCTGGTTTTGGGATGCGGTTGGGGGAGGGGAGATTTTGAAACTTGTGAAGTCCACATTGATACCATTGGGCTGCAGGGTTCCCTGGCTGAATATGATTTGCTGTTCCTGCAGCCTTCGTGTGGCATCACTGTGGCATTGCAGGAGGCCCAGGATGGACATGTCATCTGAGGAATGGGAGGGGGTGTTGAAATGGTTCACGACTGGGAGGTGCAGTTGTTTGTTGCAAACTGAGCGCAGGTGTTCTGCAAAGCGGTCCCCAAGCCTCCGCTTGGTTTCCCCGATGTAGAGGAAGCCACAACGGGTACAGCAGATGCAGTATACCACATTGGCAGATGTGCAGGTGAACATCTGCCTGATGTGGAAAGTCTTCTTGGGGCCTGGGATTGGGGTGAAGGAGGAGGTGTGGGGGCAGGTGTAGCACTTCCTGCGGTTACAGGGAAAAGTGCCGGGTGTGGTGGGGCTGGAGGGGAGTGTTCCTATGATGCTGCTTGACCTGCTGTGTTCATCCAGCCCCATGCTTATTATCTCGGATTCTCCAGCATCTGCAGTACCTTTTATCTGAGTAGCTGGGAAAGTGTTGGTTTTTATGAAGAAAATAAGGAGAGGGTTGGGGTAGGGAGTAAATGATAGGATAGAGCCTGGAGATGGAGAAGAGAATCTGGATAGACAAAGGAGTTGATAACAATCTGGCTCGGAGGGTGAATAGCTGTTAATGGGGACTGTTAGTGATGAACAATAGGTAGTGTTTAATGGAGGACTATATGATAACAAGGCCTGGTGTGTGGTGTAGGGGGCTGGGACATGGGAGAGTTTAGGCCCTAAAATTATTGAACTCGATATTGAGTCTGGAGGGCTGCAGGGTCCCCAAGTGGAAAATGAGGTGTTGTTCTTCCAGCTTGCATTGGGCTTTGCTGGAACACTGCAGCAAGTCAGATTCAGAGATTTTGGCCAGGGAACGGGGCGGTGCGTTAAAGTGGCAGGCAACAGGTAGCTCAGGGTCTGTTTTGCAGGCAGAATGGAGATGTTCAGCGAAGCAGTCACCCAGTCTACACTTTGTTTCCCTAGTGTAGAGTAGACGACATTGTGAGCAGCAAATTCAGTAGACTAGATTCTGGGAAGTGCAGGTGAAGTGTAGCTTCACTTGGAAGGTATGTTTGGGCCTTTGGATACTGGGGAGGGAGGAGGTAAATTGGCAGGTTACAGGGGAAGGTGCCGTTTGGCTGTGGGGAGGTGTTGGGGGTGAAGGAAGTGTCGACCAGGGTGTCCCCGAGGGAACGGTCCCTGCGAAGGATTGTCGAGGGAGGGGAGGGGAATAAGTGTCTGGTGGTAGCATCTCGCTGGAGGTGGCGGAAATGGTATCTGATGATCTTCTGGATGTGGATGCTGGTTGAGTGTTAGGTAAGGATAAGGGGAGCTCTATCACTGTTGCAGGAGGGAAGAGAGGGGGTGAGGGCAGAAGTGCAGGAGATCGTTATCAACTCCTTTGTCTGTCCAACTGCTCTTCTTTCTCTTTAGTCTCTATCCTATCATTTACTCCCTGCCCCAGCCCCTCCCAATTTTCTGCATATAAACTGATGTTTTCCCAGCTGCCATCAGCTCTGACGAAGGGT
This sequence comes from Ginglymostoma cirratum, assembly GCA_024137785.1. Taxonomy (NCBI): domain Eukaryota; kingdom Metazoa; phylum Chordata; class Chondrichthyes; order Orectolobiformes; family Ginglymostomatidae; genus Ginglymostoma; species Ginglymostoma cirratum. The sequence continues at coordinate 49,051,076 of JAHRHZ010000249.1, forward strand.
CACCAGGCCCAAAACGTTAACCCTGATATTTTCTTCACAGATGCTGCCAGACCTGCTGTGTTTTTCAGCAACTTTTGATTTTGTTCCTGATTTACAGCATCTGCAGTTTTTTCGGTTTTTAATACACTAGCCATGTGGAATAAGAGGTTAATGTAAACCAGACAATGATTTAACTGATAATATAAGGCGATGGCCGAGTGGTCATATTGCTAGGTTATTAATCCAGGGACCCAGATAATGTTTTGGGGATCCAAGTTCAAATCCCGTGATGGCAGATGGTGGAATTTGAATTCAAATTAAAAAATCCGGAATTAAGAATTTACTGATGCCCATGAAACCATTGTTGATTGTCAAAAAAATCCATTTAGTTCACTGTTGTCCTTCCAGGAAAGAAATCTGCCATCTTCAATTGGCCTACACGTGATTCCAGGCCCACAGCAACGTGTTTAACTCTCAAATGCCCTCTGAAATTTTTGTACCAATTGCTACAAAGTCTCAAAGAAATGAAACTGGATAGTTCACCAGGCATCGACTGAGGCACCAGAAAAGACAAGCAACAGAAATGGCCCTGTCGACCCTGCCAAGTCCTCCTCACTAATATCTAGGGTCTAGTGTCAAGATTGGGACAGCTGTCTCACAGACTCGTCAAGCAACAGCCTGACATTATCATACCCATGGAATCATATGTTACAGACAATGTCCCAGACACCACCATCACCATCCCTGGGTATATCCTGTCTCACTGGCAGGACAGACCCAGTAGAAGGGGCGACACAGTGGTATACAGTCAGGAGGGAGTTGGCCTCGGAGTCTTCAACATTGACTCCAGGCCCCATGAAGTTTCATGGCTTCAGGTTAAACATGGGCAAGGAAACATCCTGCTGATTACCACATACCATCCACCCTCATCTGATGAATCAGTATTCCTCAATGTTGAACAACACTTAGAGGAAGCACTGAGGATGGCAAGGGCACAAAATGTACTCTGGGTGGGGGATTTCAATGTCCATCACCAAGAGTGGCTCGACAGCAGTACTACTGATCAAGCTGGTCGGGTCCTACAGGACATATCTGCTAGACTGGGTCTGGGGCAGGAAGTGAGTGAAAAACATACCTGACCTCATCCTTAGCAATCTGCCAGCTGCAGATGCTTCTGTCATTGACAGTATCGGTAAGAGCGAAGATCGCACGGTCCTTGTGGAGACAAAGTCCCGCCTTCACATTGAGTATAACTTCCATCGTGTTATGTGGTACTATCACCGTTCTAAATGGGACAGACTTCACACTGATCTGGCAACTCAAGACTGGGCATCTATGACCCACTGTGGGCCAGCAACAGCAGCAGAATTGTACTCCAATACAATCCGTAACATCATGGACCAGCATATCCCCCACTCAACCATTACGGTCAAGCCAGGGGATCAACCCTGGTTCAATAGAGGGTGTAGGAGGGCATGCCAGGAGCATCACCAGGCATACCTGAAGATGAGGTTTCAATCTGGTGAAGCCACCAAACAGGACTACTTGCATGCCAAACAGTATAAACAGCAAGTGGTAGACAGAGCTAAAGTGCATCAGATCTAAGCTCTGCAGTCCGGCCACTTCCAGTCGTGAATGGTGGTGGGCAATTAAACAACGCACTGGAGCAGGAGGTTCCACAAATATCCCCATCCTCAATGATGGGAGAGCCCAGCACATCAGTACAAAAGATAAGGCTGAACCATTCGTAGCAATCTTCAGCCAGAGTGCCGAGTGGATGATCCATCTCAGCCTCCTCCAGCGGTCCCCAGCATTACAGATACCAGTCTTCAGTCAATTCGATTCACTCCACATGATATCAAGAAACGGTTGGAGGCACTGGATACTGCAAAGGCTATGGGCCCTGACAATATTCCCAGCAATAGTACTGAAGACTTATGCTCCAGAACTTGCCACTCCCCGAGCCAAGCTGTTCCAGTACAGTTGCAACAGTGGTATCTACCCAACAATGTGGAAAATTGCACAAGTATGTCTTGTACACAAAAAGCAGGACAACTCCAACCCAGACACTTACTGCGTCATCAGTCTACTCTCCATCATCAGTAAAGTGATGAAAAGCGTTATCAACAGTGCTAACAAGCAGCACCTGCTCAGCAATAACCTGCTCAGTGACGCCCAGTTTAGGTTCCGCCAGGACCACTCAGCTCCTGACCTCATTACAGCCTTAGTTCAAACATGGACAAAAGAGCTGAATTCCGGAGGTGAGGAGACAGTGACAGCCCTTGACGTCAAGGCTGTATTCAACCAAGTGTGGCATCAAGGAGCCGTAGCAAAACTGGAATCACTGGGTATCAGGGGGAAAACTCTCCAGTAGTTAGAGTCATAGCCGACACACAGGAAGATGGCCATGGTTGTTGGAGGTCAGTCATCTCAGTTCCAGGACATTTCTGCAGGAGTTCCTCAGTGTAATGTCCTAAGCCAACCATGCTCAGCTGCTTCATCAATGACCTTCCCTCCATCATAAGGTCAGAAGTGGGGATGTTCGCAGATGATTGCACAATGTTCAACACTATTCGTGACTCCTCAGATACTGAAGCAGTCCATGTTCAAAAGCAACAAGATCTGGACAATATCCAGGCTTGGGCTGACAAGTGGCAAGTGACATTCACGCCATAGAAAAGAGACAATCTAACCACCTCCCCCTGACATTTAATGGTGTTACCATTACTGAATCCCCACTATCAACATCCTGGGGGTTATCATTGATCAGAAACTTAACTGGACTCATCACATAAACACAGTGGCTACAAGAGCAGGTCAGAGACTGAGAATACTTCAATGAGTAACTCACCTCCTGACTCCTCAAAGCCTGTCCACCATCTACAAGGCACAAGTCAGGAGTGTGATGGAATACTCCCTACTTGCCTGGATGAGTGCAGCCCCAACAACAGTCAAGAAGCTTTACACTATCCAGGACAAAGCAACCCACTTGATTGGCACAACATCCACAATCATCCATTCCCTCCACCCCCGATGCTCAGTAGCAGCAGTGTGTACTATCTACAAGGTGCACTGCAGAAATTCACCAAAGATCCTCAGACAGCACCTTCCAAACCCACGACCACTTCCATCTAGAAGGACAAGGGCAGCAGACATATGGGAACACCACCACCTTCAAATTCCCTCCAAGCTACTCACCATCCTGACTTGGAAATATATCGCCATTCCTTCACTGTTGCTGGGTCAAAATCCTGTAATTCCCTCCCTAATGGCATTGTGGGTCAACTCACAGTAGCTGGACTGCAGCGGTTCAAGAAGGCAGCTCACCATCTTCTGGCGACTCGGTGGCTCAGTGGTGAGCACTGCTGCCTCACAGTGGCAGGGACCTGGTTTTGATTCCAGCCTCGGGCAACTGTCTGTGTGGAGTTTGTACATTCTCCCCATGTCTGTATGTGTTTCCTTTGGGTACCCTGGTTTCCTCCTACAGTCCAAAACTGTGCAGGGCAGCTAGATTAGCTGTGCTAAACTGTCCGTAGTGCCCAGGGATGTTTAGTCTAGGTTAGACATGGGAAATGCAGGGGTGGGGGTGGGGCCGCAGGTCTGGGTGGGATGCTTTTCTGACAGGCAATGTGGATTTTTTGGGCCAAATGGGCTGTTGCCACGCTGTGGGGAATCTTTGATTTCCTCAAGGGCAACTAGGGATTGGCAAAATAGCTGGTCAGCCCATGACACCCATATCCCAAAAATTAAGCAAGACAAGCAGAACGATCTGAGCACGAGACTTGAAAGAAGCACCAGTTTGTACTTGGAGAGATATGGTTCTAACCGGACTATATGGTTGTATACAGTGTGAATAATGGAGTTGGAATTACTTTATTGTATCTACATCTGTGTTGTTGCTAGATTAAGGGCACAAGGATTACCAACAGAAGAAGCTCAAATAGGACTCAGACAAAACAAGCCAGACATAGAGGAAATTTCCGACCATGATAACTGAAGTCTCTTCAGCGGTCGCTCTAATCCCAGACCATGGTAGCAGCAAAGCAGGCAACAATTTCAGAACCCTCTTCCCCTCCCCCATTTCTGATGAAGGGTCTAGGCCCGAAACGTCAAGCTTTCCTGCTCCTATGATGCTGCTTGGCCTGCTGTATTCATCCAGCTCCACACCTTGTTATCTCGGATTCTCTAGCATCTGCAGTACCTATTATCTCTAATACAATTAGAAGCAACTGACATCAAGGATTTGAAGAACCACAGATGATGATCTGTAAACATTGAAATAAAACAATGCAGTGCCAATCTCAAAGTAGGGGAAATAAAACAAGTTTTAATCAGGAGAAAAGCTGAGAAACATTTGATCGCTACATTTTTATAAGCCATAACACCAATGGCAGATGAGATTTCAGCGTCATTTGAAAAAATCTTAAAAGATCTTTAAAGATCTCCAAAGCAGGCAACAATTTCAGAACCCTCTTCCCCTCCCCCATTTCTGATGAAGGGTTTAGGCCCGAAACGTCAAGTTTTCCTGCTCCTATGATGCTGCTTGACCTGCTGTGTTCATCCAGCCCCATGCTTGTTATCTCTTAAAAGCAATTGGCACTTACATCAGTCCAAAAAGAAAATAATTGTTGACTGACTGAATTTCAAGCAGAAGAGGGAAGAACTGGGTGAATTGGGAAATGTATTCATTAGCAAACTTTTCAAACTAGAGCAACTGTGGCTACAGAGCCTTAAGACATGAATTAGTTTGTGACCAGATTGATACTGGTGTAATCAATAAGAGATCTGTCAGATCTCTTAAGGTGAGAGAAGATCTGACCCTAGAGTGGGTCATGGATTTCATAAAGAAGTCTGATCAGAGAAGGTAAATCCAAGAGGTAAGTTGGTGGGAAAAAAAAACTGAGACTTTGGAAGGGACCATTTATGTCACAGGCCCTAAAAAGGCTGGTCCTTGCTTAGAAAGTTCACAAACGAGTGCACCAATGTTGCCAAAATGGAGGAAAACCACAGCTCCACGATTTTGGTGAGTTTACGTTGTGGTGAGATGACAGATCATTGAGAAAGATGTCCAGCAGGGGAGCTATTCTGGGAAAATAGGTCCCTTTAAATGGAATTGTCGCTGGGTAAGTCCTTTCAACGACAGCAAACAAGTACAGGCTTCTAGTAACATGAGAGTCCACAAAACTGGAAACAAAGGAAGCTAATCGGCAGACTTTCAGGGAAAAATTAAGGATACTGACAAGAACTTCTGGGCAGTGATACTAGAGGAAAAAGGTATCAAATAGATTTTAAGCTTGACATAAGAACTGCAGCATCTGTTTTATCAGACCATCTGGAATGGCTTAACAGAACTGAAATTCAGCCAAGCAATATTAAACTACAAGGGCTAGGAGGCACAGACTCGGAAGGCGAAATATACATCACCACCACAAAGACAAGAGAATATCTAAAGCTGTTTGGGTGAACTGTTCCCATTTGTAGTTCAAATATTTTCTTGAGAGATATTCCCAGCATCTGGTGTGCCATGACTTGGAACAACTCTTCTCATACAAATTCCTGCTCTCCACCCCATTCATTTTGCAACCAGGCTCGTTGGCACTCTTCTCATGGAATTGTGTGGCAGGCAAGGCAGAAGCTCTTGCCCACTGCTGAGACATTTGGCATTCATATCACTGGCAGTATATTTAAAACCTAGCTGCACGGTTTGTCTATGCTGGAAGCCAGGAACTGGCCCTCACACTGTGATGCTCCAATGTTGTGGCACAAAAAGGAAACCTCACACCCCGCTTTATGATCAGGGATCTGGGATTGCTACTGTATAGACTAGTGGAGAGGAGGGTCCGAGATAACAAGGTGTGGAGCTGGATGAACACAGCAGGCCAAGCAGCATCATAGGAGCAGGAAAGCTTGACGTTTCCAGCCTAGACCCTTCATCAGAAATCGTCTTTTTTGCCAGCTGACTGCCACAGGAGGCCAAGCCCCCAGATAAATCCAGCAGAAAGAAGCCCAGGTCAGTACCGTGGCCTGGGTAAAGCAGGATGTTAAGCATTGCAGGGAAAACGGTCCATTGGCTTCTGCACTCCACAAGGCTGTATGCCACCATCTTCTTTTTACTATCTCACATTGACAGTTCTTCTCTCTGCTCATCACAATAAGAGACCTCCAGCAGACTCAGCGATGTCAGTACATGTGAATAGAGCTGCCCAGCCATGTAGTAAAGAGGTCAATATTTTTCTGCAATGGGGAAGCTGATGGCACAGTGGTAATGTCACTGAACTAGCAACTGAGAAAGATGTCACGGCTGTAACATTAGCCAGTGAAATATTTTCTGATTATATCATAAGTTTACAATTTATCATCTAGACTAATCACAAACCATTGGTCACCCACATAACTGCAAAAGAGATTGCAAAGATTTTGCCACAAGTACAATAATTTTGCTTAAGATTCATATGTTATGACTTGACAATAGAGTATATGTAATGAAACTACTGACGCTCTATCAAGCATGACACTTGATCAAGCTATAAATCAAGAAGTCACACTCATTTCTGAGGTAGAGGCATATTCTTTCATTATAGCAAATACTTAACCAGTTTGAGAGAAATAACTTGCTGAAATCTGAGCAGCTCAGTTAAAACATACAGATTACATGGAGGTCAGAACATGTGGCCAAGATAGCTGGTCTGACTATAATCTCAAGACAATATTATGAGCACCAAAAACTCCTAGCAGTTGTGCTGGATGTGTTAGTCTTCAATTATAAACCAGTAATCCCAAGATCTATGAGAGATAGTTTTTCAAGACTCCATGACAGTCATCTAAGCATGACAAGGTATAGGATGAAAACACAACAATTAACACGGTGGCCTGGAATTTACAGCCATGGAAGATGCGATGGCTCACGCCATACTCATGCCATTCACCGTCAAGTAATGACGGAACCACTGATATCATCAATCTTCCTGGAAAAGACCAGTTCTCAATTTATTCAATTCCAGAGGGAAAATCTGCCTCATCATTGTAGGTTATTCTGCCTGTGGGTGGAGATTAGTAAATTTCATTCCTCAACAGTAAATGCTGTGATAATACTTTGAAAATAATTTGTTCAACGCATGGTACTCCAGATGAAGATAATGGTTTACTGCCTGTTAATGAGAATTTCAGATCTTTTGCAGAAAATACAATTTTCAACTCACTTGCCATATCATCCATGACCTAACAATGAAACAGAGAGAGATGTGAAAACTGAAAAAGTGTTGATGACAGAAAATCAAGACAGAGCATTACCTTTACTGAACTGCCGAAGAAAACAATTGAACAATGGCTTTTTTCACAAGCAGAATTCTTAATGGGCCCAAACCTAAAAACCTACATCTCATTAAGAAGCTCAAACTTAATATTACAGCAGAAGACCAAGACCATATAAAATTGCATAAAGACAGCCAAAGAATTAAGCAATTGGAATAGTATAACCACAGACATGAAGCAAAATCCCGAAACTACTTTAGTACAAGTGCAGTACGTGTGAACAGACTGACAATCTGAAGGTTTTGTTACAAAAGAGAATGGAAGAACCTCAATTATATTTCATCATATAAATATGTGCTGTTTTCAGAATAAACAGAAGAATTCTGATACAATTAGAAAACACAAGAGATGATAAATATGCATCTCTATTGAGTTTGAGAGGATACGATGCACTCAGTAACTTGGCATGGATTGAGGATTGACTAACAGACAGAAAACAGACAGTAGGAATTAATGGGTCATTATCAGATTGGCGGGGGTACCAAAAGCAACAGTATTTGGACTCCAACTGTTCACAGTCTATATACATGATTTGATTTTGGGGGCCAATTCTAATATTTCTGAAGTTTCCAGATGATATAAAAATCGGTAGGAATGAAAATTGTGAGGAGGGTGCAAAAAGGCTTCGAGGGAAATTAGTCTGGCTGAGGGTGTGATTAGGAGCATGGCAAATGGAATATAGAGTGGATATGTGTGAGGTTATCAACAATGGTGGGCGAAGCAAAGGTGCAGTTTATTTCTTTATTGGTAAAACAGTTGAAAGTGTTGATGGCCAAAATGACAGTCACTGAAAACTAAAATGAAAAGCTCCAATAAGTGACAATATAGCTACCACTCCTTGCTATTCAATGGTGTTACCATCACTGAATCTCCCACTATCAATATCCTGGTGGTTACCATTGACTAGAAACTCAACTGGATTCACGGTGGTGACAAGAGCAAGTCAGAGGCTAGGAAGTGACAAATAACCCACCTCCTGATTCCCCACACCTTGTCCACCATCTACAAGGCATGTGTTAGGGGTTAGAAGGAATAATCCCAAATTGCCAAATGGGTGCAGTTCCAACAATACTCAAGGAGCTTGACAACATCCAGGACAAAGCAGCCTACTTGATTGGCACTACATCCACAAGCATCCAGTCCCTCCACCATCAACACTCAGTGTCAGCAGTGTGTACTACATGCAAGATGCCCTGTAGAAATTCACCAAAAATCCTTAGCATATTCCAAATCCACGACCACTTCTGTCTAGAAGAATAAGGGCAGCAAATACGTGTGAACAACTACCAACTGCAAGTTCCCCTCCAAGACATTCACCATCCTGATTTAGAAATATATCCCTGTTCTTTCACTGAAGCTGGATCAAAACCTAGATTGATCGCAGAGCTGAGGGGTTGGTTTTATGAAGAGAGATGAGCAGTTTAGCCTATTTTCTCTGATTCTAGAAGAATGAGAGGAGATGGTACTGAGGTATATAAAAAGCTAAACAGGATTGAGAAAATATATGTAGAGAGGATATTTCCTCTTGTGGGGCAATCAAAAATGAAAGGCCATTGTTTTAGGAAAAGGGGTAGCAGATGTGAAACAGAGATGAAGAGAAATTAATTCTCTCATGAACCTGTGGAATTCACTACCCCAGATTGAGTCCAATGCTGGACAATGAGAATTCCAAAGATTCATCACCCCCTGAGTGAAGAAGTTTCTCCTCATCTCAGTTCTACACAACTTGCCTTTTGTTCTGAGATAGTGTTCCCTGGTTTTAGACTGCACAGCCAGTGGAATCATCATTTCTACATCCAAAATGTGTATCCCATTAAGAGAGATGTAATTCTACTGGAGGCAGTTGCAGGGAAAGGTATCGGGTATGGTGGAGAAGTTGGTGGGGAGTGTAGAGCTGACGAGGGAGTTACACGAATGAATGGTCCTTGTGGAAAATAGACAGGGGTGGGGAAAGAAATACCTCTTTGGTGGTGGAGTCTGACCGTAGGTGGCAGAAATGTCAGAGGATAACGTGCTGGATTCGGAGGTCGGTGGGGTGGTACGTGAGGGCTAAGGGGACTTCTATCCTTATTGTTGTAGGGGGAGGGGGTTTGAGGGTAGAAGTGCAGAAAATGGAGATGTGGTTCAGGGCATCATTAATTACAGAAGAGGGGAAGCTATGGTCCCTAAAGTAGGAGGATACCTGGGATGTCCTAGAGTAGAATGTATCATCCTGGGAGCAGATGTGATACAGGCAGAGGAATTGAGAGTATGGGATAACATTTTTACAGGAGGGTGGGAGGGAGGAGGTGTTGTCGAGGTAGTTGTGGGAGTCAGTGGGTTTGAAATGGACGTCAGTGGTGAGTCAGTTCCCGGAGAGGGAGATGGAGATGTCCAGGAAGGTGGGGGAGGTGTTGGAAATGGTCCAGGTGAATTTGAGGGTGGGGTGGACGCCGTTGGTGATGTTGATGAATTGCTCAAGCTCCTCACGGGAGCAAAAGGCAGCTCCGATTCAGGCATCAATGTACAGGAGAAATGGGTGCGGGATGGTGCCGGTGTAGTGGTAGAAGAGGAACTGTTCCATGAATTCTACAATGGGCACCCCTTTAGTTTGTAGGAAGTGGGAGGAGACTGGGACAAAGCAAACCAGGCATAGAGACATGACCAGACAATGATAACGGGTATCCATTCCATGATCACCACATCCAAAACTAGGTCACTCCATGAAACAGTCGATGTAGTCAGGTGTATGAGATTCACCCATTTCCACACTATCCCAACCTACTCATGCCACCTGCCATCCTGACCCCTCATCAAGCTGCTGCCCTACCCCACCTATTTCCCACCCTACCAATTCACCCATCCACCTACCAACTCTACTGTTTCAACCACCCATCTGACACCCTGTTCATGCATAACCTGCTCCTTACCCACTCACCCTTACACACCTGATCTCCTTCACATTTCTCTTCATAACTTCTCCAACAGGCTTTGGATATTTAAACTGTGTTTACTTACCAAAACATGGCACATAGTGCAGTAAAAAATGAGTTGGCGTGATTATGTGGGTGAGAAATTGTGAGGATTCTTTGTATTCTTTCCTGTGAGCATTCCCCTACTTGGTGGTCTAGGTGAGAAATACAGATTCCATCCTATTCAGATGCTTTGTATTATTATGTCAGAAATATTACGCTGAGTTAAATGCATTCAATATAACAGTACAATGAGCAGAGATGAAACAATGAATTGCAGTCATTGGAAACTGGTTCTGATTCCTTTCTTTTACAATATTGATTGCTGCATTAAGTGTAATACTGCACACTAACAACACACGCATGCATTGTGAATCATCTTGCCATCCTCATTTTGAAAGTCTTCACAAAACTTAAAGAAACTTGCACATAATTTTCCAATCTAAATTCCTAATCTATCATTTTACAATAAAGACGTAATTCAGTGAAAGGTAGATGAATTTGACTTAGACAACTGCAAATCTCAATTGTTCATTTTCCCTTGCATATGTTTTGCAGGTTTTCTTTATGTATGGCTTTCTCAGTGAAATTTACTTCATTTTCAGTTAAATAAAGAAATGTCATTCAAATTGCTTCTGAATAATCTTATTCTAATTTGTAAGGGCTTTGCGTACCATTCTCTTCACCTACATCTGGCTGTGGACTAAGTGCACACGCGGGAACAGAATGCATCAATAATCTCTCACATGAAAGGGATGTATTGCTGAGATTAGAATGCACCAGGCCTTTTGAATAGACTTCAGGGGTTAGCTGAAGGATTACCTAACGGCTGCTGGCATTGAATCCGTGTGTTTTCCTCAGATAGTTTCCATTTTGGGAGATGTCTGCAATCTTTGCTTTTCCACGGTAAAATTGAGCAGTAAACAAATAAAAATGTTCCAGTGCAAACACTGGATTTATATATCAGCTGTTTCCCATGCTAGATCCAGCTCCATTAAATCCTTAAAAACTAATCTGAATCAAGCCCATCATTAGTCATGCCAGTTTAGTTTCTCGATTATCTCAGTAGTAAAGCTGACATTCTTATTGCAATTTCTATGGACTTGATAACATCCGTTAAAAGTACTGTATGAAGGGAATAGAAAATAGTCTGTCACACTATCGTCTCTTTTACCACTAATTTGACAATATCTTACTGATTTATTTTTTGCCCTTTTAAAGCAAGTGTAATTCCACATTTATTGCATGGAAATAGACCTGCAGTATTTTGGAACTTAGCTATCAGCGCCGAATTTCTCATTATATAAAATTTTATCTGAAGGACAGTTACATTTGGGAGATAGTAAGGTAATGTTCTAATAGTAATAAAGTGATCAAAAGTGTCACATCATGTATTATTTATCACGAATCTTTGTTATACAGCTATAAACGTGACTCTCTTTCTGCACATATTCTAAAACACACTTATCATCAACTGAGCAATCAAGTTTATGACAAGTACAGTGACCATTCTGACCATTACAGACAAACAGCAAAAATATAAAGCTGCTGATGGCCTATTTGAAATTGTCAATCATAGAACCCTTATAGTGTGGAAGCAGATCGTTCAGCTCATACCAACCCTCTAAAGATCACCCCACCAAGACCCACCCCCCAACACTAACCCTGCATTTCCCATGGCCAAAGCGCCCAACCTGCACATCTCTGGACCGTGGAAGGAAACTGGAGCACGCAGACGGAACCCATGAAGCCACAGGGAGGAGGTGCAATCTCCATACAGTCGCCCAAGACTGAAATCAAGCTTCGGTCCCTAATGTTGTGAGGCAGCAGTGCTAACTACTGAGCCACCATACCACACAGTTAATGATTAATACAATTGTCGCTACATTGGAGGGAATTAAACAGATTGTGCTTTATATATCCTGTGCCAATCCATTAAGGTTTTCTAATGTGAATGGCAGAAAGTAGAAATGTTATCTTAATATTTTAAAATTTTTGGAAGTAATTACTTCCTCTCTAATTCGCTCTAATTCAGATTGTTGACTGAGTATTGTAGAGTAATTTTGCATTCCTGTCAATCAGACCACTGACATTTGTCATTATTGGTATGTTGTCCATTACTGACATCCCACAGCATGACTTTAGACAATGCAGAGTTGCCAAATATTCAATTCTAACACTATTATCACTTGAGCAAGTACAGCAGGGAAAAATTGTTGCTTCATTGTTTTTATGCCAAATACTGTACGATTTGTGGACCATTATGGAAATGGTATTATGCAATAATGCAATATATTTTTCTGTGTGACAATGAATTGAAACATTCCCCTGCATAGTTTTGCATTATGTCCAGTGAAATTTGGTCTCGCCACTTGGGGGAAACATATCAAAGGAAGATTGAGATGAAATTTCACAGAATTTAGATGTGGTTGAAATTGTAATGAACCTTTAAGGTATCTTAATCTCAAAATGTAACTAGAAAACAATTGTTTTGGATCAGCTAAAGTTTGTGGAGCATGTCATTTACAGTTCATTCCAAAATCATGGACCTAGTGTCACTGCTACTGCTTCCTGTGAAATTTAATTTTATTTTCTTGAATTATCCCCTTCTCAATTGAAGATGCTAGCAGAGGGCAGTAGAAATCTAGAATTCTCTCCCTCTAAAAAGGTGTGGCTGCAGGATAATTGGAGCTTTTGAGACTGAGTTGATTTATTTTTTGGTAAGCATATCAAGTCTTTATGGAGCAGATAAGCAAATAGAGTAGAGTGCTAGTCAATTTACAGGGCTACAGAAATAGATCTGGAGAATGTGACAAGTTGGGTAGCTGTTTCAGGAGCTGGTACAGGTATGATGGGTTGAATGGCCTCCTTCTATACTGTAAGTTCGATGATTCTATAACTTAGCTAGATACACAACCAGGCTCGATGCTTAAGTAGACTACTGTTATTCCTGTCTTACCGAAGGCTATGGGACATGGTACAAGCAGCCAATGATATCTGAAACGGGTAATGGATAATTCACCACGAGTGACCATGGATTCTAAATGTATTACAACTGAGCCTAATTCTGCACATACCTAATGCCCATGTATATGCATTCCTAGTGAATGGTACTGCTTGTTTCTAATTTTGTTCAATAACTGCATTACACTTTCTGAGGGCCTTCATGTTGTGCAGTGGTAGAGTCCCTTCCCCTCAACTGGGAGGTCTGCGGTCAAGTCTCACCTGCTCGGAGATGTCTTATAACATCTCTGAACAGGTTGTTTAGTAAAATAGGTTAATTTTTTAAAAAAATCATTGCCCAACTCAACTAAGTTGCTTAAACCCAATATGCTTTTAACTTGTAATAACATTAGCATTTACTTAATCGATCAATGTATTGAAATGGGTACAATAGCAAAGTTTGAGGCATCTTAACAGATACATGAATACGCAGAGAACAGAGGGATGTAGACTGCGTGGAGGCAAAAAGTTTTTAATTTAGAAAGGTGTCATGGGTTGGCACAGTCTTTGTGGGCCAACAGTCCTGTTTGTGTGCTGTATCATTCTTTGTTCTTTGTGTACACTGTTCAATTGATTTAATTTTGTTCCAGGTTATAATTTATGAAAGTTTTCCACCACCAAATTTCCATGGACAACACTTTTGCTGTGGGTTTATCCTTGAAATATTTCATGACATTTCATTGGTAGTAAAGTTCCTCTGATGTCCTGAGGGTCATGAAAGGTGTGATATAAATACAATTTTTTCTTTTAACATTTAGAAACACAGAGCAGAATTTCACTGCCACATGAGAAGTCTGTGGGGAATGCAGTCTTACCATCAGAGGTGCATTTGGGAAGTTTCAGAAGTATTAACTGTCTGGAGCTGAGCATTATGACCTCACTCAGGCAGTAGTCCCAACTCAGAGAGCGATTTAGCAAACACGTTGGCTGGAGAACCTATAGTCTCATCATTGTCACCATCATAGTGGCAATTTCTAGGATCACAAAAAGTTGCACCAATTAAAATGAAGATGCAAAGCCTTTCAGTGGGGAGTTGGGGGAGGCAGCTAGGGTGTGGGTGAGAAGGGTTGGGGCAGCGTGCTATGAAGACCAAGCAGGGAGGGAGTGCCTGAGTAACCCGGATTATGGAAGGGGATAGTCAGTTTTGAACAGGATAGATAATAGAGATACCCTCCTCAACTGAGGCCCAAACAGGATAAGCTGGCATAATTTTCACTCATTCTTGAATGCATGCCACTGACCTCAAAATTGGAGATGGGGCAGGAAATGGCCCTTAAGTGGCAATTAAATGGCCACTGAAAGGCCTTAATTGGTGTGAGGGTGGAGGTGCCAACAGGGTGGGGAGAGCATAGGCAAGGCCACCTAATGGATTTTAATGAACTTCCTATTGCTTTCAAACCACCAGTAGTAGGCCTGTAAAAATGAGAATGACATCCGTAAGCTTTGTAATGCAGAACATTTCATATACATAACTATACACAATTAAAATGGTAATTGAATTGTACCTGTAATTTTGAGGTCTCACCTGTAGCTCTGTTGCTGTGTTGCCCTGAAATTCTTCTCTCAGCTGGTTTGGTAGTGATACAAACATTACTTTTGAAAATTGTTCATAGGAAGTGAAATAAAAAATAATTGGACTAAGTATAACATAACATTGCAGTAAATTTCACAACACTAATGCATATTAAAGGTTTATTTGTTGGTGTGACGAACATAGGGTTGCTGGAATAAATGCATGCTGTCTTGGGAAAGATAGACTGAAGGTAGGTTTCACTGCACATCCTTCACAAAACCGTTTTTGTTTTGCATAGCACATAAAGATATGGTCAGTTGAATACTTCTGCTGATATTCTTTCACTCTTGTGTGGGATCAGCAGAACTCCTGTAAAATCCTAGGCAATCAACTTGTTAACATCAAAAATGTTAAATGCTGATTAAGAGGTTTTTATCATTTGGTTTGTTAAGAGAATGAATAATCTTGGGAATCACTGAAATTCACTCAACATTTTAATCTATCCAGAGACTAAACCCTCAGTTGTAGGTAAAATGATGAATGAGCTGCCAGAGGAAGTGGTGGAGGCTGGTACAATTACAACATTTAAATGGCACCTGGATGGTTATATAAATGGGAAGGGTTTCGATGGATGTGGGCCAAATGGTGGCAGATGGGACTGGATTAATTTAGGGTACCTGGTCATCATGGACTAGTTGGAGTGAAGGATCTGTTTCCATGCTGTACAACTCTACGACTCAATGACTCAGTCCCACTTCCCACCTCCTTTATCATGGCCCTGCAGTTAATTTCCTTCAACTACCCAACTAATTTCCCTTTGAAGTCAATCATTCTTTCTATTTCCACCAGTCTCCTTGGCAGTGATTTCCAGGTCATTACTACTCAGTATTGAAAAAAAATTCTTCACATCTTTGGCAAATGAGAACAGTTTTCCCTTGTATAATTATTGAAATTTATCATTATCTTATACATATCTGTTGGGTCTCACTCAACCATTTTGCTCCAAGGAGAACAATTTCTTCAACCAAATATGAAGCTAAAATTCCTTGTTACTGGAACCATTCTGATAAATCTGTCTATAAAACACTTTCAAAGTGAGCTGAGCACAGCTGAATGCAATACTTTAGTTGGCGCCAAAGCAGTGGTTTACACAGTTTCCACCATTTTGGCAGTCAAACTCTCTATATATAGGAACATCGGAGCAGGATTTGGCCATTCAGCCCCTCAAGCCTGCTCCATCATTCAATAAGATCATGGTGGATCTGTGGCCTAACTCCTGCCTTGGGCCTTTTGTCTTGATAGTCTTACTTAATAAAAATGTCTTTTTCAGATTTAGATTTAACAATTGAATTGGCATTGACTGGTGTTTGTGGAAGAGAGTTATAAAGCTCCACGACTCCTTGCATGTAGAAGGGCTTTCTAACATTTTTCTTGAATGGCCGAGAGTTTAATCAAAGTCAGACTCATAGGCTCATACCACATAGAAACAAACCCTTCAGTCCAACTACTCTACGCTGACAATGTTCCCAAACTAAACTAGTCCCACTTGCCGGCATTTGGCCCATATCCCTCCAAACTTTTAATGTACTTATCCACATGCATTGTAAATGTTGTGACTGTACCTGCATCCACTACTTCCTTTGTCAGCTCTTTCTACACACGAACCACTCTCCTTGTATAAATGTTGCCCCCCACATCCTTTTTAAAACTTTCCCCTCTCACCTTAAAAATATGCCCCCTTGTTTTGAACTGCCCCACCCTAGGGAAAAGACTCTTGCTATTCACCTTATCTACGTCCCTCATGATTTTGTATACTTCTGTAAGGTCACCCTTCAACCTCCTACCCTCCAGTGAAAGAAGTCCCAGCCTATTTTTAGAACTCAAACCCTCCATTCCCAGCAACATCCTGGTAACTCTTTTCTAAACCATCTTCAATTTAATAATTTCCTTCCAGGGTGACCAGAACTGTGCACAATATTCTAGAAAAGGCCTCACCAACATCGTGTACAACCGTAACATCATGTCCCAACGCCTATACTCAATGGTCTGAGCACAAAGGCAAGTATGCTAAACACCTTCTTGACCACCCTGTCTACCTGTGATGCAAATTTCAAAGAATTATATGCTTGAACCCCTAGATCTCTCTGTTCTACAACACTACCTAGGGCAGTACCATTAACTGTATATTGCTCTCGTTATTTTACCAAAATGCAATACCTTGCACTTATCCACATTAAAATCCATCAGCTGCTCCTTAGCTCATTGACCTAATTGATCAAGATCTCTTTGTAATCTTAGATAACCTTCTTCACTGTCCATATACCACCAAACTTGGTATCGTCTGCAAACTTACTAACCGTGCCTCCTACATTGTCATCCAAAGTGTTTATATAAATGACAAACAAAGTGGACCCAGTATTGATTCCTGTGGAACACTGCTGGTCACAGGCCTCCAGTCACAAAAAATAGCACTCTGCCGCTATCCTCAGTCTCCTACTGGGGCCGCATGGTGGCTGAATGATTAGTACTGCCGCTTCACAGCATCAGAGACCCAGGTTTGATTCCAGCCTCAGGTGATTGTCCATGTGGAGTTTGCACGTTCTCTGTATGTCGGCATGGGATTCTTCCCAAAGTCCAAAGACATTCTGGTTCGTTGGATTTGCTGTGCTATATTCCCTATAGTGTCCAGGGATGTACAGGCTAAGGTGGGTTAGCCAGAGGAAATGCAGGGTTACATGGCTAGGGTAAGTGGGTGTGTCTGGATGTGATGCTATTCAGAGGGTTGGTGTGGACTTATGGGCTGAATGGCCTGTTTCCACATTGTAGGGATTCTTTCGACCATCAACTTAATTTTGTATCCAATTGGCAAGTTCACACTGAAGCCCATATGATCTAACTTTACTAATTAGCCTACCAAGCAGAGCCTTGTCAAAAGCTTTACTAAAATCCTTATAAACAATGTTTACTACTCTCTCCTCATCAAACATTTTGGTTACTATCTCAAAAAACTCAATCAAGTTTGTGAGATGCGATTTCCCTCACACAAAACCATGCTGACGATGCCTAATCAGTCCTTGCCTTTCAAAATGCATGTAAATCCTATCTTCCAGAGTCACTTCTAACCTTACAGGCTCACAGGTCTACAATTCCCAAGCTTCTCCTCACGGCTTTTCTTAGATAAAGGCACAACATTGGCCAACCTCAAGGCCTCTGGCACCTTGCCCGTGCTTATAGATTATTCAAATATTCCTGCTAGTGGTGCCATAATTTCTTCCCAACTTCCCAGACTGTTCTAGCCCCTTTGGTTCTAGAATCTTCAACCCAGTGAAAATTGTGTTTCCCTGTTAATATCCTGAAAGCCTAGATTAGATCATCCCTTAACTTCCGAATTTCTACAGAATAAAGGCCTAATTGGTCTAATATCTCCTCATAACATTTCTCTTATTCATTTTGTAGGATGTGGATGATGCTGGCTGGTCAGCATTTATTACCTGTCCCTATTTGCCCTTGAGAAGGCGGTGGCGAACTGCCTTCTTGAGCTGTTGCAGTCCATGTGCTGTAAATTGACCCACAATGCCTTTAGGGAAAGAATTCCAGGATTATAATCCAATGACAGTGAAAGAACGACAATGTATTTCCAAGTCAGGATGGTAAGTGGATTGGAGGAGAACTTGGAGGTGGTGGTGTTCCCCCGTATTTGCTGCCTTTGTCCTTCTGGATGGAAGTGGTTATGGGTTTGGAAGGCGCTGTCGAAGGATCTTTGGTGAATTTCTGCAGATAATGCACACTGAAGTCCAGGTATTATCATAGTAAACCTGCACCGAATTCCTTCCAAGGCCAAAACATCCATCCTAAATTGTGATGCTCAGATCTGTTAAACATACTCTACGTGGTTTAAAGTTGTCTAGAAGATTTGTAGCTAGGGTTGTGGATGATGCTGTAGACTAGCTCGCAGAGCCTGTGTGTTTGGTTGCAAATGTTTTGTCACCCTGCTAGGTAACATCGTCAGTGCGCCTCCGGTGAAGCGGGACAGAACACCAACACTTCACCAGAGGCACTGACGATGTTACCTAACAGGGTGACGAAACGTTTGCAACCAAACACACCAGCTTGGTGAGCAAGCCTACAGCATCATATCTAAGTGGGGTCCAAATAGAGTTTTGTATAACTCCAGCACAATGCCTGCATACCTATACTCCAGCCCTTTAGATATAAAGACTAGCGTTCCATTAGCCTTATCGACTAATATCTGCACCTATCCATGGATTTTAAATTGCCCCTGAACCCCCAAATCTCATTAAACATCCACTGTAATTAACTTCGTACTTCCCAAAAAATACCCTGATCTATCCTTTTTCGATTCAAAATGGTTAACCTCACACTTGCTTATATTAAAATTCATCTGACACTTTTGTCCATTGATCTAATCCCTCAACATCCAAAGTTAGTTTTATGCTGTCATCAACAGTGTCTAAAATTGTGTGTCATCAGCAAATTTGGATATTTGTTATTATCCAAATCATTAATGACTATTGTGAATATGTGTGGCCCCAACACAGATATCTGTGGGGTATCACTCGTCACGCCCTTCCAATTCAAGTATTTATCCATTATTCTAATTCTCTGTTTCCTGCCTCTCAACGAATTTTTTAACTATGTTAGTAAATTGGCCTCAATTCCATGAGCTCCCATCTTAGGTAACAGTCTCCTGTGTGGGACTTTATCAAAGGCCTTATGGAAGTCCACATAAATTACATCTGTCAACTTCCTTCTGTCCGTCACCTTTGCCACTTCTTCAAAAAAATTCTCCACAAGGCTTCTCAGGCATACCCTACCCTTCATGAATCCATGCTGACTCTGTCTGATTAACTGACATTTTTCAAGGTGATCAATTACCCTACCTTTGATAAGAAACTCCAACAATTTATCCACCATGGATGTTAGGCTAACTGGTCCGTAATTCCCTGGTTTCCCTTTGTCACCCTTCTTAAAGAGCAGAGTATACTAAGCAATTTTCCAACCCAGAGAGACAACTCCTGAATCTAGGGAACTCTGAGAGATTATGATTAGGGCATCGGCAATGTGCTGTCCTACCTCCTTTAAAAACTCAGGATGGAAACCATCAGGTCCTGGAGATTTGTCAATCTTCAGTTCCATTGATTTCCCCATGATTGATGATTTATTATGCTCATTTCATTTAAACCCTTTCCTGATCCTCTGTTAATTTCTTTGGGATTTCTGGCAGGGTATCTTCCTTTTCTGCCATGAATACTGAAGCAAAATAATTGTGCAGCATGCCTGTCATTTCCCTAAGGTCACTGACAATATCCTCACTCTCAGCTTTTAGTGGGCTAATAGTACTCACAACCAGCCGCTTTCCCTTTATATAAATATGCAATCTCTTCCTGATGTCTTTTATGACCTTTACATGTTTTCTCTCAGTCTTTTTAGCCACTCCTATAAGCTACTTTGTTTGTTTTGTATTTATCGCATTCTGTGCGATCTGCACTGGGTCTGTACCGTACTGCGATATCAATCACAAGATCCCATATGCTTTGTTCCCAACTCTCTCAATATGTCTTGACACTTTCAAATATCTATGTATATGAACCCCCAGGTCCTGCAACCTAACATTCTCTTTAGAACAATGCGATTAAATCTATTCCTTATACAAAAATGCACTACCTCACAGTTCCCACGATTAAATTTAATTTGTCACCTTTTTGCCCATTCACAATGTCCTTTTTCAGTCAATTGGTGTCATTCTCACATTCAGTTAAACCTCCAAGTTATGATCACCAATAAATTTTGATATTTTACAGTGCATTCCAAGAACATTGTAAAGTGTGTATATAAAGGAGGTCTTTGCATGATTCCTTGGAAAACATCACTGCCCGCCATTCACCTGTCTGAAAAACAACAACTTACCCTGATTCACAATAATTCAAGTCATGTGAGTTGTGCAAGTTTGCTATTTTAATATATTAACTAAACAGTCATGAACACAAATGTGAGTTTAAATTATAAATTCAAGAATAGCCAAAATATAAGATCTGCTTCCAACAACACAGCACATAGATTTAGTCCCAATCAATGTGACCTTTCTGTGCTATTTAGACAGATACTTCCATGAGGCAGTTTCAAGCTGTCTCTATTAATTTTCATTGAAGCTGCTTTCCAGGAGAAATGACAAGAGCAGTGTTTAAATTTTGGTTAATAATTCGCTGCATCTTGACATGGTTTATTAAATGAAAGGGTTCAGAATTAAATTAGAAATTCCATGTAGTCTGAGTATTGTTTTTCTAATATAGAGTCCGAATTCATAAGGTCACATTTGGTAAAATATGAATAAAAATTAAAACAAATTCTCCTGAAATGTCAGTCATTCTTGCAGAAAATGTATTTTTATTCTAAAAAAATTGTTTCATCTGTCAGACATCTCTAAAGTGTTGACAAAAAAGGGAGGGAGGCAAGAAACTGGAAACTATAGGCCAATTATCTTGATGTCTGTCATGGATTAAAACCAATCATTAACATGATAATAGCTGGGAACTTGAAAAAGAAGACTTCACAATAATCAGGAAAAAGGAATTTAGGAGTCCTAGTTCAAGATTCTCTTAAGGTTAACATGCAAGTTCAGAGGCAGTCAGGAAGGCGATGTTAGCATTCACTTCAAGAGGGCTAGAATTACAAGAGGCAGTATGAGGCTCGCATTTGGAATATTGTGAGCAGTTTTGAGCCCCATATCTAAAGACAGACATGCTGACCTTGGAGGGGGTCCAGACAAAGTTTACAAGAATGATCCAGGGGATAAAGCTCTTGTAGGATAAGGAGCTGTTAAGGACCCTGGCTCTGAAATCAATGGAGTTTAGAAGGCTGAGAGGGGGTTTTAATTGAAGCTTACAGAACACTGAGAGGCCTTGGTAGAGTTGACATGGAAAAGGTGCTCCCACTAGTAGGAGAGACTAGGACTTGAGCGCACAGCCTCAGAATGAGGGCATGATCTCTTAGAACTGAGGTGAGGAGGAATTTCTTCAGACAGTGGGTGGTTACTCTGTGGAAGTCGTTGACAAAGAAGACTGTGGAGGCCAAGTCATTGAGTGTATTTAAGGCTTTAAACCTTTAAATAGGTTCTTGATTAGTTAAGAGATCAAGGGTTACGGGGAGAAGATAGAAGAATGGGACTGAGGAACGGGTCATCCATGATCGAATGGTGGAACAGACTCAATGAACCGCATATCCTAATTCTGCTCCTTAGATCTAATGTCTTGTGGAGTCAACATGGTTTTGTGTAAAGGAAAACATATTGAAACAATTTATTGGTGTTTTTTGAAAGAGAAATATGTTTTGTGGATAAAGAGGCTGAATGGAAACAGGGTAGAGAGAGGAGACGGGAAAGTTATCATGGACAAAGGAACAGCAACACAGAACAGAATGAGTAAAATGAAGGGATTGTCTCCTGGAAATCAAGTGGAGTCTGAAAGTCTCACACAAGGGCCTAAAGTTAAACGTTTGCCCATCTTTGATCCAAAGTTAACTGCACAATAACAGTACAAAATGTCTGCCACTGTTACTGGTGGATGAAGGTATCTTTGGTTTTCTTTGGGAGCAGAGTAATTTTTTTTTAAACTGAGGCCCTGCTAGGGGCAATCACATTAGCCATACATTCACTGATTCAGTAATACCATCTATACAACGTCAAATTACACTCCACATCAGGTCATTCATTGTCCAGGGGATTGCCAGTGCCTGTGGTGCAAGGGTACATGCAGTTGGCATTGGAGATCGTACCCTGCTGTACAGTTTGTCTGTGGCCAATGTGGAACCTCCTGGTTTCCATGTCAAGCTTTCCCAATGACTAGTTTGAATGGTGAGTTTGGTATGGTGGTGAGTTGGATTGTTAACAAGCCATTTAGGAGGCAATAAAGTGTGTCAGTTGGGAACTCACCACTGGCTAGTGAGAACATCACCATGCCTGAGCAAAAGGAGGGGTGTTGTAGTGAGACGATCTCAGCATCAAGGATAACATTTTACTCATTCCTACCACTCATCTTACCATAGACAACTTTGTTCACAGCATGATACACTTTGTCCTAACTTCAAGGTAAATGAAATGATGCTGGTGAGAGGGAATTAAAATTAAATGGAATTTTCGGTAAGGGCGACTGAAGGCTAAGGGGAAATAAGGGAATCTACAAGAAATAAGTGAATGAAGGTCTAACGTGTCTTTTAAGTCGATAACAAACATTGCTGTAACTGTATATACTGCAACCAGCCAAAGATGAGCCTAAGTTCCCAGAGGACGATAAGATCATTAAAACACAGAGCGAGGGAAAAGAGAGCCAAAAATCCAACAGCTTAAAGCAAGGAAAAATAAAATAAAACCAGAGCAAAGAATTATCCACATATTGTGACACAAGTAACGCTAGGACAACACGTCTGGGCATGTATTTTTTGTTCTGCTTCCAACCTACATAGATAACTATGGTAGAAGGTCACTTCTTTGTCCCCACATCAACACATAACATCACAGAACAGAGAGTAAATATCTCTATGCGAAAAGAGGCCCTTACTGTCATCTCCCAGTGGGGTCATCTGATCACCCCATTGTTCCTAACCTCAATTCAGTTCCAGGCAAGTAATGGTGCTTCAGGACAAAAAAAACTCATTAAAATAATCCAGCAAAACTCAGAAATAGAACAAGAATTTCAACAGGTAGGAGAACACTCCTGGTATAACATAGTGAGTAAAGTTAGTCAAATCCCTTGGTCGAGGATATTAGCTTTATGGTTAATGGCCACCTACAGTTTTATATTAGCAATTCCAATAGCTTGATTGATTTCAGAAGTAATGAAGTTAATAAAGAATAAGTTGTGAGAAGTCAATTCGATATTTTCACCTCAAAGGGGCCTATTACAAATCAGGTTCCCTAATAAACATGTATTTTCTGCAGAGAGCTTATAAAATCATGTTGCATTGATCTTCTCTCTTTGCAATGGCATGAACAGTGCTAAAGACAGGCCCTGGGAGCATACGAGCCACTTTGGTCAGGCTCGTGGTGAAAAAGAGGGAGATGTTCTTAGCAGAATGTAAACTGACCTCAAAGGTGGGCAAAGTGGGAACTGACTAGCCTATTATTTGTGTACCTGCTCTAAGTCCAGTGACTGAAAAATTTCAAATGGATGATTTTCCTTTGATAAGCTGCTTGACTCTAGAAGCAGGTTATATCAATAAGTGCTCAGGGTCAGAGGGCACTCCACGTCAGGTGGCTATGATCATAGACAGCTGTCTCGTTCAGATGGAAGATGGACTAAAAGAGGACAACGAAGACCAGGAGAAACCTCTCTAA
Organism: Ginglymostoma cirratum; assembly: GCA_024137785.1. NCBI lineage: Eukaryota > Metazoa > Chordata > Chondrichthyes > Orectolobiformes > Ginglymostomatidae > Ginglymostoma > Ginglymostoma cirratum. The sequence goes on from JAHRHZ010000249.1 coordinate 49,075,182, forward strand.
CACTGACTAAAGAGCAGGATGCTGCCTTCACAATTTTAATGTGTAAACTGCCTGTTCATCCTCTGGTATTTGTGATCTATCCCCAGTTATCATGGGTTGTGTGCTTCCTTTTCATCTAATGAATAAATGTTTCATATCTAAACTGCTGCTTTATAGCAATCTTAATAAACTATCTGAAAATTCATCGTGAATGGTTGACTGTATTAGGTAACCATGATCCTGAAACTCCAAAATTTAACAGACGTTCTGCTTAATGAGCTGAAACCTTTGATCAAATCAGCCCTTAGCCTTCTCAATTCTCATGAATGCATTCGAGTTTATGTAATTTAACCCAAGGAGTCCAGATATCATCCAGGTAAGTCTGTTCCACCTTCCCTCCAAGGCCATTTCCTAAAGTATAGTGCTCAGGATAATTCACAGTAAACTATATTGTACAAAACGCTAGTGCGGCCTCACTTGGAATATTGCGTACAGTTCTGGTCGCCCCATTACAGGAAGGATGTGGAAGCAGTGGAAAAGGTGCAGAGGAGATTTCCCAGGATGTTGCCTGGTCTGGAGCTAAGGTCTTATGAGGAAAGGCTGAGGGACTTGGGTCTGTTCTCATTGGAGAGAAGAAGGCTAAGAGGGGATTTAATAGAGACCTACAAAATGATCAGAGGATTAGATAGGGTGGACAGCGAGAGTCTTTTTCCTAGGATGATGACGTCGGCTAGTACGAGGGGGCATAGCTGCAAATTGAGGGGGGATAGATTTAAGACAGATGTCAGAGCCAGGTTCTTTACTCAGAGAGTGGTAAGGGCGTGGAATGCCCTGCCTGCCAATATAGTTAACTCAGCCACATTAGGGGCATTTAAACAGTCCTTGGATAAGCATATGGATGATGATGGGATAGTGTAGGGGGATGGGCTTAGATTAGTTCACAGGTCGGTGCAACATCGAGGGCCGAAGGGCCTGTTCTGCGCTGTATTGTTCTATGTTCTATGTTCTATGTTCTATATTGGTCTGACGAAGAGAAAACAAAGAACCGCAGATGTAGTAAATCTGAAACAAAAACAGAAATTGCTGGAGAAACTCAGCAGGTCTGGCAACATCTGTGGAGAGAAAACAGAGCTAATTTTTTGAGTCCAGTGACCCTTCAGAAAAGTTTTGGCAGTAGGAAAATATTTTCAGAAGCTCTGCTCTAGATATAAAGATCAGCATTCCAGTAGCCATTTTGATTATCTTCTTGACTTGCTCATGGCACTTTCATGATGAATATACCTGGGTGTCCCCAGACTTCCAAATCTCTTTGGACTTTCACAAGTTCTAGCTTCTCCATCATTTAGAAAGTATCCTGGTATATCTCTTTTAAGGCCAAAGTGGATGTTTGCTCATTTGCCTAAAATGAAATCTGTTTCTCATAATACTGACATCTAATACATTTCGCTATTCACTGCTATGCCTTATCTGCCTGAGTACTAAACTCTGCAATTCCCTAATCTGCTCACTCTCTTTGTCCTTGTGTCTTTTAAAGATGGTCCCTAAAACCAAACTCCCCTTCTCCCCTCATGTGGTTTGGTATCGAATTTTGTGAAATAACTGTTTTGACCTTTGGACTACATTAAAGCATTATTAAATTGCAAGTTATCATTGGACACTGATTATGTCAAAACAGTTCAGCGACCCACTAGAATGCACCAAGTGGTGTTCCATCACTTTTTACACCCACCATGCAAAACAATTGACCATGACAACTCACATGCTATCAGCTTTGGCCAAGTTAGTGATTCTACACCACATCCAATAGAATTCCCACGGCCTAAATTTCAAATCATTCCAGTGGCTAGCTGCATGCCTCATTCCTGCATGTGACAAAATAAGTCATTTAAGTCAAACTTTGAGTGAGTACAGAAATGTCAAGAATATAATCTCATCACTTTTTGTGTCATCTACTTTTACTTTCAAATAACATGCTGCTTCTGTTTTGCCTTGATGTGAATTGACAGCCGGTAGAAAAGCCAAGCTAAATGGTCCTACTTGCTTTTCAGAAATCAATAACTGGATTGGTCTTCATTGACAGATAGTGTTCAATGAGCCAGCTGAACTGAACCATGTCAAAACTAATTCTTTATTAGGACCCTGTAGAATCGTGTTACTTTTTATTGATGGATAGTAAACAGGAGGCAGTGAATTGGCATCCCAAACAATACCATGGATGGCAAACAAAATCTGGTATAAACCAGCTGGTTGATTCTCTCTCATTTATTCTATGGCCTACAACAAAAGTTAGTAGAAACTCCATTAATGTGGCTTGCTTTCAATTGTCCATTTTATATCACAGAATAGAACAGTAATTGTGCAGGTCTGTCAGTACACGTTCAGATAGCTGGTTATCATTTGGCGGTCATTGTTATTTTATGCTGGGAAAATGCTGATCGCTTGCAGTTCCAGCACAAGTCTGATAAAAAGATAATTAAGATTCAGAGATCATCACCGTTGTGTGACAAGTAACAAGGATCAGGTGCTGCTTCCAAGTCATTTAATTACAGAAATCAATGAAGGCTTAGAGCTGTATATTGAAGAAAAAATGAACCTAGCTTGACCTACATTTTCTGGGCTAGTGTTAGATTTAAGATTGGCAATATTGCAGAGTGGGGAATCTACTGAGCTTTTGAAACAGTATATGCATACAGAGGCCTGGTTTAAACATCAAATGATGTTACTATTGACTTAAAGAAATGTCTCCATCGTAATATCTATTTTAACTAAATGCCTAGGTAATGCATTTGGCAACAATATTAGACATAAATTAAAACAATTCATAACAATCCTTTGCATATGTACAATTTTGTTTTAAAAATTGTATGAGCATCAATGAAAAGGCTGATGCTTAATGGTCAGATCTAACTGAGATGGTGGTGGTGTGTTACTTTCTTGAACTGCAGCAGATGTTGATGTACAAACAGTGCTTTTAGGTATGGAGTCTGAGGATTTTGAATAATGAATAATAATAGTAATAATGAATGAATAGGGGTACTGTTCCAAGTCAGGAAGATGCGTGATTTGGAAGGGAATATGAAGGTTGTAGTTTTCCTGTGTAATAATTATCGCTGTCCTTCTGGGGTCACAACTTTGGAATGCAGTGTTAAAGAAGACTTGGGGAATTGCTTCCTTAGATGTTTATCTTACAGATGGTATGCAGAGGAGTTGTAGTGTACTTATGATGAAGATGGTAGTGAAAAAATGTTGTGCAGCGCTATTAGAGCTGCATCTATACAAGAAAGTCAGACAACTGATTTGAGTCTTCTCCATGAGGTGAGAGTAACTGCCCTTGACATCAAGGCCACATTTGACTCAGTACAGGATCAAGGAGTTCGTGCAAAACTGGGATCAATTGGAATCAGCAGAAAAACTCTCCGCTGGTTGGAGTCATACCTGGCACAAAGGAAAATGGTGGTAGCTGTGTGAGTCATCTCAACTCCAGGACATTTCTGCAGGAGTTCGTTAGAGGAGTGTCTTGGGCTCAACCACTTTCAGCTGCTTCTTCAATGACCTTCCTGCCATCTTAAGTCAGAAATGGGGACATTCACTGATGATTGCACAATGTTCAGTACCATTTGCAAATGATCACATACTGAAGCTGTCCATGTTCAAATGCAGCAAGATCTGGACAATAGCCAGTGTTGGAAAATTGGGTAGAGTATTTGATGTTGATAAAATAATAAGGGGGAAGACTTCATGGCCCCTTTAAAGGATTTTTTTTTGGCTTTGTGATTGGAAAAAAGTCTGCAGGCAGCAGCAAATGCACAGAGACTTCTTGAAATTGAAACATTGTATCAGAAGCCTATACTGTTAGCAGGAAAAGCAGCATTTTTTTTACCAAGACAACAGGTTTTTGAATTTAGCCAATTAATTTAAACCAGGCCCTAGATACGAAAGCTGAACTAATTTTAAATCTAATGGCATTGACAACCTAGGATCAATCCTATTGTAAGAAATTGATAGGTCCACAAGGGCATAAAATAAGAGGTTATTTGAAAATCACTGTGACAGCAAACTGCCATCTGAAGAGAAACTCACTGCGGGTAAAGTGAAAGCATCCAAGTGGTAGAAGTCTGGTAGCTTGCAATCATACTAAAGTAAACTAGACATGAAAGTGCCTTTCTCTCACCCTGAATGCCTGAAATTTGATTACGGTTGAACAGGATCAGGAAGCTTCTTTGCTCATAGGAAAACAACCCCAAATTTCATAGCTGAATAATTTCAGCCAATTTACATCCAGGTGAATCTCTTCTGTGCCCTGTCTAGTGCAAACACATCTTTCCCATAGTGTAATGACCAGAATTGAGCATAGTACTCCAGCTGTTGCTTTGCTCGTGCTTTATATAGCTCCATCAATACCTCTTGCTCTTGTATTCAATGCCTTGACTAATAAAGGCATGTATCCAAAATACCTCCTTAACCACCTATCTAGCCTAGCCCTATTTCTCTTCCACCACAATTAACATTCTCTTTGTCTTCTGCACTGAGCCTCCATGGTGTCTGTTCCCTTGGGTCCTCACCTGCTTCTGTCAAAAGTATAAAAACTGCCACTTCCAAACCTTTCAGTTCTGAAGAAGCGTCACACTCAATTCAAAACATTAAACTGGCTTCTCTCTACATCTGATGCTGCCAGACCTGTTGAGTTTCTCCAACATTCTCTGTGTTTAATTCAAATTGTCACTACAAAGACAAGATTACTAGGCAGCAGAGATTGAAAAGTTCTATATATGCACCTTCAAACTCCTGTCTTCTTGAATCAGTTATAGTTGCAATTAAAGTACTGAACCAATAACTACAAAATACAACACTACGTAATGCAATGAACACACTTCATTGCTTTACACTAATGGGCTGTCAAAGACGATTGATTTGGATTTATAACAGCATAACATTAAAGAAAAGAATGGTCAATACTAACATATTGCAAATGCATTTTCAATTTCTAAGCATCTCAACTAGAAAATAGCATATGAAAATCCAACATTTCACAGAATCATAGAATTGTCGCTGCATGAAAGATAGCCATTAGGTCTATAGTGTCTGCACTGGCTCTCCAATTGAGCAAATTACTTAGTTCCACTCTTCTCCCTGGTTCCCATACCCCTGTACATTCTTCCTTTCCAGAAAATAGTCCTATTCCCTCTTGAATAATTCAGTTTGACCTGAATCCATCAGGGTCTCAGGCAGCACATTTCAAACTTCTACTACCTGTTGCATGCCAGAATTCTAATTTGCATTGCTTCTGCTTCTTTTACCAATTACTTTAAATCTATGCCCTCTCATTCTCAATCCCTTCATAAATTGGAACATTTTCTCCATATCCACCCTGACCAACCCTGTCAATGATTTTGAATACCCCTGTCAAATTTCCTCTCAGCCTTCTTTACTCCAAGGAAAACTGTCCCACCTTCTCCAAATGATCTTCGTAACTGAAGTTCCTAATCTTTGGAACTATTCTCTTGAAACTTGTCTGCTCTCTATCTCTGTGTTCACAATATTCCTAAACTGCAGTGCCCAAAACTGGGTGTAATACTTCAACTGAGTCTGAACCGTTGACTTACATAAACTCACCACCATCATCATGTCCTTGTACTGCATGTCTTCTTTATTAAAGTTGAAGAAACTAAATTTTCACAACCAGTCATAGTGCCCTTAATGAGATATACACATATACACCTTCATTGTTGCACCTCATTAGAGCCAAACCCTTCAGTTTACATTTCTTAATTCTCTATCTTGAACTTCACCTGTTACCTGTCCACCACCCCACCAACTTATCAATACCTATTTGAAGTCGTCCAATATCTTCCTCACAGTTCACAATCTTTTGTAAGTTTTGTATCATTTCAAACATTGAAATTGTACCTCATGTACCAAGGACTAGGTTTTTGTTATTAAAAAGCAAACTTCCAAATACTAGCCCTTGGCGAATCCAGTAAGTAACTTTCTGTAAACCAAAAATTATCCGTTAACCACTGTCCACTGTTTCCTGTCACTCAGACAATTTCATATCCATGTTGCTCTGGTCCTTTTCATTCATGAGTTATAACTTTGCCAAGTTAGCTGTGTGGCAAAGTACCAAACATCTTGTGAAAGTCCATGTGCAGTACATTAACTGCATTGCCCTTATCACCTCTCTCAGTTGCTTCTTCAAAGAGATTCCAGCAAGTTAGCTAAACATGTTTCTCCCTTAAGAAATCAATCTATATTTCCATTAACTAAACTTCATTTACCCATTAATGATCATTTTTCAAAGTTTCTCGACCACTCAGGTCGAACTGTTTGATATATGTTGGTTGACAGAAAAGAATGACCTTTATTGCCACACATACTCAATGAGCAGAGTGAAAAGTTGATATTTCGCCAATTACAGCACCAACTTCAATACAGAAGTACCTAGGCATAACTTCTTCAGTTACAAGATTCCAGGCTATACAGGAATAAAATTTTGAGCATCACAGAAATAAAAGGTCAGTACAGCAGACCACGCTGGCACCTAGCTTCCAGTCCGCACCAGGCCCTGGCTCCACACTGCACCAGCAACCCACCACACCAGGAGGCAGCTGCAGGAGGCTGGAAGTTCACCTTGCCGGAAGGCCACTACAGGATTAGGCCACTGTGCCAGGCCAGGAGGCCGCTGCAGAAGGCTGCCATGCCAGCCCAGAAGTTTCACGCTGTAGGCTGGGAATTGTCGCCCGTGGGAGACCAGGAATTGTTGTCAGAGACCAGGAATCATCGCTTACTGGAGGCTGGGAATCACGCTGAAGGCTGGAAATGGTCCCTGGAGGCTGGGAATTGAAGAGAGAAAAAAAGAGAAGAAACGCATGACGAGAAGATGAAGAAGAAAAGAAGAAGAAGAACGGGGCGGAGTGGATGAGGTCCACATGGAGCATCCTATTCCACAGCCATCTAGGTTGATATTTACACACTTTTAAAGTAAAAAATAATATGTGCAATTCTCCACTCCTATGCTACTACAAAGATTCAGGAAGTTTTAATTTAAAGCTGAATCCAATTGCTTTGATGTTTAATGTTTATCCACAACATCAGCTGAACTCATGCACCATTCAATTCTTCCAATTATGTTGAATTTTGTCAACTAAATGCTTTTTTTTCATTATTCTTTTTGTGCTACAGTGTATATACTGAGACTAGGCAAGAGGTATTCACTGGTTTTGAAGAGTCTTCTTTGTTTATATAATCTGTTCTGTGTTTATTCTCATTTCTCTTGACAACACTTGTATAGAACAGTATTCAGTTACTAAAACCGTATAGCTTGTTTATAAGAAAAATATCCACTCCCACCCACCACCATCGCCACCACCCAGAAAATGTTTTAGGACAGTGAGGAATAAGGAGCTTTTGTCATTCTTCCCTTCTCTAATCTAAGTCATTGTACTTAAAAAAATGCATGTTTATACTTTTTTTTAACTGAGATCAGCTAACTCAGCCTTGAAAAATAAATCTGGAGCTTTTGAATCAGAGATAAAAGGTACTGCAGATGCTGGAGAATCCGAGACAACAAGCATGGGGCTGGATGAACACAGCAGGTCAAGCAGCATCATAGGAGCGGGC
>JAHRHZ010000249.1:49083177-49164334 GCA_024137785.1 Ginglymostoma cirratum
GGAGCTTTTGAAGACGGGTCGCTGCTGTCAAAATGTTAACTCTGCTTTCTCTCAAGAGATGCTGTCAGACCTGCTGAGTTTCTCCAGCAATTTCTGTTTTTGTTTCAAACTCAGGGTTTCTTCATTTCCATAGTTCAGAGCGATAATGGGCTTGAATTTCCACGATGGCTGCCAGTCGACAGGGTGAGAAAGAGACTAAGATCTAGATACACCATGTTCTGCCCTCAGCTGCCAGTTTGGGCCAGGGCTTTATTTAGGGCAGAACTGCCAGCTGAGCTATGATTCTGGAAGGAACAAGACCATGGGAGAAAATTCATCACCAAGAAGTTGCTCAACCTCAGCCTTCCTTTCGAATCTGGAATTTGAGTAATAGATGTATAGCCGTCTAGGAGCCCCCAGTCATAATAATTGGTTTTGAACCCTCAGAATATCTATGAAATCCGTCCTGGTGAGCATCTTAAAACTTCCTTTTTTTGTGAAAGCAGCTCTGGTTGTACCATCAGCAGCTGGCCAGTGTACCGCTTTCCATCTCTCCTTTTCAAGTTGGTGTCGTGGGTGTTGATCCATCAAATGTAAATGAGGTGGACCATCACTGGCTACTTTGAGCTTTGAACAATCAGTAATCATACTTCTGGCAATGAGGGTCTGTGCCTTTTTGAGTGCTGGATATTTAAGTGGCACATTGTTGGTCTCTCAAACAAAAACTATGCCTCATGGAATAAAATGATTAAAACATCAATATTTCATGAATATTTATTTGGAGTAAAAATTGGGGCAATTGGTGTCATCCAGCACGATCTTGAGATTCATCATTCCCAACTAATGTCATGTCTAATAACTCAGGCTCGGAGTAATGATAGGCTGAAGTTACATATTCATTTTTAATACACTCCAGGTTAAAACAGATGAATAATCTTAGATGGTTTGACTATGTCCATTCCTCTCTTATTAAAGTCATAAAATGGCCTTTGATCCTATGCAAGACATTGCAAATTCATCATTTTCTATGTTTATAGATTAATTCTGCTTTCCTCCCTCATGCCTGAAATGTGGCCAGTTCTTGCAGGAGCACAAGCCAAGCTTTTGCACTCAAATTTATGGATGTGCCTTGCAGGGAGAAAATTCAGAATTATAAATGAAATATATCTCAGGTTTTATTTAACATGAATCATTCATCTGCCCAAACAATTTTTAAAATTATTTTTGGTTGACGATATGTGCTCATTGAGATGAAAGATGTTATTCCTGCAGTACTGAATAATTTCACAATTCAGGCATCCCTACAATGAAATGCTTGCTGTCAGTAAGAAGCAATCAGCACTGGGAAGAAAAGACCTCAGTAAAAATGAGCTGGCAGTGGAAGCATTATAAGTAGATCTAAAGAAGAGCAAAAATTGTAATGGCTATTTTTTATTTGTTCACGGGATATGTGTGTCGCTAACTAGACCATTTATCACCCATCCGCAAAATCCCAGAGGGCATTTAAAAGATAACTACATTGCTTTGAGCCTGGAGGCACATGTTGGTTAAACTAGACGAGGACAGCAGATTTCCTACCCAGAAGGACATTAGGGTCCAATGTGAACTGAATCCAGGATTCTTGATTGTAATGAGATAATGGAGGGATGCGTAATTCCAAAGATTATAAAGACAAGCATGTCAGAAAACAATTTGATATTAGTGAGAAATCACAATTTTCACACAGACTGGAAGAATGTAAATACCTGAAATACCAAAGGTAACATTTTTCTAGAATAAAGATTCTGGAACAATATGGTATAGACCCTACAAGGCCTATTCAGCCAGATTAGATTTAATGGTGGGTAACTAGACAGAAGTAATTAATTCAAAACAAAATACAGTGGATGCTGTAAATCGAAACTAAAAGGTGGAAATACTTAGCAGACCTCAGAACACCAGATTGTCCGAGGTGAGTCTTTCCAGACTTAGTTAACAGTCTGACTATAAGGCGACAACTTGGATCTAGTGACCGTAATATGACTGATTTGCATAATAGATTTGGGAGGGAGAAGTAAGTGTCACAAAGCAAACATTTAAATTTAAGGAAAACAAACATAATTGGATATGAGAAATAAAAACGCCACAGCAAACTGAATTGAACTTTTTGTGAGTAAACAGATAAAAAAAACAGGCAGGCGAAACAGCAATCCGTGGACAGCATGTTGGTTCAAACAATGGCCCAGAATATTTGGGAGAAGAATCTTTGTGGAGCCAAACTACAGTGAGCTGTTGGCCTTTATTTGGTTTGTCTTATACGAGCTGAGACTATTACCCATGCCCTCTATGAGTGGGAGCAAACATTATTCACCATCCCCCCAGACCTCCCCCTGACTGAGGACGAACGGTCAGTCCTCAGTAAAGGGCTCACCTTTGTCGCCCTCCACCCACGTATCAACGAATACCGCTCACGCTTGGATATTGAGCAGTTTTTCCGCTGCCTCCGCCTCCACGCTTACTTCTCCAACCGCGAATCTAACCCTCCCTCTACTGACCCCTTCTCCCGCCTCCAACACAAGCCCTGCTCCTGGACACCACCCCAAGGCCTCCTACCCTCCCTCGACCTCTTCATCTCCAACTGCCGTCGAGACATCAATCACCTCAACCTCTCTACCCCTCTCAAACACTCCAACCTCTCCACCGCAGAACGTGCAGCCCTCCGCTCCCTCCGCTCCAATCCCAACCTCACCATAAAACCCGTGGACAAGGGAGGAGCAGTCGTAGTATGGTGCACTGACCTCTACATTGCTGAGGCCAGGCGCCAACTCTCTGACACCTCCTCCTACCGCCCCCGGATCATGACCCCACCCCGAGCACCAAACCATCATCTCCCAAACCATCCACAACCTCATCACCTCAGGTGACCTCCCACCACCGCCTCCAACCTCATCGTTCCCCAACCCTGCACCACCCGCTTCTATCTCCTTCCCAAAATCCACAAACCTGAATGCCCTGGTCGACCCATTGTCTCCGCCTGCTCCTGCCCCACCGAACTCATCTCCACCTACCTAGACTCCATTTTCACCCCCTTGGTCCAGCAACTCCCTTCCTACGTCCGTGACACCACCCACGCCCTCCACCTCCTCCAGAACTTCCAATTCCCCAGTCCCCAACACCTCATTTTTACTATGGCCGTCTAGTCCCTATACACCTGTATTCCCCATGCAGATGGCCTAAAGGCCCTTCGCTTCTTCCTGTCCCGCAGAACTGACCAATCCCCCTCACCGACATCCTCATCCGCTTAGCCAAGCTCGTCCTCACCCTCAACAACTTCTCTTGCAATTCCTCCCACTTCCTACAGACAAAGGGGGTGGCCATGGGTGCCCGCATGGGCCCAAGCTATGCCTGCCTCTTTGGAGGTTACGTGGAACAATCCCTCTTCCGTACCTACACTGGCCCTAAACCCCACCTCTTCCTCCGTTACATTGATGACTACATTGGCGCTGCCTCGTGCTCCCACGAGGAGCTCAAACAGTTCATCCACTTCACCAACACCTTCCACCCCAACCTGAAGTTCACCTGGACCATCTCCAACACTTCTCTCTCCTTCCTGGACCTCTCTGTCTCCATCTCGGGTAACCACCGAGAAACCGATGTCCATTTCAAGCCCACTGACTCCCACAGCTACCTGGAATACACCTCCTCCCACCCACACTCCTGCAAAAATGCCATCCCCTATTCCCAATTCCTTCGCATCCGCCGCATCTGCTCCCAGGATGAAACATTCCACTCCCGTACATCTCAGATGTCCTCATTCTTCAAGGACCGCAACTTTCCCCCCGCAGTGGTCGAGAACGCCCTCGACCGTGTCTCCCACATTTCCCATAACTCATCCCTCACGCCCCGTCCCCGCAATAATAACCAAAAAAGAATCCCCCTCGTCCTCACGTACCACCCCACCAACCACCGGATCCAATGCATCATCCTCCGACACTTCCTCCATCTGCAATCAGACCTCACCACCAAAGACATTTTTCCCTCCCCACCCTTATGTCTTCCGGAGGGACCACTCCCTCCACGACTCCCTTGTCCACTCCACACTCCCCTCCAGCCCCACAACACCCGGCACTTTTCCCTGCAACCGCAGGAAGTGCTACACCTGCCCCCACACCTCCTCCCTCACCCCAATCCCAGGCCCCAAGAAGACTTTCCACATCAGGCAGATGTTCACCTGCACATCTGCCAATGTGGTATACTGCATCCGCTGTACCCGTTGTGGCTTCTTCTACATCGGGGAGGCTTGGGGACCGCTTTGCAGAACACCTGCGCTCAGTTCGCAACAAACAACTGCACCTCCCAGTCGCAAACCATTTCAACTCCCCCTCCGATTCCTCAGACGACATGTCCATCCTGGGCCTCCTGCAATGCCACAGTGATGCCACCCGAAGGCTGCAGGAACAGCAAATCATATTCAGCCTGGGAATCCTGCAGCCCAATGGTATCAATGTGGATTTCACAAGTTTCAAAATCTCCCCTCCCCCAACCGCATCCCAAAACCAGCCAGCTCATCCCCGCCTCCCTAACCTGTTCTTCCTCTCACCTATCCCCTCCTCCCACCTCAAGCCACACCCCCATCTCCTATCTACTAGCATCATCCCGCCCCCTCGACCTGTCCGTCCTCCCTGGACTGACCTATCTCCTCCCTACCCCCACATCTACACTCACCTTTACTGGCTCCATCCCCGCCTCTTCGACTTGTCTGCCTCCTCTCCACCTATCCTCTCCTCTATCCATCCTCTACCCGCCTCCCCCTCTCTCCCTATTTATTTCAGAACCCTCTTCCCCTCCCCCATTTCTGATGAAGGGTCTCGGCCTGAAACGTCCAGCTTTCCTACTCCTGTGATGCTGCTTGGCCTGCTGTGTTCATCCAGCCACACACCTTGTTATCTCTCATTATTCAGCTGAATCTTTCTTTTGGCTAAATATTAGTTTTTCTGAGTTTCTTGAAGTGTTTCTCTCCACAAGGCCTAATGAGTTTTCTCATTGTATCTTACCAAGTTCAACTTGTTAACTATGACATGGGGGTGCTGGTGTTGGACTGGGGTGGAGAAGGTCAGAAGTCACACAGCGCCAGGTTATAGCCCACTATAACCTGATGTTGCGTGATTTCTGACCTCATTAACTGCCTGCCTCACCGCCATGACAACACTCTTATCCAATTCTAGCCCCTTTCCACCACTCATCGTACCCAGAGCAAATTGCCATGTTGGGATATCTTGGAATAGATAGCCACTGGAGGGACTGGTGCCATTTTTTAAATGCAATTGCGTACCTGGGCATGTTGACCTGGTACTTCAGATATTTGTCCTGAACATGGAAGAGAAGAGAGACATTGGCACTCTGCTTTATGGGCAGGAACTTGGACATCATGCTGCAGAGGCCAGTACAAAGGTGGGACAACCTCTTCCCAAGGACCAAAGTTGGAGAATACAACACCAAAAGTCACCAAAGCAGAAGTTGCTGGAAAAGCTCAGCAGGTCTGGCAGCACCTGTGAAGAAAAAATCAGTCCCGAGGAAAGGTCACCAGACCCATTATATTAAGTCTGTTTATTTCCTTCACAGATGCTGCCAGATCTGCTGAGCTTTTCCAGCAACTTCTGTTTTTGTTCCTGATTTACTGCATCTGCAGTTCTTCCGGTTTTTACCAAACCAAGCCAGGTCAGTGAAATTTCAACCATCTAAAGGAATGCAAATCATTGCAAAAGGAAGTAGGTCAAAGACCATCAGCACTCTGCCAGCTGAAGTGCCATTATCTCGTCTCTGATACCTCACACTCACTCAATCTCTGCCACTGTACCCAACTGCCAACAAGTCTCATAATCTAGCATGCTCACTATTGCCCTGCAGTAGCTTGTCTCAGTTGTTGTCACCTACCCCAACCCTCAACATTACCAACCCTGAATGCCCTCTGCACTGCCTACTTATTCATTCAGGACACTTCCCTCCTGCACCAAGATTAACGGTTGTATCACCCACTTTCATCTCTGTTAATACCTTCCTCTTGCACATCCCAGGAGTAAGACAGCCCACAAGAAGCCAGAAACAGTCAAGACAGGTTGTCGGCTCAATAATGGTCAGCTCCTTACCTCTTATCAGGAGAGGGTCTGTACTCTGACTGCCCTGCATGGTTGACAGACGTATCCAAGCACTGAACTGGTATTGCATTGCTGTGTCAGGAGTCCCTGAGTGAAGGCACCTTCACAGAGTCATACAGCATGGAAACAGACCTTTCAGTCCAACTCATCCATGCTGACCAAGTTTCCCAACCTAAACTAATCCAATTTACCTGTGTTTGGCCCATATCCCTCTTAACCTTTCCTATCTATGTACTTACCCAAATGTCCTTTAGATATTGTAACTGTACCTGCTTTTATCACTTCCTCTGGCAGTTCATTCCACATGCGAACTACCCTCTTTGTGAAAAAGTTGTCCCTCAGGTCCTTTTAAATCTTTCTTCTATCACCTGAAAAATATGCCCTCTAGTTTTAAACTCCCCTGTCCTAGGGGAAAGACCTTTGCTATTTACCTTATCTATGCCCCTCGTGATTTTATAAACCTCTATAACGTCACCCCTCAATTTCCTATGGTCCAGCAAAAAGGTTCCAGCCTCTCCATTTAACTTAAACCTTCCAGTCCTGGTAACATCTTCATAAATCGTTTCTGAAGCCTCTACAATTTAACAATATCCTTCCTGTTGCTGGGTGACCTCAACTGTACACAGTACTGCCAAAGTGGCCTCACCAACATCCTGTAAATCCACAACAAAGCTCCCCAACTCCTACATTCAAAGGTCTGAGCAATGAAGGCAGGTGTGCCAAATGCCTTCTTTACTGCCCTGTCTACCTGTGATGCAACTTTTAAAGAATTATGTACCTGAGCCCCTAGGTCTCACTGCGCAGCAAGATTCCCCAGGGACCTACCAATAACTGTATAAGTCCTGCCCTTTTTCATTGTATCAAAATGCAACAACTCGCATTTATCCAAATTAAACTCCATCTGCCACTCCTCGGCCCAGTGGCCCAATTGATCAAGATCCCTTCGTACGCTTAGAGAACCTTCTTCACTATCCTCGATACCACCAATTTTGGAGTCATCTGCAAACTTACCAACAGTGCTTCTGAAATTCTCATCTAAGTTGTTTATGTAAATGTCAAACAACAGGGAACTCAGCATTGATCACTGCAGAACACTGGTAGTCACACGTCTCCAATCCTATAAATAACCCTCCACCACCATCCTCTGTCTGCCACCATTAAGCCAATTTTGTATCCAATTGGCAAGTTCACCCTGAATTCCATGTGATCAAATTTTACTAATCAGTCTACCATGCGGAATCTTATCAAAGGCTTTGTTAAACTCCATATAGCATTCAGGCCTCATCTATCTTCTTGGTCACATCCTCAAAAAACTCATTCAAGTTTGTGAGACACGATTTCCCATGCACAAAGCCATGCTAACCACCCTTAATTAGTCCTTGCCTCTCCAAATATATGTAAATCCTGTCTCTCAGAATCTCCTCCAACAACTTACCCGTCACTGATGTCAAACTCACAGGTCCATAGATCCCAGGCTTCTCCTTACAGCTTTTCTTAAATAAAGGCACAACACAAGCCACACTCCAGTCCTCTAGCACCTCGCCACTGGCTGTCGATGATACAAATATTTATGCAAAGTGCCCTGCACTTTTTCTCATTAGATTCCCACAACATCCTAGGATGCAACTGATCAGGTCCCAGAGATTTTTCCACCTTCATGTTTTTTAAAACTTCCACCACCTCCTCTTCTGTAATGTAGACTGCTTTCAAGACATCAATACTTTTTTTCCCAGCCTCCATGTCTTTCTCCACTGTAAAACCTGACATGAAATATAGAATTCTTACAGTGTGGAAGCAAGCCATTTGGCCTATCAAGTCCACACCGACCCTCTGAAGAGCATCCCACCCAAACCCACCCCCTACCCTATCACTACATTTCCCACTCTAGACATAATGGGCAATTTAGCATGGCCAATCCACCTAACTTGCACATCTTTGGACTGTGGGCGGAAACTGCAGCACCCTGAAGAAACCCACAAAGACACAGGGAGAACGTCCAAACTGCACGCAGGCTGGAATCAA
This sequence comes from Ginglymostoma cirratum, assembly GCA_024137785.1. NCBI lineage: Eukaryota > Metazoa > Chordata > Chondrichthyes > Orectolobiformes > Ginglymostomatidae > Ginglymostoma > Ginglymostoma cirratum. The sequence continues at coordinate 49,091,313 of JAHRHZ010000249.1, forward strand.
ACCCGGGTCACTGGCGCTGTGAGGCAACAGTGCTAACCACTGAGTCACCATGCTGCCCATATTCGTCTGGTATCTTACTTGTCTCATGTGGTTGCACACATAGTTGACTTTGTTGATCTTTAAGGGGTCCTATTATCTCCCTAGTTGCTCTTTTGCTCTTATTATTATGAATCTCTTTGGATTCTGCATAATCCTATCCACCAAAGCTTTCTCATATCCCAATTTTGCTCTCCTGATTTCCCCCTTAAGAATGCCTCTACTCCCACTTGTACTCTTCAAGAGATTCACTTGATCCCAGTTGTCCATACCTGATATATGCCTCCTTTTTTCCCTTGACCAGAGTCTCAATATCTTTATTTATCCATTGCTCCCTACTCTTACCAGCCCTACTGTTCTTTCTGACAAGAACATACTCATCTGAACTCTCATTACCTCATTTTTGAAAGCCTCCCATTTCACAGTCATCCCTTTAGCTATGAGCTTTCTACTCCAATCAACTTTTGAAAGTTCCTGTCCCATACCATCAAAATTGATCTTACTCCAATTTAGAACTTGAACTTTTAGACAAGGTCCATCCTTTTCCATAAAAACCAAAAGAACTGCGTATGCTGTAAATCAGGAACAAAAACAAAGTTGTGGAAAAGCTCAGCAGGTCTGGTAGCATCTGTGGAGGAGAAAAGAGTTAACATTTCGGGTCCGGTGACCCTTCCTCAGAACTGATGGTGGCTAGGAAAATGTTGGTTTATGTGCAGAAAACAGGGAGGGGGATGGGGTAGGGAGTAAACAATAGGATAGAGCCCGAAGAGAGAGAAGAGTAGTTGTATAGACAAAGGAGTTGGTAACGATTGGGCTGGGAGGGTGAATAGCTGTTAATGGGGACTGCTAGTGACTAACAATGAAACCAAAGGCAGAAAATAGTCAGGTAATAGATTTTTGGGAGGAAGAAAGAGTGGCGATTACACAGACTGAATGGTACAACTTTAAAGCCCGTGCACAAATTTGTGAAGGTGACCACTGTGGTTAACAAAACAGTTCATGAAATGAATGGAATCTTGAGCTTTATAAATAGCATTATGATCCCTGTAGAAACCTGTAACTTCAAAATAAAACTAAGTTACAACACTGACATCGACCCAGCAAAGCAGAAAATTACCCTAATTCTCTCCATATAAATCAGGACAGACCGAAAACTGAGTCAGTTCTGCTGGTTCACTCAGCTCCTGATCTCATTACAGCCTTAGACCAAACATTGATGAAAGAGCTGAACGCTAGGCAGAAGTGAGGGTGCTTGCCCTTGACATCAAGGTAACATTTAACAATATGGCATCAAGGAACCCGAGCAAACAATAGTTAATGAGAATCAAGGAAAAACTCTCCACTAGTTGGAGTCATACTTAGCGCAAAGGAAGACAGTTGGGTGCTTGTCAGAAGTCAATCCTCTCAGCCACAGGACATAAATGCATGATTTGCTCAGAGTTGTACCCTAGACCCGACAATCTTCAGCTGTTTCATCAAAGCTCTTCCTTTCGTCATAATGTCAGAAGTGGGGATATTCATTGATGATTGAGCAATGTTTAGCACCATTTGCCACTCATCAGACACTAAAGCATTCCATGTTCAAATGAAGCAAGACCAGGACAAGGTTTGGGCTGGGCAAGTGTCAAGAAGTATTCGCACCATATAAGTGCCAGGTAATTACTGTACCCAATGAGAGACAATCTAACCATTGCCTTTTGATGTTCAATGGCATTACCAACCTGTATCCTTGAGTTATTATTGAGAGAAACAAACTTAACCAGTCATATGGAGATAGCAAGGACTACAGATGCTGGAAGTCAGAGTCGATGAAATGTGGAGCTGGAGGAGCAGAGCAGGTCAGACAGCATCTGAGGAGTAGGGAAGTCGGTGATTCAGTTCGGGACCCTTCATCAGGACTGGGAAGGGGGAAGAGAGCTCAGAAATGAATAGACTGAGGGTTGGGAGTAGGGGAAGGTAGGTGGGATGGTGATAGGTGGATGCAGGTACGGAGTTGTGGAGATTTGTCAATGGAAAGGGTGTTGTGGATAGGTGAGAAGGAAGATGGACAGGCTGTGTCAGGTCAAGGAGGCGAGGATAAGAGGGAGGGCTGGACATGAGATGAGGCCGGGGGTGGGCCTCATTTTGAAGCTGGTGAATTCTTTGTTGAGGCCATTGGGCTGTAAGCTCCCGAGGCAGAATATAAGGTGTTGTTCCTCCAATTCTCATGTGGCCTCATTTTGACAGTTGAAGAGGCCCAGGATGGACATGTCATCAAGGGAGTGGGAAGGAGATTTGAAATGGCTGACAACCAGAAAGTGGTGTCAATTGGAGCTTACAGAGCACAGATGCTTCATGAATCGGTCACCAAGTCTGCTCTTGGTCTCTCCGATGTAGTGGAGACCACATTGGCAACAACAGATGCTATAGACCAGATTAGAAGACGTACAGATGAATCCTTGTTGTAGATGGAATGATTTTTGGGGCCTTGGACAGAGGTGAGAGGGGAGGTGTAGGGGCATCTGTAGCCCCTGTGGTTACAGGGCAAGATGCCAGGTGTGGTGGAGGGGTTGGTGGGGAGTGTGGAGCAGACAACGGATTCGCAGAGTGAGCGGTCCCTATGGAAAGTAGAAAGGGTGGGGAGGGGAATATCTCTCTGGTGTTGGGGTCAGATTACAGGTTGTGAAAATGGTGGATGATGATGCATTGGATTTGGAGATCAGTGGGGTGGTATGTGAGGACCAGGGGGACTCCATCCTGATTGTTGCTGGGGGAAGGGGATTTGAGTCTTTTCAAGTCAAACACAAGTTCCCACCTGCACCCTTAAGTAAGAACTTTCCAGCCTATATTTGCTCTCTCCCAGATCCTGGGATATTAACTTGTTTCTAAGTTTCAAAGATATTCTTCCAGGAAAGCTTGTAATCCAATCCTGCAAGTGGATTCCTGTGGACTGTCCCTTTTCAAAACCAATCTCAACATCATCTTGAACCACAGGCCCTTGGATCCAAGTGGAAGTGCCGATTAGTTATTCTTTAGACCCCAACTCTGTTCTGCCTTGGAAGTTAGTGGACAGTTTAAAGCATAATTGCTGCAACCTTTCTGGATACCTTTCTGGGGCTTTGAAAACAAGCTGAAGGGTCAAAATTGAAAGGGCACTGGTAGTAAAACAAAAAGACACAACATGAGAAATAGTTATTTATGCAACAAACAGTTAGATTGGTGATACCTTAGTGGACATAGGTTCAACAGACATCTGCAAAAGAGAATTGGATAGCTACTTAAAGCAGAAGCCATTGGAGGTATACAGGAAAGGAGTGAGACAGTGGGACTGAAAGGATTGTTCTTCAAAAGAACTGGAGCAGATTCGATGAGACCAAATGCTGCACTACTCCATGATCTTATGGTACAGGTCTTGGCTGGGAAGTGTAACCATTTCACCTACTTTGTACCAGTTCCAGCCAAGAGTTGAAATCCCTTATGTGTAATGCTATAGGAGACTGACAAATTTAAAGTAACTGGATTTGAGTCTGTGTAACAGATTCAGACAGAGAAATGCATTAAATATTTGTTCATCTGTATTGCAATAGTAATTCAATGCCTATGTTTCATATATTTATTCTCAACATATAACCCAGCACTGTATAAGAGAGCAGCTATCTCCTCTTCATATTCTCTCTCAATGATATTTGCAATTTCAGGTATTGATGTGTTGACTGCTGGTTGCAAAAAGAAAATATCAGTAAAATAATGAGCGACTGCCCGCACTGCAAACTTACTTCAGTGATGGGGAACGTATTGTTCTCTTGCAGGAAAACTTGTGCACACAAATAATCTAATACAAGCTTCATTCTAGTTGAAATAAATTCATGTAAAGATTGACTTAACGTCAGAGTGCTGGAATTCTGAGTACTGCCATAAATGTTGTTGCACTGTAAATGGCTTGAGGTTGTTTTCCATTTCAAAATTTGTTTTGGCCCATTCCCATTTTCAGTTTGAGGAAACTCAACATACTTTAATAGAATTGTAAATTGGTCATTAAATATTTTCCACTCTGTGATGTGTTTAAATGTTTTCAGGTTATTAACATTTCTTCACTCAGTATCAATGTCAATGCTGCTTTATCTTTGGAATTTCAGTCCTGCAAGACTATTCCTCCACCTTCTCTTATTTACCTTTACCATTGCTCAAATTAAAATTTTGAGGGAGGTATTTTAATATGTACCTCATGGGAGTGGAACTGCTGGAACAACTTGCCCACAATTATATAACCCATCAGACATTTATCCCTATAGATTTCAATATTGAGCTTTGAGCAAAATGTCAGCACAGTAGGACGCTCCTGCCAGAGCTCCTCTGCTCTATCTGTTCTTTTTCTTTTCTTTTTGTTTTTCTTCTTCTCTCCCCTTGCCATCGGAGGTGAATATAGCAGGTGCCAGCAGCATTCCCCAGAGCAGTGACTCCCAGAGTGCGAGCCTGGGGAATGAGCCAGAACACCATGTGGGCTGCGAGCCCTGGAGAAGCGCAAGGAATGAGCCCAGTGCAGCGCATGGGCTGTGAGCCCTGGAACACCGCTGGAGGGATCACAGTCCTGGACCAGCGTGAGGTGAGGCAAATCCCAGTAAAGGGCGACTTACCTTGTTGCTGCTGAGTGTTAGTGAGGAGTGGGCTGGAGGCTGGAGTTGTTGGATTTGAGCCTGGCACCATGTGCTGAGCTGTTGCTGTTTGGTATTCTTACCTTTTAATCCTCTTGTCATAACAACATTAGATTTTGTTACTCTGTAAGATTTGTACCGAGGTGCTTGTACCTAAGATGGCACCATTAAAAGGCAGCCATTGTAAAAACTTTTCACTCTACCTCTCTACTGGAGTACACATGACAATAAAGGATATCCTATTCTAGGAAGGGAATTTTTCAGGTTCTGTAACAGGCAGGCTATCCACTTTGAAAAAGTTCTGATGAAGAATCTTTGGCATCCATACATAAACAGTGTTTCTCTCTCCACAGATGCTGCCTGACCTGCTGAGTTCTCCAGCATTTTCTATTTTTGCTTCACATTTCCAGACTCTGCATTATTTTGTTTTTGTCTGGGTAATCTACTCCACTTATTTACCATCTAACTGGCAAAGTTGAAATTATTCCATTGTTTGGAAGAAGATGCAACCACTGATGGCAATGTTTTCAACTTCCTTGCTGGTACTTTCCTTGTGCACGAATTTAATCTGAACTTTTCATTGCTCAGATGATTAAAATTCAATTGTTTCACTGTGACATGGCATCAACATTATTAAGTGCGAGATCATAAAGTGGTGGAGGTAAAAGTTTCTGCACGAAGAGTGAGAGAAAGTATAAATATATTTTAAAGTCACAAATGGCATCCTATGTGACTGTGACAGCAGTACCATTCTCTCTTTGTCCATCACAACCTGCTGTAGTCATTGAAGCGCCTGGCTGCATCACTCTCCTCCATTGGTTCTCCATTTTTGGCTAAATTGATTGGGCCTTTTCTCAATGGTGCCCTTTGTGTCTATTTACTTGTAGCCACAGAATGATCTGGAATGGCTTTCCCTCTTGCACGCACCCTGATTACCTCTGGTATCCCACAAGGATCCATCCTCAACTCCCTCATCTCTATCATCTACATGCTTCCCTTCAGCCACATCACCCCAAAGCACAGCTACAGTTCTTACATGTTTACAGATGACATCGAGCTAAGTCTGAGAAATGCCATTCTTAGTTCCTCCACTGGTGCTCAACCATCAGACTGCTTATCTAGTATTCAGTACTGGATGAGATAAGGTGTAAGTGACAGCCCCTGAAATCTGTATTTGACCAAATGTGGCATTGGGGAGCATTAGCAAAATTGGAATGAACGGGAATACGAGAGCAAACTCTCTGTTAATTTGAGTCATGCCTGGCACATAGGAAGGTGGTTGTGGTTGTTGGAGGTCAGTCATCTCAGCTCCAGGACATCTCTCTGAGTTCCTCAAGGTAGTGTCCTACAACAACCATCTTAGGTTAGATGCAGGGAGGTTCATTGATTATTGTACAATGCTCAGTGCTATCCTGACTCTTCAGATACTGAAACAGTCCATGTTCAAATGCAACAAGACCTGGGCAATATCAAGGTATTGGTTGAAAAGTGGCATATAGCATTCACACCACACAAATGCCAGACTATGAGCATTTTTAGTAAGAGACAAAGTAAGCACTGTCCCTTGACATTCAAAGTCATTATCATCATGGAATCACTATCAATATCCTGGAGGGTCACCATTGATCAGAAACTCAACTGGATTCATCTTTTGCCATCCTGACTTGGAAATATATCATCATTCCTTTGGTGCTCCTGAGACAAATTCTGGAAGTCCCTCTCTAAAGGTATTGTGTGTCATCTGACATCAAATGGACTGCAGCAGTTCAAGAAGGCAGTTCATCACAATCTTCTCAAAGGTAACGAGGGATGGGCAATAAAAGCTGACCCAGCTAGCAATACCTGCATCTTATGAATGAGTAAAAAAAAAAGGAAAAAGAACTAAATCATAAAGAAGGAAGCTTAGCAAAATATAATAAAATTCTATTTACCGCACCCAGAAACATCAGTATGAGCAGTTTCCTGGATCGTGCAAAGCCTGAAGCATATTGTTAGATATGTGTGTTCCTTTTCCAGGATTGTTTGGGTATTGATAAAACAACAGAAGTGAAACAATCAGTCAAAATAACCACTCTCAAGAACTGCAGTCAATTTGAACTCCTGAACTGCACCTTTACCAGGCTGGGTGCAGTCACATAGGGAGGGTCTCTAATTCATCTGCCTCTTCGCTTCCTCCAATCCCCCTGCCCTAACTCCTAAACCCCTCCCTGATACTCCACTTACAAAATCACGGGATAATTTACCTTACTGCAGGACAAGATTCAAGAATGGAGAAATGACTTTTCAAGGAGCTACAAGGCCTGACTCATTTTGAAGAATCATTCTGCAAATTATAAATCATAAGAATATCAAAGGAACAGGCAAGAGTGGAGTTACAGCCAGCTTCAAGCTTAGGGCTGTTATTACACCTTGTCATCCTCTTAGTCACCAACACACAGTAGAATACAATGCAAGTACTACTTGTTAGTGTTTGAGGTAGTTTTTTTCTTATTCTGCTCTTCTGTACAAGAAGGAATAGAGTTGTATCATTGCTGGTGCCCACAAACAGGCCAATCCCTTACATCATCTGCTTAAGTGTCAAATGTTTGAAAACCTCTAATATAGCTACACACTCCCTGGAAGATGTAGCCATTGACTCTAAGTCCCCCTTGCCAGAAGGATTGGTACCCTCAGTCTAGAGATGTGTGGGAGAGTATGTACTGAGTTCCTGATGTGTGTTCTATCCTCTCCTATTCTTGCCTAAATCAATGTAGTTTGAGGATATCCATTGCAAAGGAGCAGGGCATAATTTAAAATGCTGTGTTGCATCCTGATGACAGCATCAGAACATTGTACCAGTCCTCTCCAGCCACGGTCAAGTAGGCCTATTCCATAAACTATGCAGGGTATAAATGGGGGTCTAAAGAAGGGTCTAGGCCTGAAACATCAGCCTTCCTGCTCCTCTGATGCTGCTTGGCCTGCTGTGTTCATCCAGCTCTACACCTTGTTATCTCAGGCTATAAATGGTATGGCATTTTCATGTTCTAATACTTCTTGCAGCCATTCTGCTCATTCTTCTCAGTGTGGAGTGAAGGGTTAATTATGCCTTTATTAAGTAAATTTGCTGCGGAGGATATACATAAAGAGCTGTGTCATTGTGAAATCAAGTGTCTAGGAACAAAAGCCTGCGTCCTAAAGTGATCAGCTCTTACTATCTCTTGCATACTATGTTTAATAAAGTTTCTCAATCTTCATTAACAAGAAAGCAGATCTCACCTTACTACACTCAATTTCTAAATATGGGAGAACTTAAAGCTTTCCCCTATTGGATACAATTTTCTGATTGCAAAGGTCAGTGACATCAAAGTTCCCCTCAAAATTCCCAAGAGAGGAACTTGATTTGGCAGCATCGCTTGTTTTACATGAATCCATTTTGGTCATGAAATGCAGTGCTCTTAATTGATGCACAGCCTTCTTAATGAGCAATTATGGTAGAAACAATTATCAAATTACGGCTGGTGCATAAATGAAGTACAGAAATGCTGGATTCTTGGCCTATTACTGTAAGACATCAGTGCCTATACCTCCATTGTAACTTCAGACTAATTGGACAGGTTGTGCTCAATGACACTGTTCAAATACCTTTCGCAATATCACATTTGCTACAGGATAAAGATTACACTACTGGCAATTTCTAGATTAAATAACATTAGTCTGTGAATGAACGGGAAATTATATCTATCTAACAAACCCAAAGGGATTATCAACCAATGTGTTAAAGACTGAATAAATCGTTTGAAAGACAGTACCATTATTTGGAATTGTTAATCGGTTAATGGGGAGCCTGTGGTGGTAACTTGATAAAACTGCTTGCTAAACAACTAGAGCATTAATTCCATTTCTCCCACAGCCAAAATTGGAATAATTAATCTATTCTTTACAAAGAGACTGAAACAGAGATCATGGCTGGTACATTCCATGGAATTCATCCCATTCTATGGATCTTATTACATCTTAATGGTGCAAACAGCAGGAGGAATTTCCAGCCCATGTCAACACATAAGAATAGCTTAAATAGATATTTGAAGGAAAAAGGAATGCAGAGTCTGTTTTGTTTCCTAATTCAGTTGTGTATAGGAGTGGAGCTGCAAATGTTTGCAGGAGGCTTTGGGGCAGACACTGCCTTTTATCCTTTTCCAACTTCTCTCCTAAATCTCTGTATTTGTATCCGATCAAAGAGATTACTGCTGTGGTGGTTTCACAAGTCCACTCAACTGTGTTTCCAGCTTTCTTAGAAGAGATTGTAAATTCAAGTTATCCCTACTGTTATGAAGATGCTTCATATTCACATTTACTTTTGAGGATTTGACTTCAAAGGATTGTGGTCCGTGGCTTATTTGAAAAAGCTGAGGAGATACCCAGACGGTTATTTTTTTAACAGGATCACTGAAAGAAAATTGGAACTATTTTTAAAGATACTTCTTGGAGTCACATTTCCTAAATGAACCGCTTGGACTTCTTTCCTGGAAATCATGCGTCTGGGTTTATGGCTGTGAGGAGTTAAGTTTTGTTTGTAGTTCAGTTAGGATACTGCCTGCTGTTAGAGAGATGTGACACAGTTCATCCTCTATTTTTCAGAGAAAACCATTTTTGAAAGTCTAGTGTAATAACTGAAATGCTGAGCCAATTGCTGTTTTGAAAATCCACTGAAGGATTTACTCTCAACAATTCCTGTTGACCTCTCTTGAATGAACTATAAATGAAAGATCCCAGTGACAAATGTCTGTGGTTAGAGATTGTATGTGCCAGGAAGCTGGCTGAAAGGAATCTCGGACATTTTGTTCCTTGTCCTTCTTTTCCCAAACAAAAAGAATTTCAACAAAGTGTTCTTTCCAAATGAAATTGCTGCAGAGCAGTTTCTTTTATTTGTCTTTACTTAGTATACGTGTGTTATGTGTGGGAGTTGGGGCTTATGATTTAGAAAGGTCAATATTTTTCTTTTTCTTTTTCTATCTGTGAGTTAATCGCCTTTACACCTTAAGTCATGTTTTCACTGCAATCAATAATGTTGTTGTTTATTAAAGAAACTTAGTTCATTGATGTTGTCATTCCAAATCAAATGTGTATGATGCAAATGATCGATGATACAAGGTATATTATCATGCAATAGTAATGTCCCTCATATATGGCTGTTTCTTTCCTTGCCTACATTCTGTTATGGCATCAAGTCTCATCCATACAAAATTAAGTCTCTGCACTCTTTGCAGCATCTTTGCTAAGTCATTAGCACTCAACAAAGTTCTCTGTTTGACCTCAACCTGAGAATTTAAAACTTAGGCCTGAATCGTGGGAATTTTTGGCCACATCTAAGTTGTGTAGGGTATTCTGGAAGGTTTGACTCCGTAAGACCTCTTATCAAACACTCCTCATTTTCAGGCCCCTATGGCACCTTTCATGTCCAAATTCCACCCCGTTTTGTAATGCAACATTCCCGGAACAAATCTTCACTCAGCAGATCTTCCAAAATTAGTCAGTGTCCCTTGTCCCTGCTCCATTTTGCAAAGCCCATTGTGCACCTGGACAAACATTGTTAGTCCAGAGCTGCCCTACCCAGTTCCTGACATTTGCCCCAGTCATGGCAGATTGAAAGAAATCGGTGTGCCAATTTGGGGGCACAGGCTGCTGGTTCTGCTGGAAGAGGTGGGGCCAATACTAGACTTCCTCCTATCCCAGGGCCAGCTAGGGATGCAATGACACCCGAGCATACCAGCCAGGTCTGAGGCTGATTACTGGTAATCCTTTTTGTTTTTGTACTAGAACCATATTTTGAGCACCAACTTGTAGGTTTTGTTACAGATGAGAAAATTCCTTGTTGTAATGTTGAGTCAGCATCATGCATTAGCTTCTGAAAAAGCAGGTGAGGAACTTCGTCAGCATAAAGAAACTTCTCTGGGAATCACTGTACGTTGTTTCACCTGAAGTCGTTTCTGATCAGTTTTCAGTTGTTTCAGCGGAGGGAGTCTGGAAGAAAGCGTGAGGGCAGCCTGGGAAGGTAAGCTTTCCAAATATAAAAGTCTTAACTCGCGTGACTGCGGCCTTTCAGTTGTTTCAGCAGTGGAAGTCCGGGAGGAAGCGTGAGGCAGCCTGGGAAGGTAAGCTTCCGCCCAATAAATTTGGGAGTTAACTGAGTGCAGGTTGCGAACTGAGCGCAGGTGTTCTGCAAAGTGGTCCCCAAGCCTCCGCTTGGTTTCCCCGATGTAGAGGAGGCCGCAACGAGTACTGCATCCGCAACAAACAACTGCACCTCCCAGTCGCGAACCATTTCAACTTCCCCTCCCATTCCTCAGACGACATGTCCATCCTGGGCCTCCTGCAATACCACAATGATGCCACCCGAATGCTGCAGGAACAGCAAATCATATTCAGCCGGGGAACCCTGCAGCTCAATGGTAGCAATGTGGATTTCACAAGCTTCAAAATCTCCCCTCCCCCAATCGCATCCCAAAACCAGCCCAGCTCGTCCCCACCTCCCTAACCTGTTCTTCCTCTCACCTCAAGCCACACCCCCATCTCCTATCTACTAACCTCATCACGCCCCCTTGACCTGTCCGTCCTCCCTGGACTGACCTATCTCCTCCCTACTTCCCCACCTACACTCACCTTTAGTGGCTCCATCCCCGCCTCTTTGACTTGTCTGCCTCCTCTCCACCTATCCTCTCCTCTATCCATCTTCTATCCGCCTCCCTCTCTCTCCCTATTTATTTCAGAACCCTCTTCCCCTCCTCCATTTCTGATGAAGGGTCTAGGCCCAAAACATCAAGCTTTTCTGCTCCTATGATGCTGCTTGGCCTGCTGTGTTCATCTAGCTCCACATCTTGTTAACTAGGAAAAAAGACCTGTTTCAGGATTATGAAAAGCCAGGAACAAAATTAAAAAACAGGTCTTCAAGGGTCATAATCTCTGGATTGCTGCCCGAGCTACGTGCAAATTGACATAGGGAGGCAAGGATCAGGGAAGTAAACACATGGCTAAAAGAGTGGTGGGGGAAAGAGGCATTCCTTTTCATGGCACTGGCATCAGTTCTGGGACAGGAGGGATCTATACCGCTGGGATGGACTCCACCTGAACAGGGCCGGGTCCAGTGTTCTGGTGAAAAGGGTAAATGGGTGGTTAATAGGACTTTAAACTAGTAAGTAGGGGGGAAGGGAGAAGTGACCATAGAGGGAGAATAACAATCAATGTAAGGCAAAGCAGCAGGTTAGCAGGTGACGAGGAAGCTTCAACTCCATTGAAAATTAGGAAAAAAGTTAAAGGGAAGGAGAACTCAAGAGCTGTTAGTAATGGAGGTAATAGGACCCAAAAAGAAGGTGCAAAAACTGGCAGAAGGGCACTTTATGTGAATGCTTGGAGCATTCGAAACAAGGTGGATGAGTTGACCGTGCAAATCATGGCAAATGGGTATGATTTAGTGGCCATTACAGAGACATAGTTACAGAATGGTCATGACTGGGAGTTAAATATCCAGGGGTATCAAACTGTTTGGAAGAACAGATAGGAACGTAACGGAAATGGTGTTGCTCTGATTTTTAAGGATGATATCAGGGCTGTAGTGAGAGATGATATAAGTTCTACTGAACAAAACGTTGAATCCGTTTGGGTGGAAATTAGGAATAGCAAGGAGAAGAAGTCACTGATTGGTGTGGTCTATAGGCCGCTAAATAATGACATTGTGGTGAGGCGGGCAATAAACATAGAAATAGCTAATGCATGTAAAATGGTACAGCAATTATCCTGGGGGATTTTAATCTACATATCGATTGGTCACACCAGATCGGTCATGGCAGCCTTGAGGAGGGGTTCATAGAATGCATCCGCGATAATTTCCTTGAACAATATGTAATGGAACCTACGAGGGAGCAAGCTATCCTAGATCGAGCCCTGTGTAATGAGACAGGAATAGTTAATGATCTCACAGTTAGGGATCCTCTCGGAAGGAACGATCACAGTACGGTCGAATTTAAAATACAGATGGAGCATGAGAAGGTTAAATCCAGTACCTATGTCCTGTGCTTAAACAAAGGAGACTACGAAGGAATGAGGAAGGAGTTAGCTAAGGTGGAATGGGAGCAAAAACTTTATGGGGGGTTAATTGAGGAACAGTGGAGGACTTTCAAAATGATTTTTCACAGTGCTCAGCAGAAGTATATTCCAGTGATAAGGAAGAACTGCAGGAAAAGAGACAGCCAGCATTGGATGTCTAAGAAAATAAAGGAGGGTATCAGATTGAAAAAAAACACATGCAAAAAAGCACAGAATAGTGGGAAACTAGTAGACTGGGAAATATTTAAAGGCCAACAGAAAGCCACAAAAAAAGTTAGAAAGAAAAGTAAGATAGATTATGAGAGTAAACTAGCTCAGAATATAAAAACAGGCAGCAAAAGTTTCTATAAATATGTAAATCGTAAGAGAGTGGCAAAGGTAAACATTGGTCCTTCAGAGGATGAAAAGGCTAATTTAATAATTGGGAATGAGGAAATAGCCAAGACATTAAACAATTTTTTCGTGTCGGTCTTCACTGTGGAAGACACAAATAACATGCCGAAAACTAATGGCAAGAAGGTTATAGCAGGTGAGGACCTAGAAACTATCATTATCACTAAGGAGGCTGTGCTAGGCAAGCTAATGGGGCTAAAGGTAGACAAGTCTCCTGGCCCTGACACAATGCATCCCAGGGTACGAAAAGAGGTGATGGGGGAAATAGCAAATGCACTAGTAATTATTTACCAAAATTCACTGGACTCTGGGGTGGTTCCCGCAGATTGGAAAACAGCCAATGTGACGCCACTGTTTAAAAAAGGAAGTAGACAAAAAACAGGTAACTATAGGCCAGTTAGCTTAACTTCAGTAGTGGGGCAAATGCTTGAATCTACCATTAAGGAAGAAATAGCAAGACATCTGAATATAAATTGTCCAATTGGGAACACTCAGCATGCGTTGTGTAGGGTAGGCCATGTTTAACAAATTTGATGGAATTCTTTGAGGATATTACTTGCAAATTGGACAATGGGGAACCTGTGGATGTGGTGTATCTGGATTTTCAGAAGGCATTTGACAAGGTGCCACACCAAAGGCTGCTACTTAAGATAAAATTGCATGGTATTACAGGTAATGTATTGGCATGGTTAGAGGATTAGTTGACCAGTAGAAATCAAAGAGTAGGGGTAAATGGGTGTTTTTCTGGTTGGCGGTCAGTGGCTAGTGGTGTGCCTCAGGGATCAGTATTGGGACCTCAATTGTTTACAATTTACGTAGATGATTTGGAGTTGGGGACTAAGTGTGGTGTGTCAAAATTTGCAGATGACACTAAGGTGAGTGGTAGAGCAAAGTGTTCAGAAGACATTGAAAGTCTGTAGAGGGATATAGATAGTCTAAGTGAGTGGGCAAAGGTCTGGCAGATGGAGTACAATGTTGATAAGTATGAGGTCATCCATTTTGGTAGGAATAACAGCAAAATGGATTATGCTTTAAATGTTAAAAAATTGCAGCACGCTGCTGTGCAGAGGGACTTGGGTGTCCTTGTGCATGAATCGCTAAAAGTAGGGATTGCAGGTACAGCAGGTAATTAAAAAGGCAAATGGAATTTTGTCTGCCATTGCTTGAGGGATGGAGTTTGGACTCTCCACAGGGATGCTATGCTGCAGCTGTGTAGGGTCCTGGTGAGGCCAGACCTGGAGTACCATGTGCAGTTCTGGTCTCCTTTCTTGAGAAGAGATATACTAGCACTGGAGGGGGTGCAGAGGAGATTCACTCGGTTGATTCCAGAGTTGAGAGGGTTGGATTATGAGGAGAGACTGAGTAGACTGGGATTATATTCATTGGAATTCAGAAGAACGAGGGGAGATCTTAGAAAAACATATAAGATTATGAAGGGAATAGAGAAGGTACAGGCAGGGAGGTTGTTTCCGCTAGCAGGTGAAACTAGGACTAGAGGGCATAGCTTCAAAATAAAGGGAAGCAGATGTAGGACTGAGGTCAGGAGGAACTTCTTCACCCAAAGGGTTGTGAATCTGTGGAATTCCCTGCCCAGTGAAGCGGTTGAAGCTACCTCGCTGAATGTTTTTAAGGCAAGGCTAGATAAATTTTTGAACAGTAAAGGAATTAAGGGTTCTGGTGAGTGGGCGGGCAAGTGGAGCTGAGTTTCAAAAAGATCAGCCATGATCTTATTAAATGTCGGGGCAGGCTCGAACGGCCGGATGGCCTACTCCTGCCCTTAGTTCTTATGTTCTTATGTTCTTAAGTCATAATTTTCAGGAATCCGATCAACTCTTTAATGAGAACTTAATGTACCTGCTTTTCTGCCAGAAGGTGTGTATCAATAATGAAGGGTTGACTCTCTCTCCTAGATACCAAGTTTGTCTATTAAACTTTGTGTGCTCAATACTTGGATGATCCTTTGTCCAAGCAGGTTGTTGTCTACTTGTGGTTTATAGAAGATACAGATGGAATTGATCGTGGGTTTGGAAGGTGCTGTCTGAGGATGTTTGGTGAATTTCTACAGGGCATTTTGTAGTTGGTACACACTGCTGCTGCTGAGTATTGTTGGTGGAGGGAGAGAATGCTTGTGGATGTGGTGCCAATCAAGTAGGCTGCTTTGTCCTGGATGTTGTCAAGCTTCTTGAGTGTTGTTGGAGCTGCATGCATCCAGGCAAGTGGGGAATGTACCATCACACTCCTGATTTGTGCCTTATGGATCATTGACAGTTTGTGGGGAGTCAGGAAGTGAGTTACTCGCCACAGTATTCCTAGACTTTGACCTGGTCTTGTAGCCACTGTGTTTATTAGCGAGTCCAGTTGAGTGTCTAGTCAATGGTAACCCCGAGGATGTTGATAGTGGGGGATTCAGTGATGGTAAAACCATTGAAGGTCAAGGGGGTTGATAAGATTGTCTATTATTGGTGATGGTCATAGCCTGGCATTTGTGTGGTGTGAATGTTATTTGCCACTTGTCAGCCCAAGTTTGGATATTGTCCCAATCCAGTTTTTGAACACAGATTGCTTCAGTGCCTGAGGAGTCGCGAATGGTGTTGAACATTGTGCAATCATCAGTGAACGTCTCCACTTCTGAGCTTATGATGGAGAGAAGGCCGTTGATAAGGTAGCTGAAGATGTTGGGCCCAGGATATTACCCTAAAGACCTCCTGTAGAGGTGCCCTGGAGCTGAGATGACTGATCTCCAACAACCTCAACCACCTTCCTATATGCCAGGGATGACTCCAATTGCCAATATCTATTGACTCCAGTTTTCCCGGGACTCCTTGATGCCACACATAGCCAAACGCAGACTTGACTTCAAAGACTGTCACTCTCACCTTTACAGGGCAAGTCTTTACATGATGGCTCGACAGTGGTCAAGTAATTTGAAATTATTTCTCTAATGATGCAGACTATCTCATTTATATATTAACGCTAACCCTTTATATTACAAAAAGAATTGATGCAAATCTTCTTCTACTGGACATAATGGGCTTGGAAGTGGGAGTGCCGTTATTTAAGTGGGGTGATAGCATACCTAAATTCTGCCATGTTCATGTCTCTGCCAGAATTAAGTTCTGTGCAGAAAAGCCTCTGGTTGATTTATCCACTCTGCTATCAACTGATGTCCTAAAGTGACAAATTAAGGACTACTTCAGGGCCTTAGATTAGTTCTGCTGGGACTAACACAGGTATAAATGGTCTCCATGATAACT
This sequence comes from Ginglymostoma cirratum, assembly GCA_024137785.1. Taxonomy (NCBI): domain Eukaryota; kingdom Metazoa; phylum Chordata; class Chondrichthyes; order Orectolobiformes; family Ginglymostomatidae; genus Ginglymostoma; species Ginglymostoma cirratum. Next base: position 49,107,706 of record JAHRHZ010000249.1, read on the forward strand.
AGTGTGCTGTAGATGGCTTGATACCTCAAGTGGGAGTCAGGTTCCTTGACGAAAGGCAATAGTACCTGATTGAGGGATTAAATATCAGGCCTTACATCTGACACCCCTAGCTTCCTCTCCCCATAATCTCCAACCCAAGAATCCACCATCTTCACATGACACACATTTGTACTGGTTCTTCACAATCCTTGTGTTCTGGGCTTGCTCATCTGCCAGCAGTACCAGATCCTCTTCGTAGTGCTGTTTCCTCAGATTGACTGGCAGTTCTCACAGGGCAGGGCTTCTGTTGGTGGGATCTTTATTCCTGGGGAAGACTGACAGAAATCTCTCCAGTGAGAACCTCTATGCCTCAACAAGATGCCAACTATAAAATCAGAATGGGCATGCTCCAGAAAAGGCTTCAAATAATTTCTGGGGACAATTTGCATAATGTTAGGCTGAACAAGTGGACTTCCTCTGGCTCCAGGTAAATGCTGTCGTCTGCCATCTGGCCATGCTCAATGTCATAAGTAAAATACCTCTCCTTATTCACTCTTAGATCCAACCATTGTTCCAACCTGTCACAACCCATAAGCTCAGGGTAATGTCCATTGCGCACGTTCAGCTTAGTGGCTACACACAATGAGTCCCAAAGTTAAGAGAGCATAAACTATCCCTTCAAAGGCCCACCAAAAATCAAGCTAAGATACAAATGGATGGATCTTGTGTTCAATAAACACTTAAGTGGATCATGTCAAATACCATCTGCTAATAATATTTTGCTGTAATTATGAGTTAATAATTATACAATAGCAACTTGAAAAGAAAATCTGCATTAAAAGGATTCATTAGAGGCTTGATTTATGTAGTTAAAGACAGAAATATAATCATTCTTTAATGTCTCCTTTCTGTTACTGATAGTAGCATGTGTGCCAAGTGTTGGAATAATTACAGCACACAAGAGATATCATTCAGTGTAACTGCACCCTAGAGACACTATCAGTGATTTCTCATAACTGAAAATATACAATTTCTAAACTAATTTTTCGGTTAAAAGCTGAAATTATCTTAATTTAACTAAAATATTCTTCCTGGTCATTCAAATTAAAGATGTAAAGAAATTGCAGCAGAAATCACAGCTAATATCCAAAAGCAGAAAAGGGAAAAAAAGACATTTTTTGAGGAGTGTGGCTTCTATAATTAGGTGCTGCTTTTTTTATTCTTTCCAACAAACAAGTGATCAGCATGAATCACTATGGAGTTGCATTATTAAAGTCAATTCTTTAGACAGGCTGTCTGTTTGTATTCATGACATGAACCATGGATGCTGGAGAGAGATCAGCTTTCTCAGATGTGATTTTGTTTTGTATCATTTTTTTCTACTTGGTGAGTTAAAAATGTGTTTTACTGTCTTATTGCAGGAGTAATGTGGGGAGGACCTGGACTGTGTATTGTACTCATTGTGACAGGGAAGTTGTGTTGAGGAATGGAGCACTTAATCCCTTTTCCATTCTGGAGTCATCATTGAGCACTGAAGATTAAGCATTCCACCAAGGTGTGATATGCAGCGTATAGCTCCCTTTACTCTGCCCAAGCAACATGACCCTAACCTCTGAAGAACATTCACTACCAATCAGTGTGACACTTCCATTTTTCACCCTGACTGTCCTTCTGGCTTCTCTGAGTGAGACTGTCCAATTAGTGCTGAATTATAGGCAGTTCAGTGCCGTGCTCTTGTATCCAGGAGGAGCTGCATTGAGCCTTTGCTTTCATTTAGGGCCCTTAACAGCTGTCAGAAACTTTAACTGCATCAGCTTGAGGAAGTCCCAGTGGTAGCTACAGTACTATCTTTCAACTCTATATGAATTACATTTATATCATAGCAGGAGCAGCAGCATTTTACACAACGCTAAAAAATTAAGTTTTTTTTATTGTAAAGTAAGATGGAAGAATCAGTTTATTGTTGGTCAGATAATTAGATATCACTTCACAATTTGTAGCTGTCACTAATAGTCAGGAATGTGACTCCTTTTTGTGTTTTGATTATTTTGTGTAGAAATAAAACCTTGAGTGGACGACAGGCAGATCTCTGATGGTGTATTGGTAAAGTGAAAGGGCAGAAGATATGAATAGAGCAGCTCATTACATCTACACACCCCACATGGTTATCTTTATTCAAAATGATAATTCCTCTTGAGTTTCCAAATCCAGCAGCACCATTATGAGGAGATGACAATTAAAATCAGGCAGGGCAAACAAGAAAAGATGGAAAATATTTCTCACCCTGACTCCATGTATGTATTTGCATTAAAATTCAGAGCACCGCTGGAAGTCAACTGGACTCAGGTGCCAACCTATTTGGCATGTATGGCAAATACATGAAGAAATCCTCGAGGGAGCAAAAGCAGGAATGTAGTCAGTCCATTGAATTTACCTCACAGAGCTCTGGCCGTGATTGGCAAAACACGACCAATATCAACAAGTGAGTGAAAATCAATTGATACTGTGCTGAATGTTGGCAGATTTCTAGCTTTGACAGGAGTAAATTTTGCAGATAGACACACATTTCTGGAATAAATGTCAAAAGCACCTTGGAGAGCGTTCATTTCCAGCAGTGATCATGACACAAACAGGGTAATTAGAAAGTAGAGGACACAAAGTTGCCAGGCTGACGAGACCATCTGGATACATGTCACAGGTGATAGCACTAAAGGCAAGATTTACTCAGAGAAATGAGGAACAGAAACACTTGTAGCAATTTTGAGAAGCAAAGAGGTGGGACCTGCAATAAAAGACTGAACTCCAAAAATGTTCGAAGTGTGGTGAATCGACATTTTCAGTACGTTTCAAAATACATGAAGAACAGCCTAAAGTAGTATAATGGAATATTTGAAACTAAACACCAATAAGGAAGATTCAGAGAAAGAAGCTGGAGATATGGATCAGAGACGGTATTGTATAGGTCATAAGAGTTTGCAGCTAGTAATGGGTATGATGGTGCCAGAATTTTCAATTGCACAATAGTAGGTTACATGTCTACAGCATGTGTAATATGTTATGGAGAGGGATCAGAACACCAAAATATTCATAAAGGTATTTTCCTTCTAAATCTAAAATATGCTGTTTTTAAAACGGGGACTTCTACCGAAAAACTCCAGAATTAAATTGTCTGCCTGGCAATGTCCTGTGCGAAACCAACAGAATATTGTGCATGTAAATTATCAGGGAAACAGGGAGAAACTTAATAAGAAAAGACAAAACAGCTGGCTGTCTCCTGCCACCTACCTTCTATTTGGCAAGAAGGCACCTCTTGCAGCCATATCTATTTTACCCTCAAGGAATACAGTAGGTTAAAAAAGTAGTTTCAACTTCACTGGAGTGGAGTAGTGGGACCGAACGTTCTCATGTATATAAGCCTAGATTTGATTATTAGCATGCTGCAAATGTCAAAATTTGAGAACTTTCCCCTAGTTAACCCCAAGTTGCACATAAATACTCTCTCTTCTCAAGTATTATAAACCCATCATTTTTAAAAAGAAAGAATCTGCACAAAGGAACATCTATCAGCCTATAAAACTGAGAATGTCAGAAAATGACTGTTGAACAATCAAAACCAATGCTAATGGTCACCTCCAGCACAATGTTCAGCCATCTGCTATTCACAAACAATTCAGAAACTGACTTTTTTTTACTTTTATCTTTCTGGACTCATCTTTTAATTTTTAATCTGTGTCTATACTTGTCACATTAATAATTCTTCTTTTGTTTTGCAACAAATAAATGTGCGGTGCTGAACCTCACAGTATTTGTGGCAAAGTACAAGTAGTGTTGGGTTTGTTGGAGTGAATCTGCCTTGAGGCTGAGTGAGTTTTCTCATTGTCTCTTTCCAAACTCACTGCATTAATTGGCATTTCAACCTACCTGACAACTATCATGTCCAGTTTTCACCCCATTTTACCACGCACCATTCTTGGATCAAATCACCACTCACTGGAGATCCCAAACTTGACCGCCCTCCCTAGTGCTGGTGCCATATTTAAAAAGGCCTTTGCCCATCTGGACAAGTACTGTCAGTCCAGAGCTACCTTATACAGTTCATGTCATATGCCTTGGACATGGCGTACAGGGAGAGTTTAGCTCTTTGCTATGCAGGTATGATCCTGGAGCTCTTCCTAGGCAGAATGCTCTGTTTCCCCAGGACTAGCAAAGGACTGAAGCATGCCAATTTCATTCAAGATTGCCACCCAGGTTAGAGCAGTTTCAGCCATCAGGACAGATGCACAGCACTCCACAGTGAATGCCATTGACCTTCTCCACTTCAACAAGGTACATTCTCTCCAATACCTCACACTCTCTCCTGCCACTGGACCCACCTCTCACCAAGGCCCATGCTCTACTGTTCTCTCTCCAAGGATATCAATGCCTCTCCAGTTTAGGTGCAACCTGTCCTACTTGTACAGGTCCCTCCTGCCCTGGAACAGATCCCAATAACCCTGATATCCAAAGCCGTCCCTCCTACACCAGCTCTTCAGCCACATTTTCAACTGTATTATCTTCTTCTTGTTGACGTCACTAGCACTTACAGGGAATAATCTCAAGATTACAACCCTAGAGACCTTGCTTTCCAACTTCCTACCTAACTTCCTAAATTCCCTTTGCAAGACCTCATTTTTGTTTCTGTCTGTGGCATTAGCATCAACATAGACCATGATCTCCGGCCGCTCACCCTCCTCTTTCAGAATGTCTTGTTCCCGCTCAGAGACATCCTTGAACTTGGCACCAGGGAGGCAACACACCATCCTGGAGCCCCACTCACGGCCTCAGAAACACCTATTTGTGCCCCTGACTGAACAGCCCCCTATTGCTACAGCTTGCCTACACTACAACTCTCCCTACTGTACAACAGTGCCAGTCATTGTGCTACTGACTTGGTGCTATTTCTGCCTGCACTGCAAGGCTATCCCCTCAACAGTATCCAAAACAGTATATATGTTTGAGAGGGGGATAGCCATAGGGGGCTCTTGTGCTATCTGCCCATGTCTACTCATTTTCCTGTTGGCCACCCAACCGTTTTCTGCCTGTGTAGCCTCTATGTGTGGCGTGACCAGCTCCCCCAAACACTATTCATGACATCCTCAGCATCACGGATGCTCCAGTGTGTCCATCCCCAGCTCCAGCCGCAGTTGGAGTTATACAGAACTTTAGTCTGACCCAGCTAGAGTACTGTTCTGTTCACCACATCACAGGAAGAAACCCACTTTGGGGGGTTTGGAGGAAATTCACCAGGATGTTGCCTGGGATGGAACATTGCAGCTATGAAGAATGGCTGGATAAGCTTGGGTTATTTTCTTTGGAGCAGAGAAGGCTGAGGGGAGAGCTGACAGAGGTGCAAAACGGTATGAGAGGCAAAAACAGAAGTTGTTGGAAAACCTCAGCAGGTCTGGCAGCATCTGTGAAGAAAAATCAGAGTTAATGTTTCAGGTCCAAAATGTTATCTCTGATTTTTCTTCACAGATGATGACAGGCCTGCTGATGTTTTCCAGCAACTTCTGTTTTTGTCCTTGATTTACAGCATCTGTGGTTCTTTCAGTTGTTAAAAATTATGAGGGGCATGCATAAGGTAAATAGAAAGTAACTGCTACCCTTAGTCCAAGGGTCAATTACAAGGAGGCATAATTTTAAAGTGAAAGGCAGGAGGTATAGAGGGGATTTGAGGAAAATGTTTTTCACCCAGAGGTAGTGGGCTCTGGAATGCACTGCCTGGGAGGGTAGTTAAGGCACAAAACCTCACAACCTTTGAAAATTATTTGGATGAGCACTTGCAGTGTCGTTACATACAAGGCTATAGGCCTGATGCGGGGAAATGGGATCAGTGTAGGTAATAGTGTATATTTGGTGAAATAGACCCCTGATAGGCCAAAGGGCCTCTTGTATGCAGTATGATAACTACGATTCTACAGCGATGTGCTGTAGGTTATTTGGTTCCTTACCTCTTATCAGAGGATGTTGACTCTGACTACACTGAGCAGAGTCTGGACAATATCAGAGGCTGCCCTTTACTTATGGTGACAGGATCCTCTGAATGAAAGTTATCCCCTTGACCGGTCTGACGTTTCCCTGCTTTGTGTCTGTGCTGAGCAGCAAGCCTGGCATCACTACTCAAGGTGCAAGCATAAAAAAGCTTTTTAAAAAGCATGCCCGTCCCAGTCATGAACCACTTCAACTCCCCCTCCCACTCCCAGGACTACATGTCCATCCTGGGCATCCTCCAGTGTCACTACGACGTCACCTGGAAACTGGAGAAGCATCACCTTATATTCCGCCTTGGGAGCCTACAGCCCAGTCGTCTCAATGTGGACTTTATTAGCTTCAATATCTCCCTACCCCGACCTATCCCAAGGCCAACCCTCCCTCTCATTCCCACCTCCTTGACCTTGTCCATCTTCTCTCCCTCCTATCCACTCCACCTCACTGACCAATCCCCACCACTACCTACCTGCTATCACCATCCCACCTACTTTGCCCAGCCCAACACCACCCCTCTCTCTATTTATTTCAAAGCCCTCTTCCCCTCCCCCATATCTGAAGAAGGGTCCTGACCCAAAACATCAGCTTTCCTGCTGCTCTGATGCTGCCTGGCTTGCTGTGTTTCTCCAGCTCCACACTGTGTTATCTCATATAAAAGCAAATCAAGGCAAAGCAAGTCAGCGCTGCTGTGAGTAACCAAGTAGGCTCAGACTGAAGAAGTGCGATGACAGCAAATGAAGAACCCAGGGACATACACTGGTCCAATCCATGAGCTGGTCACTTGCCCCTGAGCACACAGGGGCAACAGTGCGATGAGAGTTGCCAGTGCAGCCTGAGGTGCAGCATTGAAGCATAGAACTGTCCTGTAAGTAGATTGGAGACATACCATGAGAGTTCTGAGATGCTGGCACATGTCAGATGACAATGTCTGTGGATGTAGGATGCATGTGGAAGGTGCTCATAAATCATGCCTGAGATGTCAGTATCCAACATGGAGGCCTTTTGGAGCAAATAGTGAGCTGCTCCCTCTCTGGTTTCTGTATCAACTTTTCCAGATGGCTAGTTTCTATGGCGGGTTTGGTAAGATTGAATCCCATGATGAGCTGGGCTATTAGCAAAATGTTCAACCATCAGTAAAGACCATCCACTGGGTTCGTGCGGTTGCCAAGTGAGAATCTCGCCATGCTGCTTGAGGACAGCGTACAAGATGTGGTAAAATTATCCTGATGTCGAGATGGGGCTCGCCAAACTCCTCACCTGATTCTATCCATCTCGCCATAGCCCACACCTCTCAGAGCCTGATAAGATTCCAGCCTTGCTGTTTGTTAATTCATGAAAACCTGTTTAAATTGACTCTGTTTAAAAATGAAAGGTATCCAAAGGGAAGGGTTAAAATTGTTTCTAGGTTGTTACCCGAGATGGAGACAGAGAGGTCCAGGAAGGTGAGGGAGGTGTTAGAGATAGTCCAGGTGAACTTAAGGTTGGGGTGGAAGGTGTTGGTGAAGTGGCTGAACTGTTCGAGTTCCTCGTGGGAGCACGAGGCAGTGCCAATACAGTCATCAATGTAACGGAGGAAGAGGTGGGGTTTAGGGCCAGTGTAGTTATGGAAGAGGGATTGTTCCACGTAACCTACAAAGAAACCAATATCCATTTCAAGCCCACCGACTCCCACAGCTACCTAGAATACACCTCCTCGCACCCAGCTTCCTGCAAAAATTCCATCCCCTATTCCCAATTCCTTCGCCTCCGCCGCATCTGCTCCCAGGATGAGGCATTCCACTCCCGTACATCTCAGATGTCCTCGTTCTTCAAGGACTGCAACCTCCCCACCGCAGTGGTCGAGAACGCCCTTGACAATGTCTCCCGCAACTCATCCCTCACACCCCATCCTCGCAATAATAACCAAAAAAGAATCCCCCTCGTCCTCACGTACCACCCTACCAACCTCTGGATCCAATGCTTCATCCTCCGACACTTCGGCCATCGGCAATCCGACCCCACCACCAAAGACATATTTCCCTCCCCACCCTTGTCTGCTTTCCGGAGGGACCACTCTCTCTGTGACTCCCTTGTCCGCTCCACATTCCCCTCCAGCCCCACCACACCCGGCACTTCTCTCTGCAACCGCAGGAAGTGCTACACCTGCCCCCACACCTCCTCCCTCACCCCAATCCCAGGCCCCAAGAAGACTTTCCACATCAAGCAGATGTTCACCTGCACATCTGCCAATGTGGTATACTGCATCCGCTGTACCCGTTGTGGCCTCATCTACATCGGGGAAACCAAGCGGAGGCTTGGGGGCCGCTTTGCAGAACACCTGCGCTCAGTTCGCAACAAACAACTGCACCTCCCAGTTGCGAACCATTTCAACACCCACTCCCGTTCGTCAGACGACATGTCCATCCTGGGCCTCCTGCAGTGCCACAACGATGCCACCCGAAGGCTGCAGGGACAGCAGCTCATATTCAGCTTGGGGACTCTGCAGCTCAATGGTATCAATGTGGATTTCACAAGCTTCAAAATCTCCCCTCCCCCAACCACATCCCAAAACCAGCCCAGCTCGTCCCCGCCTCCCTAACCTGTTCTTCTTCTCACCTATCCCCTCCTCCCACCTCAAGTCGCACCCCCATTTCCTACCTACTAACTTCATCCCCCCCCTTTGACCTGTCCGTCCGCCCTGGACTGACCTATCTCCTCCTTACCTCCCCACCTACACTCATCTTTACTGGCTCCATCCCCGCCTCTTTGACTTGTCTGTCTCCTCTCCACCTATCCTCTCCTCTATCCATCTTCTATCCGCCTCCCCCTCTCTCCCTATTTATTTCAGAACCCTCTTCCCCTCCTCGATTTCTGATGAAGGGTCTAGGCCCGAAACATCAAGCTTTCCTGTTCCTATGATGCTGCTTGGTCTGCTGTGTTCATCCAGCTCTGCACCTTGTTATCTCCAAAGGGAAGGGGGTTATTTTCTAAATTAACCATGTTGCAACAAACTGAGGGGTAGTGTGGATCATGATGGGGAGCCAGGATCACCTCTCCCTCACCTGGGAGTTTAAGAGTTTGAAGTATCCCTCCTGGAACTGCGATGTACTGGGGAAGCTCAACAAAAGTTTGGTTGTAATAAATAGATTTACTTCTAAGACTTGCTAAGTAATAAGATTCAGAAGAAAGAGATTGAGAGTTTCATCAGTTTCATTTCTTTCAAAGTACTGGAATTAATCATCTTATTAGCATGAATGTAGTATATCCAGTGAAATGCTATTGTTACAGTTGATAGACCATCAATGGAAAAAGAGTGAATGGAACTGGATATGGAATACAAGAAAGTTATTATATTTGGCGAACCTGCGAAATTGCAATTTTAATAACAGGGACACAATTGTATCACTTCAGTGGAATGTAGCCTCTTCACTGAAGATGTATTATTGACATAAAAAGGCAGAAGACCAAAGTTAATTGTGTTGAAATTAGAAAACAAATGTAGTAATAAAGGATGAGGACCAAAATTAGTTTATAGAAGAGATAAGAGAAAGATATGAGATTTTGTAAGAAATACAATGGAGGTGATGGTGACCTTCAATAAGTCTGACCTTAGCCAGGAATTTCAATGACAATAGAGGCAAGGTTTTAGAAAAAAAAATTTTCATTTTATGTTTTGTAGTTTTGGCAAACAGACTGCATGGTGTGGCTCAGTGGTTAGCATTGCTGCCTCACAAGACTAGGGACCTGGGTTTGATTCCAAACTTGGGTGACTGACTGTGTGATGTTTGTATATTCTCCATATGTCTGTGTGGGTTTCCTTTGGGTGCTCCAGCTTCCTCCCACAGTCCAAAGATGTGCAGGTTAGGTAGATTGGACATCCTGGATTACCCTGTAATGTGCAGATGAGTTGGATGAGCGATGGGAAGTGCAGTGTTACAGGGATAGTGGTCAGAGGGTCAGTGCTGACTTGATGGGCTGAATGGCCTTCTTTTGGCTCTGTCGGGATCCTACCTAAATGATACATGGTAAAGATAGTGAAATTTGTGAATAATGGAATGAAAAAGTGGATAGGAATGGCATGTGGACCAACAGCAGAATTTCTCACTAATAACGGGAGGAACTTGCTAATGATGAATTTCAAGATAAGTGTGTGTATTTGAACATAACAGTTATGAATACGACAGCACAAAAAAACCCTTTTAGTAACTCAATGTGTGAAAGGAGCCAAGCTGTTGTCGACCAAACGGCTCATAAAGTTTTGGCAGATCAGCCAGAATTAAATTATTAATTGCTCTAGCATGATCCATTCATGCTTAGAATTTGCTGTAGATGGTGGTATGATATAGTGCATTTCAATTAGTTTTTGGTAGAAATCCTAAAGATCATCAGTAATAGGTGATCAGCAGCAACTTGAGAAAAACAAAACTGGCAGTATTTTCTCAAAGCACTCGAACGCTTAGGCAGAAAGGCTAACATTTTACAGTCAAAATCTTCGAAAGAATTCCACCAGACTCATGACATAATATGAAGCTACTGGAAATGAGTTTCAATCAGCAAAACTTTGCTTATTATAAAAATGAGGGGCTGAAAAAGCACAGACATTCATTAAAGGCCATTGGTAAGGATATAATAGGAGTACAGCATGGGAACAGCAGATTCTAAAAGGTAATGTATAAAAATACTGAGGGATGAGGTTTCTATCGTGTGCATACGTTGCATGGCTATGAGGATTAGACTGTTGCTAGTGACAGCGTGTTAGATGAAGAACAGATAGGTTCTGATAAACAAAATTTAGCTGTCCCAAAGGACAATAACCGAAAAAGAGTACAAATGTCAACTGTTATAAGTAGAGCTAAAAGGCCACATGAATAAACAACAACTATTTGGATGTATAGGATGAGGAGCAAGAGATTAAGGCCATGGATTTGGACCATGAGATACAGACACACTGCCAAGAAAATGTAATGTAAACTTGGAGAGTGGCTCTGGGAGAGCAGACAGCTAGAAAGAAATCATGAACCATGACAGGACTACTTTCAACTGAAGGGGAGAAATCAAACAGTAACAGTAAAAGGAGATTGAAGTCAAGGTAAAGAGCATAGCTTAACAAGGCCAAAGAATATAGTTCAGTTCAGGAATGTCCCCCAGGAGCAGAAGCCCACATGATCAAGAAGGCTTAGTGGCCATGAACAAGCTCAGTGACAAATTAATTAAGAAGCTGAACAGCAAAGCTGAAGCCAATGTGGACTGTACACAGATGTGCCAGATAGTGGAAAACAAACCCTATCACATACACAGACCTGCATGGAAAAGATACTAAATAAAAACCGAAAGAACTGCAGATGGTGTAAATCAGGAATAGAAACAAAGTTGCTGGAAAAGCTCAGCAGATCTGGCAGCATCTGTGAAGGAAAAAACAAAAGTTAACATTTCGGGTCCGATGAACTTGAGTCCTGAATGGCCTTGTTTTGAAGAAAAAAATGAGGGCCTAAAATATTTTAGTTAATTCACCAACAGCAGGAGGCACAATTTTGAAAGTTTTCTGCAGGAAGGATATTACTAAATTGGAAAGGGTGCAGAAAAGATTTACAAGGGACTGGAGGGTTTGAGTTACAGGGAGGTGCTGGATAGGCTGGGACATTTTTCCTGAAGCACAGGAGGTTGAAGAATCGCCTTAACAGAGGAGTACAAAATCAAGAGGCATATCAATAAGGTGAATAGCTGAGTTCAAAACCAGAGGGCATGGGTTTGAGGTGATGGGATATATTTAAAAGGGACCTGAGGGGCAACTTTTTCAGAAAGAGGGTAGTTCATATGTGGAATAACTTCCCGAGGAAGTGGGTGATGCAGGTAAAGTTGGAAACATTTAAAAGGCATTTTGATAGGTACAAGGATAGGAAAGGTTTAGAGGGATATGGGCTAAATGCGGGCAAATGGGACTAGCTTAGTTTGGGAAACCTGGTCAGCCTGGATAAGTTGGACGGAAGGGTCTGTTTCCGTGCTGTATGACTCAGGAATGTAGGTCAATTGATATTAAAGCTGCATTTCTCCAGTGAGGTCAGGTTGACAGGAAAGTGCCTTTTACCCTCCAAAAGTGATAACAAATGCAGTAGGGCATTCTGGAAACTAAATAAATGCGTATGTGATTTAAATTATGCTTCTAGAGATTGCACTTCTCAATAAGGTCTGTCTTATTGCATTATTACTTGAACCACAGAAACAGGTTTTAGGCACCTTCATGATGCATGTAGACTTTTTTTGTCGGTAGGAGCAATGAGTATGAAAACATTGTGTCATAATTATAATTGAAGCAGAATTCCAAATAGCAAGACAGGTTTTGGAGGCTTTTTAGTACATTGGATTGCAAATCAGGCAGAATAGATGAAGTGTCACTTTGCATCAGCAATTTTATTGAAAAAATGTTAGCTCCATTGCAGATTGTCAAAATTAGGCCTCACAAAAAGATACATCAGATTACAAGACACAAATAGAGAAATTACAAGGTCTAATTGGACAGCTGAATTGGCAGAGCATCCAAACAAGGCCATTCAAGGGGAGGGAGTGAAAAGAGAAATATAAATGTAATCAGGAGTAGCATAGTCAGGGGAATAGACACTGTTCTCTGTGACCAGGATTCAGAGTCCCGAAGGCTGGTGCTTGGTTTCAGGATATTTCATCCAGGCTTAGAGGAACGTGGACTATGAGGAGAAAGATTCAGTTGTCATGGTCCACATTGGCACCAATGATTTAGATAGAAAGAGACAAGGTTCTGCTGAGGGAATATGAGCATTTGAGGCTAAATTAAAAAGCAGAATCAAACAGTTAATAATCTCTGGATTACTATCTGAGCCAGGAGAACATTGGCGCAGGGTCAACAAGATTAAAGATGTACATGCATGGCTCAAAGATTGTTGTGGGAGAAACAAATTCAAATTCATGGCTCATTGGCACCAGTCCTGGGGAAGGAGGGAGCTGGTCTGATGGGACAGGGTCCACCTGAATTATGCTGGGATCAGAGTCCTGCCAATTCGCATAACTAGGGCACATAAAATAGACAGGGCTTTAAACAATACAGTGGAGGGCAGATGAAGGGATAGATTCAGTTGCATGGAAAACTATGGAAGATTTAGGGGAGGTGTGCGGGGAGGGCTCAGCAGATATCATTAAAGTTACAAGTAATAAAACAGAGAGTTATTAAAGGATCATGAATGTAACTTCAGGCACAGTAGATAAAGGGACAACTATGAGAAGTGGGCCTTCAATGCGGAACTGAGGGTGTTGTAGCTAAATCCATGCAGTATATGAATTAAGGTAAATTAGCTTGTAACACATATTGAAATTAGCAGGTATGAAGTTGCGGGTATCACAGAGACAAGGTTACAAGGTGATCAGGGTTAGGAACTAAATATCCAGGATTCCCATCATATCGAAAGCATAGGCAGATGGACTGTGGGAGCAGGTTTGCCTTGTTAGTAAGAAATTAAATTGATAGCATGAAATAACATGGAATCAGAATCTGTGCAGATAGGGTTGAGGAACTGCAAAGGATAAAAGACGCTGATGGTGTTTATTTACAGGCCTCCTAGCAATAGTTACGGTATGGGTCAGAAAATAATTCAGGAGATAGAATAGGCATGTAAGAAAGGCACTGGGACAATAATCGTGGGTACTTCAAAATACAGATGGACTGGGAAAATCAGCTTGGTGGCAGATCTCAAGCTAAGGAACTTGTGGAATGTCTACAAGATGGAGTTTTGGAACAGCTTGTGGCAGAGGCCACTCTGGGACAGGCAATTCTGGATTTGGGGATATGTGATGAAGCAGACTTGATTAGAGAACTTAAGGTGAAGGAGCCTCAAGGGGACAGTGACTGGGTATGATAGGGAGGGAAAATTTGAGAGGGAGAAGCTGGAATCAGATGTAACTGTATTACAATTGAATAAAGGTAACTACAAAGACATGACGAAGGAGTTTGCCAGAGTTTATTGGAAGGGGAGCCTATCGGGGAAGACAGTGCAACAGCAATGGCAGGAGTTTCTGTTGGTTATGCCGGAAAGCAGAAATTCATCCCAAGGAAGAAGCATACTCAAGGGAGGATGAGGCAACCATGGTTGACAATGGAAGATAGGACAGCATAAAGGTAAAAGAAAAAGCAAACAACATAGTCAAGATTACTGGGAAGCCAAAGTGTTGCTGAGGTTTCTGAAGTATGAGTAGAAATAGAATTATAATTGGAAGATATATGCCTTGACTTCATCTAACTTGCATTTAATCTCTAGTATTTAACACATGTAGCATCTACACCAACAGAAACCAGTCTTTTTTTCTGATATAGAAATATATACCGCAAAAAGTTTCAATTACACTCCTCCCTCCTTAATGGAGGATGTTACACAATCTTAAATTCCTTCCAACATATGTACACCTCTTCGTTTCCATTTACTGATAAATCTGACTTAACCACTGGCTTTCAATTCCTAAGAAGATCCTCCCTTTCTTGACTCAAACATTTGGAACTTGACCTGTCCTGCCCTGCACCTGAGGAAAGATTTTCCCTAATAAAACACTGATTTGCCCTTCAATCTAACTCTTCTCTTTCAGATATACCTACCTCGACTCTGGCTTGGATTTGAACTGGTTTCATGCTCAACTTGGTCTGGAGTAGCTCTTGGCACTCATATCTCAACTGTCCAACTCCTCAGATGCATTTTATTTCTTGTAAATCTCTTCTTCTTTGTGAACCTCTGAAGGTAAAACATGATCTACATTTACAAATCTAACCTTTCCAGTCTTAATTTTTTGACCAAACATATACAAAGGCCACATTTTCATGCCTTCTTCCAGGGATGCCCACCTTGAAGAAGTTCTGCTCCTCTCTCCGGCAGTATTTCCATTCCAATCTTTCTTCTTACCCACCGACTTTAATTTCACTGTCACTCCTCGTGTTTGACCAGGTATTTGCTAAAACTCGTTTTCACAGCCATAACACGTCCTCAGTGACTGCCTCCGGCTCAGACTCACCCCACGTGGATACCAGTTGGAGTTTCATCTCTCATGTTTTGAATCCTCCCAGGATCACAGATATCTCCGTGATATTCAATATTCCACGGACAGCTGCTCTCGCTGCATCCTGAGATCTATACTCAGTGTCATGCGGCATCACATGCAAACTCTCAACCTTTCTCTCCAACAGCATCGCAACGTGTTGGCTCAGGGTTGCACCACTCCACAGTTCCACTTCATCCTCCAGCTCATTTGGCATGCTAACAAGAAACTTTTTCTTTTCCTTTCAGGCATCAAGGCCTACAAGATGCAACAACTTAGAGATAACCCAGGCCCTCTGGAACCTTCTTCTCCTTCCCTTCTCTCTGACTCTATCACCTCTCCCAACCCCACCTCCTGTCAGGTATTCACCATCCCTCCTAACCTTCCGGTCTCTGATGCTGAATGTTCTGCATTCAGCAAAGGCCTCAGCTTTATTCCTCTGCGTCCCCACCTTAACGAATTTTGGGCATGACATGACACCGAACTCTTCCTCTGCCATCTTCGCCTCCGTGCCCATTTCATGGGACAAGAGTCCTCTGCCCGTCCCACAGACCCCTTCGCCCAGTTCAAATACTCTCCCTCCACCCAGACCCCTCCCTCTGGCCTTTTACCTGCACTCGATCTGTTCATTGAGAACTGTAACATGATATTGGTCACTTCAATTTCTCTACCCCCTCACCAAATCCATCCTATCTCCCTCCAAACTGACTGCACTCCGTGCGCTTGTTACTATGGCTGCCAAAAAGGATGGTGCTGTTGTAGCCTGGTGTACTGACCTCTACACTGCAGAGGCTGAGCGCCAGCTCTCAGATACCTCCTCCTATCTTCCCCAACATGTCCCTACCATGACATATCAGGCCATTGTATCTACTATGGTAACTGATCTCACTTCATCTGGTGATCTCTCCCCTTCTACTTCCAAGCTGATAGTACCCCACCTCTGCACAGCTCGCTTCTACCTCCTGCCAAAAATCCATAAACAGAACTGTCCGGGCAGACCCATTGTTTTAGCCTGCTCCTGCCTCACAGAACGCATCTCTTCCTACCTTGACTTAGTCTTCTCTCCCCTGTTCCGATCCCTGCCCACGTACATCCATGATTCCTCTGACACCTTATATCAGTTTCAAAACTTCCAGTTTACCAGCTCCAGCCATCTCCTAGTTACCATGGACGTGCAATCTCTTTACACGTGCATTTCCCACCAGGAGAGTCTCAGCACTCTTTGTTTCTTCCTGAAGCAAAGATCTGAACCATCCCCACCTACCACCACCCTCCTCCGCTTGGCCAAACTCGTCCCCACCCTCAACAACTTCTCTTTTAACTCCTTTCATTTATTTCAGGTCAGAAGGGTTGCCATGGGCACCTGCATGGGCCCCAGTTATACCTGTCTTTTCGTGGGGTACGTGGAACATTCCTTGTTCCAGTCCTATTCTGGCCCCCACCCACAACCCTTCCTCCAATATATCAATGATATCATTGGTGCTGCTTCCCTGTCTTGTCTGTAATTGGAAAAGTTAATCGATTTCGCTTCCAATTTCCACCCTGCCCTCACTTTCACCTGGTCTATCTCTCATTCCTCCCTTCCCTTCCTCGACATCTCTGTTTCCATTTCTGGGGATAGACAGGCCACTAATATCCATTATAAATCCACTGACTCCAACAGCTACCTGGACGATACATCCTTGCACCCTGCTTCCTGTAAAGACTCCATCTCATTCGCTCAGTTCCTCCTTCTCCATTGCACATGTTAAGATGAGGCCAACTTTGACAAGGGAACCTCCAAAATGTTCATCATCATCCTCAACCAAGGATTCCCCAGCATAGTTGTTGACAGGGCCCTCAAACAGGTCAGACCCATCTCCCGTACTTCCGCCGTCAAGCCTTCTCTTCCCTCTCGCAACAGCAATAAGGTTCCTCTTGTCCTTACCTACCATCCCACCAGCATCCACATCCAGAAAATCATCAGACACCATTTCCGCCACCTCCAGCGAAATGCTACCACCAGACACATGTTCCCCTCCCCTCCCTTATCCGCCTTCCACAAGGACCGTTCCCTCCGGGACACCCTAGTCCACACTTCCTTCACCCCCAACAACCCCCCCACAGCCCCACTGCACCTTCCCCTGCAACCAGAAGAGGAGTAACACCTGCCCATTTATCTTCTCCCTCCTCAGTATCCAAGGGCCCAAACATACCTTCCAGTTGAATCTACACTTCAACTGCACTTCCCAGAATCTAGTCTACTGCATTTGCTGCTCACAATGTGGTCTCCTCTACACTGGGAAAACAATGTGTCAACTTGGTGAATGGTTCACAAAACATCTAAGTTCTGCTTACAAACAACACCCTGAGCTACCTGTTGCCTGCCACTTCAACATTCCACCCCATTCCCTGGCCAACATCTTTGTTTCTGGCTTGTTCCAGTGTTCCAGTGAAGCTCAATGCAAACTGGAATAACAGCATCTCATTTTCCGCTTGGGGACCCTGCAGCCCTCTGGACTCAATATTGAGTTCAATAATTTTAGGGCCTAAACTCTCCCATGTCCTAGCTCCTTACCCCACATGCCAGGCCTTGTTATCACATATCCCTCCATTAAACACCACCCATTGTTAGTCACTAAAAGTCCCAACTAACAGCTATTCGCCCTCCCAGCCAGATCGTTATCAACTCCTTTGTCTGTCCAACTGCACTTCACTCTCTTCAGTCTCTATCCTACCGTTTACTCCCTACTCCATCCCCCTCCCGATTTTCTGCATATAAACCGACATTTTCCTGGCTACCATCAGTTCTGAGGAAGGGTCACCATGCCCGAAATATTAACTCTGATCTTTTCTTCACAGATGCTGCCAGACCTAGTGAGATTTTCCAGTAACTTCTGTTTTTGTTCCACATTTTCATGACTCTTGCTCGTAACCATTTCAACCACTTATAATGTTCTTTGCACTTAACTGTCAAGTTCAATTTCAGATTTCTTTCATTAATTCTACTCATTTAATTATTGTCTTTCTTCTGGATTGTTCACCTTCTACTGACTATACTAAATATGATGTCAGCAATGAAGATGGTTTTCTAGGTTTTCTTCCAGGGAATATTTAATCTGACATTCTCTTGGTAGTCATAAAAGATACGCTAAGACCATAAAACCATAAGACGTAGGATAGAAGTTGGTCATTCAGCCCATCAAGTCTGCTCCATCATTCAAGGAGAGCTTCCTTGATCTGATAATCTTTAACTCCAGTTTCCTGCTTTTTCGCATAATCCTTGATGCCGTAACCAATTAAAAATATGTCTCAGATAACAAGGTGAGGAGCTGGATGAACACAGCAGGCCAAGCAGCATCGGGGAGCAGGATGATCTTTTCATGGACTCTGCTCCTCTTACCTGCTCACACACCATAATCCTTAATTCCTTTACTGTTCAAAAACCTATCTTTCTTTGCTTTAAAAACATTCAACAAGGTATCCTCAACAGCTTCACTTGGCGGGGAATTCCACTGATTCACAGCCCTTTGGGTGAAGACGTTCCTCCTCAACTCAGTAAAAAATGAACAAAGTAATCACCAAGTAGTGTCATCTGACATTTCCTCCAGTTTTATCTGGTATTTCTTGAACAAGATACTGCTAATGAATTTATGCTATGTTCAGTTTTGCTCCATCCAAAACTCAACAGTATGGCTTCTTACCCCATTTATTGTTATCAAATTTGAAAACAACTTGACAAAAGTAGCCCTACACAATTTGTCTGGCAACCTGTCAACAGCAACCAAACAATGCAAAGTCTCCAAAGTTTTGTTAGTCGTTCTTTAATACATTGTAAACACCACAACCCATTTCAAACATCTATCCATCACAATTAAAGATATTACCCATCAAATTCTCTGAAAGCTACGTGCAGTGTCAGGCATATTATTTCTAGCCCATCTCACTGACTGTGAAGCTACCATTATCTACTGCTCGATGTAACCCACACTGTTTCATTATGCCTTCCATGCTAGCCATCGAAAATAGCTACAGTTTATTATTGGAACATACTATGTTACACTCTATAGGAAACCATATTTCATATCTTGAAAAAATGTACTTAGATGACATCTAAACTAGACATTCCTGGACAGGAGCCTCCGTGACAAAGCAAGTTCTGGAATACTTGCAACAAGCAAGGGAAAGAGTCATCTTTTTTTGAAGCATTCCCTTTTTCACAGCATAAGCATCTGTGTTCTATAATTTGAAAATTGAGTGACACCCCCAGCCACTTTGAGAGATACTGAGAAAGGGTAAGGTGGGAAGGTAAGTGATTCAGGATCAGCAAGGGATAAGGTGCTAGGTGGGTGACGGTGGAAGGGTACTAGCTGCACGAGAGGGTAGTGTGGCAAATGAGTGGATGTGCATTTACAGTAGATCAAGGAGTCCAGGGTGGGTTGGGGCTTTGGTGGCTGGAGGAGGCAATTTGGTTGTCAAGCTAAGGGGAAATTGGATCTTGATGCAAGAAGGAATCAGTTAGAGCCAGTTCAGTGGTTGGGCGTGGTTATCACATTGGGTACCATGTGATTGGAGCCAGATCATGTCAGGTCAGAAGATGCTGCTGAGATCGGTGGGGTCAGTTGGAAAAGCGATACAGAGAGGTGACAATTGGTATTTAGTCCAGTAAGGTCAGGTCAGGTCAAGCAAGAAATTGATGATGGGCCTGGTTTGGTCGGACTGCATAAGGATGTTGGAAATATCGAGTCTGGGGGATGGTTACTGTGGTCAGATAGAGGTCTAATCAGGGCCATCAGTGCAGGTAGGGATTCTGTTTAATAGTTTATCTATTGTACCATCTGCCACAAGCAAATTGGACACTGAGAAATCTTAACATGGAAGTCATAACGGTGAAATGATGACTTCAGCTCACTGCTTTCTCCAAAGGACCTCTTTGGAAATAATATTTCAGAGCATGCTCCATGATCTCCAGCACAAAGAACTCCATATTCACAAACTTTGGCATCCAACATGTGCCAACCTCCAAGAACCCTCATAGTACATCTTTGATGTACCTAGAGAATGGTTCTGCACTTTAATAATGCTGCACAGGTAACACTATCTCAAGGACACTCTGTACTCAGGGACACAAGCCTTGTTCATTGTCTGGACAAGCTACATCTCCTGGCTCTTCACAGCATGTTCTTCCTCTGAACCTACCCAGATGCTCACAGCATTCCTGCCATGCCTTGACTTTTTGTAACTTAGCCCCTCAGTCACAGAAACCAGATTCTCAGTTCTGTCCTGTCATTGTGGTATTGAGCACAAGCACAAAACCAGGAAGCTTGTCATAGTTGTTAGCAGCCCTCAGTCAATTCAAGGGAAGGAGCTCTCACTCCACACAGTAAGTTAAGGATTGCCTCTGATATCAGTCTAGGGGTTTAGACACAACCATTCAGCAACTTTGTGGTAGTCAGGATCAGGACATTCTCCTAAAAAAAGTGAGGAACTGAATATTGGGAAGCCCACCTACCCATCTGGATTGTTTCTGCCCTATTTTGGCTGTTTTACCCCTGGAATAAGACAGGCAGATATTCAGGAGTTGACAAAGTCAGAAGTCACATGACACCAGGTTATAGTCCAACAGGTTTATTTGAAATCACAAGCTTTCAGAGCACAGCCTCTTTGTCAGGTGAACTCAAGGATTAGTAGTGTCAGTGGTTAAGATGGGTGAGGACAAGTGAAGAAAGATGCGGCAGGCATTGGTAAAAGTGGTAGAGGATGATCCTTGCTGGAAGATGGGTACAGTCACAGAGATAGAGTGAGTGTGAGATGTCAGAGAGTAGATAATGGCACTTACTCTGCAGAGTGGAGAAGGTCATTGACCTTCTTCCTATATTGCTGCACATTCCTCCAAATGATTGAGATACACTGACCTAGGTAGCAATCTCAGACCGGGCTGGCATGGTCTAATGTTATGGGCTTCTCTACTGATCTTGGAAGAATAGGCTGCCTGCCTCTGCATCATCCCATCTAGCAAGAGCTCCTGTTCCCTGTCTACAATGCAGGGAACTGATTTTCCCTCATCTACCATGTCTGGAGCAAATATTAGGAACCATGCAGGACAGTTCCAGACTAACAAGTTATGTTAGCAAACCTTCTTACAGTGAAAAGGTTTATCATTCAAGACACTAACATGAAGGGCATTTCAACCCGAGGTCACTAAAGACAGTGGAAAGCCACAAGTTTGGAGGGAGAAACCAGAAACAAAATGAAACAGTTGGTATTTTTATTCTAGCCCTGAAGAATATATTATTACATTGCAACTTTAGATTGTGCAGTTTTATATGTGGGTTGAGGTAAAAAAAAAACAATTAAAGTTATTAATCATGCAAAATCTCACATTTTAGTTAACTATAGGATTGCCTTTCCTATGAAAATGACACCAAAAAACACTCAGTAATACTGTCTTCTGTGAGTGACTAGCACAACCTCTCTGCACACTTAGACTTCAAGTCTAAAATACAAAGATGTGGTCAGATAAGTACTGGTGATATTTAGTCATCACTGTAATGGCAACCACGTGGCAGAAGTATGTTAGCATAGAAATGCTACATATTTTAATTTTTGAAAGAGATCCAAAAGAAGACCTAAAGCTGAAAGGACAATTCCCGTCAGTGGCAGTGGAAAACACCACAAGGGAGGAGTTCACACTCTTGAAGTATTTGAGTGAATTGGAGCAAAGGTCATTGTTTATATTACTAGCAATCACTCAAATGATTGAGCCTTTTGTACAAAGGCATTTTATACAGTTCTTCTATGCTGATGCAACTTTAGATTTTTCTGTTATGAGTAAAAACATGTCTGAGAACAAACTCAGTAAGTACCACATTACTACACACTAAAATCACTAAAATATCCTTTGTTGAAGGCATAGGGACTGATGAACACTTCCAGCATGATCTGTACTTATCCCTAAATATAAGTATGTTGATGCAGACTGCTGATCCAGTTCATGCAAAAGGCTTATATGAAAGACACTTCTATGAAAGCCCCAACAAATATGAAGTATTTCGACCCAAATCCCAGTAGATCACACAATATTTTTGTGTGAGCCTCAGCAAATTGCTTACCATTATCATATAAAACCCTAGAGCCTAGGGGATATTGCATAAACACCAGCATACTAAAGACAGACTTTTCAGCTGAAGAGAAGATTGTTGAATTACTACAGAAAGCCATCAATAAATTAGCTGAAAAACAAGCTGTCCTCAGTACGATTCCTCTTATCTAGTGTGTATGGACAGTTTCTCATCAAGGAGCAGAATAAACCACTTATCTGGTAAATGCTTTTAACTCCCTTTCTAATCAAATATCATTGTGTATATGTGATTGTGGCTCAGTACTTATCTGAATCCTTTCGTAATCAGTGAAATTGTCATTAAACTCGTGAGAGTATGGGATATGAAATGCTAAGTGTGACATGCTCATGATGATCAGGAGATGTTGAGTTGATTATTTTCAAAGCTGTCTGGACTTTTCCTCATGCTCTCGATGTGTTGTAGGGCCAAAAAATTCCTCTTTCTGCTCTGGGGCAGAAAATTCTAAAGGTTCAGCACCTTCTGAGTGAAGAGATTTCTTTTCATCCCAGTCCTTACTGACCTGAACCCTATTCTGAGACTGTGTCCCTGATCTCGAGAAATTCCCTCCCAAGCAGGAGAACATCTTTCCCACAATAACCATACGAATTCTTGTCAGAATTTTGTATGTTTAAACACAAGTGCATATTTTTGATCATTCCGAAGAACATAGGTCCAATCTGTTTAATCTTTCCTCAGAGGATAATCCGTCCATCCCAAGAGTTAATTTGGTGTTTTTATAGTTTATTCCCTCTATGATATGTATTTCAGAAAAATTGCCAGTTTTAATGCAATTCCCTCTCTCCCTATTCTCACCACTTGTTTGTAAGCAGATTGTAATTTAATTTTCCACTTAATTTTAACAGTCAGGGGATATTTCCCCCGATCCCCCGTTCACATTTTCTAACTTTGCAAGAACCACAGCAGCAGCTATGAAGACAAGCTGGATAGGCTCAGGTTATTTCCTCCAAAGCAGAGTAAGCTGAGGGGGAACGTGATTGAGGTGTGGGCATCGAGAGAGTGGATAGGAAGAAGCTATTCCTCTTAGCTGAAGGGTCAATAACAAGGGGATATAATTTAAGGTGAAGGGGAGGAGATTTGGGGGGGATTTGAGGTAAATGTTTTTCACCCAGAGGCTGATGGGAATCTGGAATGTACTGTATGAGAGGGTAGCAGAGATGGGAAACCTCACAACCTTTAAAACATACATGTATGAGCACTTGAAATGTTGCAACATTCAAAACTATGGGCCAAGTGCTGGAAAGTAGGAATTGTGTAGATAAATCAGTGCAGGCTCATTAGACTGAAGGGCTTCTTCTGTGCTGTATGACCCTGTGAATCTATGACTCTGGAATACTGTGGTCACCTTAAACTTAACATAGGTTTAATTTTAAAGAGTCCCGGGCCCGGAGCATCCTTTTCCCCTTTCTATTAGCTGTTTATTAATCCATGCCAGTGCACTACTTCCCATCCCATGTGCTTTAATTTTCTAGCCAGCCTTTTATGGGACTTTATCGAAAGCCTTCTGAAGTATACTATGACCACACTAATACTGTTACTACATCTCTCCCATATCATTACTGTTAGTGACAATGACAAGAAGAACTCTATCAAGTTCATCAAATACAATTTTCCATTTGCAAATCCATACTGACTTTTCCCAATCAAATTATTAACAACCAAGTGTCTATTTATCACATCGTTTATAACAGATTCTACTACTTCTCCTACTACTGATATAAGGATAACAGGTCTGTAGTACACTGGTTTCTCTCTCAATCCCTTCTTAAATATTCGGGTGACATTTGGTGCCTACTAATCTGCAAGAATCATTACACAATCTATAGCGTTTTGAAAGAAAAGCACCAATGCATCAATTATCTCTATTATGAACTCCTTCAATACTCTTGGACGAAGACAATCACTTCCTTAAAATTAACACCCTTGTTTTAAAATAAACAACCTCACTTTCCAACATAATGTTAATTCCTATCATATTGTGATCACTCTTCCTTAAAGATTCTTTTACAATAATGTAGTTAATCAGTCCTTTTTCATTGCATAATACTAAATCTAAAATAACATATCCTGTAGTTAGTTTATCAACACACTGCTCTTGAAAACCAAACCTGACATGTTTCAGAAAGGCACCCTCAACAGTTATAATGCTCAATGTTTTCACCCAGTCTATACACAGATTGATGGCAGCACAGTGACTTGGTGTTTTCGTCACTGCTGCCTCACAGCGCCAGGGACCCAGATTTGATTTTCCCCATCGGGTGGCTGTCTGCGTGGAGTTTGCACGTTCTCCCCATGTCTGCGTGGGTTTCCTCCAGGTGCTCAGGTTTCCTCCCACAGTCCAAAGATGTCCAGGCTAGGTGGATTGGCCATGCTAAATCGTCCGTAGTGTTCAGGGATGTGTAGATTAGGTGTGTTATAGGAGGATGGGTCTGGGTGGGATGTTCTGAGGTTGGTGTGGACTTGTTGGGCCGAAGGGCCTGTTTCCACACTCTAGGGATTCTATGGATATCACCCATGCTACACACGTCTCTCATCTCCTGATTAATACCTTGCCCCACACTATCACTACTATTTGGTGGCCTGTAAATACTCCAAACAATATTTGCTGCACCTGCTGCTTCTTAGCTACACCCAAAATAGATTCCACATATTGTTCTTCTGTTCTGATCCTCCTCTACTAATATACTGATCTCATCCCTTAGAATTAGCATAACACCACCTCCTTTTCTTTTAGCCTGTACTTCTTAAAAGTTGAATATCCTTGAATATTCAGCTCCTCGTCCTGGACTCCAGGCAACCATTTTCTGTAATGGCAATTTGATCATACTCAGTATTTCTATTTCTACCTTTCGATCATCTACTTTGTTGTGAATGCTGTGCACCCAGGTAGGGAGCCATTAATTTTGTCTTTTTGCCATCATTCTGCTTTTGAAGCATATTCAATACTTGGCCTTGTAGCTCTTGTTCGAGTGTCCCTTGCATTGTTTCAACTTCCTATTACGAATTTTACTTCCTGCCAATTTAGGACACTTCTCAGATTCCCATCTCTGTGAAAAGCTAGTTTAAATGCAGCCCAACAGTACTTGCAAATCTCTCTACAAGGATATCATTTCCAATCCCACTAAGGTGCACTCTGTCCTGTTTATACAGGTCCACTTGTCCCAGACCAGTCCTAATTCATCAGAAATCTGATGTTCTCCCTCCTACACCAGTTCTCCAAAAATTAATTTAAATAATCTATTCTCCTATTCTTATGTACACAAATGCATCCCACTGGAGGTAATGCTGAGATTATTGCTTTCAATTACCTCCTTGATCTGTGCCTTCAAGCCCTCATCCCTATTCCAACCTTTGACATTGGTACCAATTTGGACAACAACTTCTGGATGATCTCCTTTCCCTAGAATGATGTCCTGCAGCCACTCTGTGACGTTCTTGGCCCCGGCATTCGCAAGGTAACACACCATCCTAGACTCACGGTTATTGTCACTAAATAAGGAATCCCCTATGACTTTTGCTCTTCCGTTCTTCTTCCCTCTTGCTTGTACAGCTGCGTCATCCATGGTGCCATGGGCTTGACTCTAGCTATGCTCTACTGAGGAATCATCATCCTCAGTCATTGCCAAAATGAAGAAACAATGAGCAAGTGCAATAGACTCAGGCAACTCTTGTGTTACCTGCCTGACTGTCTTAAACTATTTGGTAATCACCCATTCCCTCTCTGCCTGTATGCTTCTAACCTGTGGTGTTATCATCTCCGTATATGTGCTATCTATATAATCCTCTGCTTTGTGGATCATAACAAAGACTCCAGCTCTTACTAAAGTTCTGAAACCTCAATCAGTGACACTTCCTGCAGATATGTTTGTCTGGTACATGTGGTACGTCTGTGACTTCACACACACCACAAGATTTACACTCTGCTTGGCCCTTTTGACCTGCCATCCTGTAACTCTAAAAACTATTTACTACTCTTAGAATAAGTAAGCTCTTTCTGAGAAAAAGGGAGAATATCATCCAAAAACTTAACTGCAAATTAAATGCCTAAGTTTCCCTTTAAAAATTGGAAAAACTGACTAAACTGATTCACCAACTGATTCAGCTGCTTTCCATGCTGTTATGAATTCATGTCTCTATTGGTATCAGTACAGGTAAGCCTCTCAATTCATGTCTTATTTCTTCTCCCCCCATTACCCGCCCACCACCACCCCCATCCCCCCCAACACCTGTCACTCTGGAGACTTTGTTCCTTTCAGAAAACTTTAGTGAAAGCACCTCTTTCCTCTTCTGCCCCGAATTTCTACATTGCCCCAAATTTTCAGTTACTCACTGCGTCTCATTCTTACTCTTATAAAGTTTCCCTCACTCTGACCTTCCTCTCTGTGCGATATTTGCCTGTATTAGTCAAGCAACTGAATACGAGAGCCTTTTCAATTGAGAGCAAAAGAAAGGCTGAGTAAAAACCTTGCAGCTCATACAATACAATCCAGAATTGCTATAGGCTTTGACATGACTGTGTGAGGTAAATCAGTATCCATCATTCTAATGATTCAGGATATGTGAAACAAAATAGTTTTGCCATGTCCTTTCAATGACCCCAATTCTCCTTTTCCGAAAGTTAATGCTTGAACACTGTTAAATGCCATTAACCTTAACCTACACATGATTTTAATGCCACATTAAAGTAAATAATTAATCTTAACTGACTTAGAAGGATGACTGAATTAAATATGCAAAAAATAATGACAGTGAAATGCAGCCAGGACCATCTCACTATTGAAAGGGACGATAATGAATTGTAGAACAGCAAAAAAGGAACTTAATACAGTATTCAGGGACATGGCATTGTTTGTCTGAGTGCTAACATTTGGATTGGGTTATGTAACTGTCTAGCAGTTTTAAACAGTAATATAATAGAAATACAAGAACGGGTTTTGACGTGATTCATTCCTTATATCCTGGTGTTCTGTGAAGAGAAAAAATGCATTTATTATCCCTTTTCGAAAAAAGGTATGTTTGCCCTTCCTAAATTTCCTGAAGGTGTTGACTCCTGGTTGTATTTACCATTTATTGAATACCTGTCACCCTCTGCAATTTTTTCAAACAGCCCATAATTCTTGTATGAGACAGTGAGTATGCGATATCAGGCATTTTTCAGTGTAGTTGACAGTACAGCTAAGCACAAAAACAGAATTCTGCACTGTTATTAATAATATTACAATTAAAATGACATAGGTTTGTCAAAACATCAGAACTGATTTGTCTGTGTTTTCTGTTTATTTTCATTATTTACAACATTTACAGTGATTGTGGCTTTCAATAGATTTGTGCTGTGACTATCACAGTTACTGAGCTTGAGTCACATTATCTCTCACATGTGTCATAGATTTTTTACTTTTCTTTCCTTGTAAATGTAAAAACTACTTGGATGTTGAAAGCAAGCAGTCTCAGAAAGTAATTCTGAAGCTATATTTGGGTTAGCCAGTTATTAAACTTACAAAAGTTCTTGTTTTACATACAATTGTAAAAATTAAACTGTAGGTGTTGTGAAAGCAGGCTTTTCTGGGCCAAACTGAGTGAACCAAAACCATAAATTTAGTACAGTAACGTATGTAATTCAGTGGGACTTCTGGCATTCTAGTAGGTAATATTCAGTAACTTCCAAAGACCTCTTAAAAAGAATATTTTTGATGGCTCCAACTTGATTTTAATGACAGATTAGTTAAATGCCACAGTTTGAAGCTAACTCTGATTTCCTGTCATTTACCTATTCAAAATAATCCATTGCATTTTGAAGCGAAATACCATTCTGACTTGGCATTCCTTTACTGTCAGAATCCTGGAATTCCCTCCTTAACAGCATAGCAGGCAAAACCTACATCCCATGGATGATACTGATTTTTAAGGCAGTTCATCAAAACCATCTCAAGGGCAATTGTGAATGGGCAATAAATGCTGGCCTTGTCAGCACAGCCCACATCCATCAATTTCTGCACATAGGAAAATGCCAGAAGTTGTGTCAGTTTTACCATCCGGCCAATCTGCTAATCACCCCTCCAACCTGATCCTCACCCCAGCACCACCCACGCCCCCGGCCCACTCCACAACTAAACCCCTTCTAAACACACCTCTGCTTTTGGATCCTATGATGTTAGACAGGAATAATAATCCCTCAACAAGATCTCTGAGGTTCAGCACTTCTTTCACAAGGGCACTTACGGATGAATACTAAATACTCGTCTTGCTAACAACACTCAAGTCCCAAGAACAAATTTAATAAAAGTAAACATCCCAATGACCTAGAGATAATAGGTACTGCAGAGCTGGAGAATCCGAGATAACAAGGTGTGGAGCTGGATGAACACAACAGGCCAAGCAGAATCAGAAATGCTTCTGATGAAGGGTCTAGGCCCGAAACGTCAAGCTTTCCTGCTCCTAAGATGCTGCTTGGCCTGCTGTGTTCATCCAGCTCCACACCTTGTTATCCCAATGACCTAATTTTGAAACATGAGTGTACACCCTTTTGGAGACTTATTTCTATCAAGTGATCAATAAAGCATCACAGCATAATACAAGTCAAAATATGTTTTGTGAAAAATTGAGTTTTTTTCTTG
Organism: Ginglymostoma cirratum; assembly: GCA_024137785.1. Taxonomy (NCBI): domain Eukaryota; kingdom Metazoa; phylum Chordata; class Chondrichthyes; order Orectolobiformes; family Ginglymostomatidae; genus Ginglymostoma; species Ginglymostoma cirratum. The sequence continues at coordinate 49,136,468 of JAHRHZ010000249.1, forward strand.
ACAAGAAGCAAAAAATCTATCAACGATTCTGCTAAAAATGTGATTCTAAATGCTAGTCTGAGATTTACAACTTTGAAAAGATTAATCAGTGGTGATATACTTCAGAAAATAAATTCTTTAGTTTCAACACTTGATTAAACCAAATCCAATCTAACTTGGATATTGTTATCACCCAGGTTCAACAACTTCACCAGATGTTTTCTGAACTCACTCCATGGGCAAAAGCTAAATGGGACGGTGGCTCAGTGGTTAGCACTGCTACCTCATAGCACCAGGCACCTAGGTTCTAACTCCAGACTTGGGTGACTGTCTGTGTAGAGTTTGCTCTGGTTTCCTCCCAGGGTCTAAAGATGTGCAGACGAGGTGGATTGGCCACGCTAATAGTGTTCAGGGATGTGTAGATTAGGTTATAAGGGGATGGGTCTGGGTGGAATGCTCTGAGGGTCGGTGCGGACTTATGGGGCCAAAGGGCCTTTTCCCTCACTGTAGAGATTCTGTGATCTTAAATTTTACCAGAACGATGATGATAATGCAAATTATATAGGTTTTATTCTATATTTGTTTTAGTGTCAGAAACAAATTTGTCAGGTATTTTTAGTGAGAAAATAAATAGCTTATTACAAGCAAAACTTACTTAAGCAAACATGCAAACATTATCGACCAAGAAAAGGTTTAGATTGTGTATAGACATAAATTATGTTCTAACATGCAAAAATTAGCATGAGGCAAATATTAATGACAAGCAATCTATAGGTGAACAGCCTCCAGAAATCATCAAAAGGCAAACGTGATACAGACAGATTCAACTAATCTCTCAGAAATTCAGTCCAGACATAGTGACACTTTCAAGAAATCTTGTTAGGGATTCTAATTGTACCCTTTAACAAGCTGGCCTTGAAACTCTCTCAAAAGCTGCAGTGAAATCAGGTGCTTTAATGGTTATTCTTGTTCTGGTGGTTTGTCCTCCTTTGAACAAATGAACAAATGAAAAAGTACTGCACAGGAACAGGCCCTTCGGCCCTCCAATTCTGTGCTGACCATCATACCCTAATTAATCCAAAAACGAACCTGCCGTTTTTTTGATTCCTATTCCTCTATTCCCTCCCTATTTGTGTACCCATCTAGGTGGCTCTTAAATGTCTTCAATGTGCCCGCTTCCACCACCTCTTCTGGTAGTGCATTCCAGGCTGCCACCACTCTCTGCGTGAAAATCTTCCCTTGCACATCTCCCTTAAACTTTCCCCCTCTGACCTTGAACCTGTGCCCCCTTGTAATTGAAACTTCAACCTGGGAAATGGCCTCTGACTATCCACCCTATCTATGCCTCTCATAATTTTGTAGACCTCTATCAGGTTTCTTCTCAGCCGCCGTCTTTCCAGTGAAAACAATCCTAGTCTTTTTAACCTTTCCTCATAGTCAATGCCCTGGAGACCAGGCAACATCCTGGTGAATCTTCTCTGTTCTCTCTCCAAAGCTTCCCCATCCTTCTTGGTAGTGTGGTGACCAAAACTGCACACAATACTCCAAATGCAGCCTAACAAGGGTTTTATTTAGCTGCAACATGTTTTGCCAACTCTTGTACTCCACATCCCGGGTGATGAAGGCAAGCATGCCACATGTCTTCTCAATCGCCTTGGCTACTTGTGTTGCCACTTTCAGGGAACTGTGGACCTGCACACCCAGATCCGTCTGAATGTTAGTGTTCACAAGGGTTCTGCCATTTACAATATAATTCACACCTAAATTTGATCCTCCAAAATGCACCCTGCCCCATTTGTCTGGAAAAATGCAAGGTGCAAGGCAGAACATCAGTTTTGATCTATTTGAGTTAGGGGCCCAGCACACTCCCACTGTACCAGTACTGCTTACTTGGACAGATGCTCCCCCTAAATTCAGGATCCTGTACTCCAACACTTATTTGGAGATATAACTCTGGCTGATCACAAACAGAAGGTCTCACCAAGCTAATGCTGTCCTCTCATTTTCTCAAGATCTATACTTGCTCAATTGCACAAAGCAAATGTTGCTTATGTGAATCCTGCACCATTGTTCACAACTGCATTGAACTATTAATGGCACATAGCTTCTTCTGGGCACTAATTCTAACACTTGGCTCCAGAGTTTTGACAGCATAAGAGCTATCCAACTAGTTGTGATTTCTCACTGAGTCTCCATTCTGTGTAGTTCAGGTTACCTTCTCAGAAGGACAGCTCAATAGGTGTTTTCTACTTGGGCCTGCCTCCATATTAACCTGTCATCTTCGCCAACTAACTGTGACCCCAGAATTTATCGTCAGTGATCTCAGAACTATTCTGAGAAACCTACTGAGAATTTTCTTTTTGTATTCAGTCACGGGATGTGGCCATCCCTGACTAGACCAGCATTTATTGCCCAACCCTAATTGTACAGAGGGCAGTTAAGATTCAACCACATTGCTGTGGAACTGGAATCAAATGTAGGCCAAATCAGGTAAAAATGGCAGTTTTCCCCCACTAAAGGACATTACTGAACTATGGGGGTCTTTTTTTCCCAACAATCAACAATGGTTTAATGTTCATCATTAGACTCTTAATTCCAGATTGTTTTTCTATCATTGAACTCAAACTTCACTATCTTCCACAATGGGATTTGAACTCAAGTCCACAGAACATTACCCAGGTCTCTGGATTAATAGTCTAGCAATAATATCACTAGGCCAAATGACTCCCCTTCTTGCAATTTCAACATGTCTCACTCTTGTTCCTTGGCAGCATTGTGTATAACATATTTCAGAACAGTCAAAAGTAGCCACTGTCTGATCACTGAATGTTACATTTTTCACTGAGTGCTGACTCTGCCAACATAAATTACATACAAAATTAAAAGAATTAATCACAATAGCCCTGAACAATTGGGCACAGACATTGTGAAGCACTGTTTAACCTGACCAGCACACAACTTCTGTGCTGACCATTCATCTCTGTGATTTCAATGTGTAGCCAGCACAAAATATGTTGTCGATTGCCTGTAAGCGTAGAAAGTAGTCCAAAATTGGTAATTACTAATGTTATTTAAGTGTGCTGGCAGTACTTAAACTCACTTACTTGTTAAACGGAAGGTATAATATGGCTGAAACAGATGTTGGGTGTCCTGTGTGAGCTGCATCGGACACAGGAAAAGCAGAAAAAGAGTTGAAGGTGGCAAGCACAGGCAGAGTGCTCAACAGATTACCAGGATTGCTGAAACACCCCAGGTGGAGAGCTAATAGTTCCATGGACCACCAAAGATGACATCAGCTCTCCTACTTCTGCCAGTCATCAGCATCCTTGCAGTTGTCTGTCAACCAGCCACTCAAATTGCTGCTGCCTATGTCAAGACAGTGCAGTCCAAAGCCTGGACTTCCAGATTGAAAACTGCTTGAGGGCATGCACCAGAATCATCTTTCACCGGTAATGCTAGAACCACTTACTTTTAACTAACCAGAGCTAATCAGAGCACTGGGACCAACAAAGGACTAAGAAATGTGAACAAAGAACAAAGAACAATACAGCACAGGAACAGGCCCTTTGGCTCTCCAAGCCTGCGCCGACACATTTTGCCCTTCCTCATCCTAAAAATAAAAATACTAGAATTTGGATAGTCATGGAGTATGCAAGGTGAATAGTTTAGGTTGATATGAAATATGACAGATTTATTTTGTAAGTTTGATTTTTGAAGGCTTTTCTGCCTCTTCTAACGTGGTTTAATGTGAGTTTTTTTTCAAATTTATTTGAGTTTTTTGAAGATGTAATTAGTCGGAACCGTTAGATACAGCATACTCAGATTTCAAAAAGGCATTCGATAAGGTGCTGTATGAAGTTAATAGGCAAGGTGAAGGCTTATGGAGTTGGGGTAATATATTAGCATGAGTAGAGGATTGGCTAACAGACAGGAAGCAAAGAGTAGATATTAATCTACTCAGAGATGATATTGCACACCTCTAGAGCAAGTGAGACTTGAACCCAGGCCTACTGGTTACAGGTAGGGACACTACCACTGTGCCATTATATTAGCATGGCTAAAGGATTGATTAACAGTCAAGAAGCAAAGACTAAACATAAACAGAGTATCTCCAAATTAGCAGGGTACAACTAGTGGAGTACTGTAAAGATCAATGCTGGGACCTCAGCTATTTATAGTTTCTAGTAATAACTTAGATGCAGAGACAGGCATTATTGTACATAAGTATGTTGACAAAGCAAAGCCACATGGAAATATAAATTGTGAGTAGCACATAGAGAGGCTTCAAATATATATAGGCGGGTTAAGTGAGTGGGCAATAAGGTGTCAGGTGGAGTATTCACTTTGATCTTTAGAACGGAAAAGCAGAACGCCTTTTAAAAAGTGTGAAATTTCCTTCAGGCAGATTTGAGTGTGCTTGTACAAGGAACTGGTAAACTTAACATGTAAGCATTTCAAGCAACTGGGAAGACTAATATCACATTGACCTTTGGTATAAGAGAATATTTTCCTTCGGATACTAATTGACATTATAATCTGCCTATCCTGCATTATTCTGGTCGATGTTCACTTTGCATGCTTTAATGTCAACTTCAAAATGATAGTCCTGCACTTCATGCATTTTCCGAAACCATTTTATGACACTTTAAAGCTCTAAGGGAATTTAAACTTCCGAAAAAGCAGACACTATCAAGGCAATTTTCCTGTCCTTTGACAAACACAAAACTATTAGGATACACCAATGGGGTGGCTTGTATGGATTCAACGTATGGTAACGGAGAAGTAGATCTGGGTGGTCGATGAGGTTTTGTCAGTTCCTGTTCCTAAATATTGTCATAGCAACATCAGAAACTTGTAACTTAGAGATCTGTTTGACCTCTCTTGTGTATGCAGACTCTTTGGCAAAACAATCATAATGTAACTGGGGAAAGAATTTATCCTAAACATATTGTTTTCAAATGTATGTATGATGTTGCTATACAGAACAACCAGAGTAATTCTCCTGCTCCCCAATATATATCAAAATGTTGTGACAGTCTCCAGCTTCTAACAATATGGCTGTGGACAGAAGAATATCATTGCTTCACTTGTTTACACTCTATGTTGAGTTGAGCAATGATATTTCCCATTACTGATTGCAAATCAAATTATGAAATATTAGTGGGCCTCTCCCAAACCACAGCCACCACTGCAGTGATTCCCTTGCCAATGATCAGTGAGTCATACTGTGATTTCTGATCAACACCACATTTCTTCCCTTGTCTATGAATTTGTTTTGATGCAAGCTTCAATGAGGCACAGGAATTATGTTTAATAGTGAGCTGAGCTTCTGTGTTTCATTTGAGTACCACTTGTTTGTGTTTGGAGCATGAAAAGAGTACCTGGTGACCCTTAAGTATACTTTACACATTTAGGCTTTGCATTACCATTATCATTATCAGAATGTGGTGGAATCGATTCATTTATCTAGGCACTTTGAGTTAACATATGAAGCAAGACATAAAAATCCTTGGATCAGAAGGCCAAATTAATAAAATTCACTTCAGAACGCAGGAGCTTCACTTAGAATCCCTTTTCCTCCAGCTGCGGCAATTTAAAAAATAAGGCCAAAAACAGAACTTGCTGGAAAAGCTCAGCCATTCCGGCAACATCTGTGAACAGAAACCAGAATTAACTTTTCAGGTCCGGTGGCCCTCCCTCAGAAGTTCTGAGGAATGAGGATTCTAAGTGAAGATACTATGTTCTGAAGTGAATTTTAATTCTGAGGAAGGGTCACCGGACCCGAAACATTAACTCTGATTTCTGTTCACAGATGCTGCCAGACCTGCTGAGCTTGTCCAGCAACTTCAGTTTTTGTTCCTGATTTACACCATCCACAGTTCTTTCAGTTTTTAGCTGTATTAACATTTGTTTTCTCCACACAGCTGCTGAGCAGCCTATTCTGTGTTTTCAGGATTCTTTGCATTTCTCTCAGTTTTCAGGTTTGTACATTTGAGACTGATAAAGTTTTAAGATATGTTTTTATTTATTCCAAAATAAGAATAATAATCCTCTTTCCATTAATTGATTGATTTAACATGTGGTGTATTTTGTGCTCTTGCAGCATATAATACTTCGAAATATGACTTTATTCCCAGAATTAAAGAGGTTTTGTTTCTGATTTACAGCATCTGGAGTTCTTTCAGTTTTTTTTTAAATAGGGTCTTGGGCAGACAGAAATTTCATCTGTCCCAAACATAGCCCCTACCATGGGAAATGGGGAAGGGTTGCCAGGCCTGAAACGTTAACTCTGATTTTTCTTCATTAAGACAGCTATATTTGCAGAGTCAGCGTGACACCAAATTCCTGGGCCACTTTATTTCCCCTTTCCAGTCTCATCATTGACCTTTCATTCGTCTTCAAAGAAACTCAGACAAAGCTTGTTGGATAATTGGAATCATTGGACAACCACATGGAAAATTCTGAGCTGGGGATAGCAACTCTTTTTAGTAGATTCTCTAGACGGTGAGATGATCTTCAGAGTGGGGTGGAAGTGGGGTGGAATCCAGCAAACCACATACCCCCAGTAAACAAATTTTCAATTTATCAACAGACTTAGAAAAGTGTGGGTAAACAAATGAGCATGATAGAGTACAACTCTCAGGACTAATCTCTCAGAACTACAGTGGGAGCCAGGAGAGGGCGTGGCTTGCCTGGCGTTTGAGAAATGTAAGATCTAAAGTTAAATCCTCATTCACTGGCACAGAGCTGCCATTGCTGGTATAGTTAGCCTAGCAGTTGTGAGGTGTGTTTGTTTAGGTTCTTGAGAGGGTAAGTCTGCCAAGGTTACCTCAGATTACAATGGGGTCTTGATCAAATGGGCCAATCGGCCTAGGAGTGGCAGAGGGAGTTTAATTTAAATAAATGTGAGGTGCTGCATTTTGGAAAGGCAAATCAGGGCAGGATTTATACACTTAATGCTAAGGCCCTGGGGACTGTTGCTGAACAAAGAGACCTTGGAGTGCACCTTCATAGTTCCTTGAAAGTGGAGTCACGGGTAGATATGACAATGAAGAAAGCATTTGGTATACTTGTCTTTATTGGTCAATGCATTGAGTATAGGAGTTGAGAAGTCATGTTGTGGCTGTACAGGACATTGGTTAAGCCACTTTTGGAATACTGCATGCAATTCTGATCTCCCTGCTACAGGAAGGATGCCGTAAAACTTGAAGGGGTTCGGAAAAGATTTACAAGGATGTTGCTAGGGTTGATGGATTTGAACTATAGGGAAAGGCTGAATAGGCTGGGTCTACTTTCCCTGGAGTGTCAGAGGCTGAGCGGTGACCTTATAGAAGTTTATAAAATCATGAGGGGCATAGATAGGGTAAATAGACAAGGTCATTTCCCCAGTGTGGGGGAGTCCAAAACTAAAGGACATAGATTTTAGGTGAGAGCAGAAGAAATTAAAAGGGACTTAAGGGACAACATTTTCATTCAGAGAGTGGTGCATGTATGGAATGAGCTGCCAGAGGAAGTGGTGGAGGCTGGTACAATTACAATATTTAATGGAAAGAGTTTAGAGGAATATGGGCCAAATGCTGGCAAATGGGACTTGTTTAATTTTGGATATCTGGATGGCATGGACAAGTTGGACCGAAGGGGCTGTTTCTGTGCTGCACATCTCCAAGACTCTATAACTGTATAACTTGAGCATCGGAGCTGGTACAAGGAGGCTGAGTGTACAAACAATCAGCAGCTGTGGGAGTAAAGGTGGAAACAGGCAACTCTGACATTTGACAGACTAATGAGGAAGATCTTCAGTAGAGGCAGCCTCTGGTCAGGAAGAGAACAGAGGAATACAATAATGGGTTTCAAGGAGAAGAAGATGGTCCCAAATATATACCATTTATTGTGAATTTAGATTGGTAATATTTGGCTTTTCAGTGTGTCTGAAGTTAATAATTAACTTGTAAGTATTTCTGTAGTCATAATGTGTTCTTTTGAGCATTTTGGAGGTCTAAATTTAAAATAAATGTTATTTGCATGCATTGGTAAGGTTTGTAATTGAATAGGAGACCTAGCTCTGGTTTAAAAGTTCAGGAGAGCTTTTGTTTAGTTTAAGGGAAACACCCATAACTTAGGGCGAAAGGCTTCCTTTATTTTCTTGCAATTAGTGGATCCACTTACATTCAAAAGCTCATCACCATCAACAGTAGTCTTCAATGTTGTAATAAGCATCATTGGACTGTTTGTGTAACTTTGCTACATTCCTTACCATAGCCTACATTGTTCAAACACCTATAAGCTTCCAGCTGTGATCTTTATACCCTCCATATTCAACACCCAAGACTCCTCAGCATCTTCTATGTTTCAATGGAACTACAGAGTCTGACATCAGGTATGGATAGGTTGTTGGAGTGGATTCTGGGAGAGATAAGATTCACATGCATTTGGAGAGGCAAGGACTGAGTAAGGATAGTCAGCATGGCTTTGTGCATGGGAAATCATGTGTCACAAAGTTGATTGGGTTTTTTGATTATGTAACCAAAGCATTGACTATCTGGACTTTAACAAGGCCTTTGACAATGTTCCACATAGTAGACTGGTTAGTAAAGTGACACCACATGTGATACAGGAAGAGCTTGCCAATTGGATACAAAATTGGCTTGACAATAATAAACAGAGGATGGTGGTGGAGGAGTGTTTTTCAGACTGGAGGCCTGTAACAAATGATGTTTCACAGGGTCCGCTGTTGTTTGTCATGTATATAAGCGATTTGAATCATAGTATCAGAAGTATGGTTAGTAAGTTTGCAGAGGACACCAACATTGGTGGTATAATGGACAGTGAAGAACGTTATCCAAGAGTATAAAGGGATCTTGGTCAATTGGGCCAATGAAGTGAGGTGTGACAGATGGAGTTTCATTTAGATAAATGTGAGGTATGGCATTTGGGTAGACGAACAACGGTAGGACTTACAGCTAAGAGCGTTGTCGAACAGAGAGACCTAGGAGTTCAGGTGTATATTTCCTTGAAAGTTGCATCACAGGTAGACAGGGTGGTAAAGAAGTGTGAACAAAAACAGAAGTTGCTGGAAAAGCATGGTGTTCTGAGGAAGGGTCACCAAACCCGAAACATTAACTCTGATTTTTTTCTTCACAGATGCTGCCAGACCTGCTGAGCTTTTCCAGTGACTTCTGTTTTTGTTCCTGATTTACAGCATCTTTTGGTTTTTATTTGGTAAAGAAGGGTGGTTTGGCGCACTTGTGTTCATTGCTGAGACCATTGAGTATGGGAGTTGGGATGTCATGGTGCAGTTGTATAGGATGTTGGTGAGGCCATTTTTGGCGTAATCCCTATTGTTCTAGTTGCCCTGCTATTGGAAGGATATTATTAAATTGGAGAACATTTACAAGATGATGCGCGGACTAGCAGGCTTGGGTTATAGGGAGAGGTTGGATAGGCTGGGACATCTTTCGCTAGAGCAGAGGGGTGACCGGATAGAGGAGTATAAAATCATCAGGGGCATTGATAAGGTAAATAGCAAAGATCTTTTCCCTGGGGTAGGAGAGTTCAAAACTAGAGGGCATATTTTTAAGGTGAGAGGAACAAAATTTAAAAAGGACCTGGGGGGCTTTTTTTTTCACACAGGGTACTTCACACTGTCAGAGAACTGTCAGAGGAAGTGGTAGATGCTGATGCAGTTACAACATTTGAAAGACATTTGAGTAGGTATGTGACTAGAAAAGGTTTAGAGGGATATGGGCCAAATGCAGACAAATGGGAATAGTTCAAGTTGGGAAACCTGGTCGGTGTGGACAAATAGATCAAAGAATCTGTTTCCGTGTTGTATGACTCCATGACCCTAATCAAGTCATCTCTTGCTCCTAAACCCCAGCAGATGTAAGTCTAGCCTATCTGACCTTTCCTCATAAGACAACCTACCCATTACAGGTATTAGTCTTGTAAACCTTCACTCAACTGCCTCCAATGTACTTAAATCCTTCCTTAAATATGGTAACCAATGATGTACAAATTTCTCTTGGGATGGCCTCATTAGTGGCCTGTATAACTGAGGCATCACCTCTCTATTTTTGTGTTAAATTTCTCTCACAATAAATGGTAGCATTCTATCAGCTTTACTAATTATTGCTGTGCCTATAAAGTAAACTCTTGAGATTCATACACTAGGACATCTGGATCATATTACATCTCAGACCTCTGCCATCTCTTGATATTTAGATAATATGCTTCTTTTTATTCTTTATGCCAAAATGAACAATTCCACATTTTCCCACATTATGGTCTATTTGCCAGATATTTGTCAACTCACTTACCCAAACTATATGTCTTTGTAACTTCCTAATGTCATCTTCTTAATTTATTTTACTACCTAGATTCATTGATTTTATAATTGCCACCAACTTGGTTTTGTTTCCACTACCAACTTAGACAGCAAATTCCAGGTCATTACCGCTCAATGCATATTAATAAGGATAACTTTGATTTGAGTGTAAATATAAGTTGAGAATCACTTGATTTAATGCTATGATTAGTATCACATTAGGTTATTGTGAATCAGATTTTATCAGGAGAAATGGATGATGCACCCAATAATTTTCTAGTGCAAAATTCTCTGAGGAAGAACAGGGTGTTCACTCACGTTAACCTTGCTGCAAACAATCCTACATACAAACATTGTCAACTTCATGAAATGCTTTCTTCAATATTTCATTTATTACATGTGGCTATTTCAATATAAATGAGTTGAGATTTAATTTACGCTGTTCACTTTGTTTTGATGTTGAATTGATTGCATGACATATGCCATTATGAAGCATCTTTGTTCCAAAATGTTAATGTTATGCAAATTTACTGGTGCAGCATGATCTAATTCAAAAAAAAAACTGTACTCTTGGTTGATTTATGCCTGCCAATTCTGAATGAGGCAGGAGACTTACAGAAAAGGGATTAACTGCATGCTGACTGCTTGAAAAACATTCACTTTGGATCTCAGACACCATTTTCTAATTTTTTTTAGAAGCAGCAAACCTTGATAATCTCTGGTTGAAGCCACAGGCAGTGACGCCAGCCTCACAGAGTTGCATACTGAAGCACAAGAACAACAACAACCACCACCAGCTAATTTTTCACCTATTACTGACATTCCATTCTCCTGCCCGATCTGGTGTAAGGCCAAAGCAAAGAATATTTCAGCTTCTCACTGACAAAAGGTTATGAGACAGATCCTATCAGGCCAGCACCTGTAGGCAATAGACACACCATAAGGAGAGTCATACAGTGTCCGTTTGGCATCTTAAAGAGGAGATTTTCATGTTTTCATACCACAGGGTGCAGATTGCAAAATCATTCCATATTTTGTTTCTCCTATTTACCAACTTATTCCACTTTTCAAATGCTTTTGATGCTTTTCATAGCCATTCCAAAATGTGAAAGATTGAGTCAAACAGCAATTACATATGAAGCTATATTGAGATTATTTATGGCTAGTATGAAAGTCTTTTCAGTCTTTCTGGCTCTGGTACTCCTACTTTGGCAAAAACTATTATTTCCAATTGTATTGTATTTGTTAGAATGTATGCCTGGCTACCCAGACTCTTAGTGTTGAAATGTACTTCTTCCTTTTGGGAAGGTCACTGGCATGACTATAGTTGATTGTGTTAATTTTATAGCGCAGTTCTCCAACGCCTAGTGCATCCTCTTTTGCGCATGGCAGACGTTGATCTATTTTTTGGTTGCTGCCACATTTAGATAGTCTGTTAAGCACAGTTGGATAAAGCAAAAGCAGATTTTCTAGATGCATGGAAAGTTGCCTGTTTATCTTTGCATACCAGGCCCTGTGCAATCACAATGGAATTAATCTGAATTATACCAATAAAAACATCTCTTTGCACTGTACACAGTAAAGCAAGATCGATAAGCCAGAAATGCTTGCGTGCATGTGTCTTCTTATAAACATTTCAATTTATAAACTGAATATCAATCAATGTAGATCATCCAGGTCAAAACTCAAAACAATTTAGATTGAAAAACCAGTCAACTTCGAAATAACTTGCACTGATCAACGTTGAAGTTTCATTTAATGGGTAGAAAATCAGACTGAACCAGCACTAGCCATTTTGTATTGTTGTATTGTTTCTTCTTTCTGGGTAATGCCCTGTAGTATTGTGTGGCTTTGCTTTGCAAAATTATCAAATTTTCAATAAGAACTACACGACCCTGCTTGCGAGAAAGTAGCTATTCTGTAGGGCAAGGATAATTCAGGAGATAATGAGCTTATGTAAAAAAGACAGTATACTAAGGGTGACTTTAATCTTCATGTAGATTGGAAAAATCAAATTAAGAAAATGGTGATGGAGAAAAATTCATAGAATATACTTGGGGCCATTTCCTGCAACTAAATGTTCTAGATCCAACCAGAAGCTCAACAGGACTCACCACATAAACCAATGGCTACAAGAGCAGGTCAGAAGCTAGGAATACTGCAGCAAGGAGCTCACTTCCTGACTCTCAAAGCCTTCCCATTATTTACAAGGCATAAGTCAGGAGTGTGATGGAATATTCCCAACTTGCCTGGCTGACTGCAGCTCCAAAAACACTCAAGAAGCTCGATACTATCCAGGACAAAGCAGCCTCCTTGATTGCCACCACATCCACAAGCATTCACTCCCTCCACCACCGATGCTCAGTAGCAGTAGTGTGTACAATCTACAAAATACACTGCATAAAATCACCAAAGAACCTTGGACAGCACTTCCAATCCCATGACCATTTCCATCTAGACCGTCAAAGGCAGCAGGTACCACCTGCACGTTCCCCTCCAAGCCATTCACCATCATGATGTGGAAACATATTGCCATTCTTTCACTGTCACTAGGTCAGAATCCTGGAATTCTCTCCCTAACTGCATTGTGGGTTACCCCATAGCAGGTAGACCACAGCAATTCAAGAAGGCAGCTCACTACCACCTTCTCAAGGGCAGCTAGGGACGGACAATAAATACTGGTCGGCCTGCGATGCTCACATCCCACACATGAATGGTTTTTTTGAAAAAGGCCAAATTATTATTGATTTGGTAAATGATCTGCAGTGTACTGGAAAAGGTATTCAGCAGGAATTATGAGGAATATTGGCAAATTATTAAGAAAATTATGAATGACTGTTATCCATGCTTTGGACACTTTGACCAGTTTATGTGTTTAAACTACTTTACTCTTATGGATGAGGTGGACAAAGGGGCTCAGAATTCCATTTAGAGTTCAATTGATTTTGTTAGCAAAATATTCCTTATTAAAAATATCATGTGAGGATTTCCAAAATTCCCACAATACTTACTGTCTCTCCAGCTCTATCCAATAGAGAAAGGATAATATCCACAACGATCTACATGTTTGAGCTAAGCCGCTGCAACCTCCTTCCTGTGTGACGTCGGGCTCACTCACTTCCACTAGGGTGGGCTTCACAAGTCAGAGCAGATCTTCTCCTGGGTCTTCCTGGCTTACTGCACAGTCTTCCACTATGAGTCTTGCTGCAAGTCTTCACTGATGAGGTGGCTTCTAAATGTGTGTTTTTATCCCCCTCTACCTGGCCCTTGTTGGAAGGTCCCATGGCCATTGGCCAATGGGATAATGCACAGAGTTCAACGTCCAAAGGGGTTGCACCAACATCCTTCACTGGGGCCACGCCAGTGAGGGGCAAAGTGCATGTCCTCAGGCACATTGCCAGAAAGGCTGATCACTACATTTCCAAGAACAGAAACCCTCAGGCATGGTGTAATTGGTTCCTACTGAACTTTAATGACCTCTTTGACCTAAATTTCTATTGTTCTCCATAACAGATAGCTGCTATATGCTTTAACACCACTGGAACCAATTGGTGGTGTATGTTACCTTAAATGGTCTTGAATATGTGTTTAAAAACACCTCATTTTGTGGTCTTGAGGTAGTCCTTGGACAAACATCTAGGGCTACACTTCTGGCTGGTTTTAGCCCATTTATAATTTTGTACAGAACTTGGCTTCCCCCATGACTTTCCTGCAGCATCATTGCCTAATTTCTCTGGGGCAGTAGCCAAATGTCACTTTTCTGTATATCTATTTGTGGAAAAAATCCTACCAGTCACCTGTCAGGTAGCAATAATCTGAGCTCCTATTTGTCTTCCTGCACACAATCTAATGATTGTTACACCCAAACATCACAGATTTGTTAGGATGGACCCACAAAACATCATCCTCACATTCAGCTGCTTCCAGTGGATCAAATCATAAAGACCCAGGGTAATTAACACTTCCAACAATCACATCCTCGTAATCTAGCCAACAATGTAGACCAACAGGCTGTATGTTGTCATCCTGGAGAGGGGATCAAGATGGTATCTGTTATTATCCCTGTATAATATCTGACCAAGTTTAGATTCCTCCTATCCTTCTCTACCTTCAGAGATTTTTTTCTAACTCTGCCTGGTTTTGGTCTGCACTCAGCCAAATTCCTCCCACAATTTCCTTTCATCAATTTCTCCCATTTCCCCTTTTGTCAGTCAGTTGTGTGTGCATCGGGCCTCACTACAGCCTGACATTAATCCACTAATGTCCTTTAGGGAAGGAAATCTGCCATCCATACTGGGTCTGGACTACCTGTGACTCCAAACCCACAGCAATATGTTTGACTCTTAACTGCTGTCTGAGCAATTCAAGATTGGCAATAAATGTTGGCCTAGCTAATGACACTCTCATCCAATAAATTATAAAACAAAATGAGAAAGAAGGTCTCCAAGAAGGGGATAAGCCAATGCTAACCAAGTTAAGGATAGTATCAATTGAAAGATAGATTATTAAGGATAGTATCCATTTGAAAGAAATAAATATATTTGAAGATTAAAGGTAAACCAGAGGATTCAGAAAATTTCAAAAGCAATCAAAAGATGACTAAAAGAAATAGGCCATGAATCAACAACTGCCAAACATTAAGTCAGCAGCCATACCGCTTGTGAAAAATGTAAAAGATGGCACAAGGTGACCACGATGTCGAGATGCCCCTCACTGAACTTTTCATCCAATTCTTTCACACCTCGCCATAAGCCACATCACCCAGGCCCTTTTTAGATTAGAGTCCTGTGGCTTGTATTTTGAATGCCAAAATCCTTTCTTTCTCATTGGATAGTGCTGTGTATAAGACAAACATCTCTGGATCAGCATTTTGATGCACCATATCTTGATTCGTTGAAACATGATTTCTGTGATGTGAGTACTTGTTATATGGTTTCATTTTTCTAGGGTTGATTTGGGAACCACATTGGTTTATGCCATCATTACAGTTGGCTGCCATTTGATTTAGGGATGATGTCTATGTATGTTCGTGGACTTCTGTCAGGGGTAATGATGAGACTGAACAGCTAATTCTTGACCTACAGATCTCTGGCACTTACAGCATAGTGATTCACCTGCAGTGGGGTCCACAGTGCATGATCTCTCACTTTGCTTTCCCTGTCTGCCACCACTCTGACAAATCATTAAGTCATTTGGACTCAAAACTGATGCAGCTTGGCAGACAAGTTGTCACTATTTTGAACAATTGATAGCAAGTTCTTCCCAGTCATTAATATCAATGCTTCGTGCTTCAAAGATTGTCTTGTGGCATTTTCTGTGCCTCCCCCTGGAGCTCAATCTATATGTGACTTGATAAAACAAGGTCTGGCAAGGGTGACACTTTCTTGACCATCCACACAAAAAATCCATTCCGTTGCATTGACTTACAGGAGTTTTGCCCAAACGTTTCAAGAAAGACATTAGCTTTTAATCATAGGATTATAGAACCCTTATGGTGTGGAAGGAGGCCATCTGGCTAATTGAGTCCATACCGATCCTGTGAAGTGCTTCCCACCCAGACCCACCCCCTTACTGTATTCCATAACCCCATATTTACAATGGTTAATCCGAACAGCCTACACACCCCTGGACACTATGGACAATTTTAGTATGACCAATTCACTGAACCTGCACATCTTTAGACCGTGGGAGGAAACCAGAGCACCCAGGAGAAATCCACACAGGCACAGGGAGAACGTGCAAACTCCACACTGACAGTCACCTGAGGCTGGAATCAAACCCTTGTCCCGGTCACTGCAAGGCAGCAGTGCCAACCGCTGAACAAACGTGCCACTCCAATTCAATTGCCTTCCCTTTGAATCCGGATAATGCAACAGAGACATTACTGATCGAATATCTCTAGCACTCTTACATGTTGTACATATACAATTGAGGTAATTTCATTGGGTTGGAGGATTATTGTATTCAGGACTAATTTGACAAAGACAATGCCGAAATCTGAGACCTTAATGTGTCACAAAAATGTGCAATCTTCGCTGTTTGCCAGAAAAGCCCACCGTCACAAGTTGAAGAATACAGACAGCATTGCATCCGGCTGAAGGCTGATGCCCACAGGCAAACTCATACTATAAAGGGCAAGTGGTGGGCAGAGTGCCATCAAATCCAACAATTCGAGTAGCGTGCTGACCATCACAACACACAAAGTTTTACGAAGTTACCAGGCCATTTAGAGAACCAGGATAAATGGACAAAATCGTCTTCTCTCCCAGGGAGTTGTCGATGATAATGCTATCCCTCAACACTGAGGAAAAAACCACTCCCAATGACTCCTCAACCGTGAACACACACTGTCTACAGATACTCGCCAGACAATCCCACAGGATAACGTGATAGAGTCCTTTGGTGAATCAGCATATGTTGGGAGAGTTGCAACAAGCAATCAGATTTTTTTATAAAAACAAAGCCTGTGGCCCTAATGAGGTCTTCAAAGCTGGTGGAACTTTCCTCATGCCAAGATGTCATGCACTTTCTGAGGAAGAAGAATTTCCTTTAGGTTCGGGAACACGACAATTCCAAGTATCTTCAAGAGGGAGATAAATCATGCTGTGAAAAACTGTTGAGGTCTCTCCCTCTTGTCCATACCAAGAAAAAATCCTGACATGCATTCTCCTGTTGCTACTTTCTAAACCTGAAGAAATCCTGCTGGAGACAGTGCGGCATCAGATTCTCCAGAGGACCATCTGACATGGACTTCGTTGCCACATATGGTCTGCTGTATCTGGAGTGCCACGTCAATTATTGTTACGCTTCAGCCAGTATACCAAAACAACAGTGTTTCATTTCCCCTGCCCCGCCTGCCTACCCCCCTCCCCCCAACATGGGGAGAGCCAGAAAGATTACCTTGACTTGAGCTCCAGCATTTGTACTCTAAAAGTGTGGTTAGTTCACACTCTTTGGATGCACAGACATAACATTGAGGCATCTCTTGCAAGACCAACTTAATTTACTATCCTTGCCTGCCTGGGGGTATTTCATATAACTGTGAGGTTTGCTAAAATACTTCAAAGGGGAGCACGTCAATGACAACAGGTAGGGACCAGAATCACTGAGGTCAGATCAAGTAGAGACATCAGTTTACCTTCCCTTGAGTGAGACAGTATATATGTTCTAATCATGACATTGGCTTTCCAAATTCCATTTTCTTTTCAAAAGCAGAATTCAAATTCATCAGTTGCCTCTTGGTGGTATTTGAATTTTCAAGCTCTGGATGATCTGAAACAGCATAGATTGCATCCATTGGGATTACCACAGTGTTATTTTACCTTCCCTACTGAAAGAATCAAATATATATACAAAATGACTTGCAGACAGAGTAAACAAGTGAAGATGAAAACTCACCTGCTGTTTCTGCAATACTAACAGCAGAATTCCTCAACTGAAACCTACCAATGAAACCTTTGTTCAGATAAATTGCTGCAGCTATCAGAAATATACAGCTAGAATGTCCCCAAAGTACAAGAAAATAAACGCATTTGAAATATTGTGTATTTGTGCAACTGCATTTACTGATCATTGTATGTTGTGTGATTATCCTAATTTACAGAATTCCTTTTTATTAAACAAATTGGAATAAATGTAAAATTTTAAAACTAACACATGCAATATCAATGCTGGCATTGTTTGAAAATTACTTTTATTTGTTGGAAACAATTGCCTTCTGGTTATTCAAAGACAATTGAATAGTCTTACCACTGAAAACTGCTGCAACTTTTGAGGGTTTTTTTTAAAACCTGTTATGGTGAGTGCATATTTGAAATGAAGACAGGAGTGCAAGTTATGCACTAATCAAAAAAAGGCTATCTCAAAGATTTGTACAGACTGTACTTCACAGTGCATGGTTGTTATGGAAACGAGTAAAGTCTGAAAAGGGGTATCACATTTCACAGATAAGCACAAGCAAATATTACAAGCAGGTCACAATGTAATGCACTCAGCTGTACCTGCGTACTTGAATTAAAGGCGCTTAACAATTGTATAACATTATCTTACTGGCAATGTAGGGACTGAACCATTTTAAGATTCGCTGGACTCAGTTCAAATTAAATTGTGAGTTGCCCGTCTCAATGAAGTGCTAAATGTATGACAACCGATTCAGTCTGAGATAACACCAAGCAAATTGATTGCTGGTCAGCCTGCAGTAAGTTCACTGTAATGGCTGTTGTGAGTGTGGAGGAAAGGGGAGTCTTTGCCAGTAGCAGCTTTCAGCACATGGCCTGCAGCAGTTCAAGAATGTGGCTCCCCACCAGCTGCTCAGGATGGGCAACAGCTGCTGGCTTAGCCAACATTGCCAACATCACTCGGAAGGATGAAATAATGCTCTTGTATATTTTATACTTTAGATCAATGATCTCCAACCGCACAAGATCACTTTTATGAATTGCAACCAGGAGAAAATACAGCATAAACTGTTTTTAATTATATAAATCTAAAACCAGATATATACATAATTATTGCTTTTGTCCTCTACTCACCAAGTCTCAGTGTGATACCTGTGACTGCACATTTTCAGCCAGTCTTGAATTCTGGTCTGTAGTTTGAGACTGCTAGTTGTATAGTGTTCATTAAATGGGTATGTGTGAGGGGATGCAATACCTGGACTTGATTATCTTCATTTCGGAGAACATTGTCTCACAGAGGGATGTGGAGTCAAAGTAAGCTTTCACTTTAAAAGCACAGAATGATAGCAGTTGATATTTTCTTATGCCTACAAGTCCCCAAAGTCACTGCTCTTTGATTTGAGTTTCAGCGCAGTACTGTGCATTTTGCACAGTAATTATCTCCATATCAACTTCACTGCTTTATAAATCAACAGCTAATGGAATGTAGTAGCTAACCTACCTATGTCAACTTGAAGGAATGGATATGAGGCAAACGTGCTGAATTGTTTCCTTTTATATAACCTATTTTTCTAATCAACCTGTGCAGTGATGTTATTACATACCTGTGGAGCCAGCGGGACTTAAACCTGAGCCTCCCAGTAGAGGGGTAGGGACACTATCACTGCTTCACAAAACAGTCTGAAAGTTTGTGTTTATAGCAAAGATTTGAACCCAAGTCTTGGAACTATCCTCTGGATTATTAACAACCATCCTACCACATCACAACTTGTTCTGTTATCTATGACAACTTGTTCCATTTTATCTAATTACTGAAGTTGCCTGTTGAATTCCTCTGCTAAATTCCTCAGGTGTGCACAATCTTCTTCTGGGTGGCACCATTTTTCTTTGCCTTCGATTTTTTTTCTAACATTCTTTCCAGTCTGAGGAAGTGTTTCAGGGTTTTATACTTTAGTCGGGAGGACCACAGACCCAATTTCAATTTGGGTGCAATCACAGCACTGATCATATGTGCTAAGTCTCTGTCCTTTCCCCACAGTTTACCTTTCAGCTCATTCAGTTTTGACATTGTATGTGTGAGGAACCTGAACTTGAGCAATGATACATTCTCTGACATCTCATTTTATGCTTCATTTTTTTGATTTGAGCAAAATGACGATTTCAGGCATTCAAGGTAAAGATCTTTGCAGCTCCTTCCATCAACTTAACCATCTCTCAACAGCATGGAGGATACGTTCACTATATGCAGCATCAACTTTGTGCTACAAATCTTTGCTAAAACTTTAAAGCATCAACTTTGTTGAGGAAAGTTCGAACCAAATAGTTTCTGAAGGCTTCAACTAATCATGTCAGACATGTAAGCGTGTGAGATACATGAGCTTAATTTTGCGTGAATGAAGATGATCTGACCATCTGATGATATGAAAAGACGTGATGACCAGACTCTGATGTGTTTAGCAATGTAATGAGCAGTTGGTGATCATAGTGAACTTGCTACCATAGAGTTGCATGCGCCAATGTCCATAAAGGTAGATGCAGGCTACTGCTTCCCACTCTCCAGTAGAATATTTGTATTCACTGTCCGGCAGTAGGTGCTGTATATAAGCAATTGATTGTTCGCTTCCTTTAATAAACTGTGAACTACAGCTAAAATCACATTTCTGTTTTCCTGTTGTGACGTATGTTTCCACATGAGTCGAAATGCATAGCATCTGGCAGAGATTTGTGCTATTTTCACTTTCAAGATATAAAAATATTCTTTGCTGTATGCCCATTTCTATTGTACATTTTTGCATAGTAGCATTGAAATAAGATATATGATCTACACATATGTAGGGAAAATTTTGTGATAAAAGTTGATGTTGATGTTAATTTATTTATTGTCACGTGTACTGAAATACAGTGATAAGCTTTGTTTACCAGCAGTTCAGGCAGATCATAGCAAGCAAAGGATATACAGATCAAAAAGAATTGGAGGCACATAGGTTACATTGCAGGTTATATTATTTGAGGCTAGAATCCATTCAACAGCCTGATAACGGCCAGAAAGAAGCTGTTCTGAACCTGCTTGTGCGTGTGTTCAGGCTTCTGTATCTTCCACCTTATGAAAGAGGTTGTAAAAGGTCATTACCAAGGTGCGATGGGTCTTTGATGATGCTGGCAGCCTTTCCACAGCAGCGAGCCATGTAAATAGAGTCCATGGATGGAAGGTTGGCTCCTGTGGTGGTCTGGGCTGTGCACACCACCTTCTGTAGTTTCTTGTGGTTCTAGGCAGAGTAGTTGCCATACCACGCTGTTATGCACCCGGACAGTATGCTTTCAATGGTGCATCTGTAGGAGTTGGTGAGGGACCTTATGGACATGTCACATTTCTTGAGCTGCCTGAGGAAGAAGGGGCATTGTTGTGCATTCTTGACTGTCACATTTATGTGGAAAATCCAGGACAGGTCGTCGGTTATCGTCACTCCGAGGAGCTTGATGCTCTTCGTTCTTTCAGCCTCAGGTCCATTGATCTAGATGGGGCTGTGTTCTCCTCCTTTATTTCTGAAGTTGATGATCAGTTCTTTAGTTTTGCTGATGTTGAGAGACAGATTGTTTTTATCGTACCATGTCACCAAGCCCTCTACCTCCCTTCTGTATTTTGACTCGTCATTGTTAGGTATCCTTCCCACTACGGTGGTGTCGTCAGCAAATTTGTAGATGGCATTCATTTGGAATTTGACAACTCAGTTGTAGACGTACATGGAGTACAGTAGGGGAGATGAGGTCACATCCTTGTGGGGCTCCAGTGTTGAGTGTTATTGTGGAGGAGGTACAGTTACCCATCCTCACCGATTGCGGCCTGTGGGTCAGAAAGCTGAGGATCCAAATGCAGAGGGTGGGGCCGAGGCCAAGGTCACACAGTTTTGTGATCAGTCTGGAGGGGATAATAGCGTTGAAGTTGGAGCTGTAGTCAACGAGCAGTATGAAGGAAAGTACTAACTCTTATTTTAGACTGGGTTGGAGAAACCTGAAATACTTCAATATCGTTTACATCAGCTGTTATCACTGTATACTCTTGTAAGTGAATCTTGATTATCACAAATGTGTATTTGTCCTTGAAGAATATTGAGTTGTATTGTATACATCAAATGAGGGCCCTGATCATGTCCTGCTTTGTCCCTTCCATGGGCAATAAGGTCATCAAGCAGGTTACGCAGCCCCTAAATATCTGACAAGATTTAAGAACAAATCTAGGATGCTGTAGGTGCTGAACTCAATCCAAAGGACATGTTGCAGTACTGGAACATACCTTAATGTGTCGCAACAAATGCTGTGAGATATCAGCTTTGTTCTGTTGGTATCTGAAAATACCTCTGTCTCACGCCAAGCTTCATGAAGACCTTGATATCATGAAATGGTATTGATAGATTTCAGATGGTAGGAAGTGGAAACTCACTTGGAATAAGTGTTTTGATGGCCTCATTGCCCACGTTCGGATTGTGGCATATTCTAGGTGAATCATTTTTATATTGTGAAATGACTAGGTTCAATATTCATGGTGATGTGGTAATTCTTTCAATGATACTGTCTGCTTCGAGTTGACTCAGCTTCTGTCACACTTCAGCACAGATTACAAGTGGTAACTTAAAATTTGAAAACCTGGCAGAATTGATATGTTGGCATGATGACCATGACTAATCACCTGATCTGACTAAATTTGGTAAATAAGGAAAGATACTGGTGTATATGGTCTGTATTATTGATCATTATAATGTGTCCTGCAGTGCAGTCATTGCAGGTTCGTTTTAAGCCTATTTAAGTTTTACCCTCAAAAGATGTCTGCGTTTAGTACCATTGAGTATCACTACTTAACGGGGCAAAGGTCTGGCAGATGGAATTCAATCTTGATAAATAGGAAGTCACCAATTTTGGTAGGAATGACAGTAAAAAGGGACAATGACTTGAATGGTAAAAAATTACAGCATGCTGCTGTGCAGAGGGACCTGGGTCTCCTTGTGCGTGAATCGCAGATGGTTGGTTTGCAGGTACAACAGGTAATTAAGAAGGCAAGAAGAATTTTGTCCTTCATTGCTAGACAGATTGAGTTTAAAAGCAGGGAAGTTATGTAGCAGCTGTGTAGCATGCTGATGAGGCCACACCTGGAGTACAGTGTACAGTTTTGGTCTCCTATCTTGAGAAAGGATGTATTGGTACTGGGGCAGGTACAGAGGCTCACTAGGTTGATTCCAGAATTGAGAGGGTTGGCTTATGAGGAGAGGCTGAATAGACTGGGATTATATTCGTTGGAATTTAGAAGAATGAGGGGAGATCTTATTGAAACATATAAAATTCTGAAGGGAATAGATAAGGTGGAGGCAGGGAGGTTGTTTCCACTAGCAGGTGAAACTAGAACAAGAGGACATAGCCTCAAAATTCGGGGGACCAGATTTAGGACTGAATTAAGGAGGAACTTCTTCAACCAAAGGCTTGTGAATCTGTGGAATTCCCTGTCCGGTGAAGTAGTTGAGGCTTCCTCATTGAATGTTTTTAAAGCTAAGGTAGATAATTTTTTGAAGAGTACAGGAATTATTATGGTGAGAGGGTGGGTAAGACCATGAAAAAATCAGCCATGATCTTACTGAATGGCGGAACAGGCTCGAAGGGCCAGATGGCCTACTCCTGCTCCTGGTTCTTACATTCTTACATTAACATTATGTTTTTGTGGCATACTGAAACTCTGATCATTCCCAATCCTGGAAAAACTCAGACATCATAAGATTAAACAATGTCTGTCGTGCAAGTTAGAGAAAGTTGTAACAGCTATCGATGGTGAGGTTTGTAGTTCAGAGTGGATCGTTTTGCATCAACTTCGATAAGAAGAGACACTGAAACTTCAACTAAGCAACCATGAGCAGATGACTTTCATGATTCTGTGCCTCATTCTCAGGCAGAGACTCATCCATGTGTGAGACTGATTGTATTCTCTTCTGTGCACCTTAAAAATGCTTTGACTTTAAACATGAGTTCTACTTTGTTTTCCTTGAGCTGTATACAGCACTGTTAATAAATTAACATTTTCACAACTTAAGGATTGATTCAACAATACTTAACGAAGGATTGCTTTTTTGTCTATAATTCTTGTACTGTTTGGACAGATCATATCTGAAACCTGATCTGATGATGTGCTTCTGTGTAATGTCTTTGAATCACACAATATTTCTACCAAAGTTGTATCATTGTCCTCCATGAGAAGATGTTATCTTGTGTGCGGAATTGAAATCTTTTCAACTAATTGGTTATAAGTTAACTTGTTGGTTAGTACGCCGAATGTGCATATGGAGGCCAATTCACCACAGTGCTATCACATTTTGTTTAATAGGCTCACCGTTTCCTGGGTATCTCTGACACAATGTATATCATTCAATCATCACACATTTCTTTGGTTGTAAGCAATTATCAAGGGTATTTATCACTGTGTCAAGTGTAGACATGTCTTCTGTGAGCTTCTCAAACTTTTGCTGGCCCTCAAGTACAAATGTTCTCTCTTTGTGCATGATTGCTACATCTGGACTGTAGCAAGCAATTGGGAATGGAACTCTGAAATTCATTGATCCCATAACATGGGTGGATATCCAGGGGAAAGAGAGAAAAAATGCAATAATTATTTATGTAAAATTATTTCCATCATCCTCATAGCTGCTTTGTTGTATATTTAATATCTCAGAGCCATGCAGAGAAGGCATCAGCTTCAATATGTGCAACCGGTTTGTACACAGTGTTTTAGGATGTCTACTCCATACTTTTGTCTCTTGGTTCCTGCTGTTTCCACAGCTCCTGAACAAAAGGTATAATTTTATACTTAACTTTCTGGGGCCTCTTTCCAGTGAGACTGGCTAGAAAGTGCACAGAGCATAATAATCATAAAATAATTGCAGGGCTTGCAGATAAGGTCTGTTTGTTTTGTTGATAATCTAATGTTAACTGGAGTTAATGTAAAAGTCAGTTTCTATTTTTAGCTATTATATTCACATAGCCGACCTATTCTACCTTATTTCCAAAACAAAAACCTAGTCAAAATAAAATTTAAAGAATGTTTTTTTTTCAAATTAATGAACAAAAAAATCAACAACAAATAGATGGTTCTTCCATTTTATATCCAGAAATAAGCACATTCGACCATCAGAAAATAAACCTTTTGTTGATGCACAGAATGAGGAATATCCTACATAGTCTTGCATTCTGTCAACAGGCTGGAATTGAAATGACCAATTGACGGACAGAACAGAGTACAAATTAGAAATAAATACATCATACAGAGGTCTCTTTTCAGTTGCTAAATATATGAGGAATGGATGAGCATAAAATAGGTCGTTGTTATTCCTGTTAGTTACACCTAACTCAAGAATCTTTAACAATACATATGTCTTGTTGCAATCTCCAATTTACTCAACATATCTGAATTACCCCAGTTCCAGTTATTTTAAAATCAATGCTGGGAGTAGCAACAGATGAAATTATATATTCTGAATGCTATTAAATAATACGTGCACTATAATTAGACAAGTGCATGCATAGAGCACTTTAATTTTCCAGCAATCCCATGACGTAGCCAATGTTTCCATCCTCTAGGATTACCCAGTACTCTAAATTCTTTTAATTATCTATAAAGGATATGCTTGTGTTTTTACTAATGTGGAGGAGAAGTACACTTAAATTTATTCTAACTTTCTCAATTGAACTGGATGATGTGCCTTTATCTATGTTATAAAATTGCCCTTAAATAAACTGAACCGTATAATAATACTCAATCATCAATGTTGAAGCTTGTTTCCTTTGAACAGTAATAGAGAGAAGTACATAAACTAAATAATTATTACCACGCCTTGAATAAGAAATTTCTTTTGCCCATTTTGTAACGAGTGAGAACTCGGGAAATGTTGATATTCAGAGAAATCTGATGCTCCTTGTAACACCTAATGTGTTAGGTGTCAACAAAGTGTCAACAAAGTGTAAAGTGTCAACAATCATTTACTGAATTCTCAAAGCTAGTATTGTGACATTTCTGTAAAAAAAAACTGCCGATAAAGGTACAGCAAACAATTCAAGGAGCAAATAATATGATAGTCTTAATAAAAACAGAACAAACTGCGGATGCTGTAAATCAGAGACGAAAACAAAGTTGCTGGGAAAGCTCAGCAGGTCTGGCAGCATCTGTGAAGTTAAAAACAGAGTTAACATTTCCTCAGAACGGCTATGATAGCCTTATTGCAAAGCAATTGTAGCACCAGAGTAAAAGAAGTCTAACTGAATTAAACAAAGCCTTGGCAAAATCAGATTTTGAGGACTGTTCTTCTTGCCTAAAGAAGAGGTTAGTTTTCTTTTTTTTACTTTTTTTTTCTACTAACTTCCCTCCTGGAGAGTGGCAGTAGTGGTTGATGACAGTATTGGGCTCGCTGAATTTGGCAATCAGCTAAATCTCCAGTCTTAGGCAGTGGCTGGGGGCCTGACCCAGGATGCTCGGTGAGTTCCCAATGCCCGGCACATGGATTGAAGGCAAGATCGAAGATCGGCGATGGACTGAAGGCAAAGTTGAGCCCCTGCACAGACAGCGCCTGAATCAGGACTTTGACAGTGTGTGTACAAAGTGTGTGGCAGCTGCTGAAAGCCTGGATTGGGACTTTGGTGGTCTGAGAGCTCGGGAATGAGGCCTATGCCGCAATGGAGGTTGCCCCTATATCTGCAGCAGTGATGAGAGCAGAGGAGATCGAACCAGTGTGGGGAAAGTATGCCAAAGTGGAGAAGATTGAGCCCTTGTAGGAAGTGCTGCCCCAGTACGGCGAACTATTTAAGGAAGACTGCAACGGTTGAACTTGTAGCTTTTTTTCTTTATTTTTTGAATTAACATTCAGAAGGACTGTAATGTTTAACTTTTAACTTGGTTCCTTATTTCTTTCGACCTTGTTCTTGAGCTTTTTACATAACATGATGTTGTGTGTGGTGACATTGAAACTTTTTCACTGTACTCCTGTACTTTTGTACTTGACTACATGTGCCAATAAAGTCTAAATTTAAATCTAAAGAATATAGTTGCCATCAAGGAAGTGTAACAAACATTAATGTAACTGATTGCTGAGGTGAGCACATTGATCTATTGTAATATATCCACATTTTTGAAGTATTTCAAGTGTGTAATGATATCGCTTTAGATATGATGTGGCCATCTTGGTGTATGTCTTTATAAATTCCTCCAAATTTGGTGAAATATATATTGAATGGCACAACTTGAAATTGAGATCATCTTGCCTTTTGAGATTTACACTTTCACATGCCATTTTACAGCAATTGATTTTAGTTTAGTTCATTGTTGATGGTGCAGCCTACCTCATTAATATTCCTGTTGCAATCCTACCAAACGTGCCCAACAAACAAGACATCAGGAAAACCCAACATGGGGCTCAGAGCAGATACCTGGTGGATTGCTCCAAATGACCTCCATGGTGGGCATTAAACACCAGCAGCACAGGGCAAGCTAAATAGCCACCAGCCATCCCCACACTGCACATTCACAAAATTTGGCAAATCTGTGCCAACCTCTAAGAACCCTCATGGCACATCTCTGATCCACTAACAAGCTGCTTCTGTACTTCCATGCTGCACTTTGAGCTGCACTGGTTCCTACCATTGTAACGCTGCTGCAAGGCCACTGTGCACTCAGTCCAAGGACCTAGCTCACTGACAGGACCAGGCTGCACTCCCAACTTATTGCCTGCTGTCACCGTGCTCAATCACTCTGAGCCTGCCTGATGTTGACTACATCCCTGCCTTATATTGCTTTTCCTTGCCCCCTCAACAATCAATACAAGGCTCATATTACTACTGTCTTGCTGTGATGTTTAGTGCAGTCAAAAAAAATCCAGGAATCTTGTCATAGTTGTCATTGTCTCTGTCAGCTCATGGGGGATAGTTCGTGGGCTGCAGAAATGCAAGTGCAGCGTCTAACTCCAGGCCAGAGCTTGCTCAGGATGGCCAGAGTCAGGGTCCTCTGCTCAGGATGGATGAGGAGCTGAATGATAGGCTGCACACCATCTGTCTCAAGACGTTCTGTTCTCTTGTTGTGGGGCTGGATGAACACAGCAGGCCAAGCAGCATCATAGGAGCAGGAAAGCTTGACGTTTCGGGCCTCGA
>JAHRHZ010000249.1:49164734-49237322 GCA_024137785.1 Ginglymostoma cirratum
GACTTGTCTGCCTCCTCTCCACCTATCCTCTCCTCTATCCATCTTCTATCCGCCTCCCCCTCTCTCCCTATTTATTTCAGAACCCTCTTCCCCTCCCCCATTTCTGATGAAGGGTCTAGGCCCGAAACGTCAAGCTTTCCTGCTCCTATGATGCTGCTTGGCCTGCTGTGTTCATCCAGCCCCCACATCTTGTTATCTCGGATTCTCCAGCATCTGCAGTACCTTTTATCTCTGTTCTCTTGTTGGTTGTTTTACTCTTAGAGTCTGAGTGAGGCAGGTATTAAAAGAGATGAAAATAGGTCGCACTTCTATAATTGCAGATGCAGTTTGTGAGGTGGGCAGAACCAAAGAGTAGGAAGACCAGATGGCATGGAGAGCTGGAGGCATCAAGGGCTGGAGCATGCAATTGGGGATGATGTTGCACGTAATAATGTGAGTGGTAAACATTGAGGCTTATTGGGAGGTGAGTGCAAAAGCATAGCGAGAGTCAGTGTAAAGAATCAGAGAGAAGATTACGCCACTTATGATTACAGAGCAGAAAGGTCAGAAGCCACACGACACTAGGTTATAGTCCACCAGATTACTTGAAATCACAAGCTTTCAGAGCACTGCTCCTCCACCTGACAAAGGAGCAGCGCTCCGAAACCTTGGGATTTCAAATAAATCTGTTGAACTATAACCTGGTGTCATGTGACTTCTAACTTTGTCCACCCGAGACCAACACTGGCATCTCTACATCAGAGGAGAGAAGATCATTGATCATCTTCCTATAATGCCAGTCATGCTTCCACACAGCTGCAACTGTTTTAACCTGGATGCTAACCTAGACCAGGCTGGCATGGTCTGATGTTACAGCCTCCACTGCTGGTCCTATGTGAAGGAGACCCTCTGCACCACCCAGGTCAACAGAAGCTCCAGGATCCTGCCGACAGAGTGGGGTGCTTATTTCCCCATTCCTGCATTTCCAGGGAAAATGTCAGGAACTGTGCAGGGCAGCTCCACGTCGACAGTGTTTGTTCGAAGGCACAAAGTCCTAATTGCCCATTCCATCCCTAATTGCCCTTCAGAAGGTGGTATTGAGCTGTCTTCTTGCACCGCTGCAGTCCACCTGGTGTGGGTTGATCCACAGTGCCAATAAGGTGGAAATTCCAGAATTTTGATCCAGTGACAGTGAAGGAATGGCAATATATTTCCAAGTCAAGATGGCAATTAGCTTGGAGAGAAATCTGCAGGTGGTAGTGTTCCCATGTATCTGTTGCCCTCATCCTTCTAGATGGAAGTGGTCATGGGTTGGAAGGTGCTGTCCGAGGATCTTTGGCGATTTTCTGCAGTGCATCTAATACACACTGCTGCTACAGAGCATCAGTGGTGGAAGGAGTAGATGTTTGTGGATGTGGTGCCAATCAAGTGAGCTGCTTCGTCCTGGATAGTGTCAAGCTTTTTGAGTGTTGTCGGGGCCCCACTCATCTAGGCAAGTGGGGAGTATTCCATCACACTCCTGACTTGTGCCTTGTAGATGGTGGACAGGCTTTGAGGAGTCAGAAGGTGAGTTACTCGTCGCAGTATTCCTAGCTTCTGGCCTGCTCTTATAGCCACTGTGTGTTTGTGGTGAGTCTAGTTAAGTTTCTGTTCAATGCAATCTCAATGATGTTGATAGTGGAGCATTCAGTAATGGTAATGTGATTAAATGTCAATGGTTAGATTGTCTGTAATTTGACAAGGTGATTGCCAGACATTTGTGTGGCATGAATGTTCATTACACTTGTCAGCTCAAGCCTGGATATTGTCCAGATCTCGTTGCATCTGAACGTGGACTGCTTCAGTATCTGAGGAGTCGGAAATGGTGCTGAACATTGTACAATCATTGGTGAACATCCCCATTTCTAACCTCAATGTGGACGAAGGTCATGATGAAGCAGCTGAAGATGGTTGGACCTGGGACATTACCCTGACGAACTCCTGCAGAGATGTCCTAGACCTGAGATGACTGACCTCCAATAAGCACAACCATCTTCTGATGTGCCCAGAGCCTTTACAGCATCCAGTGCTTCAAACTATTGTTTGATATCATGTGGAATGACGTGAATAACCTGAAGACTGGCATCGGTGATGCTGGAGACCACTGGAGGAGATCCTTTTGAAGATAGTACTTGCAGTAGTTATGCTGATGAATTGTGGGATATCTGCTGAGGGCAAGTTATTTTGTGAATGGTGCTTGGTAAGACGGGGCAGAAATCAGGTGTGAGAGACACCATAGGGGCATGGTAGGCAACTAAACAGGGTAGTTTGGTAAGATATGGCCAGAAAACCTGCTTAAGCACATT
Source organism: Ginglymostoma cirratum (assembly GCA_024137785.1). Taxonomy (NCBI): domain Eukaryota; kingdom Metazoa; phylum Chordata; class Chondrichthyes; order Orectolobiformes; family Ginglymostomatidae; genus Ginglymostoma; species Ginglymostoma cirratum. The sequence goes on from JAHRHZ010000249.1 coordinate 49,167,059, forward strand.
GTAAGAGTCCCTCAGTACAGTTTGATCTTGGCTACAAAACCATAAGATTCTGTCTTTAGACTCAACATGATGGACCTTCTTCAATATTTTTCTTGCAATACTTTATGTGGCTGGCTGCTCAGTACATTTGTTCAGATACTGTGATGGCTTGATAGTCACTGCAGCAATGTTAGCTGGATTTGCACTTTGGGGTCATGCAGCAATCCTGAGGCTGCCAACTCCAAGGAAATTGAAAATTCAGAGGAGCACATTCCCTGCAATCACAACTCTCAGAAAAAGTCCATAGGATCCCTTCAGTGTGGAAACAGGCCATTCAGTCCAACAAGTCCACACCACCCCTCTGAAGAGCATCCCTCCCAGACCTATCCCCTTACCCTATACCAGTAACTTTGCATTCCCCATGGCTAATGCACCTACCCGACACATCCCTGGATACTATGGGCAATTTAGCATGGCCAATTCACCTAATTTGCACATCTTCGGCCTGTGTGAGGAAACTGGAGCACCTGGCAGAAACCCTTGCAAACACACGAGCAATGTGCAAAACTCCACACGAACAGTCTCCCAAGTCTGGAATTGAACCTGGATTGCTGGCACTATGAAGCAGCAGTGTTAACCACTAAGCCACTAAGCCACCATGCCACCCTTTAAAGCCAGAGAACTTGGAGAGTTTCAGTTCATTTACCCTTCATAGTTACCTGCGAAAAGTTAGAGATTAAAAATCTACTCTAACTCCTGACAAACCAGTGTAGCTAGCCTGTATTATACCAAACCTAACACTATCATTCCCCAAATCATCTTCCCCTTCCTTTGCTGAACCTGATATCTCAGCACTGAACTCTATCACTGTTCCTGATAACTGATACCCCTGATCCCACTGGACCTTTCAAACAAACCTGCACTCCCCACAGCCCAGCCAACATCCCTCTTTGAGAACTGGCATTTCTCTCTTGCCAAAGCCCACATTTCCTCACATAACTTGATCTCAAGCATGCCCCCAACACAACCAAACATCATCTCCTACCCCAAGACAGCTCAAACCTACAGATAGCAAGAACTGCAGATGCTGGAGTCAGAGAAAGCACAGTGCGGAGCTGGAGGGACACAGCAGGCCAGGCAGCATCAGAGGAACAGGAAAGCTGACATTTCGGGTCAGGACGCTTCTTCAGAAATTGGAGGAGCTCCGAAATAAATTGAGAGAGGAGGGGTGGGGCTGGGGAAGGTAGGTGGGATGGTGATAGGTGAGTACAGGTAGGGAGTGGTGGGGATTGGTCAGTGAGGTGGGAGGAGCATATAGGTAGGAGAGAAGATGGACAGGTTGTGTCAGGCCAAGGAGGTGGGGGTGAGAGGGAGGGTTGGTCATGGGATGAGGCCAGGGGTGGGGTGATTTTAAAACTGGTTAATTCCATGTTTAGGCCATTGGGCTGTAGGCTCCCGAGGTGGAAAATGAGGTGCTGCTCCTGCAGTTTGCAGGTGGCGTCATTGTGATGCTGGAGGAGGCCCAGGATGGACATGTCATCCAGGGAGTGGGAGGGGGCGTTGAAATGGTTCGCACCTGGAAGGTGTTGTCATTTGTCATGAACAGAGCACAGGTGCTCTACAAAGTGGTCAGCAAGCCTCCATTTGGTCACTCTGATGGAGAGGAGGCCACCTCGGGAGCAGCAAATGAAGTTGACCACATTGATGGATGTGCAGGTGAACCTCTGTATGATGTGAATGGTTTGTTTGGTGCCTGGAATCGGGGTGACGGGGGAGGTGTAGGGGCAGGTGTCGCACTTCCTGCGGTTGCAGGGAAAGGTGCTAGGGGTGATGGGGCTAGTGGGGAGTGTGGAGCAGACGAGGGATTTGCAAAGAGAGCGATCCCAATGGAAGACAGATAGGAGTGGGGAGGGAAATATATCTTTTGTTGTGGGGTCAGATTGTAGGTGGTGGAAGTGGAGGAGAATGATACGTTGGATACGAAGGTTGGTGGGGTGATACGTGAGGACAAGGGGATTCTGTCTTTATTTTTGTTAGGGGGAGGGGATGTGAAGACAGAGGTGCAGGAATCGCAAGATATGCGGTCGAGAGCATTTTCGACTACCGAAGTGGGGATGTTGCAGTGTTTGAAATATGAGGACATCTGGGATGTTCGGGAGTGGAACACCCATCTTGGGAACGGACACGGCGGAGGCAGAGGAATTGGGGGTAGGGGATTGCATTCTTGCAGGAGGATGGGTGAGAGGAGGTATATTCACAGAATCACGGAATCCCTCAAGGTAGCTGTGGGAATTGGTGGGCTTGAAATAGATGTCCCACTCCCTGGGTGACATGTCTCCTCCAGTGTCACAATGACGCCACCCGGAAACTGGAGGAGCAGCACCTCACATTCCACCTTGGGAGCCTACAGCCTGAGGGCCTAAATGTAGACCTTACCAGTTTCAAAATCTCCCCACCCCCGGCCTCATCCCATATCAACCCTCCTTCTCATCCCTGCCACCTTGACCTGACACAACTTGTCCATCTTCTCTCCCACCTATCCAGTCCTCCCACCTCACTGATCAATTCCTACCACTCCCTACCTGCACTCATCTATCACCATCCCACCTACTTTCCCCAGTCCCACCCCTCCTCTCTTTACTTAATTCGGAGCTCCCTTCCCCGTCCCCCATTTCTGAAGAAAGGTTCTGACCCGAAACGTCAACCTTCCTGCTCCTTTGATGTTGCCTGGCCAGCTCAAACCTAGCTGTCAGACTGAGTGACCACCCCCAGCTCTCATCTACTTGTCTGGTACTCAATACCACCCATCCACCTAACTCCCACACTTCACTTACATACTTACCCTCTCAATGTGGCTATCAAAATGGCTGACTGTACTGCTGGGCATTTAACCTCAGCCTACCATGCGCTAACTGCTATAAAAGAAGATGTTTGTTTTGATGACTGTCTGCTGGTGCTGATGTTTCCTGGACAGGTCTCAGTTATTTTGTAGCTGGATGAATTGCTTGGGCAGAACAAATCTAAAGGTTTCTTTTCTAAATCTGACCAGTGTTCAGAAATGGGGTTCCTAGCCTGGCTGGAATTTCTGGGTCACTGTTTCATTGTATCTGACTCCTGTGCTGCAGTAACTGCGGCACCCTGAATGCACACTGGCATAACAATTGTTGTGTAACACTTTCTGAATTATAAACTAACATGATATCATTTCTGAGATAGCAAGAACTGCAGATACTGGAGTCAGAGATAACACAGTGTAGAGCTGGAAGAACACAGCAGTCAGGCAGCATCAGAAGAGCAGGAAAGATGATGTTTTGGCCCGGGACCCTTCTTCAGAAAATGCAAATTCTTTCTGAAGAAGGGTCCCAACCTGAAATGTCAGCTTTCCTGCTCCTCTGATGCTGCCTGGCCTGCTGTGTTCCTCCAGCTCGACAACTTTCTAATTTATGATATCATTCTTTTTTTTTTAAAGAAAATCTTCTATTTCAATATAACTGTATCAATCATAATCCTTTTCTTTTCACATTCTTGGTATTTCTCATCCCTTTTCCACAGGAGAATGTCCTGGCTCACTTGAAGGCTAAAGGGTAGACTAAGGAATTACTATAAAAGAAAAGGATGTGTTGAATGGTGACGAGAAGATTGCTTGCCAAGTTTCACATTCCATTAGCTATTGCTGCAAGGAAGTTTGTTGAAAACCTTTGACTCTGCCAAGGCTGGCGTGATCGCTTCCAACATTGGACTAGGTTAGCAATTCCTCTTTGTTGCTCGATCAAGCTCTTTCGAGTCCTGGCTAATTCCTAGCTGCCCATTTAGCTTTTCTCTCACCATGATGGAATTTAACCAATCTATAGGCTCTGTGCTTCCGGCAATCAATTTCGTTTCTTTCATCTCTTGAAGCTCTCTTTCAAGCTTTCCTTTCAGCTTTGTTAATACTTTACACAGGGATGGATCACTGATTTCTTCACTGTTTCAACCATGCTGTGATACTCAAAATCTTCAAAGCACCCAATAGTTTAGTGGATAAACCCCTGGATAAACCGGCACTAGATCTCCCTGATGCTGAATAGAGATTACTTTTAATTAGCCATACCCATTTTCTATTGTATACTTGGTCTGGTTATGTTGTGAAATAATGTTTGCAGAATCAGCTGAGCTTACTGAAACACTAACTTCATTTAATAAACATTTTACTATGGTTTCATCTTGCTATGGGACTTCAAGGAAGACATGCATCTCTTGATAATGCACACTGTGTTTCATGAACATATCACACAGTCAGACCTAAGCCCTGTACTATATTTCTCCTCAAGTCTATGATTTTACCCATTATACTACATCTCTGACCAAATTCCTGACTTCAATTTTATTTTTTAGGGAAAAGCACTGGTGGTTTCATTAGACATTCAAGTTAAACATGTTCTCGGCATCAGAGAAGAATTAATCCACAATGTGGTCCCTTAGACTGTGCTGGAAAGAAGGAAAATTGATGGATGACATTCAGCAGTCAGGTTGGCATCTTGTTCTCTCAATGAACACTGCATTTCTGGTCTTCCTGATAGTTGAGAATGAGTTTCACTGAGAAGATTGTTTATGTACATAGGTTAGAGCACATTTGTTTGATTTAATGAGGTAGACCCATGCCAAGTACCTGGGTTCAGGACATCTACTCAGGACTTGAGAGGAACTTATAGTGAGAGTGTGAGAATCTAGTCATCATGGGTCATGCAGGTACCAATGACATAGTAAGGATAAAAAAGGGAGTTCTACATATTCTGTATGACGAGCTTTGTGCCAAATTAAGAAGTAGACCATCAAAGATCAGAATATCTGCATCATTACCTGTGCAATGTACAAACTGAATAAGAAAACTGATTAGAGGGACGGATGCATGACCCATGATTGCTGTGGGAGAAGTAAGCTTGGGTTATGGAGCACTGCCACTTGTACTGGGGAAAGTGGGATCTGTACCAATGGGACACTCTCCACTTCAAACCAGCTGGAGCCTGCATTCATGTAAATCACTTAACAAGGGAAATAGAGAGGATTTTAAGATAGTAAGAAAAGGAATCTAACGTAGGAAGATGTAGAGAATTAAAGAATAGAGTCAAGCCAAGACAGAAAGATATGGAAAAATATAGTAAATGATAAACAGCTAAGTGAAAAGACTATATATTACAAATAGAATAATGAGATAAAAGTAAAGCCTCTGTATCTCAATGAACACTACATTCAAAGAAAGACACATGAACTGAGAGCACAAATAGAAATGATTAGGTATGATATGGTCGCCATTATAGAGACATGGATTGGGACCTGAATCGTGAAGGAGACTGAGAATTTAACAAGAGCAGGGGTAAGGATAAAGGAAGGCGCCATAGGAGCTTGTTTGAAATGTATGATAATAATCGTGGGAGATTTAAATCTACTGTCTGTTCTCTGCGCTATTGGATTTGGTGACGAGATGATGTGATAGGTGTTGAGGAGTTGGGGAAATGGGACCAGTCTTCTGAGGAGGTCAAGGATATTATGGAGGAGGAAATCTCCTTGTGCATGAGAAAGGTCAGCTGTGTTGGGTGCTGCAAGCTAAACAGAGAATGAGGTTGTCTGTGTGAGGGATTGTCAGCATGCCGATCGTGTGCCATGAGTAGTGTGGATTTGTGACTGCTCTGCCATTAAGTTGCTGATGGGTCCAATGCCACATTGCCAATGCTTATCTGGATGCCCAGTAATCTACTAAAGATGGCACAAGGGATGCCAGACTTTCAGATATCTGCCGAGTGGTGAGTTCATCTGCTGGTGAAATGGACTAGAATTAGATGAAATCAGAGGTGGGTAGATTCTTGGTAAGAAAGGAGTAGAAAGGTTATTAAACACAACAAGAATTTGAATTTGGAGTTATAATCAGATAAGCTGCAATCTTATCAAATTGCGGAGCAGACTTGAGGGGCTGAATGCCTTACTCCTGCTCCTTGTTCATTCATTTGTTAAAAATTTTGAGCAGAAGACAGGTCCCAATTACACAGGATGGTGTATGTAATTTTGTTGCTGTTTCACTGCTGCCTTTCTTTTGACTTAAGTGTAGGGGAGGCAGTAACATTGTAGTAATGGACATGTTATCCAGATCCTACAGGTTAGTGTTCCAGGGATATGGGTTTGAATCCCACCATGATAGATGGCGAAATTTGCATTGAATTAAATCTGGGGTCACCAGTAATGGTGAGTATGAAAACATTGGCGATTGTCATAAAAATCCATCTGATTTTGGTAAGGAAATCTGGTCTCCTTGCCTGCTCTAGCAATGCGGTTGACTCAATGACTCATTGTAGTTGACTCTTACCCATTGTCTGGAATAAGCCAGCAAGCCAATCAGTTTGAAGGCAATTAAGGATGAACATGAAATGCTGCTGTAATTGGCAATGTTCATATCCCGCAAATCTGCAAAAACAATTAGACACAATGTAAGTTGCTGTTGTTAAACTCTACCTGAATAACATTTCCCTGTCTCATTCTAATCTTTCCTGAGTGGATGTTAAATTCTAGAATTATTTTGTTCTATTAGATTGATGTTAACAATGGATGTAGTTGTAACTGCTAATATGTATTTCGGAAATGACCCTGTGCGGATCTAGTGCAGAGAACATTGTTGGCAAATTAAATTTCATTCATCTCAAGCAGAGTGCCAAAAGGTAAAAAAGCTGTCAATAAATCAACTTGCGCCATTCAGTAATGATATAAATCCTATGGTCTTCATAATATTTCATTAGCAGTGTTGGGGTTAATGTTTTAATATTCTGTTACGCGGAAATGACCAAGTTAGAATTACAGGCATATATGGTCTTTCTAAAAGCTGTAGCATTTTATAATTGCACATTTTATAATATAATTATATGATTGGATCACACAATATTATAGAGCAGAAGAAGGCCATTTGACCCATCTTGTTTATACCAAGCCTTTCAAAATAAAGTATTGTGTTTATCTAACATGCTTTTGAATATTATGACTGAGGTTACTTTCTCCTTATCAGACAATACATTCCAGACCTGGCCGCACAAAAGAAATTCTCCTCATTCTTTACTGGATTTTTGTTGAATTATTTTGTGTCTGGTATTCTTTAGTTAACAGTATTCCCACCAGTGGAATTTATCCTTATCAAATCCACTTACTATTTTGAGGGCTGCATTAAATTTCCAGTTGAGAATAATCCCACATTCTCGACTCCCTATTTTAACTGAAATCTCTCAACTCTGGTACTATTCCAGTAAATTTCCTCCGCAGCCTCTCCATTTGCTAACTCAAACATATTAGCACCATTTGGAACTACTTGTAAAGCACCCTGGACAGAGTACAGCAATTAGGGGGCATAAAGTATATGCAGATTAATACTGACATAGGCCTTTGATGATAGATTCTATTCAATCACACCATGTAATACAACACTGATTTTATTTGGGCTCATTCCACATTCTACATCATTAGATTATTTGTCAGGACTGGGACAGAATGTTTTAAATGGGTATCCTAAATTTGGGGATTGGGAGTCAACGTACTTTGTTAAAGACACAAATCATAGCTGACCAGGGGTTGGCGGCAGAATGATCCATAATGTTTATGAAATGTGGAGCTCAAAAGCCTGCCCTGCAGGACATCATCGATGGTGGCATTGTTATATATGAAAGTTTCAGAGCAGCTGGGCCTTATGTGATGTTATGGAAGTGAACATTTTGAAAATATGGGCTGAATTTAATGCCTGTGACATTGTCTCCATCCACCAGCCAGAAAGCCAGAGGCAACTCATTTGTCACCATTTCATGAAGCTTTGATTCAAGGCTTTGACCATCAAATCTTTGTTGATTGTCTGATTTTGCTATTTCCACCCCTTTAAGCATGGAAATCTTACCTCCATGAGGTGCCACTGACCATTCAGAAAGATAGCATCTCTTCAGATGCAGCAGTACCAAAGCAGGTTTGCAGTAGGCCAGGGACAGTTACAGCAGAGGAGGCTGAAGAATGGAGGGAAAGGTGTCATGGTTATCAAAGCTGGGCTGGAGGCATCCCCCCCTCCCCCGTGGAAGATTGTGGATCATCATTGAGGAAAGGAAGAGGTTATTAGAATAGGTGGCCTGAGCCACTTGGGTTGGAGGAGGCCTTCCAGATATCAAGTCAGGAGGGTACTCTGGTAGACTATCATTGCCAATCAGATGGTCTGAAAGGCCTAAATTAAAGGCACTTTAGGCATATTCCATCATACTTCTGACATGTGCCTTTAGGGAGTCAGGAGGAGAATTGCACGCTATGGTATTCCTAGCCTATGGTTTGCTTAAGACAAGTGCTCAGAAAGTACATGCTCAAGCCCTGCCTGTCACTGCGGGAGGAGACTGTTTGGTGATAAGATGTAAAAACACACAGGGCAAATGTTCTTGAATGCTTCTTTTATCTTTGGTCACAAGCCCCCATCTTTTCATTAATGCCCATTTACGCAATGTCTATCCATCCCTTTAAGAACTGCTTTAAATATTAAATTTGCTATCCTTTAATAGAAACCAGGATAAATTCCCATCTTAAATACTGAATTGCAAGCTGCAAGAATCATTGTCTTCTGATTCTCGTCCTCTAACTTTGGGTATCACAGCCTGAAATGCTGATACGATGTATATAATGCCATTCAATAAGTCCCTGAAGAACACACACCTTTAAGGCATTCAGTGCCGAGCTGTCCAAATCCATTCTGTGCCCTCGCTCCATAGCATTCATGTCATTGCTGTGTCTGTTCTACGGATACTGGAAATAAAGCCACTGAAGGAAAGCAAAAGCCTCTTTATCTCTGTACTATCTCTATTACCTTACAAACATGAGTTTTATCAACTATGTTCTGGATATACTATTCACCTCTGAAACAATCACCTGCTTTCTAGCTTTTTGTTCAACTACTCAACCTTGACTTTCTATGATCTATGATCTGTCTCCCTGGAAGAACATTTAATTGATTCCTGGAATGCATTCTCCAATGCCTGTCTGAGACCTTTGTTTTCCTTCTAATCCTATTTCAACAATTGGTTTAACCTCCTGCAATTATAAAGTCATAATGTTGTGTTACTGTAACACCACTGATGAATGTGTCACTTCCCTTGCTAAATTCTGCACTGTTTTTAGTTTCTCATTCTCCTCTTTCACCCCTCAACAGTGCACTTCACCCCCTTCTACACAATAATAAGATGCATGTGGAATCACCCTTGTCTGTTCTAATTTATCCTTGGTCCAACTGTTTCTGAATAAACTGCATTACTTACGCTAAGGGTTCTCAAGTCTACTTCCTTTAGCGTTTCGTTATGTAATCCTTGGATCTCTCTGTGTCTGCTTTGCTAATTCTTCTAATTTAGGATATCCATTATCCATGCCGGATTGCACCTACCATCAGTTCTAATTAACCATGTCAACTCATCTTAATGATGTCTAGGTCCATGAAATGTCCAGTGTCTAAGCTTTTACATTACTATCACACAAACTGGTTTAACTTGCTGTTTTCCATGCCTCATCCCTGAGCGAAGGCTGATGATCAGGCAAAACTCAAAACAAAACTATCTTTTTTTTATTTTTCAACTTGCCCTTGAAGAAACTGTCCCTTTTATTTCTCATCCTGTTGTGTTTTCTTCTGACTTGTGAGATTTAGACTATATGCTATATTCCAGAGTAAGAAATATTTTGCCAACGAGTAACCATATTGGCAAAAAGGAAAAATCCCTAATTTTAGATTGCAAACTAACAAGATACTAAAGTTTGGTAATTTAGGTTTCATGAGTCAAGGCGTGGCATACTGCCTAAGTTCAACATATGTTTTGCCTTTCTTGTGAGTTCTTGTAGTCAAGGGGACATCTCTTCTTGGTTCCTTGTATCTAATCTCTCAGCCAATTCAAATCTAACATAGAAACAGAATCAAAAATCATAGAAGCCTACAGCACAGAAAAAGGCCGTTGAGTCCATCAAGTATACCTCAGTCAAAAAGAAACCCTGAACCATTTTGATCCCATTTTCCAGCACTTGGCTCACACTCTTGTGTGTCTTGGCATTGCAAGTGTACATTTAAATATTTCTTAAATGTTATGAGGGTTTCTACCTCTGCCACCCTTTCAGACTGTGAGTTCCAGATTCCAGATTTGTCCTCACGTCCCTTCCAAACCTGTTGCCCATTACCTTAAATCTAAGCCCCTTGTCATTAAACCCTCACTAACAGAAAAAGTTCCTTTCTGTCGATATTTATCCATGTCCCGATCTATGTCCCTCATAATTTTATACACCTCAATCATGTCCTCCCTCGCCTCATCTCCATTGCTCCAAGGAAAACAGCACCAGTCTATCCAAACTCTCTGCTAAATCTTCACTGCTCCCCCTCCAGTGTGATTACATCCCTCCTATAATGTGGATTCCAGAACTGCACAGAATACAATCTAACAATTTACACAGTTCCAGAATAACCTCCCTATTCTTAAACTCTATGCCTCTATCAAGAAAGGGAATAGCCCATATGCCTTCTGAACCACTAGATCTACCTGTCCCACGACCTTAAGGGACCAGTGGACGTACACACCAAAGTCTCTTTGATCCCGGTGCTTCCCAGGATCCTTCCATTCATCAGATATTTTCTTGCCTTGTTTGTCCTGGTCAAGTGCGTCACCTCGCACTTATCTGGATTTACCTCCATGCATCACTAATCAGCCCATCTGACAAGCCCATCTATCTCACTTATTGTGATCTAATGCTATCCACCTATTAACTGTGCAATCAATTTTCATATAATATATGAATTAACTGATCAACCCCCCTACATTCAAGTCTACATCATTGACAAATATCACAAATAGCAAAAGCCCCATCACTGATCCCTGTGGCAGCCCACTAGAAATCGGCTTCTAGTCACAAAAACACCATGACTCTCTGCTTCCTGATACGAACCAATTCTGGGTCCAATTAGCCAAAATTCCTTGGATCACATGGTCTCTTGCATTTGCTATCAGTCTCGATGTGGGATTTTAAACCAAAAGGGGCAGTCACGTTACAGGAGTTGTATAATGGACTCGCTAACAGTCAGATAGAAATAGAAAAGCAGATACGGTGACAAATTTCAGAGAAGTGTAGAAGTAACAGGCTGGTGGTAGTGGGATATTTAAATTTCTCAAATATTAATTTGAGTAGTCATAGTGTGAGAAATTTAGATGAAGCTGAATTTGTAATGCATTTAGGAGAGCTTTTCAAATACGTATGTAGAAGGTCCTATAAGAGAGGGGGTAGTTCTGGGCTTCATTTTAGGTCAGGAAGACAAGTAAATGGTTGAAGTATCAATGGGAGAGCATTTTGCAAACAGCGATCATAACTCCATCAGACTCACAATTGTTGTAAGAACCCAATATTACAGACCAGAATCTCAATTCAGAAATATAAATAGAAATTGCTGGAAAAGCTCAGCACGTCTGGCAGCATCTATGGAGAAAAATAAGACTTAATGTTTCGGGTCGATTGACCCTTTATCAGAACTTGTTATTGAAAAGGGCAAGGATGGGCCTGAATCAAAAATGCAATCATCTTTACATCTTTAGGACATTAACCATAGCGGATCCTTCTCCCATTCACAATTACACAATCCACCTTAGCTGTTGAAATTTCCATTCTGCCTTACCTGCTGAAGCTGCAAACGTCAAAGCTGCCTGCTGAGAATCCCTCTTCTGGTTAAAAGAGATTTCAAACCAAGACCGGAGCTTTCCTAAAATAACTATGATTGTAGTTCAATACTGATTCTCCCAAGCTAGATTATCACTGACTGAAGGATTCTTCAGGGGCTAAGCAGCTCTACGTTTTCTATTCATTCACCGTTAAGACCATTACTTTAGCCCTGGCAATCCTGCTTGTATTAGATTCACTGAACTCTAATACTGGATTCTTCCATCAATTCTTAATCCTGTGACAATTGCTTTAGTCACTAACTAGGGTTAATAATCAACTTTTATAACAACCCCTTCCATGAAATTTAGTTATTGACTAGCAATGTCTGATGCAAATACTAATTTCCAAACAAGTGCCTTGCTCCTGATAAGCATACCTCAGCATGTGTCCCTTGACAGATGTAGAGTCTTCAGTGATGCAGAGCTATTTTTATATCCTTTCTGCAGGTAGTTTTGCAACATTTAGCCTCAGTATGTGTACCTGGGTGAAGACAACTAGTGATTGATTGATTTATTGTTTAATTCATTGATTTATTGTTGTCACATGTACAAAGGTACAGAGAAAAGTGTTGTTTTGCATGCTATACAGGCAGATTGTACCTTAATCTGTATTCTCAAATTGGAGGTTCTCAGAATATTCAAATCATTCCTCCCACCAATCAGCTTTGCAACCTCGGTATTTTTTGCCAGACCTACTGATTTTCTCCAACACTTTCTGTTTTTATTTCAGATTTCCAGCATCTGAAGTATTTTGCTTTTATTATATTGCAGTGAAAGGTTATCCAGGGCATGCAAGGACATGGAGTAATTAGATCAGCCATGATCTTTTTTTTAAATTCATTCACACGATGTGGCATTACTGGCTAGGCTAGTATTTTTATGTGCGTCCCTGATTGCCTAGAGGGCATTTCAGAGTCAACCACGTTGTTGTGGGTTTGGGGAGACCACTCCAGGTGAGGAAGGCAGATTGTGTTCCTAAAGGACATTAGTGAACCGGATGAGATTTCCCTGACAATCAACAATGGTTTCACGGTCAGCATTTGACTTTCACGGTCAGCATTCGACTTTCACTTCAAGATTTGTTTCATTTTTCTTCTTGAATTCAAATTGCACTGTCTGCCATGGCAAGATTCAAGCCCAGGTTGCCAAAACATTACTTGAGTCTCCAGATTAATAGTCCAGTGATAATACCACTAGGCCATCGCCTCTCCTTACTGATGTGTGTAGGCTTGAGACCATCACCCCTCCTTATTGATGCATGCAGGCTTGAGTCCCAACTCCTGCTCCCCATTTGTTTGTACATATAAGTGATCCACAAGATATATTTCAGTCAATCTTGCATGTACTAAATCAATTTTTTTTAAAAAACAGGGCAAGTTTCCAGATCATGACACATACAATGACTCAAAAAATTACCCCTAATACCTTAATGTGTTATTTATGTAATGCTTGTCGAAATTGCTACCACATACATAAAGCATGTATGCATAAAACACAAATGAATTTATACTGTATTTATGTGAAGTGATTCATTTTATGTACCTAGTTATGTAATAAAAATGAAAATATAACTTTAAATATCATTGAACACTAATCATAAATCCTAAAACCTGAATGTTCAAGGTGCTGCAGTGAAATGGCCAAGGCCAGATTTATTGCCAGCAGTGAGAATGATTGATATCATTGTCAATTTGTCTATTTTTCCAGTGAACTGTGAGGGTGTGCTCACAGAATGGAATAAAGTGAATTTGTACAACACGTCTTTCTGATCCACAGTCAGAGGTGATGATGACATACTTGAGTGTTGGTGCATTTGCAATGCTAATACAATTTCATTGCACATAAAAATATAGAAATCATGCAGACCTCATGTTAAGCACATTAGGCAATAAAAAGTACTGAACAGAAACAAGTGCAGTAGTCATCTCCTCAGGCAAATGAAAAACTGCTCTTCTGCTGCGGCATGTATTTGAAAACTTAATGATGCACATCAGAGATTCAATAAGATCAATTCTAAAGCACCACTACATTTCTGTGTTTTTTTAACCCATCAAAGAGTCAAAATATTGGCTGCAGATGTCGACAACTTCAGGATTTACCATCATCAACACTAATAACTGTTTCCTCCATCAATGATTACTTGTAAATCACATCTATTTTGACACTGAAGGGCTACAGGAATCCCAAGCGACCCGTTCAGCTATCTGTCATGACGGGCTGTTAATATGATAGAAAGAAGAGATGGGATTACAAATTGCCTGCGGATGGTGTGTACCAGGCCTCATTAAATTTTAAGCACTTCATGAATTTAATCTTCATATCTGAAAGATAAATATATCCAAGTCATGTATGATTAATAACAGCTGGGATTCAATTAAGGCACAGATTCTATTAAAAACACAATAATGATAACAAATAAAGTATCAAGAAAGATGAGGAAGGGCCAAATGTGTCATTAGTCAAATCATTACAGTAAGGGCCATGGTCATTCAGGCAACATCTGGCAATATAAGCCCCTGCACATGAGAGACATGGAAAATAGCTGAAAAAGGAAACATTTTCAAACATCTAATTCAAGTAAACAGGCTTTTGCTGATATACAAAGGCAAGTGGTGGAAAGTATCAACTGTTGTACCATTCATACAATGTTTTAAGTTGAGATACGTGTCACAAGGCATCCTGAGCACAGTGGAGTCTGACCTATTTGCTTAGGCCAAGATGTATCAAATGAGGACTGTGCTTTCTTGGCAGGGTTCCATGCACCATGGAGATGCTAGTACTGACCAGCAGGAAAATTAGGTCATTCCATTGTGGGCCAATGACATCCTACCTCCAGAAGGAGGGGCAATCATTGAATGAGGCAGAAATGCTCAACAGATTTTGGAAATTGATTTTACAAAATGATCTTCAAACTGTGGCTACATTTAAAGGGGGAGGTGTAGAACAAGAGAAGAGACGCTTGTAACTGGGCCCATTTCTTGTTTTTCAATTAGCAAAGCTGCCCAATGAGTGCTGACATTTCAGTACAGATCCCACCAGCTAAAGTTGATATCATGGCCAGAGGATGACAAAAATTGTAGAGCATTCAAGAGTAAGCAAGGGACAACTAACAAAAATGCTTAATAAAGTGTGGAAGACGATACAAGCTACCATTCTAAGGGGTATAGATGCAATAGTCACTGGCCCATTCGCTAATATTCCATTGAATTCCAGGCAGTGTGAGTCATTAAGTATATTCAAGATTAAGAGAGAGAGATTTTTATTCATTAAGAGAAACAAAGGTTATGGGGAAATGACAAGAAAGTGATTTGGGGGTTATCAGATCAGCATGAACTCATTCATCTTTGGTTAGATTTAATGGGCTGAATTTTGCCCTTACTTCTTATGATCTTAAGGTCTTGGTGTGGTACGCTGAAAACTAACTTAGACATAGGTGTACCATTCACAATGTTAAGAGGCCCATCCTTCATAGCTGTTTTTCCCTATTGAATGGCTTAAATTTATATCTTTCTATTCTTCATCCTTGAAGTTCTTCATCCTTCACCCTCCATCTTCAGCTGCTTCATCAATGAACTTCCTGCCATCATAAGGTTAGAAGTGGAGATGTTTGCTATTGATTGTACAATGTTCAGCGCCATTTGTGACTCCTCAGAATCTCAAGCAGTCCATGTTCAAGTGCAACAAGATCTGGACAACATCTGACAAGTTGCAAGTAACATTCACGTAACACAACCGCCAGGCAATGACCATCACCAATAAGCGACAATCTAACCATTGCCCTTAGGCATTGAATGATGTTACAATTACAAAACCTCCCACTGTCAACATTCTGGGGGTTATTAATTGACCAGAAATTCAACTGGACTCATCACATTAACACAGTGTCTACAAGAGCAGATCAGAAGCTAGGAATACTGCGGCAAGTAACTCACTTCCTGATACCCCAAAGCCTGTCCAACATCTACAAGGCACAAGTCAGGAGTGTAATGAAATACTCCCCACTTGCCTGGATGGGTGCAGCTCCAATAACACTCAAGAAGCTTGACACTATCCAAGACAAAGCAGCCCTTTGTATTGGCACTACATCCACAAGCATCCACTCGCTCCATCACCGACGCTCAGTAGCAGCAGTGTATACGATTTACAAGATGCACTGCAGAAATTCACCAAAGATCCTTAGACAGCAATTTCAAATTCACAACCACTTCTAACTAGAAGGACAAGGGCAGCACGGTGGCTCAGTGGTTTACACTGCTACTTCACAGCACCAGGGAACTGCGTTCGATGCCAACCTCAGACAACTGTCTGTGTGGAGTTTGCACATTCTCCCCGTGTCTGCGTGGGTTTCCTCCGGGTGCTCCGGTTTCCTCCCACAGTTCAAAGATGTGCAGGGTAAGTGGATTGGCCATGCTAAATTGCCCGTAGTATCCAGGCATGTGTAGCTGAGGTGGGTTATGCGGGGATGGGTCTGGGTGGAATGCTCCAAGGGTCAGTGTGGACTTGTTGGGCCAAAGGGCCTGTTTCCACACTGTAGGGATTCTATGATTCTATTTCAAATTCTGTGACAAGGGCAGCAGATGAATGGAAGTACCTGCAAGCTCTCCTCCAAGCCCTTCACTTTCCTGACTTGGAAATATATCACTATTCCTTCACTGTCGCTCAGCCAAAATCCCAAAATCCCCTCCCAAATGTCATTATGGGTCAACCCACCACACGTGGACCACAATGGTTCAAGAGGCAGCTCACCACTACCTTCTGAAGGGCAACTAGGGATGGGCAATAAATGCTCGCCAGCCAGCAATGCCCACATCACACAAATGAATTAAAAATGCCAAGTGCCTTGCTTCAATACAAAAGAAAACTAAAGGTTTATCTTGAAGTAGAAAAGGAATAACTCCTGCTTTAATTAGTAGTGCTAGATTGACAATCTTTTGTCTGTAATTAAGCACACATTAACTTAACTGTAGTTTCAGAAATTGTGAAGGCAAGTTTGTTCTCTGTCCTGCTCCATTTTCCAGCATGAAAGACGCATCCATGACATGAAAGTCATGGTCATTACTATCTTTGAGATGATCGCAAAATAGATAGTGAGAGTTAACATAGAACATAGAACAGTACAGCACAGTACAGGCTCTTCGGCCCATGATGTTGTGCCAACCTATTATCCTACTAAGATCAAAGTACCCCCCAGACCCTACATTTTACCATCATCCATGCGCCTATCCAAGAGTTGCTTAAATGTCCCTAATGTATCTGACTCCACTACCACTGCCGGCATCGCATTTCACACACCCACCAGTCTCTGTGTAAAGAACCTACCTCTGACATCTCCCCTATACCTTCCTCCAATCATCTTAAAATTATCATCCCTTGTATAATAATCATTTCTGCCCTGGGAAAAAGTCTCTGGGTATCCACTCTATTTATGCCTGTCATCACCTTGTAATTTTGCTGGAAAAACTAGTGACTCTTAGACTATCAAAAGTCGCTGTTCGTTAAGTACCATCTAAACGAGCAGTCAGTCAGTTAGCCATTGCACAAAAACTGCCATAAGGGCCTGTGCTAACATTCATCCCCAGTTAGACAGGCAATGCCATTCAGTTGTCAATGTCAAGATATTTATTTTATTAATTAATTGTTGGGATATGAGCCTCACTGTCAAAGCCAAAGTCTATTGCTTATCTCTAATTTCCCTAAAGAAACCAGAAGGGTAGGGGGTTTTAATTGTGATGGGTAATATGTCGGTGCAGGCTTGGAGGGTCGAAGGGCCTGTTCCTGTACTGTAATTTTCTTTGAAACTAGTACACAGCCAATTTTTTGGAACCAATCATGTCTGTAGAGTGAAGATGCTTGCACTGTGCTGTCAGACACAAAATTCCAGAATTTGGACATGGCACTGATGAAAGAATGACAATTCAATGCTAACTCAGACTGCATGCGGCTTCAGGGGGAATCTTGCAGGTGGTGCTGGTTTCTTCATTCATCTTCTAAATGATAGAGCTTGTGAGCTCAGGAGGTATCATCAACAGTTCCAAGGTGATCGACCTCCAACAACCACAACTACCTTCCTTTGTACGAGGCACTCACTGTCCTGACCTGGAAATTGCTTCGCCATCCCTTCAGGGTCACTGGGTCAAAAACCTGCAACTCCTTTCTGAAAAGCACTCTGGGTGTGCTTGCACCAAATGGACTGCTGTATTTCAAAATGGCAGCTCACCACTACCTTCTCCAGGTCAATTAGGGATGGCCAATAAATGCTGGCCAGTCAGCAATGCTCACATGTCATGAACAATTTAAAAAAGATACTTCAACTAGTGGAAAGTACCCACCCCCTCCTAACCCCAATGATTTTCATTAAATTCAATTTCCCCATGGCTTCTCAATGTCAACCTTGGTCAAGAGCTGCTTTGAAAACCATGACAATAAACATCACCTCACTTCTAGAATGCAGCTCTTTAATTTGAACGAAGGTTGTGATGAATTCTGGAGCTATTTTATCACAATGGGACCCAAACTACGCTTCTGTGTCAAGGTTATTATTGAATGTGTGTTGCTTGAGATCATTGTCAACATCAGCTTAGATCACTCAGATGGTGAGTGAGACCAGACTATTAAGATACTAATGGGCCAGATTGCATTTGTTCTATTCTTGTGAACGTGACAAACTTGGGCATTTTTCCATAGATCAGTGCTGTAGCTGAACTGGAACATCTTGACTAAGGGTGTATCTAGTTCAGAGTTCCAGTTTGATCACTGAGATGCTGTTAGATCCCATGAACGTTGCACGGTGCTGTGCTCTCAGTCATTTTGTCATATCATTTGAAGTTAATTGAATTATCTGAAGCCTGGCATTTGTAATGGTGGGACATCAGGAAGAGGCGAATATGGATCTTGTGCTCAGCAATTCTGGACAAAGGTGGTTTCAGATTCTTTGTTCAGCTATATTATTTATAATCACTTTTTGGACTCTGCCATCACAGTAAATAAAGTGTTTTGTGAGCTACTAGTTCTATTCTGAACCTATCACATTTGGTACAATAGCAGTGACGTCATACAACACAAAGGAGAGTCTCCCAAAGGACTTGCAGTGGGTCACTCCTCCCAATGCTTTCGTGCAGAAATATTACTGAAGGTAAGCTGGTGACAGTGAGGTGAAATAGGTTTATATTTGTCCTTTTACCATCTACTGCAGACCCAGCCTGGCAATTAAGTCAGTAGTGGCAATACTAAGCCAAGCTTCCTAAAGTACATTGAGGTTCTACATATAAAGCACGTTTTTGCTTTCTTCAGTACTCCTTTCATGTGGTTTCCCAACTGATCCCTCTGCTGATGACTGTGGGCATGGAGGTGGTAATCAGCCAAGAGATTTGTTGCCAGGTCATGGGGTTCAGAGTTAATGTTAAGAAGTCCCAGAGCCACTCCCTGTGGAATGCATACCATTGTATTTCCACATCTGTGAGTATAACTAGGTTGTTGTTTAATTAGTCTTCGTCAATGGGGAAACATTCTTAATTGTGACTTAGATCCCCAGATGTCAGTCAAGAGGGCTATTTTTGCTGACTGGGCTTTTTACGTCCACTGTCTACGTTAATAAGGGTTAATGTCGCTGTTAAGGAGGGAGTTCCAGGGTTTTGGCCCAATGAGAGTGAAGGAATGCTGATATAGTTCCATGTTAGGATGGTGTCTGACATGGAGGAGAATCTACAAGTGGTAGTGGTCACTGGCATCAGCTGCCTTTGTTTCTCTATTTAAATTTAGTTGTGAATTTGGTAGATGCTGATGAAGGACCCCAGTAAGTTGTTGCAATACATTTTGTCAGTCAAAATGTCAGCCTAGACTATTTGCCCAAGTCTAATAACTCAATCTGACTACACGTGGTCATTTAGTAATTGCCTATCTCGTCTTTTACTGTACTCTAAGAGAATATGCAGACTTCCCTGAGTATTTGATTATTCTGTATATTTCTAATTCTCAATGTCCATTTTTAAATTAAAGTGTTGAATTGGACTATTTTGAAAAAAATTGGCCTGAGGTCACGAAACCTAGACTGAACTGCTATTCCTTCCCTATCATCCAGATAAACACCAAAAAGTTTCTGGTTAAAACACTGCTGCCAGTATGATATGATCTGAGTATTCCTATATGTGATCTTTGTAACATTTGTAACAACAGGGGAGGCAATGGCCTAGTGGTATTATCGCTAGACTGCTAATCCAGAGACCCAGATAAAGTTCTGGGTTTGAATCCTGCCACAGCAGATGCTGGAATTTGAATTCAATAAGTATCTGGCATTAAGAATCTAATGACGACCATGAATCCATTGCTGATTGTTGGGAAAAACCCATCTGGTTCACTAATGTCCTTTAGGGAAGGAAACTGCCATCCTCACCTGGCCTCACCTATATGTGACTCCAGACCCACAGCAATGTGGTTGACTCTTAACTGCCCTGTGGGCAATTAGGGATGGGCAATAAATGCTGCTCAAAGTGATGCCCTCATCCCATGAATGGATAAAGGAAAAGATTATTTATACCAGTGATTGGATTCCTATTGAGACAAGTGTCTTAATGTTTATTAACGATGCTGTTGATTTACACTACTATAAATCTCAGACTTGCACATGGTCTGTATTTTGTGCTACATATAGAAAGACATGGTAATTGCAAACAGGTTGTTACCATCAGCACTGTCACTATTGCTGCTAATAAGTTGAGGCATGTACATTTATACTAGAACATCATAATTTGTGATGTCAACCAACTGTCTTCAAGGCACATTGCCAACCTGGACTGAGATCTTCCTAATAATACAGCGAACACTATGTATGGTGATGGAGGGAGTGAATGGTGAAGGTGTTAGATGGGGTGCCAATCAAGCAGTTATCCATCCCCTTAGGATGAGAATTAAAGGGAACCACTGAGGAAACATTTTCCTCCAGCATTATTATAGTTCCTGACCACTGCACCAAAATGTCAACCTAGAATATTTGTCCAAGTCTAATAACTCAATCTGACGACACGCGGTCATTTAATAATTGCCTATCTCATCTTTTACTGTGCTCTGAGTGAATATGCAGACTTCCCTGAATATTTGATTATTCTGTATATTTCTAATTATCAATGTCCACTTTTAATTAAAGTGTTGTATTAGACTATTTGGAAAAATTGGCCTGAGGTCATAAAACCTGGACTGAACTGCTACTCCTTTCCTATCATCCAGATAAAAACAACAACAAAAAATGACCACCTTACCATTGTATTTTCAAATTACATCTGAGCAATGATTTAACAAAATGGCATGACCTTGAATTATTTTCATCAGAAAGATTGTTGCTAAATTGTAGTAATGTTTTGCTTTTATTGCACCATGGAACTGTAGAAAAAAAAATCATTTGATCATGTGAAATATAATTGAAATCCAATCTGATATGTTAGTCTACAAAAATGCAACAAATTCCATTCTACAGCCCCCAAAATGAAAATAGTGCAGTAAATCTAGTGGACAATTTGCACCTGCATTCTTCCAATGAGTCAATATATTAAAAATGTCACAAATAAATCATTCAGAGCATTTAAATTACCAACAGAGTGGGTATACAAGAGACCACAGTGCACTATGCTGTTTTTATTCATGCCAAATTAAAGGCAGGAGTACATGGTGAGCAGTCCGTTGATTGAACAAATCGAAGCTTGGCAGCAGGAAACTGAAAGGTTGCAATCCCCTCAGTAAATTCCATTTGGACACTACTGAGCCATAGGGTAGGGCACAGACTGGGTTGGACGTATAGCAGACATAGTTATTTGTTTCAAACTCACCATGCAGAACTAAGATGGGTCTGCAGTTGATGTTTACCTCCAGTGGGGATTGCAACGAGCTTAGAAAAAGATTGTAAATTCCACCAACTGTGTTCTAATTGCATATTCTGCTCCTGTTTTTGTAATTCATTCGCAAGATGTGGGAATGACCAGCTGGGCCAGCTTTCATATTGCCCTTAAGAAGGTGGTGGTGAGTTGCATTCTTAAACAGTGGCAGTCCTTGGGATGTAGTTACATTCTCAGTGCTGTTCGGATGGCTGTTCCAGGATTGACGCCCAGCAAATGAATGGCACCATGTTCAGATGGTGTGTGGGCTGGGAAAGGAATTTGCATGTGACAGTGTCCCCATATATCTGCTGCCCTTATCCTTCTAGGCTATAGAGTTTGTGAGTTTGGAAATTGCTGTCTCAGGAGTCTTGGTTCTTCCTTTGTAATGCACCTTGCTGCCACTGTGTGTCAGTGATGGAGGGAGTAGTTGTTTAAGGATGTGGTGCCAATCGATCCAACTGCTTTGTGCTGGATGACATCAAGCTTTTTGAGTGTTGTCAGAGAGCTGCACTCATCCAAGCAACTTAAGAACATTTCATTACACTCCTGATTTGTACCTTGTAGGTGGGTGAACAGGTTTTGGGGAGAAAGGAGATGAGATACGCAGCGCAGAAGATTGCTTCAGGGTAAGCGAGTTCAAAACTAGGGGGCATATTTTTAAGGTGAGAAGAGAAAGATTGAAAAGGGACCTGAGAGGCAACCTTTTCACTCGGAGAGTGTTTAAATGTTGGATGAACTGCCAGATGAAGCAGTAGATGCAGGTACAGTTACAACATCTAAAAGATATTTGGATAGGTACATGAATAGGAAAGATTTAGAGGGATATTGGCCTAACTCACTCCAGTGGGACTGATTTACTTTGGGAAACTTGGTTGGCTTGGATGAGTTGGAACAAAAGGCCTGTTTCCGTTCTGTAAAACTTTATGACTGTATAAGTTCAGTTAAGCTTGTAGTCAGTGGCCCCACAGGATGTTGCTGGTGGGGGATTCAGTGATGGTATTGATTGATTGATTGTCACATCTACTGAAATACAGTGTAAAGCTTTGTTTGTGAGTAGTACAGACAGATCATTGTGAGCAAGGATATACAGATCAAAAAGACTTAGATAGAGACATACAGATTACATTGCACAGGGCGTGTGCTAGGCAAGATCAATGTTAATAAGATCAGCATTATTTGAGGCTAGAGGGTTTATTCATCAATCTTATAATGGCCGGGAAGATGCTGTTCCTGAATCTGCTCGAGTGTGTATGGTTAGGCTTCTGTATCTTCTGCCTGATGGAAGAGGTTGTAGAAGATCATTACTAGAGTGCAATGGGACTTTGATGATGTTGGCAGCCTTTCTGCAGCAGCAAGCCATACAAAAGAGTCTGTGGATATAAGGTTGGCTTCCATGATGGTTGGGCTTGTGCACACCACCTTCTGTAGTTTCTTACAGTCCTGGGCAAAGCAGGTGCCATATCAGGCTGATATGCACCAGGACAGTATGCTTTCAATGGCGCATCTGTAGAAGTTGGTGAGGGACCTTATGGGCATGCCAAATTTCCCGAGCTGCCTGAGGAAGAAGAGGCATTGTTGTGCCTTCTTGACTGTCACATTTACATGGGCAATCCAGGACAGGTCGTCAGATATCTTCACTCCAAGGAACCTGACGCCCTCTACCTTCTCAACCTCACCTCCATTGATGTAGATGGGGACGTGCTCTCCTCCCTTTATTCTGAAGTCGATGATGTTGAGAGACAGATTGTTTTCATTGTACCACATCGCCAAGCCCTCTATCTCGCTTCTGTATTTTGACTATCATTGATAGATATTCATCCCGCTATGGTTTAGTGTCATCAGCGAACTTATAGATGGCATTCGTTTGGAATTTGGCAACACAGTCGTGATTGTACAGGGAGTACAGTAGGGGGCTGAAGACACATCCTTGGGGGGCTCCAGTGTTGAGTGTTATTGTGGAGGAGGTACAGTTACCTATTCTCACCGATTGCAACCTATGGCTTAGAAAGCGGAGGATGCAGAGGGAGACAAGACCAAGGTCACACAGTTTGGAGATCAGTCTGGAGGGGATAGTAGTGTTGAAGGTGGAACTGTAGTCAATGAGCGGGAGTCTGACATAAGTCCTTGTTGTCCAGATGTTCCAGGGATGTATTCACTGTTACATCGGTCGGCAAATTGAAGGAGATCGAGACATGCTGGGACAACACAGAGTGGAACTCAAGGAACACAGCAGGTCAGGCAGCATCAGAGGAGCAGGAAAGTTGACGTTTCGGGTTGGGGCCCTTCTTCAGACAATTTGGGAAACTGGAGTTGATGTGAGGCATCACCAGCCTCTCAAAGCACTTCTGATTGAGGTCAGAGCCACTTGGCGGTAGTCATTAAGGTATATTGCATGTGCTTTGTTAGGTACGTGGATGATGGTCGTCTTCGTGAAGCAGGTAGGAACTTCAGCTTGTAGGAGGGAGAGTCTGAAGATGTTAGTGACCTCCACCAGCTAGTCTGCACAGGATCTGAGTGCTCAGTCGGGGACACTGTCCAGGCCCATAGCTTTCCTTGGACTGACTTCCAGGAAGATTGATCTGACATCTGAAGCAGTGACAGAGGGAACAGGTGTGTCTGGAGCCTGTCGGGGCGGGTGTTACTGCACCGCTGGTATTCTGCTCAAACTGAGCATAGAAAGCATTGAGCATGTCAGGGAGGGATGTCATTGTCCACTATCTTGCTCTGCCTCATTTTTTTATCCCATAATGTCACTTAGGCCTTGCCACAGGCGGTGGGAATCTGTTTAGTAGGTTTGGGCCTCTAATTTGGTCCGGTACTGCCTCATGGCCTCCCTGATGCTTTTGCGGAGATCATTTCTGGATTTTCTGTATTAGTCCAGGTCACCCAACTTGAATGCTGCATGTTTGGTTTTCAGTAGGGAGTGGATTTCCTGGTTCATCCAAGGTTTATGGTTGGGGAACATTCGGTTTGACGTCTTTGGCACACAGTCCTCCACGCATTTGCTAATGAAGTTTGTGACGATAGTGGTGTACCTATCTAGGTTTTCCGCTGTGTACCTGAATAGGGCCCAGTCCACCGATCCCAAGCAGTCCCGGGGACGGTCTTCCGCTGTCTCGGACCAGCACTGTACTTCCTTTTATGAAGGATCCTCCCATTAAAGCTTCTGCTAGTAAGCTAGGCGGAGGAACACAGCGCTGTGATAGGATTTTCTGATGTGTCAGTAGGAGTTAGAGCAGAAGGTGTCTTTGATAGTTGTGTAGCAGTGGTCCAGAAAGTTCGGTCTCCTGCTGGGGCAGGAGATGTGCACTTTTGCAGCATCCTCTTAAGGTTAGCTTCGTTGAAGTCACTGGCCATGATGAATAGGGCTCAAGAGTGTTTGCGGCGGTGTATCTCGTCTGGGGCATTCTCCACATCCACATGGGGTAGTATGTAGACTGCTGTCAGGATGGCGGAGGTGAACTCTCATGGTACGTAGTAGGGATGGCATTTTACTGTGAGGTATTCTAAGTTTGGAGAGGAGGAGCTTTCTAGGATTGCTACATCTGAGCACCAGGAGATGTTGAACAGGAAGCATACCCCACTGCCCTTCGCCTTACCTGAGGATGCCGTGCATTTTATGTGATGTATGGAGAACCCATCAGCTTGTAGGGCACAGTCAGGAATGGCAGAGGTGAGCCAAGTCTCTGTGAAGCAGAGCACACAACAGTCTCTCAGTTCCCTCTGGAATGTAAGTTTAGATCTGAGTTTGTCCATTTTATTTTGTAATGTCATAGAATTAGAAGAGGCAAAAAAGACTTGAAAAGCAAAAAATTTTGGAGAGCTATGAAAGAAGAGCAGCTGAGTGGGATTAATTGTAAATGGTCCTTTATGAGTTGACAGACCTCTTTCTCTGCAGTTTGACTTAGTATCAAGATTTTCAGTGAATTAAATGAAGTTATAATTCAAGCGATATGGATCCCCTGGAGGATTATACTGGCTCATATGTTTGCCTGAAAAATATCCTGGCAATGAACAGCAGATAATGTTAGTGCCATGCCACATCCTGTACACGTTTGGCTGCAGCACTGGACCACGACCTAGGCCCCACTTAAGGAATAATGAAAAAAACTAATGAACCTCTGTGGTCTTGTAAAGAGTAATTTGGGTAAAAGGTTAGATGGAGTTGAGCAATGGATGAGAAATAGAGAACAGATTGGGTAGCAGTTAAACTGGGAAGCTTATACGTCCAAAGAACATCACAGCCAAAGTGGGAGCTAGAGAAACAAATGATTACAAACACAAGTAATAATGGGTGGGAAAAGAACATCCAGACCAATCTATTGTGGCTTTTAACTGCAATGCTTTGTGCAAAATATCTTCACTGTGAAAAGTAAAAAAAAAATTAAAAACCCAGGCCAATTTGGGATGAGGAACAGTACCTGAAATATTCCTCTTTAACATATCACTTTCCTTTTGTAAAGTTAAACTCTGCCCTAGCTTGAAAAATTCCCCAGTATTGCTTGAAGGAATTCAGTGAATAGGCACCCACAACAAATGTAGGCTGCCTTTTGCACTTGATCACTGTTTTCTGGGTAAGGATAAGGTCACCTCTACTCTTCTCACTTTAGTTCTGCATTTACATAACTTGAAACTGGAACCATACATCACCTTAAACAAAACAAGCTGCCCAACCAAACACAAGCTATCCCCTTCATCATCTCATAATCTATGGTCCAACCACCTATAGCACTACGTTTCACTGAAGTGCAGAGCCCCAACTCTTTCAGCCCTTCTTAAGCCCAACTACAGTGCTTCAAAGTAGGAATCAACTTCTCGTACTGTTCTAAGCAGGTCTAACTAAGGCATTGTGCATGTTCTAACATCGAGTGAAGTTAGTTTCCTGTTATCAGGCAAGTGGCAATCCCATGTTTAGAATTCGAGACAAAGAAAAGTCGATTTAATGATGAAGTACGAATTGACATTGGGAGTTCAAGTGTTCCCAGATCTTTTCATCTTTTCCATGCTTTAAGCCTTCTGCATTTTTGAATATGATACTGCCATTTCACTATATTCCCTTCAATTCTCTACTTTTCCTTTTGTTCACGTTATCTTATCTATCCTCGGCTGGACTTTTTTGCAATTGGATTTTACATTTTCATTCACTCCATTCATTTCCTTCAGTTTCTTTCGGTGCGGCTTTCCCCTTTAATATGCAGTAAGTAATGACAAACGCTCCAGGTAGGCAGTGCATTTCGGTTGGAGACCAATGAAACAGTCTATGGGGAAGAAGAAGAAAGTAAAACAATTGAAGGGAGCAGACAGTGAAACACTGAGATGAAACACTCAAAGCAGGTGATAGCTGAAACATTCAATGTAGAAAAACGTTTTGGAGGTCCTACCTTGTCAGCAAGTACAATGACCGGCATTCTGATCACAAAGGCATTCCCCAGTTGTCAAAATCACTCATGTACCTCTCCACAGTCATCAAGCTCAGAAGTAACTCACTTGCAAAACTGTGCTCTGCAATTTTCAATCTGGATTACTAATAATATATTTCAAGTGTTAAAGAATGAAACTCAAGGCTGCAACTCCTGGCTGTCATTTTAATGTATTCAAATAAGGGGCTCTTGAGACTCAATGGTTTGCTTATGAAAGGAGTTGTAGTTGCGTGTCCTGATAATGCTCCAGAATTCCACATGAAACACTGAGTTAATTCTGCTTTTCTGTTTCACTATTGTTCAAGCCTGAGGTTTAATTCTAGCAGCTACCCAATAATCAGGTTTTGCTCCTTGGAACTTTCTAGTAGCTTAGATTTGGCTGTGTTGATTTGCTTTCTCAACACCAATTATAGAGGCTAGAATTAGAATGTGTGAAGAAACTTTCAGCTAATATACCTTGCTGTCAGTTCTGATGTAATAACATGTTTCTCTACCTTCCTTTACAGCAATAACTGAAGCCTTCCACAGCCTTTAAGGGTCTCATTGGAAATTTTTCTGCATTATCATGAGCAATTTTGCTTGCGATTTCTGGTTTAACATGTATAATACATAGTTAGATAGTGTCCTGAATGTTTCTAGTTAAGCCTGCCCAGTGAACTGAATCTCTACATTTTCTTTACACATTTCTAGGTTAAAAAAAAAAGCCATGCATGTATTTAATGCAAAGTCTCTGATCTCAGTGATGTTATTATACTTTCATTTCCATACCCAGTTTGTACAATGTGTACACTTGACTTTCAGTCTTCTTGACTCTTTTGATACCAGTCCTGTCATGACAATCTGTTCTTGCAGTGTGGAAATACTTTGCAGTCTTACATAGTATTTCCAATGTTTTTGACCATAAGGGCAGGTTTTTGGTTACACAGTGCAGATACACAGGCTGAGTTCTTCTTTTTTCTTCACAGTTTATTTGAGCATCATCTACATCTGGGCTCAATTTCCCTAACTTCTGGAGGACATCAAAGTGGTACTTTTTAAGTTTGAAGATCATGTTCTTCAGCCTGTGGCAGTACCACAGATGAAGGCTTTTCAATGTGGTTCGTTTTCACTTTGACCCTTCATTTATATGTTTGATGGAACTTTGCGCAGCCGCTCATAATGCCCAACATCTGTTTGTACATTATTCCTCCAATTGATAACAAGGGGTATAAGTCACCAGCTTAGTAAGTTGGAAGGTCACGACACCTAACAAGAATCAGCTTGTCTGTGATCTCTTTTCTGATATCAAAACTGCTCCTGGAGATTGTGCAATCAGTTTCGCTGTTCGATAGCTTTGACAGCGTATCAGGAGGGCCATGGACAGGGTAAACAGACAAGGTCTTTTCCCCCGGGTGGGAGAGTCCAAAACAACAGGGCATAGGTTTAAGATGAGACAGGAAAGAATTAAAAGGGACCAAAGTGGCAACTTTTTCACGCAGACAGTGGTGTGTGTATGGAATGAGCTGGCAGAGGAAGTGATGGAGGCTAGTACAAATACAACATTTAAAAGGGATCTGGATGGGTATATGAATAGGAAAAGTTTAGATGGATATGAGCCAAATGATGGTAAATGGGTCTAGATTTATCTAGGATATCTGGTCAGAATGGATGATTTGGACTGAAGGGTCTGTTTCCGTGCGGTAGATCGCTATGACTCTATGAGCTATAGTAGGGTTGGCATTCCATTTGAAAAATACATCATGTTTTGTTACATTATATAACATAAATTAGTCTTAGAACAAACTTAATAACACAATTAAATGTAGATCTATCCTCTATGGCTTTGTTTTGAATTTGGTGGCTTTAACTATTCAATGTCAACCTTTTAAGGATATGCACAAACTTGTTGGTAACAATTTTATGTCCAAGATAGAATACATTTGACTTGTATGTTGTGCTTTTTGAACATCGCTACATCTTGTAAATGTCACAGGTTGTTTTGTTCAGTTCGCTAGATGGATAGTGTGTGAAGCAGCATGATAAAAGTGGTGCGGGTGCCATCCCCATACTGACTGTGGTAGTTCATGGAGAACTATCTTGTCACCTTCATTTCGAGCTATATATAACTGATTGTCTCACTAATGGAGGAAGATGTCAATGCAATTTGTGGATTATAGCTAATTGCAGCTGTGCAAGTGGACTGCAGCTGTGCAAGTGGACTGCAGCATCTCACGAAGGCAGCTCAATATCATAAGGGAGAATGAAATGAGCAATAAATAAAACCATAAGATGTCTGAGCAGAATGAAGCCATTCAGTCTATTCCACCTGCTCTGCCATTCAATAAGATCATAGTTAATCTTACAATTGTCAATTTGACATTTTTGTCTTTTCCCATAACCCTCTATTCCCTTACTGATTGAAAATCTGTGTTTCGCAGCCTTAAATATACTTAATGACACATCCTCAACAGCTCTCTGTGGTAAGGAATCCCACAGTTTCACCATCCTCTAACAGAAAAAAATTCTTCTCATCTCTCTCTTAAATGTATGACCCTTATTCTGAGATTCTACCTTCTGGACCCAGACTCTCACACACTGAGAAACGCCCTTTCCACATCTGCCTTGTCAAGGCCTCAAGAGTCTTGCATGTTTCAATTAAGTCACCTCTTATTCTTCTATATTCCAATGAGTACAGGCCCAATCTACTCAAACTTTCCATACAGTCTCTCCATACTTATCAACCTAGTGCATCTCCTTTGGACAGCCTACAAAAGCAGTTTATCTTTCCTTTAATATGGGGCCCAAAACTGTTAACAGAATTCCAGCTGTGGTTTGACTACAGCCTTGTACAGTTTTAGCAAAACCTCTCTACTTTTATACTCCATTCCTTTTGAAATAAACATTAACATTCCATTTGCCTTCCCTATTACCTGATGAACTTCAATGATAACTTTTTGTGATTCATTGATCAAAACTCCCAAATCCCTTTGTCGCTTTCTGTAGTCTTTCTCCACTTAAATAGCATTCAGCTTATCTAAGCTTCCTGTCAAAGTGCATAATCTTGTGTTTCCCCAAATTATATTCCATCTGTCAAGTTTTTCCCACTTGAGCCAAGCACAGCAGGTGAGACTAGTTTTGGATTATGGGCGCATGGACCGATTGGACGAAGTGTCTATTTCCATACTGTATAACTATATGACTCCACAAGTAACCTGTACGATCCCTCTGCAGACTCTTTGTGCCATTCTTACCACTTGCCTTCTCATCTATTTTTGTGTCATCTGCAAACTTGGCTTTTGTACATACACTTTCGTCATCCAAGCCATGAATGTATATTGTAAATCGTGGCCCCAGCACTGATCCCTCTAGCATACCACTAGTTACAGGTTGTCATCCTGAAAATGGCGCCCTGATCCCAACTCTCTGATTTCTAGTACTTAGTCAATCCTCTATTCATGCAGATATACTACATCTAACACCATGGGCTCATATCTTATTAAATGACCTTGCGAGTGGCTCCTTATGAAAATCCAAATATATTGTATCAACTACTTTTCCTTATCTACCCTGCTTATTATGTCCTCAAAGAATTCTAGTAAATTTGTCAGGCATGATTTCCCATTCTGATTCAAGCTAACTCTGCTTGACCACGTTATGTATTGGTAGTTTTCCAATCCTCTCAGAATTTTCCAGAATCTAAGGAATCTTGGAAGATTATTATGAGTGCTTCCACTATCTCTGTAGCTGCTTCCTTTAATATCATAGGAAGCATCTCATTAGGTCCAGGGAACTTATTCGTGTTTAGCCCCATTGGTCTTCCTAGCACTTGTTCTCTAGTAATTGTATTTATTTCTTATCCTTTCATCCTTTGAATACGTAGTAATGTATGCATATTATTAGTTTCTTCTGCTGTGAAGATTATTTATTCAACTCCTCTGTTATTCTTTGATTTTATGTTATTATTTCCACGGCCCCATTTTCTGAGGAGGTTTATGTTTACTTGACTTGACTTGAACTGCTGGAAAAGCTCAGCAGGTCTGGCAGTCACTGGATCTGAAAAGTTAACTCTGCTTTCCTCCCACAGGTGCTACTGATCTGCTGAGCTTTTCCAGCAATTTCTGTTTTTATTTCTGATTTCCAGCATCTGCAGTTTTTTGGTGTTTTTGTAAAGTTTATTTTCTCCATGTTTATTGCTTTTTTGGTTGTCTTTTGTTGGTTTTTAAAATCACTAATCTTTGCTACATTCTGTGCTTTTTCTTTCAATCTGATGCTATCCCTAACTGCACTGATCAACAACGCTTGGTATAGCTTCTTCCTTGAATCCCTCTTTCTCACTGTACTATGTCTTTGCTGTAAGCCTCGTACTATTTTGGGAGATGGGGTGAAAATCAGTCTCGATTACTTCTAATTCCTCTCTGGAATAATAGAGGAGGCAGACGACTGGAGGACAGTTAATATGGTTTCACTTTTCAAGAAGGGTGAGAGAGATAAACCAGCGAATTGCAGTGTAGTGAGTCCCATATCAGTGGGAGGGAAACTAATGGAGAAAATTCTGAAGGAGAGAATTTATCTCCACTTATAGAGGTAAGGATTGATCAGGGACATTCACTATGACTTTGTCAGAGACAATTCATGCCAAATAAATTTGATAGAATTGGTTGCAGAGTTCACCAGGTGTACAGATGAGGGTAATGCAGTAAATGGAGTTTATCCAGATTTCAGCAAGCTCTTTTGCAAGGTCCAATTTTGGAGTGGAATAAAGAAGGTAAAAGAATAGAGAAGTTGGGTCTGAATTTGGCTGAGTGGCAGGAGACAGGGTATAGTGGCACAAGGTTTTTTGTGTGACAGGAGGCCAGTGTCCAGTGGTGTACCACAAGGATCAGTGTTGTGTTCCTTATTGTTCATGATATATATATAAACAATTTAAATTAGAATGTGGGGGAGCTGCTAAGTAAATTTGCAGATGACACAAAGATTGGCCAGGTGATTGACAGGGAGGAAGAAGGTCTTAGGATACAGGAAGACATAGATAGAGCAGCGAGGTTATGTTGGAGCTATACAAAATGTTGGTTAGGCCACAGATAGAATACTGTTTACAGTTGCAGTCCCCACACTATAGGAAGGATGTGTTTGCACTGGAGGGGTTACTAGATTCACCAGGATAATGCCTGGGACGGAAGATTTTTAATTATGAAGAGAGGCTGAATTAGCTAGTTTTCTTTCAAACAAAAGTGCTGAGAGAGGACCTGATAAGAACATAGAACATAGAACTGTACAGTACAGGAACAGGCCCTTTGGTCCACGGTGTTGTACTGAACAAAAACACCAAATAAAACTAATCCCATCTGCCTGCCCTTGGTCCATATCCCTCCATTCCTTGCATATTTATGTGCTTATCTAAAAGAGTCTTAAACACCTCTACCATATCTACCTCCTCCACCACCCCTGGCAGTGCATTCCACACTCCTACCACTCTCTGTGGAAAACATTTGCCCCTCACATCTCCTTTGAACTTTCTCCCTCTCACCTTGCCCCTAGTTTTAGACATTTCAAATCTGGGGGAAAAAAAACTGATTAATAATCCTATCTATGGATCTCATAATTTTATAGACTTCTATAAAGACTCCCTCAGCCTCCGCTGCTCCAGAGAAAACAACCCAAGTTTTTTCTAGCCTCTCCTTATAGCTCATACCCTCTAATCCAGACAGTATCCTGTTAAATCCCTTCTGCACCCTCTCCAAAGCCTCCACATCCTTCCTGTAATGTGGTGACCAGAATTGAACACGGTACTTTAAGTGTGGTCTAACCAAAGTCTTATCAAGCTACAACATGACATCCTGACTCTTGTAATCAATTCCCTGACCAATAAAAGCAAGCATGCCATACGCCTTCGTCACCACCCTACCTAGTTGCATGGCCACTTTCAGGGGGCTATGGACTTGAATCCCGAGATCCTTCTGTACATCAATGCTGTTCAGGATCCTGCAGTTAACTGTATGCTTTTACCTTAACATTTGATCTCCTAAACTCCATCTGCCATTTCTCTGCCCATATCTATATCCTGCTATATCCTTTGACAACCTTCTACATTATCCACAACTCCACCAATCTTTGTCTCATCTGAAAACTTATAACCCACCCATCTATATTTTCATCCAAGTCATTAATATATATCACAAACAGCAGAGGTCCCAGTATGGATCACATACTAGTCACAGACCTCCAGCCAGGAAAATAACCTTCCACCACTACCCTCTGCGTTCTATGGACAAAGCCAATTCTGAATTCATGTGGCCAAGTCACCATGGATCCCATGCATCTTAATCTTCTGGATGAGCCTACTGTGAGGGGCCTTGTCAAAAGCTTCACTAAAATGCATGTAGACAACATGCACTGTGTGACCCTCATCAAACTCCTTTGGCACGTCCTCAAAAAATTCAATCAAGTTAGTAAGACATGACCTGCCCTGCACAAGGCATGCTGACTGTCTTTAATTAGTCCATGCTTTTCCAAATGTGCGTAAATCCTATCCCTAAGAATTCTCTCCAATAGCTCCCCAACCTCTAATGTGAGTCTCACCGGTCTCTAGTTTCCTGGATTATCCCTATTTCCCTTCTTAAATAGAGGAACAACATTAGCTACTTGCCAGTCTTCCATCACCTGTTCAGTGGCTAGTGAGGATACAAAGATCTTGGTCAATGCCCCAGCAATCTCCTCTCTTGCCTCTCTCAATAACCTGGGATAGATACCATTGGGCCCAAGGCACTTATCCACCTTAACGTTCTTCAAGAGATCCAACACCACTTCTTTCTTGATCTCAAAATGCCCTGGCGTATTAGCATGTTCCACACAAATCTCCACATCCTTCTTCTGGGTGAATACTGACACAAAGTACTCATTTAGGATCTCACCCACAGCCTCTGCCTCTAAGCACAAGTACCCTATATCCTTGAGTGGACCTACCTTTTCCCTACTTATTATCTTCTTTTTAACATATGTATAGAATGCATTGGGATTCTCTTTAACCCTAGTTTGATTGAGGTGTATAAGATTATGATGGACATGGACAGGATGTGAAAGTTCAATGTGGTAGCTATTCACATTGTGGAGAGCCAGGTGGAAATGGGCTAATGAGGTAGGGCACAGTGAAAGGGAATACGGAGGCTCCTGGTAGAGAGGTTTCTGATGACCAGTTGGGACCCAATGCTGATGGTATCGTATACAATCTGCATTCCCTGCCATCACATGTTGTTCACTAGACATTAACTGCGAGTGTAAAATGGCTGAGACAATACTTAGGGTGGTGCGAGATCCATGTCTCCTGGATACTTCAATGCTGAAGGGGCAAATGTGTGGAGTTTGGAAAGTGTAGCTACATTTAATTTGCTGTAATTCCATTATACATTGGCCATGCATTCAGAGTGAATGGTCAGGGTTCAAATTCAGGTCAAAGGTGATTTGCACTATTCCATTGGTATTTGGAAATTAAACATTGGCATCTCAATGATGCATAAATTAGAGGCAATGACTTTAAAATCGACAATTGCTGCCCAAAAGGATACACAACATGTGACAACTGCAAGACTGCAGTTACCAAACAGGAGTAAGGAGAATCCCAAGGCTTTATATATATATACATATATACATAAAAAGCAAGAGGATAGCCAGGGAAAGGGTTGGTCTCAAGGACAAAGGAGAAATCCCAGGTGTGGAGCGAGAGAGGTAGGTGAGGTCCTAAACAGATACTTTGTGTCAAAATTCACTGAAGAGAAGGAGTAGGTGGAGGATGACCTCAGGGAAGGGAGTGACGAATCTCTAAACCAAGTTGCTGTTTAAAAGGAAGAGGTGTTGTAGTTCTTAAAAAGTATTAAGGTAGATAAGTCCCTGGGTCCTGATTGGATCTATCCCAGAATATTGAGAGAGACAAGAGAACAAATTGCTGGAGCATTGACAAACATCTTTATATCTTTTTGGCCACAGGTGAGATCCCAGAGGACTGGACAATAATCAATTGTAGTCCCATTGTTTAAGAAATGTAGCAGGGATTATACAGGAAATCACAGGCCTATGAGACTTATGTTTGTGGTGGGGAAATTATTGGAAAAGATTCCCAGCGACAAGGTCTGTACACATTTAGAAGCGTATGGGCTTATTAGCGATAGACAACATTGTTTTGTGCAGGACAGGTTGTGCCTCACTAACCTGATTGAGGTTTTTTAGGAGGTGACAAAGATGATTGATGAGGGAAAAGTCGTTGATTATGTCTACATGGACTTCAGTAAAGCCTTTGACAAGGTTCCTCGTGGCAGACTGGTATAAAAGATGAAGTCACATGGTATCAGAATGAGCTGGCAGGATGGGTACAGAACTGGCTTAATTATAGGATACATAGAATAGCGGTGGAAGGATGCTTTTCGGAATGGAGCGTTGTGAATAGCAGTGTTCCACAGGGATCAGTGAGGAGACGTCAGCTGTTCATAGTCTACATAAATGATTTGGAGGAAAATGTGGCTGGTCTAATTCATAAGTTTGCAGACTATACAAAGGTTGTTGGAGTCGTGGATAGAGAGGAGGATTGTCAGAGGATCAAGCAGGATATAGATCCGTTGAAGGCACGGGCAGAAAAGTGGCAGATGGAATTTAATCCAGACAAATGTGCGGTGATGCATTTTGGAAGTCACGTACAGGTGGAAATTGCAGTGAATGGCAGAACCATTAGGAGTATTGATATGCAGGGAGATCTGGGTGTGTAGGTCCATAGATCACTGAAGGTGGCAGCAAGGTGGTAGTAAAACAGGCCTATGGCATCCTTGCCTTCATTGGAAGGTGCATTAAGTATAAGGATAGGCAAGTTTTGCTGCAGTTTTATAGAACTTCAGTTAGGCCAGAATTGGAATATACAATTCTGGTCACCACACAACCAGAAGGATATGGATGCTTTGGAGAGGGTACAGAAAAGGTTTACCAGGATGTTGCTTGGTTATGGGAGATTTTAGCTACGAAGAAAAGTTGGGTAGACTAGGTTTGTTTTAACTGGAATGTAGGAAGTTGAGGGGTAACTTGATAGAAGTTTATAAGATTGTTAATGGCATGAATAGTGTGTAAAGTATGAGGCTTTTTCCCAGGGTGGAGGGGTCAATTACCAAGGGACATAGGAACAAGATGAAGGGTGGAAGTTTGAAAGAGATGTGAGAGGCAAGTTTTTCACACAAAGGGTGGTGAGTGCCTGGCAATTGTGATTGGCTCTATTGAATGCAGTAGTACATTTCCAGGTCAATGTGTGTCTGAGATGACAGGAGGATCACAGCACAACAGGCACTCCCTTTTTGTTGTCATGTGTTGTTCCCTCAGACACGCCCCTCAGGCCTGTGGTTGGCTCAGGCCATGGAGGGTGCAGTTGCCTCTGGGCAGGACTCGGTCAGCATGTCTGAGCCATTCAGACTGACACATCACTGGATTTGCTGAGCAAACCTCCAATGGCAGCGGTGTAGGGCAGGCTTCCTACAACAGAGCCATGGAGCCCAGGATGGCATGAAGTCATCATGGGAACGTAAGAAAGAAGACCTTCTGAGGGCACTTTGGTTACATGTACATCTTCTTTTCACTATTATCTATGTGTATGCGTCTCTGTCTAGCAGCTAATGCAACATTGAAAGTACAGAACTCACCCACGCTTTGTGCTACATGTAATTCTCTGGTTCAAGGTGTGAAGTGAGCAGCTTCTGCACCATATGCAGGCGAGTGATAAATTGCAGGTAATTGCTATTTTGGTTCCACATTTCCAAGTATATGATCAAAGAAATTGGAGAGGTTCTCTCATTATCTTAGTGATAAGGTCAAAGGTGCTTTGGGCAAGGAGTTGTTCCGAACATCGGAGACTATTGTCTGAGGTTCACAAGGAATGCAGGGCTGAAAGATAAGTTTCAGATTGAGTGTTAGGGGTGTCTGTGTAATGCTGTTGCTCTTTGAAGGGCCTCATGTTGCTCAAGCATGAAGACCCCTCCCTCACAGTAGGTAACATTTGCCCTGCCCACCCTCTGGTGTGTTCACATTTATTTTTATTTCCATTGCCCACGTCTTACAGGATGGTGGAAGACAACAGCAGCTGCTCCCTGAATCGAGAGTTTCATGCTCAACCTCTCCATATAGATGAACCTCAAAATGTAAA
Source organism: Ginglymostoma cirratum (assembly GCA_024137785.1). Lineage (NCBI taxonomy): Eukaryota > Metazoa > Chordata > Chondrichthyes > Orectolobiformes > Ginglymostomatidae > Ginglymostoma > Ginglymostoma cirratum. The sequence goes on from JAHRHZ010000249.1 coordinate 49,204,182, forward strand.
CATCTCTTTCCTGGTAGCCCTCATTATCATGTGCATAGACACTGCACTTCCCAAATCCCCAGCCAACGTATCTATTTGTGTCTGCATTTGACAACTTTACCACCTCCAGAATGAGGCATATTGTCTCCACCCCTAATGATTGAGATGCCTTTTGTCTTTTTCCAACTTCATGCTGGTGCTTCTTAAAAATATTATGATTTTCTAAATGACCCATTACCATTCCTTAATGCTAGATTCCAATGGATGCTCGATGAGTGGCATCAGGCTAACTTGGCTATTGCTGCCTCACTTAAATTCATTCAATCCAAAGCATTCCACCTTCAGCCCAATGAAACACTGTTCATAAGCATATCCACATCATTTTTCCTCATAACTACTGAGTACAATTTTCATTTTTAAGCACTCAAACAAATGCAGAATTATATGTGCTCGTTTTTTAAACAGCGGTAGGAAACCAATGGCAGGAAAATGTAATTCAAACATATTCTTTGCTTAGGTTGACTTTCAACACTGACTGCAACTGCCAGTTGATAGACTGTGCTGGGAGTGGAGTATTGTTTAAAAAGAGTGGAGATTGGCAGCTTCTGTAACTTGACTTTCATGCTTTGCCTCATTTATTCCCTTTGAAATGTTTGTTCGACAAGATACAAGCCCAGAATTAATATTACCTTGTAACGTCCATTATGTCTCTCGAGAGAAAAACAAACTGATGACGCCTGACGATCAAACAGAGAAAGAAGTTGTTCCTACCTTTGGACCTAATTTTGGAAAGCATATAAACTTTTCAGAATTCCCCTTGACTGAGGAACAAAAGCATTAATAAAGCATGTACTTTTTTGCAAACGCATCAAACATTATTATATCATTATTGCTTTTGTTTCAACGTTTCTATTTTTCCTGCAATATTCTGTGGGAACTAATAAGTAATACTCATTTTTTATCAGCATTCACATACATTCACTGATAGATTCTAAAAAGAAATTGTTGGCGTGTGGAAATAATTTTTTACTGTCCTGTTGGTAGCCTAGAATCCTGGATTTTACTCTGGGTGGCATAGGGTAATCAGATGGTGATGAATTAAGCTAAGTTCTAAGGAGAATTAGTTTCCCATAAGAACATTTCTTTTGCTGTTCCTCCATCATATTGAGTGCTAATTGTACAGACACTGCTGTCCTGTCTTATAACCAGGTCAGAGAGGAGAGAGAGTATTGGATTAAACATTTAAACATATTAGTTCCATTCCTCTGTTGGTATTTAAAAGTTGGATGATCTGGAGCTGAATTGAAATGAAAATATTTAGCACACCTTCCCTAAGTAGTATTACTTTCTTTTTCATCATTAACATCAGAAATTATCGTTTTACTTCCAACAGCCAATATTCAAATGAAACATTTGAAGAGTTAAAGCTGGTCATGGCTAGTAGAAAGATACAGGTCCAATACTCCTGGCCTTTGCGGCTGCAACTCTCTACTTCCCAAGTATGTAAGTTAGAAAGAGAGGAGCAGAGACCCACATAACTTCATGTGGTCCAGAACGTCATTGGTACATTTCTTGAAAGTGATACTGATGCACTTTCTAAATATTATACATGGCGATAGCATAAAGTTACAGGTGAATTCCCAGGTAATTTCAATTGTATATCTATCGGAATACTTATTGGTTTTAAACCTGTGAAAATGAAACTGCATGGAAAATTATATGCAGCTTTTCCAAAACAAAGTTTAGTCTGAATACTGTATAAAAAGACTTGAGAACATCTAAATAAGAAAACATTGCAACCAAAAAGGTAGAGGGATGTGACAGCAAACCAGAGAAAGAAAATTATATCTTCAAACATTCAAATCTTTAAGATCCACAGTGAGGATGGAAGGTGGGACTTGGACATGGCATGGTAACTCTGGGCCTTCATGTTTGATTATGAAATATGGTCCTGCATCTGCAACTCAATTATTGGCAAACACGAGTCCGCAACGCAAAGCACATACTAATTTAGATCTGATTGTCACAAAAATGACAACCTTATTCAGACAAGCTCAAAGGATCATTGGGGTGAGAAGTATTATCACTGTTGCATGACAGAAAATAATTAAACTTTGCTTTAATTAAGTTAACTTTACAAGAATAGTTGATTGCAAAATAATGTACCTTTTAATATATTTAAATTACAATTTTAAACATCAAAAGTATTTCACATAATTGATATTTCTGACAAATATCAAAAATCAAAAATTCATACTTAAAATACTCTAGCCCCAATAAAAGTGAATTAAACAATATGCAACATGTCTTGTTTCCCTTCTGTTGTCAATGTGAAACAAATAAAAATGCCAATGCTAATAGCACTTTGAGGGACACAATTTGGCAACCCACAGTTCAAAAATAAACTTACAATATGTGTGTATGTAAAAATGCTGCAATTCTTCCACAAACAGTAGTCGATGTAGGATCAGTTGTCAATTTTAAGTCTGAGATAGATAAAATTTTTGTTAAGGAAAGGTCTAAGGGATATGGGCCAAAGGTAGGTATATGGAGTTCGGCCACAGATCAGCCATGATCTCATTAAATGGTGGAATAGGCTTCAGGGACTGAATGGCCTACTCCTGTTCCTTCGTTTCTACTCAGTTATTGAGCAGAGCATAATTCTCCACTTGGATGCCTATGAAGCTCAAAGCTTGTAAAATCAGATAGGAACTGCAAGGAATTGCAGCTGGAGACCCCATCACTTTCCTGACATTCCTGGATAGGTCCAGCCAGAATGGTCAAAAACAACCTTCCTCCTCAGAGACAAATTGATGCTCTTAAATGCCTCCTGTTACCACCACGAGCATTCAACCAATGATGGGTTTATGGCACACAGTGTGGGATAAGTGACAGGTAAAGCCTGGCATATATGATTATGGCCTAGTTGAGGGAGTGTTACGTCTGCTACTCATACAGCACATGACCAATAGAAGCACTCGCTAGCAACTACACCTTTCCACATATGAAGACCACCCCATCTGCAATTAAAAGTAAACCTCTCAATCCTGCTCCCTTTGCTGGGGCATCCTTGACTTGCCTGGCATTTCTATCCCATTTACCTTTTCTCCAACTTCCCAGCAACAAGGCCTTACTGCTGTATCAGCAATAGCTACCACACACAATGGTACTGTCAATAATGAAAAGCTACTGGCCTGTGATGGGCTGGCAGCTCTCAGGTACAGGGGAAATTCCCTCTCGCAACATGAAGGACCAGGTAAGTCTACAGGTAAATGTTTGATTGGAATTTTATTGTGTCAGAGAGACCCAAAATGATTGTGGCAATGTTGATCTGTGTTCTCCAATAGATGGATGGACCCATTACTTCTATTATTTAGTTTTGCTCAATAATTCCGCAAGTAGTGTAGAAATGTATAATAAACGATACACCTGGATGAGTGATAGTTACAGATTAAAAAAAAGTGTTAAAAATCGAAAGAACTGCAGATGCTGTAAATCAGGAACAAAAACAGAAGTTACTGGAAAAGCTCAGCAGGTCTATCAGCATCAGAGTTAACATTTCGGGTCCGGTGATCCTTCCTCAGAACGGGTATGTGTTGGTCTTTTAACTCATTAATGTTACATGCATTACTGGAAATTGGGGTCGCGTTAAAACATTTTTTTTCAAATGATTCCTGTGGAGCATGAGATCTCATATGTTATGTAGCTCTTTTCATAGCAGTTATTTGCTTTTCCCAAAAATAAACAATCTCTCATAGGACGAGAGGTTTGCAGTGAGAGAGTCTTTCTTTCCTTATCTACAGTGAGAGGTGCTTCCACAACATGCTAGACACACCATAGTCCACAGCAGCCTCATATTAACATATGTACAGGTTGTGAACCTCTCTTTTAGCCGGCTTCTTGGCCTATTGCTGGGAAACCATCAAAATAGCTACCAGAGGCGAGTCTAGTAATAAATAAGGGAGAATAGTCAACCATTATTATCTAAAGTTGCTCTCCCTCTCTATGAAGATTTTTTGACACTTTTAGATGTTTCATTCCATCAGCCCTCATAGCCATCTGTTAAACTTATATCTGCAGTAACGTTGGCACTAAGCTGCCCCTTTAAAAACAAACAAATTTTGGAATTAAGGTTTAAAATACATGTAGTATTTCAGGGTTCGGAAACAATACTTACTTCGGTCTTGCTAACATTTCATCCATTTTATTATGACTGCTGCATATATTGTTAAAAATCTGATCTTGGGATGTGGTCTTCACTAGCCAGGCAGCATTTATTGCCCATCCTTAATTGCCCAAAGGCCAGTTAAGAGTCAATCACATTGCTGTGGATCTGGAGGCACATGTAAGCCAGACAAGGTAATGATGGCAGATTTCTTTCAATAAGGGACATGAATGCACCAGATGGGTTTTTATGACACAAACAAAAACAGAAGTTGCTACAGAACTCAGTAGGTCTGGCAGAATCTATGGAGAGAGAAAAGACTTAGTGTTTTGAGTCCAGGACCTTTTCTTCAGAACACATTCTGAAAAAAGATTGGATTGCTGGTCTAGTGACATTCATACTATGCCACTGCCTTTTCAGATACAGAACCTTTAACATGGTTGTCTTACTCTTTTTGCAACCTCTGTCCTATTTGTTGATGCACTGTTAAGTTTATTGACTCTGGTTGTTATTAATCAAATTGATACTCTGCTCTATGACCTCATTGTGTTGCTTTCAATTAACTCGGCACGGACTGCTTGGGCCAAATGACCTGTTTCTCTACCAGATAAACTTAAGTAAATGTCATGACCTACATCCTTATCCGTGTGCCCAGTCCCTCACTTCTCATCCTGTTTTATGCTTTAAAACTGTCAGTCAGATAGCCTGGAGGAGAATTTTTTGTGTTCAACATTATGGAGCTCTTATCTTATAGAAACAATGTTGGAAAGCTAATGCACAATGTCAACGGAGCAGAACTTTATGATGTTATCTGAGATTTCTAAACAAAATCTGTTTCTGGTTGTTTCTAACCAATAGCTTGAAAGCAATAAAAATGGTCAATAAATGAGAGATATCACAATGTTTAAAGATAGCTACCTTAACAACATTTTAGATTGTATGTCAATTCAATATCACACATTTTACGTTTAATTTATTTTGATATTGGAATGCTTGGTTGGTGTATTTTTGTTAAATGCCACAAGCATACTCATTTCAAATGTCTTCACAAAAGACCACACATAGGAAGTAAATAGATGACAATAAGATAAAACGCAGAAACAAAACCCAAGATAATATTGCGGAATATAATATTCAGGCAGATGGGAAACAATGATTTCCTGAGCAAAGCTCTTTACAAGAATAACATCTCATAAGGTGCAGCTGATTGAACACGCGAACATGGGAAACAGGAGCTAGAGAAGAGTATTTATCCCCTTTAAACTGCTGGACGATATACAAGAACTTTCAGTTTCAACTCCACGTTCCTGTCTGCTCCCCATATCCATTGAATCTCAGAGAGGCCAAAAATCTGGGGATTTTCCTGAAGTTTCTATGAAATGAGATAATAGGAACTGCAGATGCTGGAGAATCTGAGATGACAAGGTGTAGAGCTGGATAAACACAGCAGGCCAAGCAGCATCATAGGAGCAGGAAAGCTTGACGTTTCGGGCCTAAACCCTTCATCAGAAATGGGGGAGGGAAGAGGGTTCTGAAATAAATAGGGAGAGACGGGGAGGCGGATAGAGGATGGATAGAGGAGAGGATAGGTGGAGAGGAGGCAGACAAGTCAAAGAGCCAGTAAAGGTGAGTGTAGGTGGCGGGGTAGGGAGGAGATAGGTCAGTCCAGGGAGGACGGACAGGTCAAAGGGGCGGGCTGAGGTTAGTAGGTAGGAAATGGGGGTGTGGCTTGAGGTGGGAGGAGGGGATAGGTGAGAGGAAGAACAGGTTAGGGAGGCAGGGATGAGCTGGGCTGGTTTTGGGATGCGGTAGGGGGAGGGGAGATTTTGCAGCTTGTGAAATCCACATTGTATCACAGCCTGTTTTTTTTTTAAAATGTAGTTATGCTATTAATTTTTGGCATTTGTTTCCATTTAAATACATAGATATATATTCTATCTTTCAGGTACCACAATTCCTTTCCCAAGCATATTCTCCTTTTCCATCTTTCTTATCACAAAGTCGGAGAATGTTACCAAGGTATGGTTCCATAAATGCCAGCAGCTCAATAGATTCTTCTCTTTAATCAGCAGTCAGAGCTAAAAATCCTAAGCCTTGCACTGCAGTAGGAAATGGAGTCAAGACAGAACTGGTAAATACCACTTCTGCTCTGACAAGGGGGATTCAAAGGAAGGTCTGGGATTCAAAGGAAGGTCACCTTATTTACAATGTACTAGAGGGTGTAAGTAACATGATGGACACATCTCAGGAGCATCACAAAAGATGGAGTGTGGGAAATGCTGTGCAGGATGTTTGGTCGCAAGGATTTTTGGCCTTCTTCTCATCACCCCATTCCCATTTCTCCATCCCTTTAACAGCCCTCAGCCGCTTGCCCAAAATATCCATATCATCGATTGCAATAAGTGCGGTGCTGGAAGACTGGAGGCTGGCTAATGTGGTGCCATTATTTAAGAAAGGTGGTATGGAAAAGGCAGGGATCTACAGATGGTAAGCCTGGCATCAGTGATGAGTAAGTTGTTGGAGGGGACTCTGAAGGACAGGATTTACATTTATTTGGAAAGGCAAGGACTGATCAGAGATAGTCAATATGGCTTTGTTTCTGGAAAATCATGTCACACTAATTTGATTAAATTTTTTGAAGAAGCGACAAAGAAGATTGATGATGTCAGAGCAGTGGACATTGTCTATATGGATGTTTGATAAGGTTCCATGCAGTAGATTGGCTAGCAAGATTAGATCACTTGGAATCCAGAGAGATCCAGCCAAGTGGGCACAAAATTAGCTAGAATGTAGGAGTTAGATGGTAGTGGTGGAGAGCTGTTTTTCTGACTGGAGACCAGAGACCAGCGGTGTGTCGCAAGGATCAGTGCTGGGTCCTCTGCTTTTTGCCATTTATATAAATAATTTGGATGTGAAAATAGGAGGTGTAGTTAGTAAGTTTGCACATGACACTAAAATTGGTGGTGTAGTGGACAGTGAAGAAGATTATCTCAGAGTGCAATGGAACTTGATCAAATGGCTTGATGGGCCAAGGAATGGCAGATGGTGTTTAACTTAAATAAATGGAAGGTGCTGTATTTTGGACTGACAAACCAGGGCAGCACTTAATGGTAAGGCCCTGGGGATATTTTCCAAACAAAGAGACCTTGGGGTGCAAGTTCAAAGTTCCTTGAAGGTGGAGTCACAAATAGACAGGGTAGTGAAGAAGGTGTTCAGTACACTTGGCTTTATTGGACAGTACATTGAGTATACCAATTGGAATGTCATGTTGCGACTGTACAGCACATTGCTTAGATGACTTTTGGAGACCAATTCTGGTCTCCCTGTTAAAGGAAAGATGTTGTTAAATTTGAAAGGCTGCAGAAAAGATTTACAAGGATCTTTCTGAGTTTGGAGGGTTTGAGCTTTAGGGAGAGACTGAGTAGGCTGGGGCTACTTTTCCTGGAGTTTCTTTGTCGCTTCTTCAAAAGACTCAATCAAGTTAGTGTGACGTGATTTCCCATAAACAAAGCCATATTGACTATCTCTAGTCAGACCTTATAGAGGTTTATACAATCATGAGGGGCATGGACAGGGTGAATAGCCAAGAGAAGGGCAGTCCAAAACTGGAAGGACTGAAAACAACAAATGCGGGAGATCACAGCCATGAAGAGAGAGAGCAAGCTGATATTTTGAGTCTAGATGACTCTTCATCAGACCCTCCTTGACCCGTTGTGATTTCCAACATTAGTTGTTTTCAGTACAGATTCCAGCATCTGCAGTAATTTTCTCCAACCAAAACTTGAGGGCATAGAGGTAACTTTTTCACGCAGAGGATGGTGCGTCTATGGAATGAGCTGCCATAGGAAGTGGTGGAGGTGAGTGCAATGACAACATTTAAAAGACATCTGGATTCGTACATGAATAGGAAGGGTTTAGAGGGATGTGGGCCAAAAATGCTGGCAAATGGGACTAGATTAACTTAGGATGCCTGGTCAGCATGGACAAGTTGGACAGAAGGGTTTGTTTCCATGCTGTACAACTCTACGACTCTAAGACACACAAATGAGCAACTTGCTTTACAACAAGAAAAGTCAGAAGTGTCCAGGTAATATTTTATGACCCAGAATATAAATTTGATATATATGGATATAAATTGTCCGATTGGGAACACCCAGCATGGGTTCATGAGGGGTAGGTCATGTTTAACTAATTTGGTGGAATTCTTTGAGGACATTACTTGCATGGTGGACAATGGGGAACCTGTGGATGTGACGTATCTGGATTTTCAGAAGGCATTGGACAAGGTGCCACACCAAAGGCTGCTACATAAGATAAAGTTGCACAGTATTACAGGTAATGTATTGGCATGGATGGAGGATTGGTTGACCAGCAGAAAGCAAAGAGTATGGGTAAATGGGTGTTTTTCTGGTTGGCGGTCAGTGGCTAGTGGTGTGCCTCAGGGATCAGTATTGGGACCTCAACTGTTTACAATTTACATAGATGATTTGGATTTGGGGACTAAGTGTGGTGTGTCAAAATTTGCAGATGACACTAAGGTGAGCGGTAGAGTAAAGTGTGCAGAAGACACTGAAAGTCTGCGGAGGGATCTAGATAGTCTAAGTGAGTGGGCGAAGGTCTGGCAGATGGAGTACAATGTTGATAAGTGTGAGGTCATCAATTTTGGTAGGAATAACAGCAAAATGGATTATGCTTTAAATGGTAAAAAGTTGCAGCATGCTGCTGTGCAGAGGGACTTGGGTGTCCTTGTGCATGAATCGTTAAAAGTAGGATTGCAGGTACAGCAGGTAATTAAAAAGGCAAATGGAATTTTGTCTGCCTTTGCTCAAGGGATGGAGTTTAAAAACAGGGAGGCTATACTGCAGCTGTATGGGGTTCTGGTGAGGCCACACCTGGAGTACTGTGTGCAGTTTTGGTCTCCTTAGTTGAGAAGAGATAAAGCACTGGAGGGGGTGCACAGGAGATTCACTCGGTTGATTCCAGAGTTGAGAGGGTTGGATTATGAGGAGAGACTGAGTAGACTGGGATTATACTCATTGGAATGCAGAAGAATGAGGGGAGATCTTATAGAAACACGTAAGAGAATAGATAAAGTGGAGGCAGGGAGGTTGTTTCCGCTAGCAGGTGAAACTAGGACTCGAGGGCATCGCCTCAAAATAAAGAGAAGCAGATGTACGACTGAGGTCAGGAGGAATTTCTTCACCCAATGAGTTGTGAATCTGTGGAATTCCCTGCCCAGTGAAGCAGTTGAAGCTACCTCGCTGAATGTTTTTAAGGCAAGGCTAGACAAATTTTTGAACAGTAACGGAATTAAGGGTTATGGTGAGTGGGCGGGTAAGTGGAGCTGAGTCTCAAAAGATCAGCCATGATCTTATTAAATGGCGGGGCAGGCTCGAGGGGCCAGATGGCCTACTCCTGCTCCTAGTTCTTATGTTCTTATGTAGAACATCAGCTTGGCAACCTCAGTTGCCTCTGTTTCTGTCCATTCAATCTTTCTGAGTTAATTCCCGTTTTCCTTGGCAAGAGGAAACCTGAAGAAATTGCCAGCATGAGATTTCCCTCATCTTTGTTCCTAATGCTTGAAAATTTGGAAGGATGCCACCTCCACTGAACTTCCAAGGACTTCTTGCCACACAGCTGGCATAGGCCAGCAGGATTTACATTTCAGAAAGTGGCTTTTTTTTCCCAAAGCTAACCCAGACTGAGCTGTTCGGTACCTTTCAACTGTAATATTAAGCATTGGCCCGGAACTCTGTTGATCCTGAAATCAGAGACACAAGAAATAATTGAATTATCTTGCTTTCAGTTTAGCTAAAATTATCAAACTCATCACAGAATTAGGGAGTGCAGTTGGAACACATACTGGACAGTACAGTTCAGTAATTGTTCATTTGCTCACTAAGGCATGTGGAACTGTGCACATCCAAAAAAATAATTACAGGCCTATATCATTTGATTTAACTAAAGGGAAAATAGGAGGCTGCAAGTTTCCAAATTCCTCAGCAATAATATGCTAAAGTGTCTCTTCTCAACAGAACTGCCTGATTGGAAAATCATCCATCCCTTTTAATAAAGCCAGAATATTTTCCAGTAGGATATCTGAAATGGATTTTCTTGAGTCTCCATTTATTTTCTATGGCATTATCTCAGGGATTTTATTACAGGGATTTATAGCACTGGGTTTCAATGTCTGTTCATTCATGAGGCAATCATTGCATAATGCCAAACTTATGCATGATTTTTTAACATGTAGGAATGAAAGTTCTTGTACCAACTTTTTCAATGAGTGCATTTACTTTAGCTGAAGTACATTGTAATGAAATTAATTAAATCAAAAAGTTGACATTGAAAAATTGCAATTTTATTGAATGCACTATGCTTAACCTCTTTAGAATTGCAGTTTCAAGTTCTAATTTATGGTGATTTTTAATTAGCTCCAAAACATAAATAAGCAAATATAAAATCTTTGTGGAAGAATGCTGTATTCTTTCATTTAAAAGGAGTTCCTGTGCCCAAAAACATATCAATTTATGAAGTTGTTCAATGTAGGAAATGTAACATATTCTGCCTTTATCAAGTACAGCTAAAAAAATTTAATATCCTTAACATTATCATTACTCAGACTGCAGAAATAATAATTTATTATCTCACACACCTGGTAGGAAAGTCATTCTCGAGGGAGATATGAGTCAGAGATAGAACTGTGACGCTCTGCCGCTGATTCTGAAAGCACTGTAACGGGAATGTGAGGCTGTGGAATTTATGTCTGCTCATAATTTATCTTTTGGCCACTCTTCAGCACCTGAGCTCAGCTAAGCTCCTATAACTGCACCCTTTAGCCATCCCACAAAGAAGCGTTGTGTTTGGGAACTGTGGTGGCGAAACATCGCATCACTCAGTCACTTAGCCACAGAATCAGTTGTCACCCTCTGCAATGGTTTTGCTTACCTTAGATCTATGTCTTACTCCTCCTCCTTGCTCCCCTGTTAAGAAAGGCTCACTAACAGCCAAAATACATCTTGAAGATTGACAAAACACATAAAATAGAGTTTCCCACATGCAGGCATTTGCCTTTCTGATCAAGATCCATTCAATTTGACGCTGAGTGCCAGAAATTCCCTTTGTCTCACTGGGTTTCCTCCCTAAACGGGGGCAAGGTGACATTTTCGACTGTACGAAATTACTTCAATGCAATGCTGCCAGGTATTTTGGACTCGGCAGCACACTGCCTCTCGGCACAGTTCGAAGCTCGAATACTGCGCAATAATCTTAATTGCACCCCCATATCAAACCCCTGACCTCTAGCTGGTCTTCTCTTTCCTCCTTGTTTTCTTTGTGTTGTAAAGAGATTTCACCAGTGGTGATGAAACTTCACAAACAGAACCCGAACCCATCATGCAGATGCTATTGTGCAGTTTCAGCGTTTGCTGCTTTAATTACCAATTGCTCAATGTCAAGTGGTGGCTGAAATTGAAATTCCCAGGATTTGCTTCACATTCAGAACCATACATCAAAGCTAATTTTTTTTTATATTTCCCCCTTTGTTTCTAAGGTGATTACTTAACTTTACCTTTCAAATCCTGAGGGTCAGGAAGTCAGTGGGAAGCAAATTTTGTGCCAGATTTCTCAAGTGAAAATCAAGTAAGACTAAATGAAGCATGAAACTATCAGAGATGAAACAAATATCAATGTGTGATCAGGCTACCTTTTTATTGTTTATTGTTTTATTTCAAAAAGCTTTGGATGCCCAATGTACGATTTATAACTTGGCTACAAGTTCAAAACACAGAGTTAAAAATGAGCTGCAGAGTAAGCAATTTGGAGACATAATATCCCCTTAAGTCATAAATTTATTTTTCTTTGTATAAAGCTGGTCCAATAAATCAGAGGAAGTATACTCCAACCCAGCAGATGTCAAATCATAGCTCATGGAGATGGTTAATTATCCTTGCATGTTCAGGTAGCAAAGGATAAAATTAGCATATGTGCTTACTTGCTGAAGCCAATAAAGTCGTGGACCACCAAATACATATCTGTGACCTTTGCAGAAGTGTTGCAGTCAAATCAAAAGCTAGATCTTTTCTTTGACAGAATTGGCAGCATTTTTTATAAACTCAGATTTTGCACACAAGTTAGGGAAAGATAGAAACCTAAAATTGCTCAAACCCCCAGATAATACAAATTAAGCTTTTACAAGTTTTCAATCATGTCAAATAATTCCTGATTAGATTTGTCAATCAATACAATACAGTACAACACAGTACAGGTCTTTCGGCCCACCAAGCCTGCGCTGATTCCTAGTCCTTAATGAGACCAGTTACTTACTGAACATGCACAGTACCTATCCCTCTGTTCGCCTCCTGTTCATTTGTCTATCAATCTGTTCAAAAATTGTGAAGTACAAAATATATTCAAAGACCCTATCTCGAAAATTTGTCTACAGAGTCAATCTTGTGCGTTCATGGACAATGAATAATTCTCCACTCATCGACAGTTGGCTACTTTGTCTGGATTTTTAAAAATTACAATGAACAACATATAGGACTTTGAAAGACTCATTTCTTTGGGAGAGTTTGTATGTTTGATGAAGGATTACCTCGTATTTCTCCTGTGTCTCTTTAATATCCCTTTCAAATAATAGTAACTGTGCTTCCACAGCAAACTAATTGAGGTTTCCAAATATTAACAGGAAAAGACAATAGAACATAGAACATTACAGCGCAGTACAGGCCCTCCGGCTCTCGATGTTGCACCGATCTGTGAAACCAATCTGAAGCCCATCTAACCTACACTATTCCATTATCATCCATATGTTTATCCAATGATGATTTAAATGCCCTTAAAGTTGGCGAGTCTACTACTGTTGCGGGCAGGGCATTCCACGCCTTTACTACTCTCTGAGTAAAGAACCTACCTCTGAAATCTGTCCTATATCTATCACCCCTCAATTTAAAGCTATGTCTCCTCATGCTAGCCATCACCATCAGAGGAAAAAGGCTCTCACTGTCCACCCTATCTAACCCTCTGATCATCTCGTATGCCGCTATTAAGTAACGTCTTAACCTTCTTCTCTCTAACGAAAACAGCCTCAAGTCCCTCGGCCTTTCCTCATAAGACCTTCCCTCCATACCAGGCAACATCCTGGAAAATGTCCTCTGCACCTTTTCCAATGCTTCCACATCCTTCCTGTAATGCGGTGACCAGAACTGTATGCAATACTCCAAGTATGCAAAACTCGCACCAGAGTTTTGTATAGCTGCAACATGATCTCACGGCTCCGAAGCTCAATCCCTCTACCAATAAAACCTAACACACCGTACGCCTTCTTACCAACCCTACCAACCTGGGTGGCAACTTTCAGGGATCTATGCACATGGACACCGAGATCTCTCTGCTCATCCACACTACCAAGAATCTTACCATTAGCCCTGTACTCTGTATTCCTGTTACTCCTTCCAAAGTGAATCACCTCACACTTTTCCGCATTAAACTCCATTTTCCACCTCTCAGCCCAGCTCTGCAGCTTATCTATGTCCCTCTGTAACCTGCAACATCCTTCCGCACTATCCACACCTCCACCGACTTTAGTGTCATCTGCAAATTTACTAACCCATCCTTCTACGCCCTCATCCAGGTCATTTATAAAAATGACAAACAGCAGTGGCCCCAAAACAGATCCTTGCGGTACACCACTAGTAACTGAACTCCAGGATGAACATTTCCCATCAACCACCACCCTCTGTCTTCTTCCAGCTAGCCAATTTCTGATCCAAACTGCTAAATCACCCTCAATCCCATGCCTCTGTATTTTCTGCAATATCCTACCGTGGGGAACCTTATCAAATGCTTTACTGAAATCCATATACACCACATCAACCGCTTCACCCTCATCCACCTGTCTGGTCACATTCTCAAAGAACTCACTAAGATTTGTGAGGCACGACCTACCCTTCACAAAACTGTGTTGACTATCCCTAATCAAATTATTCCTTTCTAGATGATTATAAATCCTATCTCTTAAAAACCATTTCCAACACTTTACCCACAACCGAAGTAAGGCTCACTGGTCTATAATTACGAGGGTTGTCTCTACTCCCCTTCTTGAACAAGGGGACAACATTTGCAATCCTCCAGTCTTCTGGCACTATTCCCGTAGACAACGACAACATAAAGATCAAAGCCAAAGGCTCTGAAATCTCATCCCTAGCTTCCCAGAGAATTACAAGATGATCAGAGGATTAGATAGGGTGGACAGTGAGAGCCTTTTTCCTTGGATGGTGATGGCTAGCACAAGGGGACATAGCTTTAAACTGAGGGGTGATAGATATTGGACAGATATCAGAGGTAAATTCTTTACTCAGAGAGTAGTAAGGGCATGGAATGCCTTGCCTGCAGCAATAGTAGACTAGCCAACTTTAAGAGCATTTAAATGGTCATTGGATAAACATATGGATGATAATAGAATATTGTAGGTTAGATGGGCTTCAGATTGGCTTCACAGGTCGGCGCAACATCGAGGGCCGAAGGGCCTGTACTGTGCTGTAATGTTCTATGTTCTATGTTCTATGAATCCTAGGATAAATCCCATCTGGCCCAGGGGACTTATGTATTTTCACACTTTCCAGAATTGCTAACATCTCCTCCTTATGAGCCTCAATCCCGTCTAGTCTAATAGCCTGTATCTCAGCATTCTCCTCGACAACATTGACTTCTTCATGTGTGAATACTGACATAAAATATTCATTTAGTGCCTCTCCTATTTCTTCGGACTCCACGCACAACTTCCCACTGCTGTCCTTGACTGGCCCTCATCTTACTCTAGTCATTCTTTCATTCCTGACATACTTATAGAAAGCTTTAGGGTTTTCCTTGAACCTACCTGCCAAAGACTTCTCATGTCCCCTCCTGGCTATTCTTAGCTCTCTCTTTAGGTCCTTCCTGGCTAACTTGTAACTCTCAAGCGTCCTAACTAAGCCTTCACGCCTCATCTTTACATAAGCCTCCTTCTTCCTCTTGACAAGAGATTCAACTTCTTTAGTAAACCACGGTTCCCTCGCTCGACCGCTTCCTCCCTGCCTGACAGGTACATATTTATCAAGGACACGCAGTAGCTGTTCCTTGAACAAGCTCCACATTTCAATTGTGCCCAACCCTTGCAGCTTCCTTCCCTATTCTATGCATCCTAAGTCTTGCCTAATCGCCTCATAATTGCCTTTCCTCCAGCTATAACTCTTGCCCTGTGGTATATACCTATTCCTTTCCATTGCTAAAATAAACGTAACCGAATTGTGGTCACTATCACCAAAGTGCTCACCTACCTCCAATTCTAACACCTGGCCTGGTTCATTACCCAGTACCAAATCCAATGTTCACCTCCCCCATTTCTGAAGAAGTGTCCAGGCCCGAAACATCAGCTTTCCTGCTCCTCTGATGCTGCTTGGCCTGCTGTGTTCATCCAGCCCTACACCTTGTCATCTCAGATTCTCCAGCATCTGCAGTTCCTACTACCCTCTACAGGTAACTGTCTGGCAGTGTCCTGTGTGGACTCATGGAATATCATGCTGTACAGAATCGTGGAGTCTTAAAATAGAATGACTAATAAAGAGGACAACATGAGTCTGACAATCAATTCTGTCTCCTGCCATCTACAGCTATGAAGGTCGCAGATTGGAAACAGCCATTAAGTGCTTCCACATTGTAGATAAGTGAACAAGAAATATGTTCATCACTGAATGCTGCCATTCAGCTACTGTCAAAAGGAACTAAGACAAAGCAATGTCAACCTACCTGCAAATAAGTCAAGGATCTCAAAATTGATTTACCTACAAAAGTCGATACCATCCAACGTAAATTCCACAATATTTCATTATCCACTTTGACAAACAACTCAGAGACTGATCTTTTTTAAATTTACTATTTTTAAATTTGGAGTCACTTCTAATTCCTAATCTATGTTTATATGTGATAACAAGCATGGGGCTGGATGAACACAGCAGGTCAAGCAGCATCATAGGAGCAGGAAAACTTGACGTTTCGGGCCTAAACCCATGCTTGTTATCTCGGATTCTCCAGCATCTGCAGTACCTTTTATCTATGTTTATATGTATTGTGTTATTATTTCATCTCGCCTTTACTGAGTAATAAATTCACTCTTTGCTAAGAAACAACACTGTTTAGTTGTCTCTATTTAGAACATTTGGTCTAGGAGAATGGTAATGGTAGGGATCCTTTCTAAATTAATTTTGTTGCAAACTCAGGGTGTGGGCGAAAGAAGGAGTGTCAATTTATCAGTTTTTACCCAGCATTTAATAATTTGGGGTATCCAATCTTGAAATACAACAAATTGGAGAATTGTCAAGTATAGCAGCCAGTTTCGTTGTGATTTTTAAAAATAAATATATTGTGAAGTGGGGTAAAAATCCCCATCAGTTTACGGATACATCCTGGACTAAAACCTTCTGAAGATGTAAGTTTGTGGAAATTACATTGGACTAAAATCCACTGAACTTTTGGACTCAAGAAACCATGGGCCTCAACTGAACCAGGAAAAGGCTGGTTGAGACAGACTGGGTAATAAGCCCAGGGGCAGATGTCTCGAACAGAGGTTAGCTTGCAAAACTCAACGAAGACACCCATTCATGTCCCAACTTAAACAATGGAAGCCAGGCTGCAGGAAACAAACAACTTCAGACCTTTTGGGGCTTACAGAGGTAAAAAGCCATGCAATTTCCAACCCGTGCTCAGGCACAGAAATACGGAACATTTCATACCATTGTGCTAAATGCAAACCTGTTTCACCTTTGGATGTAAAGGCATTCACACTACCATCCAAAACTTAACAAATACCCATCCACAGGAAATACTGGGCATTCCAAATCAGTGAAACTATTCACCTTAATGGGAAAGCCATTCACAACTTCTCCAGTGATCAGGAAGCTCATTCAGCCCTAAAAGGAGGAAGAATAGCTCGGCAGCCAAAACCAGATTTGGTGGGAGGTAAGGGGGCCTGCAGCTGGGTATAACTGGGGGCCCTGATCCCAGAACTATTGCACTGCGGTACCAGCAATGCGCTCCGATTCCAACCAGGTGTGTGTTCTGAGGTGCACTCTGTGAACGCCCAGTGTGAGTAGTTCGCAAGAGGAGTTTGAGAGTCCGAACAAGCAGCAGGGCCCACATGCAAAGAAGTCTATAAGACCATAAGACATAGGAGCAGAAAATAGGCCATTCGGTCCATTGAGTCTGCTCCACCATTCAGTCATGGCTGATAAGTTCCTCAACCCCATTCTCCCGCTTATCTATCTATCTCGGTCTTAAATTTACTCAATGACCTATCCTCCACAGCCTTCTGTGGCAGTGAATTCCATATATTCACCACTCTCTGGCTGAAGTAGTTTCTCCTTATCTCCATTCTGAAAGGTCTTCCCTTTACTCTAAGGCTGTGCCCTTGGGCCCTAGTCTCTGCTACCAATGGAAGCATCTTCCCAACATCCACTCTGTCCAGGCCATTCAGTATTCTGTGAGTTTCAATTAGATCCCCTCTCATCCTTCTAAACTCCAATGAGTATAGTCCCAGAGTCCTCAAACATTCCTCATGTGTTAAGCCTTTCGTTCCTGGGACCAGTCACGTGAACGTCCTCTGAACCTGCTCCAGGGCCAGTACATCCTTCCTGAGATATGGGGCCCAAAACTGCACAGACTACTCCAAATGTGGCCTGACCAGAGTCTTATAGAGCCTCGGTAGTACATCCCTGCTTTTACATTCAAGTCCTCTTGAAATAAATGCCAACATTGCATTTGCCTTCCTAACTACTGACTCAACCTGCAAGTTTACCTTGAGAGAATCCTGGACTAGAACTCCCAAGTCTCTTTGCACTTCAAACTTCTGAATTTTCAGGACAAGAGGAAGGGAAAGGAGATCAGTCAGATTTACCAATTGAGAGAGACATTCCCGCGGATGCCTCTGAGTCAAGGACCCCCCAAACCCTCCACACTGAGAGCAACCCTCGTAATCACCAAACACCGTCAACCAACCACAAACCTCCACTCGACATCTGGATGCAATTGGAAGCATCCAGAGCCATAAGACACCGACCAGGGCAACACCAGCAACATCCACCACTATCCAAGACAACAACCTGCTTGCAAGGACCACCAAGAAGGGAAAGAAACCCAAGGTCCTCATCTGTCAGGTCCAGCACGTCTAACTGCATCAACAGACACCACCAGACTGACAGTTATGCGTACTCACAGCCCTCCACAGAGCCCCACCTACGGCAAGACACTAAGAACAAGAGCCAGTCGAAACATGTTCCGCTCCAGGGGTGAGCTTAAGGTCATTGAGACCCTCTAAACCTGCTTGGCTAATCTAAGATACGGGAAGGTAGGGTTTGGGGGCAAACAGTATAGAGCATCCCTAAGGAAGGAAAGCGGGGTAGAACTTTTGGTTAGCAAGTAATCTCTCTTTCTTTCCATCAGCCATTAAGTAACAACCACTCACTGTAATGATTAAACCCACTGCATCAAGTCTTAGCTGTAAAGCTTAGCTGGGGATCAAGCTAACTGTGAGACAGGTCTCAGTCAGTAATGAAACAGTAATAATAAAGATGCTGGAGCCAGAGAATACAAAGTATGGAGCTGGAGGAACACAGCAAGCCAGGCAGCATCAGAGGAGCAGGAAAGTTGATGTTTCGGTTTGGGACCCTTCCTGACCTGAAATGTCAATTTTCCTGTTCCTCTATGCTGCCTGGCCAGCTGTGTTCCTCCAGCTCCACACTTTGTTATCTCAGTCAGTAATAGTTGGGTTTGATAGTCACTTTCCAGTTTTCCTGAAAATATATTCAATTTGCTTGTTTTTCAATAAAATCAGAGTTTTCTTTGCCTCTGAAGTATCTGCCTCCTGTGTTTTCCACATCACATTCCACGACATAAGCCCAGTGTCAGAACCAGGGAACTGGTGAACAGTAAACCAGGCAGCACTCCCTACAATATTTGAAAGAATTAAAAGCTGCCTATTGTTGTTCTTCTACATAAAAACAAAACTACAACTAAGCCTTCTGGTAGATCTGCAAGCAAGATGCAAGTGACAAAAATTCACAACTGTATTCAATTCAATTAGAATGCATCCCTGTGAGATTTTGAGGCTCACTTTAAATTTAATGGAAAGACCTTAGTTGTTTATGATTATCAACTGAGCTGAGGGAGCCAACCTAAAAGTTTATTAGTCCTGAGTGGTTAGGGAACCCATTCCAGGGACAATTATGCTTTCATAAGTTTTACAGAATTTATTAAAATTATAATAACAAGAATGAAATAATTAGAATTAAAGCAATGGTTTTCAGTCATTCCTTTTAGGGACCCAATGGAGGATTCTGGTAGACTGAGCACAGCTTGCTTATTCTGTTGTGTTGACTGAAGTTCTCCTTCTGTTTTCAGTCTCTTTCTTTGGTCTCTGAATGAGCAAGAATCTTTGCTGGCCATTAGCCTCTGTGAACAGTGAGACATATCCCGGACTTTAAATGGCTCATTTGTGCATGAACAGTTCATGGTCAAGTTTCGGTTGGCTAGGTTGTTTCTTCCAATTCCTGATTGCTTACTATGAAAAGAATGCTTGTCTAATTGACATCAATTCCGACTGTCTCCCAATTCATTCTTGCACGTGTCAAACACTTTGTAAGATTATCCTCTTTGTCTATCTTGGTTTACATTTCTGTAGGTCTTTACTAAGATAAGGTGACATAAGTAGATCAATATATGCAGCTGGATAGAATATGCAGTGTCACCTCTTGGTGATTGATTGTCATCCAAAATATCCCAACTGAAACATCGAAATATTCTCCAAAATCCATCAGTATCCCTTAACTGCATGAACCACATTTGGCTCCATGGAACTGCCACCTTTACCTGGTTGTTGCCTAGACATGTCTCCTGAAATAACTCCATACAGCCTGATATCTCTTCACCAAGTCGCCCTTTATTTATACATGCATAGTACTTGATACTGGTCCAGTTTCCTCAGAGCCGATTTTTAGAGGGAACAAAACCTCAGACTCTCCTGTTTATATCTGTCAGCCAGGACTCCCTGATTGGACCAGTTTAACTCATTTTCTATGAGGTCCACCTGGCTGACCTTGTTACAATCATTGCACCTCCAAACACGTTGAAATGACAGCTCAAAAAATTGATACAAACAAATATACTTAGGCCTGTTAGAAACTTTAAGTTACAATGCTAAACCGTTTTAAAATGTAGATGCATTTTTGAGTAAAAGGATTTTACCTCAAAGCGTTTTCACAGTTTATAATAACTTACACCATAGATCAACCATGACATCATAAACCCGTGACCTTACTTTTAATCTAAGCCAATGGCCCTTTTTCTTACAAGATGTGTTTTATAACAAACCACCACAAACAAAATATAATTAATTCCCAACTTGGTCAATTATATCAAAATTATTATCCTACGTCACTATGTGAGCAAAACCAGATTATAGCAATTTTTAAATGAATGGTGGAAGATTGTGGAAACTCAAACATGTAATTAAAATCCTTATGTTGATTTGGCTGATTGTTGGCATATAACATGGAAAGAAAACAGTCCAACCTAATGAGAACTCCAGGCGATTTTGTTGTAATTTCTTGACTGCCAAGTGTTTTCAGCTTTTTATCTTCTAATGAATATATAATTATGATATTTCAAGAAGAATGAATTAAACATCTTTAAAAAATTCTTTACATTAACTTGCAGGCAACAGAAAATTTCTGTGCTGTTAAATGCTAAAGGGATCTGTCAGGAGCATTGGCATCCAAAAGTGACATTATCGTCTGGTACAAAAACAGAAATTGCTGGAAAAACTCAGCAGGTCTGGCAACATTTGTGGAGAGAAATTAGAGTTAATGTTTCAGGTCCAGTCACCATTCTTCAGTCTACTCTTGATCATCAGTAAAGTGATGGAAGGTGGCATCAATAGTTCTATTAAGCAGCATCTGCTTAGCAATGACCTGCTCAGTGACACTCGGTTTGGGTTCCGCTAGGGCCACTCAGCTCCTGATCTCATTATAGCTTTGGTTCAAACATGGACAGAAGAAATGAATTGCAGATGAGAGGCGAGGGTGACTGCCCTTAACATCATGGCCCTATTCAACCGAGTGTGGTATCAAGGGGCCCTATCAAAACTGGGTATTGAGGGCAAATTCTCCACTGGTTGGAGTCATACCTGACACATAGTAAGATGGTTGTGGTTGTCGGAGGTCAGAAATCTCAGCTCCACAACATCTCTGTGTGAATTCATCAGGGCAATGTTCTGGGCTCAACAGTCTTCAGCTGCTTCATCAATGACATTCCCTCCATCGTAATGACCATCATAAGATCAGAGGTTGGGATGTTCGCCGATGATTGCACAATGTTCAGTACAATTTGCAACTCCTCAGACTTGAAAGCAACCCATGTTCAAATGCAACAAGACTTGGACAATAACTAGGCTTGGGCTGACAAGTAGCAAGTATAATACGTGCCACACAAATGCCAGGCAATGGCCATTACCAATAGACAATCTAACCACCACCCCTTGACATTCAATGGTATTACCATCACTGAGTTCCCCCCACTATCAACGTGCTGGGAGTTATCACTGATCAGAAACTCAGCTGGAGTAGCTACATAAATGAATATAAGAGCAGGTCAGAATCTAGAAATACTGCAGCGAGTAAATTACCTCTTGATTCACCAAAGCCTGTCCACCATCTACAAAGCACAAGTCAGGAGTGTGATGGAATTTTCTCCAGTTGCTTGGATGAGTGCAGCTCCAACAACACTCAAGAAGATCAATGCCATCAGGAGAAAGCAGCCCACTTGATTTCCATTTCTGATGAAGGGTTTAGGCCCGAAACGTCAAGTTTTCCTGCTCCTATGATGCTGCTTGACCTGCTGTGTTCATCCAGCCCCATGCTTGTTATCTCACTTGATTGTCACAACATTCACAATCATTCTGTTACTCTATCACCAACACTCAGTAGCAGCAGTGTGTACTATCTACAAGATGCACTGCAGAAATTCACCAAAAATCCTCAGGAAACATGTTCCAAACCCATCACTACTTCCATCTAGGAGGACAGGGTGGTGGGAGCTGGGATGGGGGGGTGGGTGCAGATACATGGGAACGCCACCACCTTCAAGTTCCCCTCCAAGCCACTCATCATCCTGACTTGGAAATTTATCACTGATTCTTCACTGTCGCTGGGTTAAAATCCTGGAATTCCCATCTTAACTGTACTGTGGTCTGCCGACAGCAGGTGGATTGTAACAATTCAAGAGGCAGCTCACCACCATTTTCTCAAGGGCAACTAGGGCCAGGCAATAAGTGTTGGCCCAGCTACCAACACCCACATCACAGAAATGAAGAAAATAAAAACATTGGACAGCTGTTGACCTCTGTTTGGCAGCTGTCTGAGGGAGGATTTCCACCCCACACCTGGTTTAGTTCAACCAGAGCTACTGATATAACATGTCACTGGTCTAATAATCCACACCCCGAGAACAATGTTCTGGGGCCATGGGTATGAATTCCACCACACCAAATGCTGAAATTTGACTTCAGTAACAAGAAAAAATTCTAGAATTAGGAGCTCATCCAACAGTGACCAAGACCACTGCTGATTGTCATAAAACAAAAATCACTGATGTTCTTTAGAAAGGGAAATCTGCCATCATGACTTGGTCTGCTCTATGCTTGTGACTCCAAACACACAGCAAAGTGACTAAAACTTAACTCACCTCTGAAATGGCCTCAAGAGCCAATTATTGGTTACAGATGCATCAGCCACATCCTAGACAGGAATAAAGATTAAAAAAAACTCTGTTTACAATGAAATTCCAACAGGCCCCCCACATTAAATTCTGCTCACTGCGCATGGAATTGCTTTACATCGATGTTGAAAAACACACTAAAAGGAAATCGGCAGCCCATTTTAATACAGAACCCAGTGTTATTTTTCAATGACTGTGTAAAATGATTACTGATGAGACTGTCTCATGCCACTGACATACATCAATGTCCACCCTCAGTACTGATTTAAGGAATGCCACAGCACATATCCATTTGGAATTAATTTGTACATATTTAACTAATGTTTAGATAATTACAGGCGGTATCACTGTGAAGTTCTTCACTTTTTTGACTGAACCTAACAGCACAACAAATAGATGCCTAAGTGGAACTCCTGTGAATACACTTGTATTAGTCACTACTCTTGGGGTTTTAAACCAGCAGTTTTATGTTTGGTTGAATTGGTTAATAACCAAAATGTCTGAATTGAAGTCATTGCAAGATTCTTTCAAGCAAAATTTCAAAGCTGCAATATTCTTGTTGGGCAGGAGATGCGATGATGAGATAAGGTCAGTTATTTTCATCGCACAGGACACGGGTTTTAAGACCTAGCCAATATTCATAGTTAGCTCATAGAATTTCAAAACTGTATGACATAGTCTTGTTCACAATATATTTGATGTGGAACTTAGCAATAAATCAGTAGAAAATTATTGTTGAATAAATGTAACTCAAAGCTGATAACTCCTCTGTGCAAGTGTCATAACCATCTATCAAAGATATAGTATGAGCCAATCACCACCTGCAAACTATCAGGTTCTGCGAACAAAGAAACAGAGAAAATAGGAGTAAGAGTAGGCAATTTGGCACTTTGAGCCTGCTCCACGATTCAATATAATTGTGGCTAATCATCCAGCTCAGTAACCTGTTTCTGTTTAGTCCCCATACGCTTTGATCCCTTTAGCACTCGGAACTATATCTAACTCCCTCTTGAAAACATTCAATACTTTGGCCTCAACTGCTTTCTGCGGCAGAGAATGCTACAGGCACCCCACTTGCAAGGTGAAGACATTTCTCCTCGTCTCAGTCCTAAATGGCTTACACAGTAAGACTGTGACTCCTCATTCTGGATCATACGTAGGAATTTAGTGTCAAAAACGGACTGATTCCAGATGATTCTCTCTCTTTTTATAGATGGTCATTGCCTGGAGCTTGAATGGTGGAAATGTTATTTGCTATTTACCAGCCCAAACCACAATATTATTCAGATCCTGCTGCATTTGAACATGGACTGCTTTACTATCTGAGGAGTCGCGAATGGTGCTGAACACTGAGCAACCATTGGCGAACATCCCGACTTCTGACCGTTTGATGGGGCAGGCGGGGTGGGGGGTTCATTGATGGAGCTGCTGAAGATTTTTAGTTGTAGGAAATTACACTGAGGAATTCCTTCAAAATCCCGGCACTGAGATGACTGATCTCCAATAACCGCAACAATCATTCTTTGTGCTAGTTATGACTCTAACCAAGGTGCTGAAGCACCATGAGCATTTTTTGCTTCTTTATTTAAGGAAGGCATTTCAGAAAAGGCTCAATAAGATGATCTCTGGTATGGAGGGATTGTCTCATGAGCAAAGGCTAAACAAATTATGATGCTACTCTCTGGAGTCTAGAAGAATGAGAGGTGATCTCATTGAAACTTATGGGATTCTGAAGGAGCTTGTCAGGGTAAATGCTGAGAGGATGTTGCCCCTCATAGGAGACTCTAGGAACAGAGGGCATAGTCTCAGAATTAAGAGGTGCCAATTTAAGACTGAGACGAGGAGGAATTTCTTCTCTCAGAAGGTTGTGAGTCTTTGGAACTCCTTGTCTATATTTCAGGCTGAGTTTGATAGATTCTTGATCAGTAGTGCTAAATGAAAATGAAGGAAAATGGATTTGAGGAATGTCAGATCAGCCATGAGCCTGTTGAATCATGGAACAGGCTCAAAGAACCAGCCTACTCCTGTTCCCATTTCTTATGATCTTATGTAGTTTCACCAGACCTGTGTAAAATGACTTAATTCTGTTACTTGGTACAAAACTCTTGCCTTTTCCCACATCCCTGCATGCTGTTTCTAACCAATCCTTCTATTATAACTATATGTTGCTGCTTTTGTCTCCATGTACATTTGATGTCCTATGTTTGCAGCCATTTATGCCTTTAAGTTGTTAATCAAGTTTTGCACAAAATCTAACAATTTAAATCCCAGTTAGTAAAATGAACTTCACATGGTTGAAATATATCTTGGAAAATGTATTGATTTTCAACATAAAGCTTCTATTCATAATCACATACTGGGAAGTACAGTATATGTGATGACACTGACAGATTAGCAACGTTATTTGATCTCTCCATCCTCTAGAGTCTGACAAAAGCCACTGGATCACTGACATTACCAATCATACTGAGTTGCTCAAAGTAAAATCATCAGGAGGACTTTGGTACTTGGCATATCTAATATCAATAATTTCAGTATTGAGGACAAGAATAGCAAGATAGAACTTTCTTTTTCAATAGACAGAAAAAAGGATGTTCTTTAATTTTGCAATCTAATAATACATTTTTGAGAAAGCCTGTCTGAAAATTTCGCAGAATGCAATTGCATTAATAGCAACGAAAAACCAGCAGCTAATCTTCACTAGCCTGCAATAATGATGCTGCCCAAGTATCTAATGAAGCATTTAACCAATATACTTCAAAATGCTTGTGAATACAATGGTGGAACTTGACACATCTATCAATAAGAATTCAACAAAAAATGAAAAATCAATTTTGTTAATTAAAATTTGGACATATTGCAAACCTGTGTGAACTCTTAAAGAAGAACAGGGTCATCAATATCCAACAGATTGTACACAGTGAGATTGTTAGATTTGCACTTGGCAGACAGGTTTCTAAAATGCTCAGTATAAGTCACTTAGTGGTGTTGTCCTTCTGGTCGAATATCTTAATCAGGTTCAAATTCACTTTGGCCCATGTCACACTGCACTTATTTCCAATAGTGTTTACAACACACGTAATTGACAGTAAGATAAGAACGAAAATGAACTGTACTTTCTCTAAAAATGCAAAACATTATGAATGCTAGAAATGGGAAACAGAAATAAAAATAGAAAATGCTTTAAATGCAGCACTGATTTAGCAGCATCTGCGGATGGAGAAATAGGTTTAATGTTTCAGGTCTGACTCCAACATAACATGTGCCAACATACCCCAGAGTTACTTTTGCTGATATTTTGCAGCACGGAATCTTCCAGAATTTTGTGAGACAAGTAATTTGCTTTGCCAGTGCCATAAATGTGATAAATATAAATTTAATAATATGCTGATAACTTGGAAATTAAATACAGGCCAATTTGTATCAGAAGGAACATGGAAGCACAACCATTGCAAGTTCAACTCAAGCCATACACCACCCTGACTTGAATATACATTGTTGTTCCTTCACTGTCACTGGGTTAAAATCTAGAACAAGCCCCACCAACCCCCCACCCTTGATGGCATTGTGGTTGCACCTACAGCAAATGGGGATTGCGACAGTTCAAAAAGGCAGCTCAACATGACCTTCTCAAGGGTAACTAAGCAATAAATGCTGGCCCAGCCTGTGATCCTGCTTCACATGTGTGAATCATAAAGAGAAATTCTGGCTGTTTATTGCAACAGAATAGGTGGGGTAGTGGGGGCAGTATTTTATTCAGACAGCTGAGAAAAAGACAAAAAGTAACAGAAAAGGAGCCTATAATTTTGTTACATGTTACCTACAAACTCTAGTGGAGGAAGTAGAACCGACAAAAATGAATGTTTGTGCATCACCAGAAATCTCATAACAACTCTCAAGTTATCTGCCTTTGTGACAACTTTCCCAATCTCAGAACTCTAGGCCATTGCCACATACAATGAGTCAAAAAAACAGTCAAAGCAACATGCACCTTCTTGTCTATTTATTCCTTGTGAAATCCCTCGGGGACGACAAACTCTTCCCTCTCTATGGTTAAACTTCACATAATTGACCCTTCATACTGTACTCGACAATCAAGAAACTACCTCTGCTGTAAAATATTTAAAGATTCTGCATTCACTAGACACACCTCCACATTCTGAAGAAGGCTGAGTGACTCGAAACATTAACTCTGCTTTCTCCCCACTGATGCTGCCAGGCTGGCTGAGTTTCTCCAGTAATTTCTATTTTTGTTTCAGATCTTCAGCATCTGCAGTTATTTGTTTTATCTAAGGAGCATATTCTTTCTGAAGATCTGGCCCAGCACCTCATTCTACTCTTGCTCACAGGAGTGAGGGTGGAAGTGCAGTGATGATGTTATATGAGTATATGAATAGATACATCACTGCTGCAACTCTCTGTGAATCATGTCACAACAAGAAACATCCAACCCCTTCTCATCAACCTCAACCCACCTTTCCCCAAGATACACTACAACAGTGGGGCTAGACAATGCGGTACAGGGGAAAACAGAGAGAACTTCTTTTTCATTAACTATGAGGAAGCTGAAGGGACAGAAAGGAAGTGTGCACAAAGCACATGCATAAGTCAGAATCGACCAACTTCCTGTTCTATGTTCCTCTGCCACAACCCCTTTGATCTCACTTACATTGTCACTTGTTTTTGTTTTCCATTCCCATGTACCAAATCAGACATTTTCACCCTGGAGAAGTTTGGCAGAATTAGTGAGGATGTGGTTCTGGATGATTCATTGAATATAAGGGTGGGAGAGAAAAGCAGGGTGGTTAAGGGTGTGACTTTTCCAGTGAAATCTAAAAGGGCTGTTCATGCCCTTCAAGTAATAGAATCCAGAATCTTGGTTGATCAACTGAAATGAAAGAGACTTAAGGAATAATACTCTGAACAAAGACTACCCATTTGGAAAATAGGAGATTTCATGTGTTCCCCTGTGAGTGATTCCATTGTGTGGTGGTACTAGATATTTCCTCATCAATCTGTCGAGATGTTATTACACACCTTTGGAGTAGGGGACCTTGAACCAGAACCTATCTGACCCAGAGGTAGGAACAATACCACGGCATCACAGGAGCCTCCCTGGTGTCATACAAGATATTTTCCAAATTAACCTGCTCAAAGACATTGTTACACACTGCTGGGGCAGGTGGGATGTAAACCCAGGCCTCTTGGCTCAGAAGTAAAAATGCTATCACTGCACCACAAGAAAGTCCTCTGGAGTAATGCTTATGTTTTTTTCTAATCAACCTGTTTAGAGATGTTACTGAACACCTCTGGAGCAGATGGTCCTGGAATCTGTGTCTCCTGGTCCAGAGGTAGGGACACTACTACTGCACCATGAGTGCCCTCTGGAGTAATAGTAATGCTTTCTTTTCCATAAGAATTGTGTGCTTTTTACAAGGAGACATGAACCTCTGATTGCACTTAAGAAATTTACAACTACGTGCAACCTCTGCTGTCAATCTCCATGGGTATGCAAAAACTAACTGTGACTACAGAATCCATAGACTTAATTTGCAGATATCAGGGAATTGGCAACTGATTCCCACATAAGAATGGTCTAGGGATGAGTAAACATCTGTCTCACATCAGAAGCATAGACAGCATCACTTTTGGTAGTTGAGAACAAGAAAGCTAGAACTTTGTGTGATGGTTTCTAGAGTCTAATAGCTGTGAACAGGTTGCTGGCATAGAGGCACACAGCACAGAAAATGCCTTTCAGATCATCTACGCAAATGCCACTTTCCAACACAAGCCCACATTTCAGAATGTCTAAGAACTCACAGGATGTGATCAATTCCAATCAACCCATCAGCTCACTAATCAGTGAAGATATAAGTCTAGAGTCAATGGAGTGGTGCGAACTCTAATTAACTTGCCTGACATTGGCCCCTGTCAGGACAGCATCAGATGACAGGCATCCCAGTAGAGCATCAAACACGTAGAACATACAAAATAAGACCTGGGTGTCCAGGTAGAAGCTCAGAGATGCACCAATCATCAATTCCATCACAGCAATAAGATTCCATATAACTGGTTCTCATCTCTAGCCATCCACCTTTTATGATTCAGAGATAATAGGAACTGCAGATGCTGGAGAATCCAAGATAATAAGGTAATTCGGGCTTGGTTTAAGATAATTCATAAAATAATTTGGTCCTAGACCCCTTCAAGGGTCTAGGCCCGAAACGTCTGCCTTTCTGCTCCTGTGATGCTGCTTGGCCTGCTGTGTTCATCCAGCTCTACACCTTGTTATCTTTTATGATTCTTGTCTAAGGTCATGCCTGCGGAAACATTCAAACAGGTTGCCAACAGAAAGACATGTATAGCCATCCAGGAAATGGGTGGAATAGATTGAGTTTTGTTCTCTTTGGAGACTTTTGTGTTGAAGATATATCTGTACTAGTGTTGTGTCTTGTTTCATTTCGATTAGGGAACTTTCTCCAGAATTTTCCTGTTGGAGGCAGAAAGCAGAAGTTGGACTATTCCCTGTACTGCCATCCCACCTCAATCCTGGCAATGATGGCAGGTGGGATTTTTATCTTTTGCAGGATGGAGACAGAGTGGAACAATACTGAAGTGGCCCACACCCATTCCCAGAAACCTCAATTCATTTTTTTAGATCAGCATAATGTTCCTTTATTCACACCCATTATTTTCCTTTATCTCTTCATGCCCACAACCATTTAATTCCTCATCAGTCTCCTCAACTGTTTTTTGTTTTTTTTCCTCTAATCTTCTAACCACCAACTTAAATCTACTTTATAAACAGAACTCACAGTCCCTGTGAAAACATTTAGAAGTTGTTTAAAAGTTCTTATATCTGACCCAAATAAATAAACATGTCTTGAGTAGACATTGAAAAGCCATTAACCCCTTCAGAAGCTCATAAATCTGCCAAAATCATTAAAATCTCATACTCCGAAGAGATTGATAAAGAAAATCTGAAATATAGAATCCATTAATATTTTGCAATTGAACCAAGCCATCAAACACACATTCCACAGTACAACTGAGTAAATAAATTCAGCAATACAGAACCTAATTGTGCTTTGAAAAACAGCCAAACCATTACATTTATTCTCTGGGCAAACAATTCTGCACCACAGAATCCATTATTGTGTTTGAAGCCAACCAAAAGCACATGCATCTGTCAAAGTTCTGAAACGGACAAACTTATAACTGATCTCGATGCAAAAAATTAATGATAGCTCACATATTTATGAAAGTTTTCAAATGGCTAAACAGATAGCTGAATTGTTCTACAGAGAGTGATTGAAAGCAATGGGGAGAGTTAAGCAATTAGCCCTCGATCCACTATGGTACAATGCAGAAAAAGCACTTTATCTGCTGGATTATCCATTGTAATGCAACCGAAGACTTTTCCACCTTTACTTGACAGCATGTCAATAGTCAGAGATAACAAGCCTGCAATCATGTTATTTGATGTTCACTTAATCTTTCCAATTGCAGCGTGTCATCATTCAATTTAATAAAAGTTGGTATAATTCATATTCTATCATTTCATGATAAACAGTAGAGGACGCATCACAATTTTTATTGACTTTTTATACTTTTTCCAACTCCAATAAATGATTCATGCCTCCATTTTATGCATGTTATTTAGGAAGACTTCAAAATCATGGAGGCCTTGATAAAACATGCTATTTAGATATACACACTTCTAGAATGCTGCCAGCAACTTCTACCTTTCAGCATGTGGGATTCTTAACCTGGTGTCTTCATCATATCAGCGAATATTGGGGCTAGATTTCTAGATCTGTACCCAGACTGCCATTTTATTTTTCTGCCTGATCCCATTTAGCTCCAAAGGAACTATGAAGACCTGATCCCTTGTCTGCCAAAAACAAACATATTCTATAAAGGCTGAGTGCAACTGCAGGCCTACATACAGCAGGTAGCAGAACTCCCACATTGCCTTTGATGAAGAAAATATTTAAATTAATATCACCTTTAATAAGGACATCCTCGGATCTGTGCTGTCTGTGTGGTCAGGGTATTATCTGGTCAATTGTGTTGTTAAATTTCATCTGGCTTACATTTCTTTCTCCTCCTCCTGTTCCTCTTCTGTGTTAATGAAATACAAAATATGATCTTAGAGAATACCCTTGAAAAGACTTCAACAAAGGCAGGAGATGGGCTTGGTTCATAATATATCACAATTAAGGTGAAAACAATATAAGTAAAGAGCCAAAAAAGTAGGAAGTACATTAGAGTAAGTCAACTGGAGGCTTTGTTTGTTGTTCATTTGAAAGGGTAGGGTTATCTTTAGAGGACACAGTTATTTGAGAAAACATGCAGAAATTAAAATGTTAATGGCAAAGAAAATATCGCTCTGATTGCTAACAGAAGTGAAGTGAACAGCATTGTGAAAGTCAAGGCCATTCTGTTTATTAAATACTATCTCACTGTTATTTGAGAGAAAGTGAGTAGTTTCCAATATCACAGATCAGATTGTGTTTGTAAACAAAAGAAATTGCTTCAATTATATTGTATAATGGTGCAAGTGTCTGAAAGGTTAATGCTGAGGAATGCCTTAAGCACTGCCCAATATGATGTTGCCACATAGACTCAGGTGAGGGAGTTGAAGGGTGGAGGAGATAGTTTTGGATCTGGAAAGACCAAGACCTAACGCTGAAGTTTCACTCATAATATCAGCAATAATGTCTACCTTACAATTGCAATAATTTCCTTGCTGCTTTGATGTAATAACCTCCCTCCTGATAAAGATTAGAGCCTCTTCTCATCCAACTGCCTGATGGTTTACCTTCACCCACACTGGACAAAACAGGGATAATAGGTACTGCAGATGCTGGAGAATCCGAGATAACAAGGTGTGGAGCTGAATGAACACAGCAGGCCAAGCAGCATCATAGGAGCAGGAAAGCTTGATGTTTCGGGCCTAGACCCTTCATCGGAAATGGGGGAGGGGAAGAGGGTTCTGAAATAAATAGGGAGAGAGGGGGAGGCGGATAGAAGATGGATAGAGGAGAGGATAGGTGGAGAGGAGGCAGACAAGTCAAAGAGGCGGGGATGGAGCCAGTAAAGGTGAGTGTAGGTGGGGGGGTAGGGAGGAGATAGGTCAGTCCAGGGAGGATGGACAGGTCAAGGGGGCGGGATGAGGTTAGTAGATAGGAGATAGTGGTGGGGCTTGAGGTGGGAGGAAGGGCTAGGTGAGAGGAAGAACAGGTTAGGGAGGCGGGGACGAGCTGGGCTGGTTTTGGGATGCGGTTGGGGGAGGGGAGATTTTGAAGCTTGTGAAATCCACATTGATATCATTGGGCTGCAGGGTTCCCAGGCTGAATATGATTTGCTGTTCCTGCAGCCTTCGGGTGGCATCATTGTGCCATCCCCTATTCCCAATTCCTTCGCCTCCACCGCATCTGCTCCCAGGATAAGGCATTCCACTCCCGCACATCTCAGATGTCCTCATTCTTCAAGGACCGCAACTTCCTCCCCGCAGTGGTCGAGAATGCCCTCGACCGTGTCTCCCGCATTTCCCGCAACTCATCCCTCACACTCCGTCCCCGCAATAACAACCAAAAAAGAATCCCCCTCATCCTCACGTACCACCCCACCAACCTCCGGATTCAACGCATCATCCTCCGACACTTCCGCTATCTGCAATCCGACCCCACCACCGAAGACATTTTTCCCTCCCCACCCTTGTCTGCTTTCCGGAGGGACCACTCCCTCCGTGACTTCCTTGTCTGCTCCACACTCCCCTCCAGCCCCACCACACCCAGCACTTTTCCCTGCAACCGCAGGAAGTGCTACACCTGCGCCCACACCTCCTCCCTCACCCCAATCCCAGGCCCCAAGAAGACTTTCCACATCAAGCAGATGTTCACCTGCACATCTGCCAATGTGGTATACTGCATCCGCTGTACCCATTGTGGCCTCCTCTACATCGGGGAAACCAAGCAGAGACTTGGGGACTGCTTTGCAGAACACCTACGCTCAGTTTGCAACAAACAACTGCACCTCCCAGTCGTGAACCATTTCAACTTCCCCTCCCATTCCTCAGACGACATGTCCATCCTGGGCCTCCTGCAATGCCACAATGATGCCACCTGAAGGCTGCAGGAACAGCAAATCATATTCAGCCTGGGAACCCTGCAGCCCAATGGTATCAA
>JAHRHZ010000249.1:49247322-49294341 GCA_024137785.1 Ginglymostoma cirratum
ACAATGGGTACAGCGGATGCAGTATACCACATTGGCAGATGTGCAGGTGAACACCTGCTTGATGTGGAAAGTCTTCTTGGGGCCTGGATTGGGGGTGAGGGAGGAGGTGTGGGAGTAGGTGTAGCAGAGCTTCCCCTCCCCCATTTCTGATGAAGGGTCTAGGCCCGAAAGTCAAGCTTTCCTGCTCCTATGATGCTGCTTGGCCTGCTGTGTTCATCCAGTCCCACACCTTGTTATCTCACTTTGTTTCCTGTTTGTTACCCAATCTTCTATTGATCAGAATACCCCATTTACCGTGAGTTTTTATTGCCCATACTTACCTTTGATGTATGACCTTATCAAATACCTACTGGAAGTCTAAGTACAGCACATCCACTGGTTCCCTTTCATCCAAAGCAAATCAAGATCTCCAGTAAATTGGTTAAATATTTTTTCACTTGCACAAAGCCATGTTTACTCTCCCTGACTCTCCCTCTCTTCCTGAACTTTTCTAAGTGTCATCATAAAGCATCTTTCATAATAATGATTAACATCTTCTTTGTGACAGATGGTAAGTTAACTGGACTGTAATTTCCTGCTTTCAATCTACTTCACTTTTTGAATACATTTGCTATTATCCATTTTAATGGAACATATTCAAATCTAGAAATTTTGGAACATTAAAACCAATGCATTAACCATATCACTTGCCACATGTTTAAAGACATTGAGATGACATCTATGAGGGCCCAAACTCCAACAATCTGTACAGTACCCCTTCTGTAATGATTACAATTTTCTTGAGTCCCTCCCTCTTTTCCATTTCCTAATTTACTACTTTTTCCGGGATATAACTTGTACCCTGTGTTGTGCAGACTGATGCACAAAACTTGTTCAAATTAATTTGCCCATTTCCTTATTTTCCATCATTAATTCCCGAGACTCTTTTTCTATTAGGAAAAGGTTATCATACCAGCAATGATGAGTTGCAGCTGTTCTTTCACAAGTGACTAATGATGGTCTTTAATGTGAATAAAATAATGCTTTCAGTTAACTATCACTGTTGGGGCATTCTGTTTATTTTAAGCATGCGTTTAATAAATTCTAGAAAGCGTACATCGTTATCTGTCACTAAGATTTATCCAATATATATACATGTACAAATTTTGTTTACACATATGTGACTGGTGACAGTGTACATTACACTAATTAAATAAAAATAATTACAAATGTTGGGTAAAAATATTTTGCACTTTTTTTAGGCCTTCAAAAGCACTTGAATCTCCATTAATGTGAGGTCATGTTAAAGAAAATATTTATTTCCAATGGAAAAGGCAATTTTTTTCTGATGACTGCAGTCTGAAGTGATGGTATTCACTGAATAACATACATTAGGTAAAAGTGACAAAATAAATGTTAGCTTGACGCAGTGGGGAGACATCAGTCTGTAAACTGATATCTGGTATACATTAATGCTTAATAATTTGACACATTAATCTGAACATATAAATAAGACATCTTTGCATCTTGCTATCATTATTCTTCTCCAGACTATAGTTGCTAGATAGATTGTAACACAGACCTATCATTATAAATTCTCATGTTCAGGACTTCTCAAATACAATTTCAACACAAAGGTATGCATTCTTGGCGTACGACTACGCTGCATTAAAAATTTGAGCCTCAAAGATGGTATTAAGGCAGCAAAATTTCCAAAGATGGAGCATGTACATCAAATATGAGGGAAATGATACATTATTTTAAATACAATGCGTCCTTGCTTAAAATTTGATGTGAACTTCATTGGATGAAAGCATGCCTGCTTCTAATCAAACAATGCAAATTGACTGCAATTTCCAGAAGGATTCCAAGGAACAGTAACTGGGACAAAACTCAAACACCATCCTCCCAAAATGTCACAGTGCAACATTCATGGACATTACACTTGAGTTATTTTATAAATACATTAAAGGGAAGAGGTTAACCAGGGAAAGAGTAGGGCCCATTGGGGACCAAGGGGGCAATCTGTGCGTGAAGTTGCAGGATATTGAAAGGGTGTTAAATGGATATTTCTCTTTGGTCTTCACTCTGGAAAAGGAGAACTTAGGTGCAGAATTCAGGAAAAGCGACTGTGAGGAACTTGCAATGTTTGACATAGGAAATGGGGAGGCATTGGAGTTCTGAATGGCTTAAAAATGGACAAATCCCCTGACCCAGATGAATTTCTTCCCAGGCTGATGTGGGAGGTGAGGTGGGAATTGCAGGGTCTCTGACACATATTTTTAGTTCCTTTCTGGCCACAGAGGAAGTCCTGGAGGACAGGAGGTTGGTCAATATGATTTTCAACGAAGGTGGTAGCAATGATCCAGGAAATTACGTGAGTCTCATGTCAATGGTATGGAAACTACTGGAGAAAATTCTGAAGGAGAGATTTAATACCCACATGGAAAAGCATGGGTTACATCAGGATAGTCAGTAAGATTTTGTCAGAGGGAGATCATGCCTAATAAATTTCTTAAAATGTTTTCAAAAATGTGTTCAAGTGTATGGATGAGAGAAGTTCAGTTGATGTAGTTTATATGGATTTTAGCAAAGCTTTTGACAAGATCCCACTTGAAAGACTGATTGAAATGTTAAAGCACATGGAATTGAGGAAAACTTGGTGCAATGGATCAGGAACTGGTTTGCTAATAGGACACAAAGGGTAATGGTAGAAGGTTGTTTAAGTGTCTGGAGGCCGGTGTACTACAAGAATCAGTACTGGGACCCTTTCCATTTGTTATATACATGAATGATATTGATGACGATATGGGGGCAATGTTAAGCAATTTTGAAGATGATACCAAGATTGGTAGAGCGGTTAATAGCGAAGAAGATAGTTGGAGG
The DNA here is from genome assembly GCA_024137785.1 of Ginglymostoma cirratum. NCBI lineage: Eukaryota > Metazoa > Chordata > Chondrichthyes > Orectolobiformes > Ginglymostomatidae > Ginglymostoma > Ginglymostoma cirratum. The sequence continues at coordinate 49,250,188 of JAHRHZ010000249.1, forward strand.
TTACAGAAAGATACAGATGGGTGACATAACAAGGACCCTTCTTTCTGAAGAAGGGTCCAGACCCGAAACATCAGCTTTCCTGCTCCTCTAATGTTGCTTGGCCTGCTGTGCTCATCCAGCTCTAAACCTTGTTATCTCAGACTCTAGCATCGGCAGTTCCTACTATCTCTATAGATGGGTGGTGGTCTTTAACCCTGATAAATGCAAGATGGTGCACTTTGGAAGAAAAAAAAATGATGCAGGAGTATTTAGTGAATGGCAGGACACTGGGTAGCTGAGAGGAACGGAGGGATGTTAGGGTAATTATTCACAGACCCCTGAAGTCAGCTGATCACATGAACAGGATAGTTCAGAAGGTACATGGGACACTTGCTTTCATTGGTCGTGGGATAGAGTATAAGAGCAAGGAGGTAATGTTGGAGTTGTACAAAGCATTGGTTAGGCCACGGCTGGGGTACTATGTGCAGTTCTGATCACCTCACGACAGGAAGGATGTTGAGAAATTGAGCTTATGAGATGAGACTAGATAGGCTTGAAGGCTGAGGGGGTACATGACTGAGGTGTAGAAAATTATGAGAGGTATGGACAGAGTGAATAGAGAGCAATTACTCCCTTGGTTGATTGGTCAATCATGAGAGGGCATAGTTTTAGGGAAAGGGGCAGGAGATTTAGAGGGGATTTGAGAAAAACCTTTTTCACTCAGCGGGTGGTGGGAATCTGGGAGGCACAGCCTGGGATGGTAGTGGAGGCTGGAAAACTTACAACTTTTAAAAAAATTTCGAAGAAAATATGAAAGATCATAACATTCAAGGATATGGGACAAGTTCAGGAAATTGGGATTGGCGCACTTTCAGTGGTAGTTGTGTCAATGCAGATTCAATGGGCTGAAGGGCCTTTTATGTGCTTTATGACTGTGAATCTATGACTCCATGATTCCAATCTAGGGGTTTGGCCAAGGTCAGGTGTCAGTCAGAGTGAGTTTGGTGAGTCTGTCCTCTGCAGTCTGGGGAGTGAGTCAGTCCTGTGACTTAATAAAAATCTAATGTGGGGGGAAAGATGCACGGCCACCAGCCAGGAGTCCAGGAAGTCTATGATAACATTTGGCATGGGTCACCTCATATGCCCGGAGCGTAAAGTAGACAAGTGAAGGCTCATGTAGATAGGGTAGGTGAGGAGCTGGAGATTCCTTGATAACATCCTTGCCAAGTTTGCTATCCCCTTTTATTCCGGGGGACTTTTGGCTGTGGTGTTGGAGTCCAGGTGGGCTTGTGCCTCTTCAGCAAACCTTGAGGGAGTTGGAGCTGGCTGTCAATGGCACGAGTTGTTGCATAGCAGCAGCTTCTGGCGATGAAGACCATTGCATCCCACAGACACATCTGCTTCTCCTGGTCCTCTCTGTGCACATGTATCAATTCCCTGACTACTGACACCACAGGGCCCTTTTCTTCCTGAGGATGATCCTGGTTTCCTTCAGTTCTCTTAGAGCCAGCAACTTGAGGTATGTTTTCCTCAGCCAGCTGTGGAACTGGGAGGTACTCATCATGTTATTCTCCCACACTCTATAAGTCTCACCTTCCCACGACAATGTCAGTATCTGAGCTGGTGCAGATGCATGAGTCAGCCTTGCCGATGCTTCCTCAGAAGCCTCTGTACCCTCAATTTCAGAGGTCAAGCGGTGCTAGCCATCTCATTGCAGAGTTGGTAGAGAAGCAGGCAGTACCTGAACAAGACAAGAAAGAGAAAACATTGCTGCTTGTGGTTTAATGTCGCATGCAATGATTGAAAGTGACAATGAGGTTACTGCAAGAGTTAATCTAAAATGAGGAATGACACTTGCTCAGTTGGCAGATCTGGATGTTTGGGAATTCTTGCAGGAGTAGTCCACTCTTCTCCTATGAGGGTCAGGATCTCTCCTCATATAGAGTGAGAAGATTCATATCAGGTTCCACTCCACTCATATGGGATCTCCCTGCCTTGTAATGGGAGATTCTCCTGTAATGAGAGAAAGGAGAGAATTGAGAAAAATGCGTGCACAGCCTTAAGTCCTTGTCCAAGTCAACACAAGGTGTCAAGTGTCCCAATCATTTTTATTTTTATTATTCATTCACAGGGTGATGGCATCACTGGCTATAACATTTATTGCCCATTCACAAATGTCCAGAGGGCTGTTAAGAGTCAGCCATGTTGCTGTGGATGTGGAGGCAAATGTAAGCCAGACCAGGTAAAGATTTCCCCTGAAGAACAATAATGAACCAGATGGGTTTTTTTTCTGACAATCAATAATGGATTTATCACTAGACTCTGAATTCCAGATTTTTGTTTTATTGAATTCAAATTCTACTAACTGCCATTGTGGGGTTCAAGCCTGGGTCCCCAGAACATGACTTGTGTTTTAGGATTAACAATCCAATGATATCACCACGAGGCCATTGCCTCCTCCTTGCTATTCAGGAGGCTATGCAGAAGGCTTGTAGAGTTAGTGGTGTGTCAGGTTGGGCAGGTGATATTAGACTGTTAAATAAATCCTGTGAATTATTCTCCTCTTTCTGGTAAGACAACATTTAGAAGAAATGTTATGGAGTATGATGTGTTGATTAGAGCATTCAGTCTTATTTTAAATATTTCTCATCTGTTTTCACTCAGGAAAAGGAGAATATTGTAGAGGAGAAGACTGAGATACGGGCTATTAGACTTGAAAGGATTGAGGTTAGTAAGGAGGAGGTGTTAACAATCCTAGAAGGTGTGAAGGTAGATAAATCCCCTGGGCCGGATGGGATTTTTCCGAGGATTCTCTGGGAAGCTAGGGAGGAGATGGCGGAGACTTTGGCCTTGATCTTTGAGTCGTCATTGGCTACAGGTTTAGTACCAGATGCCTGGAGGATTGCAAATATTGTGCCCTTGTTCAAGAAGGGCGGTAGAGATGACCCAGGTAATTATAGACCAGTGAGCCTTACATCTGTTGTAGGAAAAGTTTTGGAAAGGATTAGAAGAGATAGGATTTATAATCATCTAGCAAGCAACAATTTGATTGGAGATAGTCAACATGGATTCGTCAAGGGCAGGTCGTGTCTCACAAACCTCATTGAGTTTTTTGAGAAGGTGACCAAGCATGTGGATGAGGGTAGGGCAGTTGACGTGGTGTACATGGACTTCAGTAAAGCCTTTGACAAGGTTCCACATGGTAGGCTATTGGAGAAAATGCGGAGGCATGGGATTGAGGGAGATTTAGCAGTTTGGATTAGAAACTGGCTTTCTGAAAGAAGGCAAAGAGTGGTGGTTGATGGAAAAATATTCAGCCTGGAGTCCGGTTACTAGTGGTGTGCCACAAGGATCTGTTTTGGGACCACTGCTGTTTGTCATTTTTATAAATGACTTGGACGCAGACATAGGTAGATGGGTTAGTAATTTTGCAGATGACACTAAAGTCGGTGGAGTGGTGGACAGTGTGGAAGAATGTTGCAGGTTGCAGGGAGACTTGGATAAACTGCAGAATTGGGCTGAAAGGTGGCAAATGGAGTTCAATGCAGATAAATGTGAGGTGATGCACTTTGGGTAGAATAATAGGAAGGCAGAATACTGGGTCAATGGAAAGATTCTTGGTAGTGTGGATGTGCAGAGGGATCTTGGTGTCCAGGTACATAGATCCCTGAAAGTTGCCACCCAGGTTGATAGTGCTGTTAAGAAGGCATACGGTGTGTTAGGTTTCATTGGTAGAGGGATTGAGTTCCGGAGCCGTGAAGTCATGCTGCAACTGTACAAAACGCTAGTGCGGCCTCACTTGGAATATTGCGTACAGTTCTGGTCGCCCCATTACAGGAAGGATGTGGAAGCATTGGAAAAGGTGCAGAGGAGATTTACCAGGATGTTGCCTGGTCTGGAGCAAAGGTCTTATGAGGAAAGGCTGAGGGACTTGGGTCTGCTGTCATTGGAGAGAAGAAGGCTAAGAGGGGATTTAATAGAGACCTACAAAATGATCAGAGGATTAGATCGGGTGGACAGTGAGAGTCTTTTTCCCAGGATGATGACGTCGGCTAGTACGAGGGGCCATAGCTGCAAATTGAGGGGTGATAAATTTAAGACGGATGTCAGAGGCAGGTTCTTTACTCAGAGAGTGGTAAGGGCGTGGAATGCCCTGCCTGCCAATATAGTTAACTCAGCCACATTAGGGGCATTTAAACAGTCCTTGGATAAGCATATGGATGATGATGGGATAGTGTAGGGGGATGGGCTTGGATTCGTTCACAGGTTGGCGCAACATCGAGGGCCAAAGAGCCTGTTCTGCGCTGTATTGTTCTATGTTCTATGTTCTAAACCTTAAAGAAATGTAATGATTGAATGCATATGATTTAATCAGTGATTTTAGCATTTGGGAGAATCAATGGAATTCTTTGTTTATCATATATATTTGATTTTATTTATTACCGTCACATGTACTGAGGTACTGTGAAAAGTGTTGTCGTATGTGTTTGTACAAGTGCATTAGATAACAGAACAGAATTCTGAATACAGTGTTACAGCTGCCGAGAAGGTGCAGAGAGAGATCAACATTAACATTAAACAGGTCCATTTGAAAGTTTGATAACAGGAGGACAGAAGCTGTTCTTAAATCTGTTGTACGGGTATACCAACTTCTATATTTTCTGTCTGGTAGAATAGGGTAGATGACGGTATAACTGGGGTGGGAAGGGACATTGATTATGTTGGTTGCTTTCCTGAGGCACCAGGAAGTATTGATGGAGTCAATGAATGGGAAGCCTGCTTGTGTAATACACTGAGCTCTCAGTCTTTCAGTGGTTTCTCTCAGTCTTTGGAAGAGCATTTGCCATACCATCCTGTAATGCATCCAGATAGGATGCTTTCTTTGATGCATTGATACAAATTTGCGAGAGTCTTTATGGACACGCTTAATTTCCTTAGCCTCCTGAAGAAGTAGAGGTGTTGCTGTGCTTTCTTGACCACAACAGATTGTTGGTAATCGTCACTCCCAGCAACTTGACGCTCTCAACCATCTGCATCTCAGCACCATTGAGGCAGACAGGGGCGTGCCCTCCACATTGCTTCCTGAAATTAATGACTAGCTTCTTCGTTTCTCTGACGTTGATAGAGAGATTGCTGTCTTTATACCATGTCCCTAAGGATTCTATCTTCTTGCCGTACTCCATCTTGTTGTCGTTGTTTGGGATCCAACCTACAACGGTGGTGTCGTCAGAAAACTTGTAAGTGGAGTTGGTGAAGAATTTGGCCACACAGTTGTGTGTGTAAAGGACTACAGTAGGGGGCTGAGTACACAGCCTTCCCAGGACACCAGTTTTGAGGATTATCATGAAAGAGATATTGTCACTTATCTTTACTGGCTGTCTGTTATACAGGAACTCCATTTACAGAGGCAGGGAAGCAGAGACCTAGGTACTGGAGTTTGGAGATTAATTTGTTTGGAATTATGGTGTTGAAGGCAGAGCTGCAGTCAATAAGTAGGAGTATGTTGTATCCTTGTTGTCCAGACGTTCCAGGGATGATAATATATTACATTCTATCATCTAGCAGGATATAGCGGATATAATTGATTGGAAGGATGAAGCAATTAGAGACTGGATAGTAATCACTGTGAGGATGAAAGGTTATCACAGATCCTTCAAACTAAGGAGGATTTTATTATCTCAGTGCTATAGAAAGATATTGTTAAGCTTGAAGGTTTCCGGAAATATTTTGAAAAATGTTTCCAGGATTGGAGGGATTGAGCTCATAGGGAGAGGCTGAATAGACTGGGATTACTTTCCTTGGAGTGTCAAAGGTTGAGGGGTAACCTAGAGGTTTATAAAATCATGAGGGGCATGGATAGGGTAAATTGACAAGGTCTTTTTTTCCTAGGGTGGGGGCGTCCAAAACTAGAGGATGTAGGTTGAAGGTGAGAGGTGAAAGACTTTAAAAGGGTCTAAGGGGCAACTTTTTCACATAGAGGGTGGTGCATGTATGGAAAGAGCTGCCAGAGGAAGTGGTGGAGGCTGGTACGATTATAACATTTAAAAGACATCTGGATGGATATATGAATAGAAAGGGTTTCAAGGGATATGGGCCAAATGCTGGCAAATGGGACTAGATTAATTTAGAATATTTGGTCGGCATGAATGAATTGGACTGAAAGATCTGTTTCCAAGCTTTACAGCTCTATGACTCTTTTTAATGTTGAAACAAACAATCCCATCACTGCATGGGCAGGAATCAGGGCTCAAAATCAGTCAGTATTGAAGGGAAACATGAAGAACTGCTCTGACGTGGTTGGATAGGTAATCTCCATTATAGTATCAATATCCTCCAATAGTCCTCCAAAGTGCCAAACGAGCAAGAATTAATGTCATAGACACTCTTAAGCTTTACCAGATACGGCACCAAACAGAATCACAAATGTGAGACACTTTAACAAATATGGTAAAATGCCAATACCTTCAACACCTCAAAAAAAGGTCCTGCAAAAGAAACCTTCCAGAGAAATAGATATTTAGGTAATAAGATCGACGTTCAAATTAAAGTTACAGAAAAGTTGCAGACACCATTCCTAGGTAAGGTCAAAGCGAGTCTAAACAGATTTGATCATCAATTTCAAGGTGCAAGACTTCAAAACAGGATTTAGACTTTACACAGGAACAGCTGTATCATTACTGACAGGTCAGTCACCATGGACTGTGATATTTAGACCAGCAAAGAGAAAACAAATCATGTCCAGCAGAAACAAGTCTTCATCTGTATTTGCAAATCACCACAAACCTTAATCAGAGAGAATAAAATGGCTGTGAAACACTATATATACTGAAGAAACAGAATATGTAATTGTTGAACAAAATGCAATGTTATGAGCAAATTGAATCAGGAGTATCCTGTTACTCTGAAAGAAGATGATAGACCCATCAACTTGCAGAGTCCCAGGAAAATTCCTCATCTTTTAATGGGAAAAATAAAATCTCAATGCAACAATGTATTTAAAAGCAGGATCGTGTCACGAGTGACAGAGTTGACAAAATTATGCTCAGGGCTGCTAAAGACAAATGGAAAGACAAGACTATACGTGGATCACACTCAGTTAAACAAAGGAGCTCGAAGAGAAACAATCCAATTTCATCAGTCAATAGCCACTTAAAAGAGCTGAAACCAAGCAAGTTTTACATAAAAATGGATACAAACAATGGCTTTTGTCAGATGCCTTTAGTGAAGAGTCTAAATTACTGCTGACAGTATATTACGCCGTTTGGGTGGCATTGCTTCAACCTTTTGGGATCTCGTCTGTACAAGAAATTCTCCAAAGGGCAATGTTTAGAAAGAAGTAAACTTAATAGGGCAAGATATCTCCTATATCTTTCTCTGAACTTACTGGACCCTGTACTCTCAGTCGAGCCCTGGCTTTGTTATCAAACCTGCTGAAAAGGGTGATGCTGTTGTCAAACAAACACAGAGAATGCTGTAAAAAAAAATAGATCTAGCAACATCTGTGGAGCAAGAAAAAGAGTTCATGCTTTGAGTCTGGTATGACTATCCATCAGAGTTTTTGTCAAGTGGGTTGCTGGCCCCTATCTTCCAGAGTTGAGTACCAATGCCCAGACACTCCTTCTTATACCCTTAGACCATGATCCCAATGAATACCAAGCTATTGTTTCCAGGACTGGCACTAATCTCATTTCCTCTGGAGATCTTCCCCCAGTATCTTCCCATCTTAAAGTTCCTCAACATTACAACCTTCTTCATAAAATCCATAAACAAAACCATTCTGGCAGATCCATCATTTCTACCTATTCCTGCCTCACTGAGCTCAATTTGTCCCAACTTTATTTGATTTTCTCTCTCCCTTGGGCAATCTCCCGTATCCACAGGCTTCTCTGGATGCTTTTACTTGCCTTCACAAGGCACTGGATGACTGTTCATACTTAAAATAGGTCTGCCTTATAAATTAAAAGTCATAGCATGCAGAAACCACCAAAAGAAAAATAGTCTGGTTTTCTTCATCTTACAGTGTTTTACTGCAGAGAACAGAGAGAGCTCTGAACTTATAAAGATCTGATGGCTTCTCACTATCATGTTCACAGCCCCAAGCTGTTCACTTGTCTGGGAATCAATCACATAATTGTTGGAAGGCAAAAGACTTTTGTGAATAATAACTGATCACTAGTCCACAGACCAATCAGCTACTTGTTGCTAAATGAAGTACCATTTGTACGCAGACTTTGGCTCCAGTGCTTTCGGACATTTTTTCCGGCTTCTGGATTTAACAATGAGTTCAACAATTTCAGGCCACGAACTCTCTCCTCCATTTTGTTTCGATTGCCTTCCACAGCACCCTTACCCCTCATCTCCGCCCCACCCCCATCATCCCCAGTGCCTGCTTTCCTGGGCTTAGTTTTCAGAAAATAATAGCAATTTCCAGCCATTAACACCTACTATTAATACCTATCCAAATTGATTTCTTTTCTCTGCTGGCATTATGACTCCTTCTGCCTTTTGCTCTGTGACACCTATAATATCTAATTTCCTTCGAGACCTCCATTGAGATACCTTTCAGTTCCATTTGTTCCTCCTCACCTTTCTCTCCCATATAAAACCTATCAATTTTCCTCCAGCCTCTTCAGTGCCAAAGAAGACTCATATTCATCTCAAAATGTTATCTTTGTTTCTCTTTCCAGTCCTGTTGACCCTCTCTAGTACTTCTTACTTTTATTACCATTACTCCAGTGTGAACTCAGGAAAAACAAGACTGTCCAGTTTTCTATCAAAAATATAGTCTTTGTAGCAAAAGAGTTCAATTCACAAAGATCTGCTACAGAAGACATTAAGCAAAAAATGTGATCACCTCCAATCCAAGATACACAGCTATGCCTCGTAACCGAACCTTGAAGAAAAGGTTATTACTGCAAAGGTACAAATTTCATACAGAGAGCAACTACACATGGATGGAATACTTAACCCTATATTCACCTTACAAAGCTATCCTTTTACAATAGCTGACAAACTGCCCTGTTAGGTCTCAGGAAAGTGCACACTCATTGTGGCAAATCAGGGCATAGTTTTTATAAAATGTCTTCTCCATTTCTGAATTCCTGGACATTTTCATAACAGCAGGCATCTCCCCAGGAATCCCCAATGCAGAATCCATCTAAAGGCAAGTGTGTTATTTTTAATCCAGTCAGGTTCTGAAAGAAGGGTTTCTGATCTGGTCCAAATACCTGGCTCCTCATATAACTGCAACGAAAGCCTTAAGTAAATTGGGTCATTACATTCCTATCATTAAATCATCTATGAGTGTTTTTTTTTACACATACCTTTCAATTGAGTACAACCTGTAGAATAACTGATGTAAACATCATATATAATGCTGCCAATGATTAGTAATGAGATCAGAGTCACATGATTAAGTAGAGCAAGCTGGAAAGGAGCAGAAGATCTAACCTCACGCTGAGAGAATGTGTGTGTAGCTTAAGCTGTAACTGAAGGATTAAATTATTTCAATAATGAACTGTATATACTACCTTAACTATGCAGCTTTCCAAGTAGAGTTACTTTGTGTCAGAAATGTAATTTATCTCTTGGATAGATCAGTCTTTACATGAAAAAGGACTGTGGATGCTGGAAATCAGAAACAAAAACAGAAGTTGCTAGAAAAACTCAGCAGAACTGAGGAAGGGTCACCAGGCCCGAAACGTTAACTCTGTTTTCTCCTCCACAGATGCTGCCAGACCTGCTGAGCTTTTCCAGCAATTTCTATTTTTGTCTGTGAAGAGAAAGCCGAATTAACTTTTCAGGTCCTTCTACAGAATGGGAAAGAACCATCACGGCTAAGTGAGCAATTGGGAATGGATTTATTTGAGTTCAAAGGCAAGATCTGTTATTCAAATTAGATTAAATTACTGATATAAAATCAGGTCTGAGGCAGTTATAGCATCATTTAAGAGAATCTAATCAATGCATGGCATTCTACACATTGTGTCTCTAATAATGAACCACTGTTTGGAGATGATCGGTTGAAAAGATTCACACAAACATGAATATGATTTCATTCATATTGGAGTTTCATTTCTCTCTCTTAAATCAAATAGGAAAGTTGTAAGAAGTGCAGACAATTAAAAATTTAAAGTTTGCATTATTAAGTTACAGATCCTCACCACTACAGAATGGGTTATCACTGTTAGAATTGCTCATGAGCCAGAGATTGAAAACAACTTGCATGTATGTCTCAAATATAGCCTAACGTCAGAATGACCACAGCAGAATGAAACAGTGTGAGGAGGAGCAAAGGGATAATAAGGTTTGAAATTTCAATAAACAGTATTGAACTATAATGTTCCAGGAAGATAATATGAATACCAGATCAACAGAGAGAAGGAACAATCATAGCAAGAATACAACGACTGGGATACCTCAGCTTGACATAGGAGAAATCACAGTGTGAATAATTGAACAAGAAAACAATAGAAATTTGGAGTTATTTCTCAAAAGAAGAGGAAAATCAAAGTTCTACAGCTACCCAGGAGAGGAATACTCACAGTGAAAATACAGAGAGTGTATAACATCCTAAATCACAGAATGACAACAGAGCTATATTATGGAGATTGGTCAAAGCATACCCTATGATGTCTTAGAATTTGGGAGGAGCTGTCTATAATGTGAGTACAAGGGGGATAAACACTCAGTAGAGGGGAGATGCAGGTGCAGTTGAATAAACAAGCATGTAATGATGATTTCAGAGATGTATGATTAAGTCAAGTGAGCTTGAAGGAAACAGGAGCTCAAACCTAGTGTGGAGAGAATGCTTGTACAGATCCAGAGCTCATGCTGAAGGCTCTTTGGGAGATTAGATAGAGGTAAACTCCAAATACTTCATGAAACGGGAATCAGATGCTAAAAATTGATATCTAATGTCATTAATTACATGCTGAATTGAAATTTATCTTTGAATATTTTATTTCATGAAAATAAAAGAATTAATACTAAATGAAGTGACCAGTTACTGCTTAAAGATTCTACTTTTTGGCATATCCAGTTTATTTACAAAATTTTATGTTGCAAATATTTGATTGACAAATACGTTGAAAGTGATTCCAGTTGTCTAAGAAATCGTCAAACTGTGGGAAGTTTACCAATGCATATTTTATAGGGTCTTGGTTATAAGTATAACAATATTTTATCATGCATTATCCATTTATGCCCATACTGAGGAAATTGAAACACATAACCTTTCACTTATCATTTGAACTTAAGAAATTCAATATCAGTTGATCCTGGTATGTGGTTTTAATTCATCTAACTTATCACTCACTGGCTTCAAATTGTCAAACCATAAAAAGGAGACCTTTTTAAAAAAAACTGATTTCATCAGTTTATTCATAATCTACATCGTGTAGCTTTACAATTTTCTTCATACAGGTTTTGATAATTGTCCTTATTCTTGCTTTTCCATTAATTTAATTGTCAGCAGGCTTAGTATGAAAAATGAACTATGTGTATTCCAAGCAGTGAGTTACCTTATTCTAAATAGCATTTAGCATTTTGCAATCAAAGTCAAGAGACTGTCTCTGTTATAAGATGCTAGGAAATCATTATCTAAAAGTTGCTGCGACAAAGTGATTACTGTAAACAAGGGCCCATTTAGTCGACCAAGCAAGCATGGTGAAACATACATCAACATGGAGATATTCATTTAGTAGTGTATATGTTTTGTGCCAGTTTGTTAAAATTGAGATAAAGGTTTCTAATAAATTATTATCATTTAGGATAATAAAACAAAGAACTGTGGATACGGGAGATCTGAAACAATGTGAAGCTGAAATCAAAAATAGAAATTGCTGGCAAAACTCTTCATGTATTTTAGCATCTGTGCAAGCACGTAATGATGTTTTGAAGAGGAGAAAGCAGTTAACGTTTCAACTCTTTGATTAATATTTTAAATCTTCATCTCTTCTGAGTTACCGGACTCAAGATGTTAACCCTGTCTTCTTCCTATAGATGCTGCCAGACCTGTTGGATTTCACTAGCAATTTCTGTTTTTGTTATTAGCATTTAAGAATTTGGTTCTAAAGTAGAAGTAAATTTGCTTTTGCTTTTGGTTCTGTGAAGAGGACTTTTTTTAAGGTCAGACATTTATTGTGAACAGCGAAATCACGAAAGTCTTTGCAAGGAAGCATGTGGCATGAGCTAAATGATTTAATCAGCACCCTCGGGCATTAATTACTGTTTGCAAGTTTGAGTTTTATTGAACAGAATTAGATGATCAAAGTTGAACTCATAAGAGAAGGTATCCGAGCAGAAGGGCAGCTTTTTTAGTTAATAGAAGTTTCCATACAGTGAGTGTTTAGATTTTAGAAGTTTCCACACTCTGAAATAGACAAGAAGTTCCAGACTATCAATAGAAGTCACTGGATCTTCAGAGCTGGAAAGACGTCTCTAGACCTTCATAACTGGAAAGAAGTTCTAAACTGTTTCTGCAGTCCAAGGAGAAAGGCTGAAAAGAATCAGTTGAGCAAAAAGTCTAAAGAGTAAGATAACAGTGATACATCACAGGGACAGAGCGCCCATGTAAAATATTGTGATGAAAAGTTTTGAATCTTTTGTTGCTTATGTTAAGATTGTTCTAATTTGTCTTCTTTAAAGTTTTTTTTGTACAATAAGCTTTTACATTTTTTCACTAAAATTACATCGGTAGCCTCATGTAAATATTTTTAGTGTCTTACCACTATGGCATGGAAACTTCCAAAATAAAACTAATGGCCTATCAAGCTAGGCTTCGTTCTGGGGTCTAATTTTTCCACCATATAACAAACAGCACATTTCAAAGATTTTTTTTAAAGCTGTAATTTTATTTACAGCACCTGTTTTGCCATTTCCCACATAACTGACTAACCAAAACACTGAAGGGCGAAAGAGAATAGGGTGACCACTAGTTACTTTAAAAAAAAGTAGACTTGTTTAAATAAAGTATTTGTTGGGCCCTGGGACCTGTACAAGGCAGACAGGTTGCATCTGGTGCAGAATGGGAACAGCACCCTTGCAGGGAGATTTCCTCATGCTGCTTGGGAGCTTTAATCTAACTTTACAGGAGGGTGGGATCCAGAGAGAAGATTCAGCAGAGGGAGATGATCAGCTGAAAATAGAGAAACAGCAAGGAATTCAAGATGGCATTGTAATTATCGATCAGTTAAAGCACCAGGGATATAAACAGAAATTGCTAGAGAAAGTCAGCAGGCCTGGCAGCATCTGTAGAGATAAAGCAGAATTAACTTTTCAAGGGAACTATTCACGATATTCAAAATGTAAGAGAAATAGAAGAGTAGATACGTAGGCAAATTACAGAGAAATGGAAAAGTAAGAGGGTAGTGATAGTCGGGAATTTAAACTCCCCAGCATTAATTGTGATAGTCATAGTGTGAAAGGCTTAATGGTAGCATCATTCTTGAAATGTATCCAGGAAACTTTTTAAGCAAGTGTATAGAAAGCCCTACAAGAGAGGGGGAAGTCCTGGACTTAAATTTAGGTAATGAAGCTAGGTAAGTGATTGAAGTATCAATGGGGAAGCATTTTGCAGTCAGACCACAATAATAACTCTGTGAGATTCAAGATTTTTGTGAAAACAACAATGGGCCTGATATCAAAATTCTAAATTGAGGAAGACCAATCTTAATAAAATCAAGTATGGTTTGGCCAGAGTGTACAGGAGCAGATACTTCTGCCTAGAGCTGTGTCAGAGCAGAGGGATAAAATCTCAGAAGAAATAGAGAGAATACAGGGCCAACATGTACCAATGAAGCCAACGGTGGGACCAACAGATCCAGTAAACACTGGATATCAAGGGATGTACAGGATTGGATAAAGACAAAATGGGAGGCTAATGGCTAATATCAAGGGCTCTAAACAGCAGAAGACCTAGAAGATTACAGAATGTGTAAGGGACACTTAGAATGAACATTAGGAGAGCACAGTTTGCATGAAAGAGTAATGGCAGGTAAAATTAAGGAAAATCCTAAGTTATTTTACATTCAGGATAAAAAGATAACGAGGGAAAGTGTAAGGCCCATTAAGGATAACAGTGGTAATTTGTGCATGGAGCCTTTGATAGGGCTCTAAATAAGACATTGATTTCATCAGTTTACATCGATAGTAGGTTATAGGTTTTGGAAGAAGCAAAAAGGACACCTCATGAAATCCTGTGGACTGGTGCTAATGAACTGTGTTTCTATTCATGTTTGTTTGTTTATGCATGTGTATGTAAGATTTAAGAGTGGGTTGGAGTTTCAGACAGTGGAGTTTTATGTTGATAATTAATAGCGCTGTTTGCCTGTGGTTAGAATTGATTTATTTGTAATAAATAGTAATTTCCACTTAATTATCAAAGCCTGGTCAGTGTTTTCTTTTAATCTGAGTTCATCAGGCAGGCATATTAGGGACTTGAAGTAATTTGATTAAATATCCAGGTTTTCTAATGACACTGGAATAGTGGGGCTCAAGTATCAGGGCAATCTTCCAAGTGAGTCAAGCCATAAGATTTCTTGCAGCAAAATGTATAATTATTATGAAGGTAGAATAGTTCTTAAATACAATGTAGAGCATCACTCAATTTGGGCTATGTCTTAATAAACTGAACATGATTCCACTTTTCTTTTAGTTTAAAGCAAAACTATTGCTGCATGCCTCAAAGCATTTGAATCTGAATCCTGGTAAATAATCTGGTTGCCAAAAAATGTACTGCTTGGATCGAGGTTTCTATAAACAACAGATAAAAAATTGTCAGTTTGCAAGTTGTGGTCCCACAACTTCGCTCAACATTTCAACTAAAAAAACAAATAAAACTCAGAATGAAACATGTGGTTGAAACTCTGCAGTCATTCAGGTGCATTCCTGTCATAAATTTGGTGTGAATAATGCAGCCCTGGGAATGAGAGCACTGGCTACACTCTCTGGGTCCCTGCCATTGTCTGGTGATTTCTATTAGATCAGAGCTTCCATCTGTCCTAAACAGGTACAGCGGCATAAGAAAGGTCAGAGTTCAGATCCTGTCAGGCTCAAACCCTCTGCCCCAACTCAGGAGAAGAGCACTTTGTGCTGGAATGCCAAGTGACATCAAACTTACTATCCCTCAAGTTTTTGAGAAGATTTGTAGTGCGTCTTGTGGGTGAAGTTGTAGACTTGTTCGCTGAGCCGGTGCATTCGATTGCAGACGTTTCGTCACCCTGCTAGTTAACGTCATTAAAGCATCTCCGGCGAAGCGTTGGTAATTTATATGCCTCTGTTTGCTGGGGTGGTTGGCATCATTTCTGGCTCTGTTTTTCAGTGGTTGCTCCAGCATGGTTATCCATTCTTGGTTGGTTGCGTTGAAGTACAAAGGTTTTTGGTGTGCAATTTCCCATTTGTATTTGGGAGGCGGGTGTGGGCATCGTTGATCATAACCCTTCTCATTCTGCGGCCGTTCTATGCAGCTGTTCTCCATACTTGTGGATTGTTGATAGGTAGTTTATATTTTAAACTTTGTGACAATACCTGTTTTCAGAGGTATTCATGCAGGAAGTATAGTTGTTCGCAGTTCACGCTCAGATGGATGGCATCTGTCTCCCAGCAATGACATTATAAATAACAAGCGGGACAGAACACCAACGCTTCACCGGATGCGCACTGACAATGTTACCTAGCAGGTGACAAAACATCTGCAATCAAACACACCAGCTCGACGAGCAAGTCCACAACCTCATACTAGCTCTCAATTCAGCAGCAATAGAACCACCTGGATGTCCAGATTTGGCTCCTGGCCTAAACCTCCTAAGTTGAACAAAAAAAATGTTGCTTGTTTTTCTTGGCCTCCTTGCTAAAAGAGATGGAAATATAAAACTTATATCTATAGTCAGGACAGAAGAAGATGTCAAAACCCCTTGATCTGGTATCCTGTGACAAATTAGTCAGCTTCAACTCCTAAGTCCCCATCACTGGCCTTCCTCTACCTCCGAATGACACACTCCCCAACCCACCTGCAAACTCCCAACTTTGTCGATCAACTGCAGACATGGGGTCTACAAATACATTTGTGCTGCAAGATGACCCAGCAAACGTGAAGGCCAGTGGAAGGAAAATGAAAATAAGGTTAAACCTGTTATTGTTATGAGAAGAGTGAGATGGAATATGGCCAGACAAAGGCCCTGTTGACCATAGCCAAGAGAAAAACTTCAGTCAACAGAAAATCCTGGCAAGGACATGCATGATTTCCCAATCTTCACTCCCACGAGGCAAAATTTCCTGGCAGGAAGCATGATTTTTTAATCCTTACAGATCTTTACTGTTCTTGGTCGATTAGAGAGAGTGAGGATTATTTTCTTCAAAAATCTGCAGTTCAGAATTCATATGCTGTTTACGTATTTTGTGAAATGTGTAAGCTCTTAGTGGAATTCGCTTTCTAAGGATGAATTATTAGTGGTTCATTTCTTGATTGAATACTGTTATGGCAAATGGAGGTAAAATTAGAGCCAGAAGTTGTATATGGCAAGATTTCAGTGTTTTGAGGATTAACAAAATGATATTTCCATCCACCAATTACTTATTACATATTATGGGGAGGGTTTAAACTGTACTGCTTCCTTGCAGTTGTTGTGTTTTTCAATTTTTTTTTCTGTTTACTATGTAGAGTTTTGTACTGTTCACATTTCCTAGTTAAACAGGAAGTGGTCAGTTTAATACTTAATAGGTTTTCTTCCCCACTGTGAGCATACAAACACATCCTGTTTCTTTATTAAGAGCAGATGTGCATCAACTCTGCAGACTGAGTTTTAACAACATTTCTGAATAAATTTCTCCAAGTGTCACATTGTAGAGAGCAACTGCATTTATGAATATTAATGTACTTACTCTGTTGAGAAAAGAAATTTTTGTGAGGTTCAGGTGGTTTTTTTTAGTATTTAACTAGGTATGAAACCTCAAATAACACTTTATTTGCAAGCATTTACACCCCAACAGGATATTTAGACGTAATTTGATCATTTTATCATGATAACCAGAACAATTACATTGCAACTGTCAAGAATGTTGCGTTTATTGCAATTAAATATTACCGATTTTTTCAAGAGCAATAACTCTGGGTGCACAAATTTAACATTCCAGAATATTCTCTTGATTGAATTGTACAACATTTAAATACAAGGCAATATTGATATATATCATTGATTGACACACAGAGCGAGATAACTATAGTTCTCTGCTGTGCAACAGAATTTGCATTTCTATATATCTTAGGTTTTTAAACCTAACCTAACAAAATATAGGCTGCTCACTGTTAGGATATTGTTCATGATGACTGGCTACACATGCAGTTTGAAGCATGAATATCATCAGACAACTGTGTCTCATTTCTACTTATGAACATCCACTCTGCTGTAATTTTGTTGAGACTTTGAGCATTGTACCCCATGCAATTATCAGGCATAACATAAGTGCCTAAGCCTCCAATATGATTGCAGGAAGTGAACTGTTCTTCATAATAGATTGGCAATCAGGATTCTCCCTAAACTTTCCTGCGTGCAAGAGAAGACCATTTAGTTAAGTAAATAATGTATTCAAATTAGGTATCAGTTATTGGAAGATCATTTTCTGATTTTATAATGACCAGTGCCTGACCGTCTGTGTGCTAAACAATACCCAACAGTCTGTGGTGCTAAAAAAAAAAGATAGTCAATATTTTTTAAAGAAATCACAGGCTACTTACAGGTCATTTGCTGCTTTGTCATTTCAGGCTATTGTTTCATTTCTAGACTTTTTGATGTATTCACTGACACTTGAAAGTTCAGCTTTGTGTCTTGAGAAGAAGATTTTGCCGCTGGTAGACTCTTCTCAGTCTCCTGTCTCAGTCCACCTGACCTAGCTCCTGCATGTTGTAATATTATTTTAAGGGGGAACATGCAAAAGAACAAGTAACCACAATGTAGACCGTGTGACTAACAGTCTTTGTCAGTCCAGCTTGCAGTATGGGCTATGGAGGAGTATATCTGTGCTTTCCTATAACAAAAGATGGTTAACCTCTGGGAAAAAATCTTTCTGCTGAGCAGTCCTCTAATGTAACTTCAAATAAACAGAACCTACGTCCAGGTTACCAGTCCTGGTGTGACATTGTAAGCTTGTGTAAGAAAACACCGGACAGCAGTAGAGCGATCAGTGGTGGTTTCTATTAGACAACATGAAGGTAGGGATCTGAATTTGAAAACCAGAGAAAGACCTTCAGGCAATACCTGAAATGGCATAGAAGTTGTATGTGTGTGAAATCCCAGGAAGTAATATTCCTGTACAGTCAGCCCTAGCTGGTAGGATTTGTGGCCCTGGATATAGAAAGCAAGCTAATGTGCAGAAAATGTAGTCCTTGCAACCCCCGATGCAGTTATTCTGCATTCAAAAACCTTTGCAAATCGTGTGATAGAAAATGATATTGATTTCAGCAAGAAATCTGGTTCCAAAGATATCTCCAGATGTTACATTAGGATGTAGTGAAACAAATTCGTGAATCAGTGGCAGCAACATCAGGAAGTTCACAACACACATACATAAGATTAGCAGCTGGACAGACGAGAGCAATGATTCAGAGTGGAAGAATCTTCAACCAGAAAACAGACAAACTTTTCACACTATGAATATGATGCAATGTGTGGATGAAGTCAAACAGTCAGAAGCTTCCACTGCTATCAACATAATATACCCGAAGTACAGCAACAACCATGTACTGACAACCAAAGTTGACAGAAGAATGAATCTAAATAACGTACCTGTCAAAATCCTTCAGGATGTGCACCTGGATCATTGGAAGTTAATGCTACACCTACAAAAGCAAAATTATCAATATATGATGGGTCACCTATTCCTTTCATTGATACATTAACATTGAAATGCAGCACAACATATCTTCATGGAAACCACAAGTAGTTTTTCTGGTGAATTGAATGGACTGGCAAATAGCGCAGAAACTGGCATGTACAAAACTCAATGTTGTGACCATTCACCTGAACTCAAAAATATCAATTGCAGCAGAAGAGGTCAAGAATGGTCTAACGGAGCTATTCCATTAAATGCCATGGATATACCCAGACAAATTCAATGCCGTAGGAAACATCAAAGCTGTGCTGTAGCTCAGAGGAGAGGCAATTCTATCAACCAACCCTCCTACAAAGTGTGGTGTGCGCATAAAGGAGAAGCGTAAGAGCAAGTTAGATGACATGGACAGTAACAGGATTAACCATTGTGTATGTCAGGACACTGACTGGTGCAGCTCTGACACCTGTGCCCTGAAGAAAAGGCACAATCTGTGTATGCTTGGACCTAAGGCATTTAAATTTTGCTCTAAACAGATACACATGGAAAATTCCAATGCTAGACAAAAAGAACAGGTTCTAACTATTTCTCCAAGTTGGACACCAAGCAAAGTGTATTGATCCATTCCCATGGCAGGGAGATCTCAAGAAATCACTATCTTCAGGATAATATCCTAAAGAATCTCTCTCCAAACGTTAGACCATAAGACCATAAGATATAGGAGTAGAATTAGGCCATTTGACCCAGTGGGTCTGCTCTGTCACTCAATCATTGTTCATATTGTTCTCAAACGTATTCTGTTGCCTTCTCCCCATTACTTTTGATCTCCTTACTAATCAAAAATTTACTTATCTTTGTCTTGATTACACTTAATGATCTGGCCTCCATAGTCTTCTATGGCAATATGTTCCACAGAGTCACCACCCTCTGGGTGAAGAAATTCTCCCTCATCTTAGTTCTAAAGGAATGTCCCTTCATTTTGAGGGTATGCCCTTGGATGCTAGTCTGTCCTGTAATTGGAAATATCTTCTCCATGTCCACTCTATCCCGGCCTCTCAGTATTCTGTAAAGTTCAATCTGATCCTTCCTCATCTTTCTGAACTCCATTGAGTACAGACCCAGAGTCCTTAACTGCTCCTCACATGACAAGC
The DNA here is from genome assembly GCA_024137785.1 of Ginglymostoma cirratum. Lineage (NCBI taxonomy): Eukaryota > Metazoa > Chordata > Chondrichthyes > Orectolobiformes > Ginglymostomatidae > Ginglymostoma > Ginglymostoma cirratum. The sequence continues at coordinate 49,270,143 of JAHRHZ010000249.1, forward strand.
CCTCATTCCCAGGATCATTCTATTAAATGTCCTCAGGATCCCTTACAATGCCAAAACATCCTTCCTTAAATACAGGGTCCAAACAACTCACAATATTCCAACCGCAGTCTGACCCAAGCCTTATACAGTCTTAGCAGTACTTTTCTGCTGTTGTACTCTAGCCCTCTCAAAATGAATGCTAACATTGCATTTGCCTTCCTAACTGCCAAATGTTAACCTTAAGAGACTCCTGAACTAGGACTCTTAAGTCCCTTTTTACTTTAGATTTCAGAAGCGTTTCCCCATTTAAAAATAATATATCCCTCTATTCTTCCCACCACAGTGCATAACTTCACATTTGCCCACATTGTATTCCATCTGCCACTTCTTTACTCACTCTCCTACCTGTCCATGTCCCATGCAGCCTCCCCACTTCCTCAACACTACCTGTCCCTCCAGCTATCTTTGTATCATCTGCAAAGTTAGAAACAGTGCTTTCAGTTCCTTTGTCCAGATCATTAATGTGTAACGCGAATAGTTGTGGTGCTAACACTGACCTCTGCAGAACTCCACTAGTCACCTATTGTCATCCTGAGAAAGACCCCTTTGTCCTTACACTCTGCCTTCTGCCAGTCAGCCAATCCTTTATCCTTAGCCCTAACACCATGGGCTCTTATTTTGTTCTGCAGCCTCCTGTGCAAAGGCCGTCTGAAAATCCAAATGAATCACGTCCAGTGGCTTTTCTAACTTGCTTGTTACTTCCTCAAAGTATCCAAACAGATTTTTTGGGCACGACCTCCCTTTGATGAAGCCACGCTGACTCAGCCTATTTTACCATGCACTTCCAAGTACTCCATAATCTTATCCTTAATTGACTCTAAAATCTTACCAATGACCGAGGTCAGGCTAACCAGCTTATCGTTTCCCATCTTTGCCTCCCTTCCTTCTTAAACAGAAGTGTTACGTTAGCTTTGGGGATATGTGACATGGCTATCAGAGCGGGTACCAAATTCAGCTGGCCGCATGCTCTGAATGCCTGCCATGTTCTCCATACCCAAAATGCCTATTTTTTTTTGGTGAGTTTGATAAGACCAGAAGGAGAATATTTATTAGGTTAGTTGGGGCATTAACAAGGTGGTTACCGAATGTTAATAGCCATCCATTGGCATCTCCACGCTGCCGAGTGAGAATCTCAACACACAACCTGTGAAAAGCATAAAAAGTGAAACAAGATGATTTCAACATTGAGTTGTACCTCACCCTCTCGTGGCCCAATTCTGCCACACATCTCACCCACATTGCTGACATGCCCATTGCCAGGGTACATCCACCAGTACCAACAGTATACACTATGGACATTGGCATCTGAACTTCACCAAATCATTTCCACAATCCTGGCACCTCTCCAATGCATTGGCAATGTGCACTGGAATCACAAAGTGGCATCACAGCGTATACTGGCAACCAGCAATGTACAGCTGCATGGATACATTTACTGAACAGGGACATTCTCCCAGCCCATGTTGTGCACCAGCAGGCCTACTACACCTGCTCCCTTTCTGCCTTAGTGTGCATTCACCTGGCACCTACCAGCATGCCAACAGCACACCTTGCATTGCCTTGCCTTGCAGTGTTGCTTGGTGCAGTCACAAAGCCAGGTAGCTGGCCATGGTGCTCAGTAATCCACAGAAAAGGGTGTTGACATCTTGCCATACTGCTGTGTGCCACATCATTGTTACACATATCCCCCTCAGTCTTCTCTGCTCTAAAGAAAACAATCCAAGCCTATCTAGTGTCTCCTAGGAGCTCAATTTCTCCATCCCGAGCAACATCCTGGTGAACTTCCTCTGTACCCCCTCTGGTGGTATCACATCCTTCCTTAATGAGGTGACCAGAACTGCACACAGTTCTCCTGTTGTGGCCTGACTCCTTCCAATCTGCTCTGTACAACTTCAATTGCTCTTATACTCTGTGCCACGACTGATGAAAGCAAGTGTCTCATATGCCTTCTTAACTATCCTATTCACGTGCTCTGCCAACTTCAGAGATCTGTGAATAATTACCCCAAGATCCATTTGTTCTCTAAGCTATCCAGTGTCCTGTCATTCATTAAACAATTCCTCATCCTGTTTCTTCTTCTAAAGTGCATCAGGGATTATGTCATCAAAGTGCACCATGAATCATGACTAATTTGATTTTAACATCAACTCCACATTCCTGCATATCCCCTATAAATTTTCATCCCCTCAGTAATCAATAATCTGCCTCTGCAATAAAAACATTTAAGATCCTGCGTCCATTGCTCACTATTCCCATTCTGAAGAAGGGTCACTGGACTGGAAAGATTAGCTCTGTCTTTCTCTCTCCACAGATGCTGCCAGATCAGCTGGTTTTCTCTGGCAATTATAGTTTTTGTTCTGAATCCCCAAAACTTTCTCACTCACAGTCACACCCTTCTGTCTTTAACCATGTTCCAAATTTGATGTAATCAAATTGCAGCGAATAACTCCTGAAGCATGGGTATATCTCTCCCTTCCCTCAAACTGTAGCTCAGACTGTAGCCCATTAGATCTAAGCCAAAATTCCTGAAGCTGACAAAATGTGCTGCAAATGTGTCCACCAGCATCCACAAGTTCCTGCAGCTGCAACACACCGCCTGCCCAACCATCTCTGTTCTATAAATTAATTAATTCAGGTGTTAAATATTTTAAAGATTAATTTCTTAACTGTGGTCTTCCCCTGGTAAGAATGTCTCCAGATTTAAACCAATTGGCCAATCAAAAGACATGGACTAAATACTCACCAATCAGCTACCTCTTTTCCTCTGATGTTACATTTTGGTACTTCCAAGTAGAAATAAGTTAAAGGGGTTTTTTTGCTGCCAGTTTCTATCTCCCACCAATACTGCCCTTCTCATGCAAGTCAGCTCTTCTCTTTATAAAGGTACTGATTCGAGCTCACACTACATTTGTGACACCGTAGACTCAACGCTGTCTCATGTTTTTTATGAAGCTGCTGTTCCCACTCTCAAATGGTCCATGTGATGCTGCTGTCCCTGTTCTCTCTCACACTGTTTTGGATGCACAGTCTCCTCCGCTCACTTTCTTAGTCTGCTTCACAGCGATGCTGACTTGCTGCACACACCTTCCAATCTGCTTCAAAATGATACCGACTCATTGTATACTCCTCCCAGGAATGAACAGAAACCAACAAAAGGAATTGTATAGCACTTCCAGTCACCAAATAAAGCACACAAAGATGAACTCAGAATGATACGTTTTATCATGTAAACAAGCAATCCTCTTACATTGTGCAAGACAGCAACAACTTATAAACGAAGAACACCCAAGCGATAAGTTCTCAGGAAAGTCTGATCATGAGATCCAAGAGGATTCGGAAACCACCCATATATTATGAACTCTTAAATTTGTTAATTCTTAAACTCTTAAACAGAGACTTATTGTTGTCTAAATAGCTTTAGCAATTCCCTGATTATATATGTAATTTTATTTTTAATACTTACAATGTTGACTTGGAATAAATACAGAAGGTATGGCATCGATTTAAGAAGTAACATACCATTTCATAGTCTAGCTCTCACGAATCACTGTGAGGGAGTGTAGCTGTGCTCTCCTGTAATAATGGTCGCTGAACCCCAGTGACAAATCTGACTGCTAAGCAATCTTGTAACACATCTTTAAAACCTTCATTCAGATTATCAACCCTAGTGTTAAACCGATAAGTTTGAGAAGGCAAACACAGAACCATAGCACTATGTACGTGTGGTTAGTGGTTCACCATTTGAAGACCCCTACTCTGGCCAAGCCTCTGAAACACACTGGTGCTAATATTTGAACTGGTGCTTACAAAAGCCAGAATATGTGTTGATGATACAGTACAAAGACTGTCCACCTGATTCTCAACTGGTAGAGGGACGGCCTCATTGCAGAACCTAAAATAAAAGAAATGTATAAGAGTTAGTTCTTTGTGAAGAAAAATGTGGCTGCTGAAAGCATTTACAAGTTGCCACGTTGAGTGTGCAGGATGGGAGAAAAGGCGTACTGGAAAAAGAAGAAAAGTTATGAAGAAACACTGAGTACTGTCTTTTCGAGGTATAGATAGAGTAGACAGCCAGAGACTTTTTCCTAGGGTGGAGGTAGCTATTATGAGGGGGCATAGTTTTAAAATGAGTGGAGGTAGATATAGGGGAGATGTCAGAGGTAGGTTCTTTACTCAGAGAGTGGTAGGGGCGTGGAATGCATTGCCGGAGCGGGTAGTGGAGTTGGCCTCATTAGGGGCATTTAAACGGCTATTGGATAGGCATATGGATGATAGTATAAGGTAGGTGTGGAGGTTAGACAGACCTTTGGATTAGGGTAAAAGTTTGGCACGATATCGTGAGCCAAAGGGCCTGTGCTGTGCTGTATTCTTCTATGTTTTATGTTCTTTCAGCAGCATTGCCACTTTCATAGCCTTGACTCCTGTCAGTAAAAAACAGAACATTTTTTCAAAGGAGAGGCATATATTTGGCCATTTTCTCCAGGTACAGATTGCCATCTCAAATTATGTGTCACCTTTTCCTGTGAAAATAAGCAAGTCTGCCAATGGCAATCTTTTGAGGTAGTTAGAGAAATTGCTTTTCATGGTGAATAACCAGAATGTGTAAGTGGTGTGAAGGAGTGAAAGTTCCAACAGTGGTGAGTGTGTGACTTGGATGACAATGGGATGGAATGAAATGTGGTCCTGTATTTGTAGAAAAGGGAAGGGAAGAGGGGCAGGAAGCTTTATTTTTACAATGGATTTGAGCATCGTTGGCAAGTCCAGCACTTGTTGCTCAATCGAAATTGACTTTGAGAAGTTTATGATGCACGGGATCTTGAAATGGCTGCAATCCATGTGATGTAAGGACAGCCATAGTGCTGTTGGGAAGGGAGCTACAGGATTTTCATGCAAAGACAGTGAAGGAACAATAGAACACCAAGTTAGGATGCTTGAAATTTTTCTGCATTCCTTCATGGGACGTGGGTGTTGTTAACTGGGTTAGCATTTTTTGCCCATCCCTTGTTGCCCTTGAGAAGATGATGGCAAGATGCCTCCTTGAACCATTGCATATCATGTGCAGAAAGCAGACCCACAAATTGGAGAGGAGTTTTAGATAATGGTGTTCGCATGCATCTGTTGCCTTTAAAATGATCGGTGTTGTGGGTTTGGAAAATTTAAGAATGTTGCAGACCTTTATCCAATGTAGGTCTTTGAACCTGCTTCACATTAAAGTCAGGAAAACTATTTAAACCCTGCACAAAGCACCAGTATCAAAATTCTCCAGGCACATCTCCATTGAAGAATTCAACAGCCATTTGAAATAGCCTGGCTTCACTTGGCCGTGTGATCTTTGGGCTGTCAACTAAAAGCCACAATGGATTAGGATTGGAGAGTAAAGTTAGTTAATGTGAAATGCTTTTTTGAGTGCATATTTTGGCCATGTGTCTTGGAAAACAGCACCATTGTGTTTTATTACCTTTTCAAAGGTGTGTCATTTTTGTATTCCTCCCCTATTCCTTGATTCTTCAAATAGTGCGCACAATATTGATCATGGAAACTTGCCATGAAAATTATGAAACTTCATCTACTTACGAGTTCAACACTAATCTCATACCTTCAGGCACCTAGTGAGGGTATCTGAGAGAAACATTTTGACTTGAATATTTATTTTTTACATTCTCTATCACCAGGTCATTGAAAACTTCCATATTTCACAGCCTACAATGTTATTTAGCTTACAGAAGGAGTCGTATTAGAAACAAGAACAGAAAAACCATCTGAATTAACCTGGCTTCACTTGGTCTTGTGATCTTTGCGCGCGAGACTAAATGCCATGCTAAATTGCCTGTAGTGTTCAGGGATGTGTAGATTAAGTGTGTTAGCCATGTGAAATGCAGGGTTACAAATGGGTCTGGGTGGGATGCTCTTTGGATGGTTGGTGTGGACTTGCTGGGCTGAATGGCCTATTTCCATGCTGTAGGGATTCTATGAAGAAATAGTTGATTGATCCTTCTCCACTATTGTATGCTATCACTGATGGCTGATCTTTTGCTTAAACTCTACTTTTCAGCCCAGCCCTCACACTTCTTGATACCTGGCAGATCAAAAGTCTGTCTTCCTCAACCTTAAATAAATTCAATAATGAAGAATTCACAACGGTCTGAGGGAGAGAATTCTAAGGCATCACAAAATTTTGAGTGATAAAATTTCTCCCTCTTGAGTCACTTCATGTTAAGGTTGTACCTCTGAGTTCCAGATACCTAGCCAGGAAAAATAATGTCTCAGTATCTAGGAGCAGGAAAGCTTGATGTTTCGGGCCTAGACCCTTCATCAAGGGTCTAGGCCCGAAACGTCAAGCTTTCCTGCTCCTATGATGCTGCTTGGCCTTCTGCGTTCATCCAGCTCCACACCTTGGTATCTCAGATTCTCCAGCATCTGCAGTACCTATTATCTCAGTAAAAGATTAAACCCCTGTTAAACCCCTTTTTTTTATTCACAGAATGAGGGTGTTGCTGGCTCAGCAAGCATTTATTGCCCAATTGCCCAGAGGGCAGTTAAGAGTCAACCACATTGCTAAGGGTCTGGAGTCATATGTAGGCCAGAGCAAATGAAGACGGCAGTTTCCTTCCCTAAAGGACATAAGTGAAATTTTTTCCTGATGAGCAGCAATCAATTCATGGCCATTATTGGACTCTTAATTGCAGATTTTTTAAAACTGAATTCAAATGTCACGGCAGGATTTGAACCTATGCCTGCAGAACATTATCTGGGTCTCTGGATTAACAAGCCAACAATAATACTAGTAGGCTGTTGCCTCCTCCTCAGTTGATAGCTAATAATCATGTGTGTTTCAATGAGATCCCTTCTTGCTCTTCAAAAATATTTGGTATGCATGGGAGAACCACACAACTCACATCTGATCACAGAACTGACACTGCATTGCAATGGTCCTAATTGGTCCCTTAATAAGCCTGATTGACAGTGCACCACAAGTTTCAAACATCAGATGCTTCTCACCTTCAATTTAACCATGAGAGATTTCACTGGCACTAGAAGACCAATGTGTAGTCTCTTCAACTATTAAGTGGGTCCTGCTACAATTTTTCTACCATGACAAGCTGAAGTAAATTACACCCATTTTCTTCGCCATTTCCTCATTTTCTGCGTTAATTTCTCTTGGCTATGCCTCTGAGGAATCTTTAGCTACACTCCACATTTTGTTCCTTGTGAAACCTCTTACAGTCTGTTTTTATATTCATGATTAGTTTACTCTCAAGTCCAATTTTTAAAATTTCATCCACTTTCTAGTGGCTGTTTCTAAAGTGCACTCAATCCTGAAATTTACCATTATCTTTGCAACATTATGAGCCACTCCCTTTGATCCGATACTATCCCTAACCAAATTATGAAACCATGGATGAATTTTCCTTTCGTACATTTTTTGAAAGGAATGTATAGTTATGGAGTATTTTGAATTTTATTTTGAAACGTTTCTCATTGCTTATTCACGACTGCGCCTCTCAGTCTCTTTAATAGTGTGCTATCTATCATACCATCTCAATGTCTTATCGAAATATAATTGGCGTTTTGTTTTTGCTGGAGGCCAGTGGGTTGCCACTGCGACCATCTTGCAGAATAAACAGCACAAAACTGCAGTGACACAGAACCTGATTCAATTATATTGTTAAACCCGCCACAAAGGAGGGGAAAATCTGTCTTGTGAATTGTATACTCAAGTTGCATTACATTGGATCTCTGAGTGTGAAACTCTCTGATAATGAAGTCAGCAAGCCAAGGGTTTTGATTTTGAAGCATTTATTTGGCGTTATATGATTTATGGAGCATCTCTAATTTAATAATATTTCCAAGGCATTAGTAAAACTGGAAATTGACAGTGAGTTGCATAAGGACAAATAGGGCAGATGATCAAAAGCTTAATCAAAGAGTTAGAATCATAGAACCCCTACAGTTTGGAAGCAGGCCATTTGGCCCATCAAGCCCACACTGATCCTCAGAAGAGCATCCCACCTAGACCACCCTATTACCCTATCCCTGTAACCCTGCATTTCCTATGGATAATCCAACTAATATACACATCCCTGGACGCTACGGGCAATTTAGCATGGCCAATCCACCTAACCTGCTGCGTTTTAAGAGTAATTCAAAGGAGGTAAAGTAGACAGAGAGAATTAGCAAGGGAATTAGCAAGGCAAGCTTGAGATCTAGTCAGTCTAAAACATACTTTCCAGTGGTGGTGCAGTTCTATTTGTATTCGATCATGAGATGTAGACATTGCTGGCCAAGCCAGCATTTATTGCCTATCTTAGGTTTCCCTTTCAAAGGTAGAGGAGAGCCGTTTTCCTAAACTACAGTGGTCCATTTGGTTCAGGTACATCTACAATGGTTTCAGGAAGTTCCAATGACTTTGGCTTGGCAAGACTGAAGGAACAGAGATATATTTCCATGTCAGAATAATGAGTAGCTTGGAGATTAACTTGTATGTGCTGGTGTTCCATGTATCTGTTACCCTTATCCTCCGAGGTGATAGACGTCACAGGTTTGGAAGGAGCTCTCAAAGGAGTTCTTGCAGTGCATGTTTGAGATGGTACACAGTGCTGCCATTGTGGGCTGGTGGTAAAGTGAATGATTATGTCAGTAAATAGAGTCCAGCCGGTAGAATTGCTAGCTGGCAAGTATTGATATGTCAGTACCAGTACAGTGACCAGGGTGAGGAAGATCACCTTATGCTCTATATTCTGACAAGAATTATTTTCCTTTTTTTTATTCATTCATGGGCTGAGGGCATCACTGGCTAGACCAGCATTTAATGCCCATTCCAGAGGACAGTTAAGAGTCAACCACATTGCTGTGGGCCTGGAGTCACATGTAGGCCAGACCAGGTAAGGAGGCAGTTTCCTTCACTAAAGAACATTAGTCAACCACGTGGGTTTTTCCTAACAGTCAGCAATGGGTTCATAGTCATTATTAGACTCTTAATTCTAGATATTTTTTGAATTCATATTCCACCATGTGCCGTGGCAGGATTTGAACACAGGTCCCCAAAACATTATCTGGGTCGCTGGATAATACCACTCAGCCTTCACCTCCCTGATACCTTATCATTTACAACTTAAATAAAAATAAGTCAAGTCTTTCAAAATAACTTTGAGCCTTTTATTTACAAAAGGCCTAATACCCATTTCAAGAAAGGGTATTTAACTGCATGCTGATTTTGTGGCTTTTACCAACATGGCAGGTAACATAGAATTGGGTTGTAATGAGAACAGATGTTCTAGCTGTAGCCTTTAAGAGTTAACAGAACATCAGAATTTTGGCTGGTTGTTCTTCAGCCAGTGCCTTGCACTGGGCCCAATCTAAGCCAAGTCTTTGCTACTCATCATTAGTGTGAGCCATTTGACCAAAGCAGATGTCACAGAGAGTGATGAAAAGCTATTGGATCAAAGGTTCCTACCCACCCTCAGTGGATAGATACACATGTGCATTCTCCAGCAGGGGTCACTGTTGAGCATGGTGGGGGTGGGAGGTGGAAAAATCAGTTACAATTACACTCCCCCCTCTTACCAGTCTGGTGAGACAAATTTAACCAGCCTAGATGGATGAAATAACTTAACACAGAACAGAAATCAGGCTTGAGAATGTTTTGTTGTGTGGCTCAGTGGTACAAAGACACTGGTGGTGAAACAAATCTTGGGTATTAAATTAAAAAGAGTTTATGGGTAAATAATTTTACACTCCCTCCAAATTTCTTTTCCATTGGTTATACCCAGCAGGCCACTGGAGGAGCCTTGTAGCAACTATTAAAACAGTGTAGTTGTGACTTACAAGGGCTATTAATAACTCAAATGAAGTTTGCTACACGTCATTGAAGATTACATGCCCTTTAAATAGTAAAGCAGGAAATCATGACTTCTGGTAAACAACCTGGTGGGGAAAATCCACTGAGCTCTAAAAATGGTGTGTGGTTAAACTGTGTGTCACCAAATTATCAGTAGGGCATCAGTACATCCTACGTGCAGCCTGCCACTGACGCGTTTCAGATATTCCCATGTGCAGGCTTGTGGCGAAGTGTCAGTGTATTGCTTTGTTTCACTGCCAGCAGCTGCTAGATGCTATGGAGGGGATTTCCTGCTTGCTTGTCTTGTCAAATGCATTCAATTAAATCTACCTGTGGCAGTTGGGCTGTCAGAGACTCAATGAGCCATAAACTATAGTGTTACATAGCTGAAATTGTAATCTCTGATAAACGCCGCTGTTAAGTTGACATCAGGTACAGAGCCTCATCAAGAAGCTGCTTTTCATAATTTTCAAAACGCTAAGGGTACATTTTGATCGACACCTATTTAATGTACCCCGAGCTAGACTAGGAAACATCAGTGCACTCAATGCTGGCAGTACCTTTACCTGCATCTCACCCATGTAAAAACATTAATGTTGGACAGCATGCCTCACCAACAGCAACCCTCAGGTACATCCTGCCACGGTGTTTGAAGTGTGAGCCATTTGCAAGTCTGATCATAACTCGCCCCAATTCACAACAATTTTTTATTCCCTTCACCTACAGGCAGTTATCTTGTTCTTCTGATTAACATCCTACCATGAGCTTAGCAAACAAATTTTGTAAAATCATACCAATTTTCATATTTTAAGGAGTCCAACACCAGCTTTAGGTCTCTGCCTGGGATGCTGATTAAAAAATAAGGGCCTACATGTCTTTAGAAATAGGATGAATCACAACAGGTTGGCCACAGACAGTCCCACTGCTAATACAGATGCCATCACATTTTACGGTTATCCCTTGGGTGCAAAACATACCAATTTCTACCCACTTGTCTCAGATTGTTTCTACTTGCTTGCATCTCCCCCTCCCCGCAAAGTACTTCAGCTGCAGCTAGTGGAACAGACAAACTTTGTGATATTTCTGCTCAGGTGAATCGGAACAGAACAGTATCATCACTTTACAGCTTCTCAGTAACTGAAACTGCACATAGATTTTTGAACACATATTATATGATGTTAAGTTCCTCTGCATTCTTTAAGTATGTCCTCCTATTCCTCACCTAATCTTACCCTGAGGTAAACAACATTCACAGAGTGAAACATAATAATACTGAAATTGAAAGTAAAAATGCATTATCACACATTCTATCCCGGGTGATGACAAGAGACTATGTCTGCCCTGATGACAATCAATATTCCAGTCTGCCACTTTCTGAACCTATCTCCAGTCTTTATGCTGTCAAATATTGTGTCCCACATCTGTTTTTCATGAATTAGTTCCCTTCAATTATACATCAAAAGGCTCACACCATTATTTTCACTTTGGCACCAATTTCATACTCTCTATATTGATCTCAGCCTATACCTTGCCTTTCTCTTGGGTTCAGCCAAACTACTTAGAAACTTGGTCATTCCTTCACTGGAGTACAGGAACTCAAGTTGCTCCATACATTCGACAACACTGTGGCCTAACTACATATTACCTCACTCATATTCCTTAATAGCACTGCTAACAAAAACTTCTCCACTCAAAAGGCTGCTGCATAAGATAAAGGTGCATGACATTATGGTTAGTGTATCAGCATGGATAGAGATTGGTTAACTAACAGAAAGCAATGAGCGGGCATAAATGATTGTTTTTTCTGTTTGGAGATCAGTGGCTACATATGCATCAGGGATCAGTATTGGGGCCACAATTTACAGTTTATATCGATGATTTAGAGTTGGAGACAAACTGCAGTGTATCAAAGTTCACAAATGACACTAAGAGGAATGGTAGAGCAAAGTTGGCAGAGGACACTGAAAGTCTGCAGAGGGATATCGGTAGGTTAAGTGAGTAGGCAAGGGTCTGGCAGATGGTGTACAATGTTGATAAATGTGAGGTCATCCATTTCGGTAGGAATAACAACAAAATGGACTATTATTTAAATGGTGAAAAATTACAGCCTGCTGCTGTGTAGATGGACCTTGCGCATGATTCACAAATTTGTGGTTTGCAGGTGCAGCAGGTAATTAAGAAAACAAATGGAAAATTGTCCTTCATTGCTAGCTGGATGGAGTTTGAAAATAGGGAAGTTATGCTGCAGCTGTATAGGGTGCTGGTTAGGCTACAGCTGGACTAGTGTGTACAGTCTCATCCCCTTATTTGAGAAAGGCTGTACTGACACTGGAATGGGGGAAAAGGTGGTTCCAGAGTTGAGAGGTTTGACTTATCAGGAGAGTAGACTGGCACAATACCTGTTAGAATTTAGATGAATAAGGGGGAATCATACTGAAATATATGAAATTATGAAGGGAATGGATAAGATAGAAGCAGGGAAGTTTTCACTGGTGGGCGAATATAGAACTAGGGGGCATAGCCGCCAAATATGTGGGAGCAGATTCAGGACTGAGTTGGGGAGGTACTTCTTCATCCAAACAATTGCGAATCTGAGGAATACCCTACCCAGTGAAGCAGTTGAGACTACCTCGTTGAATGTTGAATGTTGAATAAGGCAAAGATGGGTAGATTTTTGAACAGTAAAGGAATTATTGGATGGGTAAGTGGAACTGAGCCCACGAAAAAATTAGCCATGATCTTATTGAATGGCGGAGCAGGCTCAATGGGCCAGATGGCCTCCTCTTTTTATTTCTTATGTTGTTATAACCATTTTATGGAAGACAGTTCAAGTTTCCTTGCATGAAGAAGTGTTTCTAACTTCAATCCTGAAAGGGCTGGCTCTAATTTTTGTTCTATGTCACCTAATCCTGGACACCAACACTAGCAGCATTACTTTCTCCTAATCTACTCTACTTGTTTCCCTCAATAGTTTTAATATTTCAAACAAATCATCCAAATTGCAGTTTTGTTTAATGTATTTAATTTCTCTTTGTAACTTAAGTCTAAGAATTGAAGTATTTTTTTTCATAGAACTGTGCTCAACTCCCTCCAAATCCAACATATCCTTCCTAATACAAAACATTGTGAATGCTGGAAATTTGAAATAAAAACAGAAAATGCTCCAAATATTTGGCAGGTAGATGTAAACTGATTGGGCCTCTGCTCAGGGAAGAAGTGGAGAACCCTCAGATTGTGCTGGTGAAAAATGGTTTTGTCAACACTGAAATGCCATAACGAATAGGAGACAGAAAAAGACAAATTGGAAACTGTTAAAGTGAAACAGAGGTATCAGAAGAGTCACAGATGTAGATTGGAAGACACTGGACAAGGGAAAAGAAAGTTGAGATAGGAAAAAATTCAGTTTAGTCATCACAAGCAAGCTGAAATGATGGGATGAAGCCAATGGCAAGAGGGCTCATGTGAAGAAAGGTTTAGAAAGTTAACGAGAAGAGACAAAGCATTGGTGGAGTGTAGCAATGTGGGGAATGACATCCAGAGGGTGGCAGAAAGGGGCAAGGAATAAAAATATAGAAACGCAGCAGAATAGTTTAATTGTGACGACTGGGTGGCATTGGCAAGTTGGGCCAAAGGGCCTTGCTCCATACTGTAGACCTCTATGACTCTATGACTAATAGAAGGTTAAGAACAGGGACAAATAGGAAAAATGCAATTTGCAGGCTGTTCATTTGAATGGATGTCTATTGTTCAAGGTTTCTTTTAAATTATTCTTTCACAGGATTTGAACATCTCTGGACAGGCCGGCATAGAACAAAGAATAATACAACACATGAACAGACCCTTCAGCCCTCCAAGCCTGCACTGACTCATTTTGCACTACCACAAGACCAGTGTCTTCACTTACAGGATCTGTATCTCTCTATTCCATTCCTATTCATGTATTTGTCCAGGTGCTCCTTGAATGCTGCTATTGTGTCTGCTTCCACCACCTTCTCTAGCAACATGTTCCAGGCACTCACCACTCTTTGTGTGAAAAACTTGCCTTGCACATCTCTTACAAACTTTCCCCCACCAGCACACCTTGAACCTGTGTCCCCTAGTAATTGACCCCTCCCCCTGGGGGAGAAGCCTCAGACTTTCTACTCTGTCCATGCCATTCACAATCTTATAAACTTCTATCAGGTCACCCATCAACCTTCCTTGTTCCAGTTTAGTTAACATTTCTTTGTAGCTAAAATCCCCCATACCAGACAACATCCTGGTAAACCTTTTCTGTACACTGTCCATAGGATCCACAACCTTCTAGTAGTGTGGTGACCAGAACTATATACAATATTCCAAGTGTGGCCCATCTACAGTTCTACGAAGCTGCAGTATAACTTGCCTAACCTTATACTCAATGTCCGTTCCAATGAAGGCAAGGATGCCATAGGCCTTTTTTTACGACCTTATCTATCTGTGCTTCCACCTTCAGTGATCTGTGGACCTTCACACCCAGATCCCTCTGCATATCAACAGTCCTAATGGTTCTGCCATTTACTGTATAATTTCCACCTGTACGTGACCTTCCAAAATGCATCGCATCATATTTCCACAGAATCCCTACATTTTGGAAACAGGCCATTCAGCCCAACCCTACAAATAGTATCCCACCAGACCCATCCCCCTCCCCTATCCTATCCCTGTAATTCCCATGGTTAACCCACACATCCCTGAACACTATGGGTAATTTAGCATGGTGAATCCACCTAACATGCACGTCATTGGACCATGGGAAGGAGCCAGAGCAGCCAGTAGAAACCCATGCAGATATAGGGAGAACAAACGAACGCCACATAGACAGTCCCCTGAGGATGGAATTGAACCTGGGCCCCATGCACTGTGAGGCAGCAGCACTAACCACTGAGCCACCATGCCACCCTATTTGTTCAAATTAAACTTTATATGCCATTTTTCTGCCATGCCTCTAACTAATCTATATCTTTCTGTATCCTCTGGCAAACCCCTTCACTATCCGCAAATCCACCAATCTTTGTATTGTCTGCAAAGGGACCTTATCAAAGGCTTTACTGAAGTCCACATGGACAATATCAACCACTTTTCCCTCGTCAATCATCTTGTCACCTCCTCAAAAATCTTGATCAAGTTAGTGAGGAATGACCTCCCCCGCACAAAACCATGCTGTCTATCACTAATAAGTCCATTAGCATCTGAGCAGGTGGTAAGGAATGACCTTCTTCAACTGCTCCAGTCCATCCAGGGTAAATACACTGACAGGATTGTTAGGAAATGATTTGATATTTGGGAAGGATAAGAAGAAAATCCAAGGAAGTGGAGTAACTCTGTCAATGAAAGATGAGATCCATAAAGCAGTTAGAAATTATCTCGGCTCTGAAAATCTGATTTTGAATGAATATTTGTTGCAGTGAAAGACATGAAAAACATTTCAAGAAAAATAAAAAATCAAAATGAATGGGGAAATCGAAGACTGGAACTTAAACCCTTCACAATCACCAGAGATAATGTATTAGGAAATCTTATGGGAGCAAAGGCTGATAAGTTCTCCACCTGATGGTCTCATACTAAGGTCTTAAAGAGTGCAATAGCTGAGATAATGGATGCTTTGATTATAATTTTCCAAAATTCCTTAGACTCAGAAAAAGTCTTAAAACCATACTCAAGAGAATAAGAAAAACAATGCTAGAAACTATAGGTTAGTTAGTATAACACCTGTGCTTGGAAAATGTTCAAATCTATTAGTAAAGATTTTTTTAAAATTCACTCACGGGATATGACACTATGTGAGTATCGCTGGCTTGGCCAACAATGTATTGCCTGTCAGTAGCTGCCCTTGAAATGATGGTAGTGAGCTTCTTGAGTTGCTGCAGTCCATATGCTGATGTAGACCCACAATGTTGTTAGGGAGGGACACGGGAGGGACAGCAAGATATTTTTCAGAAGGCACAAAGTTAAGTATAGAGGATGTCCAATGAGATTTTGGGATCTATATGCTTAACTCTTTAAAATGCCATGTACAGTTGCAGAAAATAGTCAAGTAGGCCATTGGAATGTTAGCTTTCTTATCTAAAGGGCTTGAGTATAGGGATGTAGACAATATGCTGCAGTTAAACAAAACCCAAGCTCAAGATCACTTAGAGAACAGTGAGCAGATCTAGGCATCACACCGAAGGTAGCTCAATGCAGTTTTTCAAGGATGACACCTGGACTTCAGGGGTTAAGTTGTGAGGAGAGATAAGACAAATTACGCATTTACTCTTTCGAATTTAGAAGGTGATCTAATCGAGGTCTTCAGGATATTAACAGAAAAATTCAGGATAAATAAAAATAAATTATTTCCCTGGTTGAAAATTCTCGAACCAAGGGGCAAAGTCAAAGAATACAGACCATTCATGAGAACTGTTCAAAGGCAATTCTGTACACAAGGAGTAGTGTAGCTTTGGAACTTACTTCCTCAAAGGGCAGTCAATTCTAATTCAATTGTTAAATTTAAATCTGAGATAGGCAGTTTTTTATTCAGCAGCGGTATCAAGGAATATAGGTCCAAGGAGACATCTGGAGTTAGGCCACTGATTAGCCATAATCTTATTAAATGGCAGAGCAGGGTTGAGGGGCTGAATAGCCTACTCATGTTCCTATGTTCTGATATTTCCAAGTCAGGATGGTATGTGGCTTGGTGGGGAGCTTGCAGATGGTATTGCTCCCATGTACCTGCTGCCCTTATCTTTCTCAGTGGAAGAGATCATGGATTTAGAAGGTGCTGTCTAAGGATGCTTGGCAAATTTCATGGACTGAAAAGCAACTCGAGACACCCTGTGGTTATTAAAGCTGCCCTATCACTGCAAATAATTTCCTTCTTTCCAATGCTTGGTGCAGAGAAGTTGATAAAATATTTTTCTACTTATCAGCTAAAGAAGACAAAGATGAAAATAAGAAAATAACATTTCTTTGGAACTATAGATTTCCTGCCATAAATTAGGAAATGTAAGTCCTGTTTCTGATGCTCCCACATACTATAAGATCCTGAATGCTACTACTAACCATCTGCCTCCCTCTGAAGTGGAATACAGAATTAATACCTACTTGTACAGTTATTAATTAGTGATTTGATAAGAACCCTTGATGTTGGAGGTAGTCTATTAGTATGGATAGATGGTTGGCTAACTAAGAGAAGTCAGGGGCCGTTTTCAGGATGGCAACTTATAATTAGTGGTTTGCTTCAGGATCAGTGCTAGGGTCACGATAATTTGCAAATATGTTAATGAGTTGGGTGAGAAAAGTGAACATTTTATAGTTAAGTTTGCAGATGACACAAAAATGGGGAGGAAGACAAATGCTGTGGAGGGTAGGTTAAGTGAGTGGACAAAAATTTGGTAGATGGAATATAATGTAAGGAAATATGAGGGTATGCATTTTGGCAGGAAGAATCGAGAAGTTGAATATTACTCAAGTAGAGAAAGACTGCAGAAAGCTGCAGAACATAGGGATTTGGGAGCCCTCAACCGTGAAATGCAAAATTGTAGTATCCAAATTCAGCAGGTAAAAGGGAAGGCAGATGGAACGTTGGCACTTATTTTAAAGGTAACGGAGTAACAAGTAGGGAGGTTTTGCTAAAGCTATACAAGGCACAGGCAGACACAGCTGAAATAATGTGAACAGTTTTGCATCATTTATCTGAGGAAAGATGTACTGGCATTGGTGGCAGTCCACAGAAGGTACATTTTCAGGTATGTATGGACTGTCTTATTAGGTGATTTTGTATGGGTTGGGCCTGTACTCATTGGAATTTAGAAGAGAGAGAGGCAACCTTACTAAAACATTATAAGATTCTTTGAGTACTTGCCAGGGTAGATACAGAAATGTTGTTTCCCCTTGTTGGAAAGTTTAGGATCAAAAGGCATTATCTCAGATTAAAGGGGTATGGTTGCAAACTTAAGACAGAGATTAGAAATTTTTTCTCTCAAAGGATAATGAATCTGTGGAATTCTTGACTGCAGAGGACTGTTGAGGGGTGGGTCATTAGGTATTTTGAAGGCTGGGACAGACAGATTTTTAATCAATGAGGGAATCAAGGGTTATAGGGAAAAGACAGGAAAGAGGAGTTGAGGATAACCAAATCAGCCATTATCTCATGATAGAGTAGACTTGATGGGCTGAAGAGCCTAGTTCTGTTCCTGTGTCTCATGGTCTTATGGCCTGATGAAGAACATTTTCTAACAGTAAATTTGAAAATTGTAAAGATTTACAAACTGGAGCAAAAACATATGAAGTAACAGTTAACAGATATGAAATGACAGGGAAATTTGAGTGTCACAGTTAATCTAATTGTCAATTTGTAATATTGTAACTGTGACAACTTTTATTGAGGATCAATCATACACATATAATACAGGTTGAATTTGATTGACACTGCAGTGATGGTAAAGTGAATACAGAGGATGACAAATATGTTGACTGCTGTGAAGGAACTACTAATATAAGATTCTGCCAATACAAATCAATGCAATGGTTGCCAGCATCTTTTTTCCAATTCAAGTACTGTGGGGAAGACTTTGCATTCAAGTAATGACCCTAATGGAGCTCGTTGTTATTTCTACGCAAAGGATACAGCAATTTAAGTGAGGCACAGATGCACAATTAATTGCAAAAATCCAAACGTAGTTGTGTAAATTACATTGTCTGCCTCAATGCACTGACTCAGGTGAATTCGTTGTATTTAAATACAAACTAAGCTCATTACTTGTGCAAATCAATTTCTCTGGCTGTTTAAATTAACTACTACAAATGTGAAGTCTCTTTCCTTCAGATATTAATTGTTTGTGGAGATTTAAATAGTGCAATTTGAAAAAAGGTGTTGGAATTCGACCTTCTGGTAATTATACACAAATCTTTGAATGTGGCTGAATAAATTCAGAGGCAGTTAAAGAAGCTGAGTTAAGAGTGGCACAGTGGCACTGCTGCCTTAAAGCACCAGCAACGCAGGTTTGATTCCAGCCTTGGTTGACTGGCTGTGTGGAACTTAACACATTCTCCCTGTAACTTTGCTCGCTTTTTCCCGGTGCTCCACTTCCTCCCATAGTCCAAAGATATGCAGGCTTGGTGGATTGGCCATGCTGAGTAGCCCTGTAGTGTCTGGGAATGTGCAGGCTGGGTGGATTAGCCACGTGAAATGCAGTTTTACGGGGATAGGTTAGGAGACTGGGTCTTGGTGAGATGCTCTTCAGAGGGTCAATGCAGGCTCGATGGGCCAAGTGGCCTCTTTCCTAATAAGCCATTCAGTTGTACCAATCACTACAAAGTCTCAAAGAAATGAAACCGGACGGGACACCTGGCATTGATGGGCACCAGAAAAGACAATGACGGAAACATCCCTGTCGACTCTGCAAAGTCCTCCTCACTAACATCTGGGGGTTAGTGCCAAAATTGGGAGAGCTGTCTCACAGACTAGTGAAACAACAGCCTGACATAGTCACACTCCCAGAATCATACCTTACTGCCAATGTCCCAGACACTACCATCACCGTCCCTACATATGACCTGTCCCACGGGCAGGACAGAGCCAGTGGCACAGTACTATACAGTCAGGAAGGAGTTGCTCTAGGAGGCCTCAACATTGACTCTGGGCCCCATGAAGTCTTATGGCTTCACATTAAACATGGGCAAGGAAACCTCCCACTGATTGTCACGTACCGTCCTCTCTCAGCTGACGAATCGGTGCTCCTCAATATTGAACAACACTGAGAGGAAGCACTAAGGATGGTAAGGGCACAAAATGTACTCTGGGTGGGGGATTTAAATGTCCACCACCAAGAGTAGCTCAGCAGAAGTGCCACAGATCAAGTTGGTCATGTCCTAAAGGACATTGCTCTTCGACTGGGTCTGCAGCTGATGGTGAGGGAACCAACAAGAGGGAAAAGAATACCTGACACCATTCTTACCAATCTGCCAGCTGCAGATCCATCTGTCCATGACAGTATCAGTCAGAATGACCATCTCACAGTCCTTGTTGAGACGAAGGCCCACCTTCACATTGAGAACAACATCCATCGTGCTGTGTCGCACTATCACTGTGCTAAATGGGACAGACTTCACACAGATCTAGCAACTCAACAGCAGCAGAACTGTACTCCAGCACAATCTGTAACCTCATGGCCCGACATATCCCCCACTCAACCATTACCATCAAGCCAGGGGACCAACCCTGGTTTAATGGAGAGTGCATGAGGGCATGCCAGGAGAATCACCAGGCATACCTGAAGATGAGGTATCAACCTGGTGAAGCCACCAAACAGGATTATTTGCACGCCAAACAGCATAAACAGCAAGTGATAGACAGAGCTAAGCAATCCCACAACCAACAGATCATATCTAAGAGATAAAAGGTACTGCAGATGCTGGAGAATCCGAGATAACAAGCGTGGGGCTGGATGAACACAGCAGGTCAAGCAGCATCATAGGAGCAGGAAAACTTGACGTTTCAGGCCTAAACCCTTCATCAGAAATGGGGGAGGGGAAGAGGGTTCTGAAATAAATAGGGAGAGAGGGGGAGGCGGATAGAAGATGGATAGAGGAGAGGATAGGTGGAGAGGAGGCAGACAAGTCGAAGAGGCAGGGATGGAGCCAGTAAAGGTGAGTGTAGGTGGGTGGTAGGGAGGAGATAGGTCAGTCCAGGGAGGACGGACAGGTCAAGGGGGCGGGATGATGTTAGTAGATAGGAGATGGGGGTGGGGCTTGAGGTGGGAGGAGGGGATAGGTGAGAGGAAAAACAGGTTAGGGAGGTGGAGATGAGCTGGGCTGGTTTTGGGAAGCGGTTGGGGGAGGGGAGATTTTGAAGCTTGTGAAATCCACATTGATACCATTGGGCTGCAGGGTTCCCAGGCTGAATATGATTTGCTGTTCCTGCAGCCTTCAGGTGGCATCATTGTGGCATTGCAGGAGGCCCAGGATGGACATGTCGTCTGAGGAATGGGAGGGGGAGTTGAAATGGTTCACGACTGGGAGGTGCAGTTGTTTGTTGCAAACTGAGCGTAGGTGTTCTGCAAAGCGGTCCCCAAGCCTCCGCTTGGTTTCCCCGATGTAGAGAAAGCCACAACGGGTACAGCGGATGCAGTATACCGCATTGGCAGATGTGCAGGTGAACATTTGCCTGATGTGGAATGTCTTCTTGGGGCCTGGGATTGGGGTGAGGGAGGAGGTGTGGGGGCAGGTGTAGCACTTCCTGCGGTTACAAGGAAAAGTGTCGGGTGTGGTGGGGCTGGAGGGGAGTGTGGAGCGGACAAGGGAGTCGCGGAGGGAGTGGTCCCTCCGGAAGGCAGATAAGGGTGGGGAGGGAAAAATGTCTTTGGTGGTGGGGTCTGATTGCAGATGGCGGAAGTGTCGGAGAATGATGCGTTGGATCCGGAGGTTGGTGGGGTGGTACGTGAGGACGAGGGGGATTCTTTTTTGGTTATTATTGCAGGGATGGGGCGTGAGGGATGTGTTACGGGAAATGCGAGAGACACAGTCAAGGGCGTTCTCGACCACTGTGGGGGGGAAGTTGCGGTCCTTGAAGAATGAGGACATTTGAGATGTACGGGAGTGGAATGTCTCATCCTGGGAGCAGATGCGGCGGAGGCGAAGGAATTGGGAATAGGGGATGGCATTTTTGCAGGAAGGTGGGTGGGAGGAGGTGTATTCCAGGTAGCTGTGGGAGTCAGTGGGCTTGAAATGGACATCGGTTTCTAGACGGTTACCCGAGATGGAGACAGAGAGGTCCAGGAAGGAGAGAGAAGTGTTGGAGATGGTCCGGGTGAACTTCAGGTTGCTAAGCTCTGCAGTCCTGCCACATCCAATCATGAATGGTGGTAGACAATCAAACAATTCACTGGAGGAGGAGGATCCACAAATATCCCCATCCTCAATGATGGAAGAGCCCAGCACATCAGTGCAAAAGATAAGGCTGAAGCATTCGCAGCAATCTTCAGCCAGAAGTGCTGAGTAGATGATCCATCTCGGCCTCCTCTAGTGGTCCACAGCACTACAGACTTCAGCCAATTCAATTCATACCACATGATATCAAGAAATGGTTGGAGGCACTGGATACTGCAAAGGCTATGGGCCCTGACAACATTCTGGCAATACTACTGAAGTCTTGTGCTCCAGAACTTGCCACTTCCCTAGCCAGGCTGTTCCAGTACAGTTAAAACACTGATATCTACCTGGCAATGTATAAAATTGCCCAAGCATGTCCTGTACACAAAATCAGGACGAATCCAACCCAGCCAACTACCGCCCTATCAGTCTGTTCTCAATCATCAGTAAAGCAATGGAAGGTGCCATCAACAGTGTTATCAAGCAGCACCTGCTCAGCAATAACCTGCTCAGTGACGCCCAGTTTGGGTTCCACCAGGGCCACTCAGCTCCTGACCTCATTACAGCCTTGGTCAAACATGGACAAAAGAGCTGAATTCCAGAGTTGAGGTGAGAGTGACAGCCCTTGACATCAAAGCTGCATTCGACTGAGTGTGGCATCAAGGTTCCCTAGCAAAACTGGAATCAATGAGTATCAGGGGGAAACTTTCCAGTGGTTGGAGTCATACCTCATACATAGGAAGATGGTCATGGCTCAATCATCTCAGCTCTCGGGCAGCTCTGCAGGAATTCTTCAGGGTAGTGTTCTAGGCCCAACCATCTTCAGCTGTTTCATCAATGACCTTCCCTCCATCACAAGGTCAGAAGTGGGGATGTTCGCTGGTAATTGCACAAAGTTCAGCACCATTCATGACTCCTCAGATACTGAAGCAGCCCATGTTCAAATGCAACAAGATCTGTAAAAATATCCAGGCTTGAGCTGAATAGTGACAAGGAACATTCACAACACACAAATGCCAGGCTATGACCATCACCAATAAGAGACAACCTAACCACCATCCATTAACATTCAATGGTGTTACCATCATTGAATCCCCTGCTATCAACATCATGCGGGCTATCATTGACCAAAAACTCAACTGGATTCACCACATAAACACAGGTCAGGTCAGAAGCTGGGAATACTGTGGCAAGTAACTCACATTCTGACTCCTCAAAGCTTGTCCACCAACCACAAGGCACAAGTCAAGAGTGTGATGGAATACTCCCCACTTGACTGGATGAGTGCAGCCATAACAACACTCAAGAAGCTTGACACCATTCAGGACAAAGCATCTTACTTGATTAGCACTGCATCCAAAAGCATCCACTCCCTCCACCACCCATACTCAGTAGCAGCAGTGTGTACTATCTACAAGATGCACTGCAGAAGTTCACCAAAGATCCTCAGACAACACCTTCCAAACCAATGACCACTTTCATCTAGAAGGACAAGGGCAGCAGATATATGGGAACACCACCACTTCCAAGTTTTCCTCCAATCCACTCACCATTTTGAACTGGAAATATATCACCGTTCCTTCACTGTCACTGGGACAAAATCCTGGAATTCCTACCCTAATGGCATGGTGGGTAAACCCACAGCAGGTGGAATGCAGCAGTTCAAGAAGGCAGTTCACCACCACCTTCTCAATGGCAACTAGGGAAGGGCAATAAATGCTAACTATCCAGTGACACCCACATCCCACAAATTAATAGAAAAAAAAGATAACAGCAGTAAGAGTTGAACATGAACAAGCTCAACAGCAGAAAACCTTGTGGCAATATGCAACAAGGCAAAATCAACAGGTATAAAGTAATTCAATCATAATGTTCTACAGCACAGAGAAAGGCCTTATACACCTTGGCATTGCAAGTATACATTGTTATGACTATTCCTGCATTTACCATCACTACAGGCAATGAGTTACAGATTCCAAACACCCTCTGAGTGAAAAAAAATCTTTCCTCACATCCCCTCAACACCTCCTGCCCCTTAACTTAAATTGATGTCTCCCAGTCATTGAATCCTCTACCTTACCCCAGGGGGAAATGTTCTTTTCTGTCATTCCTGTCAATGCCCCTCATAATTTTAGACATCTCAATCATATCAGTCTCTTCTGCTCCTAGAAACAATTCCAGTTTGTCCAATTTCTCTTCTAACTGAAATTCTCCAGTCCAGGCAACATCCTGATAAATCTGGCAGGTCAAGCAGCATCATAGGAGCAGGAAAACTTGACGTTTCGGGCCTAAACCCTTCATCAGAAATGGGGGAGGGGAAGAGGGTTCTGAAATAAATAGGGAGAGAGGGGGAGGCGGATAGAGGATGGATAGAGGAGAGGATAGGTGGAGAGGAGGCAGACAAGTCGAAGAGGCGGGGATGGAGCCAGTAAAGGTGAGTGTAGGTAGGGGGGT
>JAHRHZ010000249.1:49294741-49332213 GCA_024137785.1 Ginglymostoma cirratum
CAAATCATATTCAGCCTGGGAACCCTGCAGCCCAATGGCATCAATGTGGATTTCACAAGTTTCAAAATCTCCCCTCCCCCAACCGCATCCCAAAACCAGCCCAGCTCATCTCCACCTCCCTAACCTGTTTTTCCTCTCACCTCAAGCCACACCCCCATCTCCTATCTACTAACATCATCCCGCCCCCTTGACCTGTCCGTCCTCCCTGGACTGACCTATCTCCTCCCTACCCCCCTACCTACACTCACCTTTACTGGCTCCATCCCCGCCTCTTCGACTTGTCTGCCTCCTCTCCACCTATCCTCTCCTCTATCCATCCTCTATCCGCCTCCCCCTCTCTCCCTATTTATTTCAGAACCCTCTTCCCCTCCCCCATTTCTGATGAAGGGTTTAGGCCCGAAACGTCAAGTTTTCCTGCTCCTATGATGCTGCTTGACCTGCTGTGTTCATCCAGCCCCATGCTTGTTATCTCGGATTCTCCAGCATCTGCAGTACCTTTTATCTCTTATCCTGATAAATCTCCTCTGCATCCTGCCCAGTGCAACTACAGCCTTCCTAGAAAGTATATTTCAGAACTGCACACAATACTCTAGCTGTGGCTTAACTAACATTTCATACAGTATTAGCATAATCTCTCTGGTCTTAAACTATATGCTTTGACTAAAGGTAAGTATACTATAAGTCTTCTTAAACATGTTATCTACCTGTCCTGCTACCTTAAGGGACAGTGGACACGCACACCAAGATCCCTTTGATCCTTGATGCTTGCCTCCTGTTCATTATGTATTCCCTTGCCTTGCTGTTCCTGCTGAAGTCCATCACCTCATAATTATGTGGATTTAATTCCATTTTCTACTGCTCAGCCCATCTGGCCAGCCAATCAACACCCTCCTGTAGTCTAAGGCTACCTTCCTTAATATTTACCAAGGTACCAATTTTCATAAAATCTGTGAAACTGGTGAAAACATCAGACCTGGCCAAAAATATGCATCAGCAAGACAGTGTTTTTAATTTCATGGAGCTGCAGTATTAGTCACTCCGAGGTGTGGACAATAACTGCTAAGATCTGGTGCCTGTTCCCACATGCTGTGCTGCTTTCTCACATCAGTCTTTCCAAACCAAATGGACTCTGCTGATTTCCTCCGCTACTCTTCTTAGGTTTGACAGTGTGCTGCCTCCAGGCTTTGGCCTCACTGATCATGTTGACTTTTGACTTATTTTCTAGCGTCAAATTTTATTTTAACTTCTGAAAATCCCCTGGCAAAGACTCATCAGCAATTACAACAACAATTGGCTGTTAGAAATTGTGACTTTAAATCACCAGTCACATTTTCCAACTCACTTGTAGCTAATTAATGAAATTATCTATGGATTCTCCTTGACACTGAATTCTTCTGTTAAGTCTTGTTCTTTCAAGATATGTATTTGTTCTGTGATTAAAATAATTATCAAAGGTTTTCAATACTTTATCAAGAAGATCCATTGCTTCTTTTATACCTTGGTGAGCAAATAACATCATCAGCTATAATCCCAATTGAATATAGAAACGTAAGAGCTTTCCCAGCTTTTAGTGTGGCAACTAATTTGGATGCTTTTGGCATCATATGATTCACTTTTTCACCAAACATGTCCAGCTCTGTGCTCTCTTTGGCCAATCTCAGAAATTGTGTCATCCTAGCAATACTATTTCTGACATTAATTTATTTGCCTTGCTGAAAAAAGCGTTCTAATTTTGCGTTATAGCCAAGGTGTTGCTGTAATGGAAGGGTTTCCCATATTTCTGTGGTTAAAATAAAGACACAGTGGCTCAGTGATTAGCACTGAGCCTCACAGCACCAGAAACTTGGGTTCGATTCTACCCTCAGGCAACTGTCGGCGTGGAGTTTGCACATGCTCCCTGTGTCTGCGTGGGTTTCCTCCAGGTGCTCTGGTTTCCACCCACAGTCCAAAGATGTGCAAATCGATTGGCCAAGCTAAATTGTCCATAGTGTTCAGGGATGTGTAGTTTAGGTGGGTTATAAGGGATGGGTCTGGGTGGGATGCTCCAAGGGTCAGTGTGGACTTGCTGGGCTGAAGGGCCTGTTTCAACGCTCTAGAGATTCTATGATTTCATTCTACATGTAATATGGAGGGTTCCACTTTATTTGTTGCTTCTCTGTAAGAATTCTGCTAATTGTGGTCTTAATATATGATTCCCATTTTCTTATAGGCTTTACTGAATGAATCTCATTTTTTAATGGTTTTATCTGGATGATTCCCATGTGTCAATGGTTTGAATAAATACTTCCTGTCTTTACAGAGGCTTAAGCAATGGATTGCCCTTCTTTTCTGCTTGAGCAATATACTCCACTCAAGCTTATTGATGATTTTTTAATTAATGAATTTCAGAGAGCAACACAGCTTACCGAACAAATAATGAAGACATATTTAAGCCTGATGTCAGATGCTGAGTTACTTCAGAAAACACACGGAGGATTTCATTTACCAACCTTCCTGGGAAGAATTTTGAATAACAATGACTGAGATCATGCTAAGCAAGAAGAAATCCTCAAATAATACAGTGAATGAAGTGAACATGTGCTTTCACCAATGCCACCGTCACTGAGAGGGAATGAAAGGGTCCAACTTAAGCAACAAGTTGAAGTAAAGAGTCTACGTTCTTCTGCAGTTTGAGAATAAAATGTGCTGACACAGATTGGAGGTGTGATCTTATAACAGCATGCACGCCACCACTGAGACAGAATGATTAATGTTCAATGATTCGGGACACGTTCGATATGAAATTGCTGGCCCTTGTGTTTCAGGACACTGCAAAAAAGCAAGTGCCTGTTTCATCAGGACTGCTATCTTCCACAAAATAACTTCACGAAATTAAAGGTCCCCTTGATATTACAATGGAGAAATTCCTTGTTTCAGCACGAAATATGTCTTCCATAATGGATATATGAGGGGTAATGTTCTCCAGTTTAAACAATTAAATTCAACAGTAAGCAATCCAGGGTCCTACCACTGTTTCTAGTCTGAAGAGAACATGGAATCCCTACAGTGTGGATGCAGTCCAATAGGCCCATCAAGTCCACACCGACCTTCCAAAAAGGATCCCACCCAGACACACCTCCCCTGCACTTCCCATGACTAATTCACCTAGCCTGTACACCCTTGGACGCTATAGCCAATCCATCTGGAAGACTGACAGGAAACCTGAACACCTAGAAGGAACCCACACAGACACAGGGAGAATGTGTAAACTCTACATAGACAAGTCACCTGAGAGGCTGGAATCAAACTCAGGTCCTTGGCACTGTGACGCAGCAGTGCTAACCACTGAACTACCATGCTGAATGTATTCAGAGCATATTCTGAGAGAATAAAGAATCCTGCAGACTAGCTAATTTGTGAAGCAGAGATTTGGAGGGAAACAACCTGGGAGGCAGCATGGATCTTGCTGCTGCTCCTGGGATTGCAGGCTTAGTTAAGAATTAATTATAGGGTTTTTTTTACAGTTATTACAGTTAATATATTTCATTAATATAAGACTTTTGTTCATTTTGTTTCATTGACGATAAAAAAAACCAAACAAAAAATTGTGATCTTTTAGTCAAATGGACTTTTTTTAAACGAGCTTTTCAGGGTCGATAGTGAACAGTTAAGCTTTTTATTTTAAATTCAGAGCTTAAAAAAAGTCTATACATGTTTTAAAGGTTTTTTTAATTTATGTTTTATACATCTGATTTTTTGTCCATTTCAATATTATTTTCTGTAGATAGAAAAAGGTAGTTTATTTGAATATCAAGTGTGTTTGAAAGTACCTTTTTTTAGTTTTAATGTTATTAAGAGCATGTATGAGGTACAGAGTGAGATAGATATTAGATGTAGAAAAGTTATTACACAGCAGGACCAGTCAGATAGATGGGCAACTGTCAGAAGATAATTCAAAAGTCTCTGGTTGCTATTCCTCTATCAAATAGATATTCAGTTTTTGGTGTGGTTGAAGGTTTCTCTGAGGCAAATGGAAAGGATAGACAGTTATTGGACACTTGGAATGATTCTTATGTTAAGCAGCATCTGACAAAATTTAACGGAGAAGCAAAATGTGGCGACGCAGACTTGGAGAGCCGAATGGCCTGTTCCTCTGCTGTACTGTTTTTTGTTCTTGTTCAATAGAATTATTGTTATAGTGGACTGACAGGAGCATAGACAGGAGATTCTGTGGCGTAAGTAAGAAAGCGTAAGTAAAGCATGGTTTATTGCTTTCCTGGTACTAAGAACAAAGAACAAAGAACAAAGAAAATTACAGCACAGGAACAGGCCCTTTGGCCCTCCAAGCCTGTGCCGATCGAGATCCTCTGTCTAAACCTGTCATCTATTTTCTAAGGGTCTGTATCCCTTTGCTCCCTGTCCATTCATGTACCTGTCCAGATACATCTTAAAAGACACTAACGTGTCTGCGTCTACCACCTCCGTTGGCAACGTGTTTCAGGCATCCACCGCCCTCTGCGTAAAGAACTTTCCACGCATATCTCCCGTAAACTTTCCTCCTCTCACTTTGAACTCATGACCCCTAGTAATTGAGTCCCCTACTCTGGGAAAAACCTTCTTGCTATCCACCTTGTCTATACTCCTCATGATTTTGGAGACCTCAATCAGGTCCCCCCTCAACCTCCGTCTTTCTAGTGAAAATAATCCTAGTCTACTCAACCTTTCTTCATAGCTAGCACCCTCCATACCAGGCAACATCCTGGTGAACCTCCTCTGCACCCTCTCCAAAGCATCCACATCATTTTGATAACGTAGCGACCAGAATTGTACGCAGTACTCTAAATGTGGCCGAACCAAAGTCTTATACAACTGTAACATGATCTGCCAACTCTTGTACTCAATACCCTGTCCGATGAAGGAAAGCATGCCGTATGCCTTCTTGATCACTCTATTGACCTGCGTTGCCACTTTCAGGGAACAATGGAGCTGAACACCCAGATCTTTCTGTACATCAATTTTCTCCAGGACTTTTCCATTTACTGTATAGTTTGCTCTTGAATTAGATCTACCAAAATGCATCACCTCGCATTTGCCTGGATTGAACTCCATCTGCCATTTATCTGCCCAATTCTCCAATCTATCTATATTCTGCTATAATCCCTGACAGTCCCCTTCACTGTCTGCTGCTCCACCAATCTTTGTGTCATCTGCAAACTTGTGAATCAGACCACCTATACCTTCCTCCAAATCATTTACGTATATCACAATCAACAGTGGTCCCAGCACAGATCCCTGTGGAACACCACTGGTCACAGGTCTCCAATTTGAGAAACCCCCTTCCACTACTACTCTCTGTCTCCTGTTGCCTAGCCAGTTTTTTATCCATCTAGCTAGCACACCCTGGACCCCATGCGATTTCACTTTCTCCATCAGCCTGCCATGGGGAACCTTATCAAATGCCTTACTGAAGTCCATGTCTATGACATTTACAGCCTTTCCCTCATCAATCAACTTTGTCACGTCCTCAAAGAATTCTATCAAGTTGGTAAGGCATGACCTTCCCTGCACAAAACCATATTGTCTATCACTGATAAGCCCATTTTCTTCCAAATGGGAATAGATCCTATCCTTCAGTATCTTCTCCAGCAGCTTCCCTACCACTGACGTCAGGCTCACCGGTCGATAATTACCTGGATTATCCTTGCTACCCTTCTTAAACAAGGGATCGACATTAGCAATTCTCCAGTCCTCTGGGACCTCACCTGTGTTTAAGGATGCTGCAAAGATATCTGTTAAGGCCCCTGCTATTTCCTCTCTCGCTTGCCTCAATAACCTGGGATAGATCCCATCCGGACCTGGGGACTTGTCCACTTTAATGCCTGTTAGGATACCCAACACTTCCTCCCTCCTTATGCTGACTTGACCTCGAGTAATCAAACATCTATCCCTAACCTCAACATCCGTTATGTCCCTCTCCTTGGTGAATACCAACGCAAAGTACTCGTTAAGAATGTCACCCATTTGCTCTGACTCAACGCATTACTTTCCTTCTTTGTCCTTAAGTGGGCCAATCCTTTCTCGAGTTACCCTCTTGCTCTTTATATATGAATAAAAGGCTTTGGGATTTTCCTTAACCATGTATGCTAAAAATATCTCATGTCCCCTTTTAGCCCTCTTAATTCCTCATTTCAGATTTGCCCTACTAGAGTTAATGAAGTCTCTAATCGCTTCAAGCATATTGTTAAAGTTGAGATTGAGAAGCCAGATATTATTGTACGCATTAGTAGGAATGACATTTTTAGGTAAAAGATTAAAGCAGTACAGAGTGAATTTAAGAAGTTAGGTAGAAGATTGAAAAAGAGAACCTTAAAAGTCGTAATTTATGGTTTACTCCCAGTGCCAAACTGAAACAAGGGAAGGAACAAAAGGTTAAAGGAGATAAATCAATGGCTAAAGGGCTGGTGTATCGTTCAGGGACTCAGGTTTTTGGACAACTGGAATGTCGTTTGGGATAGAAAAGACCTGTCCAAAAAGGGTGGATCTAATCTGAACTGGAAAGGGACCAATATCTTAGCAGAGAGATTTGCTCATTCATTAAGGGAGACCTTAGACTGATAAAGAGGGGGAGTGGAGGAATTCTAAGTAGCAATGTCAGCAGAAGGATTGATGGGAAAGGTTCTGAATATGAAGAGAGCACGTCAATTAGAAAAGAAAGACAAGAGAGAGTCAGAGTATGTAGTAACTCTGAAGAATGAAATTGCAATTATTTCAATGCAAGGGTCTTACAGGTAAGGCTGATGAACTCTGAGCATGTTTAAGAACGTGGGAATGGGACATCATCATTATGAGAGAAACTTGGCTGAGAGATGGACAAGACTGACAACACAACGTCCCGGATTTTAGATGTTATAAGAAGGACAGGAATGGAGGCAAGAAAGGAGCAGGGTGGGGGGTAGCGTTTTTGATTAAGGAATTCATTACCGCTGTGATGGTGGAGGGTTGTTTTTCAGACTGGAGGCCTGTCACCAGCAGTGTTCCACAGGGATTGGTTCTGGGTTCTCTATTGTTTGTCATCTATATAAATGATTTGGATGAGAATATATTAGGCATGGTTAATAAGTTTGTGGATGACACCAAAATTCGTGGCATTGTAGACAGGGAAGAAGGTTTTCTAAGATTCCAAAGGGATCTTGATCAAATGGGTCAACGAACTGAAAAACGGCAGATGGGGTTCCTTCTGGATAAATGTGAAGTATAGGATTTTGAAACAACTAACAAGGGTAGGGCTTATATAATTATTGGTAGAGCCTTGAATAGTGTTGTAGAACAGAGGGACCTAGGAGTGCAGTACATAGTTCTTTGAAGCTTGCGTCACATATAGACAGGATGGTTAAAAAGGTGTTTGGTACGCTTGCCTTCATTGCTCAGTCCTTTGTGTATAGGAGTTGGGAAGTCACGTTGAGGTTGTACATGACATTGGTGAGGCCTCTTCTGGAAGACTGTGTCCATTTCTGGTCACCCAGTTATATGAAGGATATTATTAAGCTGAAGAGGATTCAAAAGAGATTTACTAAGGTGTTGCTGCATATGGAAGGTTTGAGTTATAAAGAAAGACTGGATAGGCTGGGACTTTTTCACTGGAGCGTAGGAGGTCGAGAGGTAACCTGAAAGAAGTTTATAAAATAATGACAGGTATAGACAGCGTTAATGTAGTTAACTCTTTTTGCCAGGATGGCAGATTTCAAGACTAGGGGGCACATGTTTTAAGGTGAGAGGAGAGAGATCTAAAAAAGACATGAGGGGCAATTTTTTTACACAGAGTGTGGTTCACTTATGGAATGAACTTCCTGAGGGAGTGGTGGATGCAAGTACAATTACAACGCTTAAAGTCATTTGGATAGGTGTGTGAATAGGAAAGGTTTGGAGGGATATGGGCCAGGAGCAGGCAGGTAGAACTAGTTTAGTTTGGCATGGACTGGTTGGACCGAAGGGTCTGTTTCCATGCTCTATGACTCTATGACTCAATAAGATATTGGTGAACATGATGATATTCATAAAATCACAAAGCAAAGTTACACTGATTTGATATACATTGCCACAGGGGCTATGATGAAAACCCTGATGGTAATTTTTACTTCTTTCAAACTTAAGCTATTCTTCCCCCAAACCCACAAGAAATTATTGCAATGGGTGGTACAGAAGGCACTCCTCAGCATTATCTGGAGTTCAGAAAATTGAGAAGACACCCAACTAACGGATTGGAAGAGGCAACATCTCAGGAATGCTCACCTGCCAATTGGAATTCCCAACTCTAATTAATTTCGTATTCACTGAAGTCAAGATTTGAGTAGGTGATGAGAGCCGAGGAAACCAGCAAATGTGTTAATCGCAGAGAAGGAATTAATGGGTTAAATGTTAAACATACTGCTAAATCACAAACAAGTGAACTATCATTGGCATGTAGTGAATCAGATTGTGAAAAGTCTCAATAAGGCCATAAATAATGGAAAATTAAGACTTAGATTTTCTGCTTCATTGCCTCCCGTACATGCTTGTTTTTCCTGCCAGTCTCTCTTGGGCTGCGTCAAACAAAAGAAAATGTGGACCATATTCCACAATCACATGAGATAAAAAGGCATTGTGAACTTAAAAGATTGATATTTCCAACAAGCAGATTTTGCTGGGATTGGGGGTCTAGCAGTGACATGTATTATTTATTTCTACCATCAACTCACATTACATTCGGTTTCCTGCAACATTTCCCAGTGCACTGATATTCAAATGTGACATTTCCTGCTTGGTGCCACAACCTTAACAGTAGGCTTCACATTGCAGGAAGGGTGGCATTGTGATATCTCTGATGGTGTTAGCTGTTCCCCTGCAGGATAGCAAACATTTAACAATGTTGTACAAGTTATCACTTCAACACTTTGAATGGAGTTGCTATGAAAATGTTATTTTATTTTCTGTGACAAGGCCCAGTGCTCAGAATCTGTTTTCTGTTGAATCCTCTTAGAGTCATTGTTTCCCACCTCCCCTCTTTCTCCAATGAAACAAATCCTTATCAGCAGTATTTTCTTAAAAGGATGATTAAGCTGTTAATTATTAAAGTTAAGATTATGTTGCAAAATTATTCATGGGGGAATGGAAGCTGTGGCAAATAAGAACTTCTCAGGCACCTGTAAAAAGAATTTCACTATGAGAAAAGATCCAGACAGAGGCTGCTTTATCTACACCGGCCTTTTTGTTTGCTAGCTAGGGGTTTTCATCGAGCCCATGGGAAGCAATTGAACAAAGACTGACTGGTGGAACAAGCTGATATGGTAACCTCTATTATACTTCAGAATACGATGTGCTCTGTGGTAGCTGAATCTGCTGATGAAACCGATTGACTGTAAATATTTGCGGTTTGAGTGACCAGGGCTTGACCTCAGACATTCGATAGTGTAGAAACCCTCTGTTACAAGCTGTGAGATTGGGCCAAAAATTCCCATGTGAGTTTGTAAAGAGCAGGTTCTTGAACTCGCCCATGAATGCACTTTCAGCAAACATCTGTTTTCCGGTGGATGCATATAATGGGCTCCTTTCAAAACAGAATAGTGTCTGAAAAGGTTCTATTGATTTTTTTTTCTCACTCCCTGGCAGTTGAATGTGTTTTCATTTTCATTTTCAGAAGCACAGAGATCTTCAAATGAGAAGTGTTTAGAATATCAGCGTTAATTTTGTTTTAACAATTCAACTGTAAAACATTACAGAGATGTGCAGCAGAGATTTTAACCGTGACATCAGTTTACTCAGTCTAAATATTAATATTTTCTGGCAGTTCCTTCTTAGTCTTTTTAGCTTACTTGTCAACAAAAGTTTATGCAACAATAATTTTTAAATATTAAATGCTCTTTGGCTTCATTGTGGCATTCCTAGATATTATCAATAGATGACCTCACTACAAACAAAATAACAATTTCCATCTGTAAAGAGAAGCAATCCCTGGAACTGACTCTAGGCATGTTTAATTTTGAGTTTTCTTTATTTCTGCACTGTTTCTCTCCTTCTCCATTTCTATCCACAGGGAATAATTGCAAAACAAACACTCCATCTGTCCTGTAAAAGGCATCAGTAATCTCCAGGTAATCACTCAACATCCTATAAAAATAAGTCTTAACCAGATTGAAACCCTAAAGTAATGAGAAATGAACCATTTCTGCTTTTGTTCCTGACTTTGAAGGGGTCAAGTCCACATTATGCTCTAAGGCAACATTTTTCCAGTGAAGTGAACTGCACACCTTTTTACCACTCAATCAATACAGAAGTCCTGGCAGACTCACAGTCCAATGGCCAAACAGAAGATGGGAAAAGAAGACAGGATGGGTTAATGACAGCAGATTCAAGGGGGGATATTCAAGAACCAGCTAACACCTGAATTAAAGTGAGAGAGATTAGTTTGAACTGGGTCATTGGTGGAGTATTACTGCCTGTCATCCCATAGGACAGCAGATGAACTAAGTTTCAAAATCCAAATTATGCAAACAGAATTAATTCAGCTGTCCTTGTTACATCGCATCAGATGGATATCCATGCAGCGTAAAATCAGACAGGGAGAGTCGTGATCCCACTATGAGGGGAGGTTTGAGTTGCAGTTTGAGTACCTGCGAAACAAAAATAATGAAGAGGATTCAACTTTTCAACTTTAATACTTTTACTTTAAGCTCAAAGGCCTATTAACTAAACTGCCTGTGGCAGATGGCAAAACAGAAAAATGGCAAAAGATGGGAAAATTTACAGACTTCCCCGCTCCTCTCCCCACCAGGGGCACAAAAAATAGAAGAGACAGCAAGCCCAATGCCTCCCTGCCTACTGCCAACTTGTCCACTATAATGCAGTAGGGCTGAAGGGCACCAGCTGGCACATACTTAGACCTATCTGGGTTCTTAACTGGAGACTCTGAATTTGTCTCCAAAAACCTCATACAGGGAAGGCAGAAGGCAGGATACCAGTCGACTATTTCATGACATCGGGTGAAAAGGCACAAAGGAAGGTCATGAGGGGTTGAAATAATTCCATTGGAGGGTGCTGTGTGCCACATACACTTTGCGCTTCAGCTCCTGGTCTTCACAAGCTGACTCATTAATCCGTCTCTCCCTCCTCGGAGTCCCTGGTCCTTCCACAGCCAAAAGCCCGAGAATTACCAGAGAGAGAAACTCAGCCTATGAACAGCCAGTAAAATGTGGAAATGAACGTATTGACCCTCCTAGTGTTCCATTTTCAAATGTATAAGACAAATTAGACCAGTATGTCTCATTCACCATTTCTACCTTAGTTTGGTATACCTGTTAGACTGAATATTATAATATTTGGCTAAGTGTCATTTTGTTTGAGTCTCATGGAAGGTCTTTCTCTCTCTCCATGAGGCCAAGTGGGGTTTCTCCCACTACTGTCCCAATTTGCCTTATTAAATACCCTTCATGCCCCTATGGTGCCACTCTTTTTCCATGTCAACCAAAATCTCCCACTCACCACTGTGAGAAGAACACATTACTGGAATAAAAAACAAATCCCTGGTCACCAGTCTCAGCTTTAAAATGCCATTGAGCACCCGGACAAGAACTGGCATTGACAGCTTGCCCTGTACAATTGCACACAACTTGGTGGACAGGATGGAAAACAAAGGGGTGTTGATGCCCTGCTATGGGGTCAGAGACTTTGTGTTCCTGGTGAATGGGATGGCGCAGAGGAGGAATGTCCTCTTTCCCCAGGAGCTCCAGAGGAGACTGCGACACCAAACGCTGCGAGCCTGGACTGAAATCGCTGCCCAGGCCATGACAGTCGCCACAGTTTGGGTGGGCGCTCAGATGCAGAAGAAAATCAATAACCTCTTCCCCTCTACCAGGATAAATGCTTTCATCTTCTTCCTGCTACCTCACATTCACTTCATCTCAGCGACTGCACTCAACTCCCACGAAGGCTCATGTTCTACCACTCCCACGATTGCATGCCGTATCTTCCCTAACTCACTGTCACCGATTCCAACATCCACTAACTAACCCTGGCGGCCCTCTTGTGCTACTAACTCTCTCATTCTGGATACCTTACCGCCTTCCCCTAGCACAAACAGCTGTGCCACCATACCACCTCACTCAACCTCTCCCTTTCTCTCATTTTAGGAGAAAATAGCCCATAATAGGACTGAAAGGTTCACATTGGTGATGGGGTGCCTGACATTCAGCGAGGACAGGATCTTGGCCCTTGCTGGTGAGGAGTGGGTCGGGTCCTGAAGACCTGTCATTGATGTTCTGGCCACTGAGCTTAAACCCCTGTTCATTAAACTGTAATTCTCACCTCAAAACTCACTATCAACTATACCTCCTCCACCCCTGAGGAAAAGAGCATGGATGCCTCAGAGGAAACACTGGCAAAGCCGCCTCTGCATTCTCATCCAGCCCAGATAATGACACCATGATGGGTATTTAATCTAGACTAGACTCAGGATCACCTGCTAGTGGACATGTCACTGCCATGTCTTGGCAGCTGGTTGAGGAAGAAATGTTCAAGGTGACTGGCAGTGAGAGAAATGCTGGTGACCAGGTACCTGCTCATCCCCAGGCAGCAGATGACCCCATGGTGTCAGTAATCAGGAACTTTATACAGTGCAGACACTGAAGAAGAAGGCAGGTTTGACAGAGCAATAGACACCTTGGTGCGAAGGCTGCAGGATTGCATCAATATGATAAAGACTCTTCTGCTTCAAGGATGCCTCTGCAATCTCTTCAATGCATTCACATTTTTCCCATAATATGTTGCCCACGACTTTACACAAAACTCCAGCTGAGGTTTAACAAGTGTCTTATACAAAGAACAAAGAACAAAGAAAATTACAGCACAGGGACAGGCTCTTTGGCCCTCCAAGCCTGCGCTGATCCAGATCCTCTATCTAAACCTGTCACCTACTTTCCAAGGATCTGAATCCCTCTGCTCCCTGCCCATTCATGTATCTGTCTAAATACATCTTAAATGATGCCATCGTGCCAGCTTCTACCACCTCCACTGGGAACGCGTTCCAGGCACCCACCATCCTCTGCGTAAAAAATTTTCCAAGCATAACTCCCTTAAACTTTTCCTCTTTCACCTCAAAATAGAGGCCACTAGTAATTGAGTCCCCCATTCTGAGAAAAAGCTTCTTGCTATCCACCCTGTCTATACCCCTCATGATTTTGTAGACCTCAATCAGGTCCCCCCTCAACCTCCGTCTTTTTTAAAGTAAATAATCCTAATCTACTCAACCTCTCTTCATAGCAAATGCCCTCCATACCAGGCAACATCTTGGTGAACCTCCTCTGCACCCTCTGCAAAGCATCCACATCCTTTTGTTAATGTGGCGACCAGAATTGTACACAGTATTCCAAATGTGGTCGAACCAAAGTCCTATATAACTGTAACATGACCTGCCACCTTTTATACTCAATATCCCGTCCGATGAATGATAGCATGCCGTATGCCTTCTTGATCACTCTATCGACCTGCGTTGCCACCTTCAGGGAACAATCGACCTGAACACCCAGATCTCTCTGTACATCAAGTTTCCCCAGGGCTTTTACATTTACCGTATAGTTCGCTCTTGAATTGGATCTTCCAAAATGCATCACCTCACATTTGCCTGTATTGAACTCCATCTGCCATCTCTCTGACCAACTCTCCAATCTATCTATATTCTGCTGCATTCTCCGACAGTTCCCTTCACTATCTGCTGCTCCACCAATCTTACTGTCATCTGCAAACTTGCTAATCAAACCATCTATACCTTCCTCCAGATCATTTATGTATATCACAAACAACAGTGGTCCCAACACGGATCCCTGTGGAACACCACTGGTCACAGTTCTCCATTTTGAGAAACTCCCTTCCACTATAACTTTCTGTCTTCTGTTGCCCAGCCAGCTCTCTATTCATCTAGCTAGTACACCCTGGACCCCATGCGACTTCACTTTCTCCATCAGCCTACCATGGGGAACCTTATCAAACGCCTTACTGAAGTCCATGTGTATAACATCTACAGCCTTTCCCGCATCAATCAACTTTGTCACTTCCTCAAGGAATTCTATCAAGTTGGTAAGACATGACCTTCCCTGCACAAAACCATGCTGCCTATCACTAATAAGCTCATTTTCTTTCAAATGTAAATAGATCCTATCCCTCAGTATCTTCTCCAGCAGCTTCCCCACCACTGACTTCAGGCTCACCGGTCTATAATTACCTGGATTATCCTTGATACCCTTCTTAAACAAGGGGACAACATTAACGATTCTCCAGTCCTCCGGGACCTCACCCGTGTTCAAGGATGCCGCAAAGATATCTGTTAAAGCCCCTACTATTTCCTCTCTCACCTGCCTCAATAACCTGGGATAGATCCCATCCGGACCTGGGGACTTGTCCACCCTAATGCCTTTTAGAATACCCAACACTTCCCCCCTCCTTATGCCAACTTGACCTAGAGTAATCAAACATCTATCCCTAACCTCAACATCCGTCATGTCCCTCTCCTCGGCGAATACCGACACAAAGTACTCATTAAGAATCTCACTCATTTTCTCTGACTCCTCACATAACTTCTGTCCTTTGTTGGGCCACTCCCTCAAGGGAGTGGGCCAACCCTTTCTCTAGTTACCCTCTTGCTCCTTATGTACAGTTCAACATCACCTCCTACCTCTTATACTCTATGCCCCCAGTCATAAAGCTGTCAATTCTGTATGCTTCATTAACTGCTATTTCCATCTGTCCTGCCACCTTCCATGTTGAGCACACCCATATCCACAGGTCCCTCTGCTCCTGCACATCCTTTACAATTGTACACCTTGTTTTATGTCGCTGTTCAATGTTTTTCCAACCAGTTTTTCTGCATTGAACCTCACCTGCCACCTATCTGCCCACTCCACCAACTTGTCTATGCCCTTTTGGAGTTACAAACTGTCACACTGTTGCCTTACAGCATCAGAGACCTAGATTTGATTCTAACCTCAGCCAACCATTGGTGTGGAGTTTGTATGTTCTCCCTAAGTCTGCATGGATTTCCACAGACTGGTCCAGTTTCCTCCCATAGCCCAAAGATATGCAGATAAGGTGGAAACATAAACAGAAGTTGCTAGAAAAGCTCAGCAGGTCTGGAAACATCTGTGAAGAAAAAAAATCAGAGATAACACTTCGGGCCCAGTGACCCTTCCTCAGAACTAGATTGGCCACACTAAATTGCCCATAGGGTCTATGGATGTGTGGCCAAGTGGATTAGCCATGGGGAATGTGGGATTACAGGGATAGAGGGAGTGTGAGTCTGGGTGAGATGCTCTTTGGAGCTTCAGTGCAGACTCATTGGCCAAATGGCCTCTATTTGCACTGGAAAGATTCTATGATTCTGCTGTCCTCTGCACACTTCACAATTTTTCAAAATTTAGTGTAATTTACTTAGGCAAGGCAGGGATGCTGGGAAAATCCAAATAGGTTCAACGTGACTGACTGCTCAGAGATGGTGCCAGGAGGCACTGAGTCACACACAGGCCCCTCTGTTCTTTCCACTCGCTACCGTCAAGGTGGCCAGATTCTTCACCTCCACCCTGCCCACCCCACTCCAACTCTTGGAAGATCATTAACTGCCTGGGCCATATACACACAAGCACCTCCCAGGGCTGCACCACCAAATCCCCAGACTCAACTGTCTCCACTTCTGGGCAGGTTCCTTCCACTCGAGCCGCAGAACCAGGCCGTACACTAAGCTGTAGTGGGAGAGAAAAGAAAGAAGAAAATCTGTTGAGGGCACCTTGGTAACACAGATGGAGAAGGCTCATATTTCACTGTCAGTTTAATAAGAATTAATCCTCTTCAATCGTTACTGAGTGAGAATCTCACCACACTGCTTACGAAAAGCATAACATTTGAAATGAGATGATCTGGACATTGAAGTGGGCTTTGCTGAATACCTTGTCCAATTCTGTTACACCTCCCTCCATAGCCCATGATGCTCAGGCCTCTGTTCATAGATTCAGTCCATATTTTATGCATGTTAGCAACTAGCTACATTGAGATGATAATCATGTTACAGAGACTTCCAGAACAACTGAATGTTGGGCCTCATTCTTTTGAGATCCTGAACGGTTCTACCCAGAAGTCTATATGACATCATTATTATGTAAGATAATGGGTAATGCATTGTCCTCCACCTAATCTAATGATGTGAGAAAGATTTGGTCAGGAAAGGTCAAAAAATTCGAGGACAGAACTGTTAGTTTGTGTGTCCTCATAGTGGTAGCAGTCTATCTCACTCAAGTAACTTGTACCTGATGATCAAATCAGGAGCCTCTACTTATAAAGACTCACCAGTGCATTCCCTCTACCACTACAAGTAGACCCTTAGACCCAGCTGGTTACAGCAGACCACTCTAAACACAAACTGGTTGTTGTTGGCATCACAGCACATACAGCAATCATCATACGAGATTGTATTAGTGGACATACTACACAGTGTTAACTCTTTCAGACCCATATACAGCAATAGCCACTGATCTCCCTATCCTCTGAAGTTAGCAAGTTCAAACAACTCTA
This sequence comes from Ginglymostoma cirratum, assembly GCA_024137785.1. NCBI lineage: Eukaryota > Metazoa > Chordata > Chondrichthyes > Orectolobiformes > Ginglymostomatidae > Ginglymostoma > Ginglymostoma cirratum. The sequence goes on from JAHRHZ010000249.1 coordinate 49,311,305, forward strand.
CAAATTTTAAAGCACTGTCTGCATACAGATAGAAATAAATCAGCTACAAATCTGAAAGTATTGATGATTGGGTTAAGTTGCAAGTCAGACGACACCAGGTGAAGCTCCAACAGGTTTATTTGAAATCACAAACTTTCAAAGCACTGCCCCTTCGTCAGGTGAAGTGAGAGAGAAGCACACAGGCACAGAATTTATAGGCAGAGAGATCAAAAGATCACACAAATGTGGGGTATCGACAGGCCGAATAATAGGCCTCTGTAGATGATCAACAGTGTCAGTTTTCTGCTCGGAACTGATAGGCAAGTTCCATACCCATAAAGACGGCCTCAACTGTGATCTCAGGTTCATGTCGCTGTCTTGGATCACAGGGTGTACCCAAGCAATTCTTTTGGATTTGGTTCAATATAATTAAGAGAAGACTCGACAACAGCGGTTTGCTTAAATATGAATGTTTACTACTTAATAAGAATGATGATAGTGATAATAATAAATGGAAAAGAAAAGAGAAAAAGCAATAAGTCTCACACCCTTCTGCCCGTTGGGGACCCCTTGATTAATGGCTGGTCTGGAGGCTGAGGTCTGTTCCTGGCACTATTCACAATTCCAAGCTGAGGCAAAGTCTGGCGAATTGGAATGAGACTCTCTCCCTCTCTCTCTCTTACACAGTGTAACAAACAGCCAGCACAAAGTCAGAAGATAAAACTGCTGGTGAGTACAGACAACACAGCTACAGAAAGACAAGCTGCTGGTGCCGTCTTCAGACTGTAAAGGAATGTTCACAGGATTCATTCAAGGTCGTATAGCTCGTCAAGTATCATCGTTAATTTTCTCAGCCTATACAACCAATTTTCTCGTGCAGCTGTCGAATATCATCATTACCTTTTAGCCCTTCAGCACATCTTATTCAGTTGTGCAACATGTGACCCTACCACACTGTTCTGTAACTGTGAAATCTTCCTTACTATCCTGTTTTGACACCATCACCTTGATAAATTGTTATGATCTCTCTGCCTTAATTAGTTTGTACAGTTTTGGATTACACATTACTTTGGTTAGACTCTCAGCATGTGACTCTTATACCTGTCACATTATTCCAGTCATCTGGTTTGCCTCCAGCACCAGCTCATTTTCATTTTTTTGTAATTATCTCTCTACTTCATTTAATTGGATTATAGGTCATCTCTTCTCTTGTTATTCAGCTGTTGACACTTTACTCACACCGTCTGACACTCTTGATCACCTGCAGAGACTTATTATTCAGCTTGTCCACACTCCATTCAAACCATCTGTGTGATGTTTTGATTTCTCTGCCCATTGATTTCAATGCCTGTGCGCTTCTCTCTCACTTCACCTGACAAAGGGGCAACGTTGTGAAAGCTTGTGATTTCAAATAAACCTGTTGGACTATAACCTGGTGTCATTTGGCTTCTGACCTTGTCGGCCCCCATCCAACACAGGCACCTCCACATCAGGTTAAGTTGTGGTGGTGAGGAGTCCTTCCTGCTGTAGAATGTGCGTTCACCTGAGCAAGGTTAAAAGGGGACAGTTTTGGATCAAATCAGATTTACGTGCTGATTGACACTAATATCTGCCTATTCTGCATCCTGGGACACATTCCTTATGCTAACATTGATATCCTCATAAAAATGACATGCAGTCTGGCTAAAACCAGATTTTTTTTTGCATGCACCATGGATCTCATTTTGAGGCAAAATGACACTTGCAGTGCTAAGTAAACGGGTTCTGGGGAGACAACTTTCTTGATGTTTTTATAAAAAATAAAACTGATCCCTAATGCACCATATAATTCAGAATTAGTAACCACAGACATCATTGCCCAGGGATTTATATAAAAGAACTCATATCACTCAATCCAGAACCAGTAACCCACAACACATGCATTGAAACCAGATGTGAAAAGTATGCATCAGAAATTAACAGCTCACCAGTTAGGAATGCTAATGCATAGTGGGAGATTTCAACCAGTAAGTTTTACTGAAACATAATTAGTGTCAGTGAAAATGCCTGAAAACTTTCCACACAGCACTGAAGATGGAAGAAAAGTGGCAATTTTATGGGTTTATGGTTATGAGGAGCAGATATTGGGAATTCAAATATGCACCCTTCTGATTTTCAACAAATTCATTTCGGAATTCATGTTAACCTTGAGGCAAAGTTAATCAGATATACACACGAGAGAATTCAGTTGTAAAATAAATGTACACTCAAAGATACATACACTCATTCATGCAAATTTTTAATTCACACACACATGCATCTCTACACATTCAAAATATATACAAATATACTCACAAATTCATACCAGTAATTTACATTTCTGAAGTAATTATTTATCACTATGACCATCATTAACTCATTCCCTATAATTGAGATTTTATGGCAAGCCATGGTCTTCGTATGTTTGCACTCCCAAAGAGCTGAATTGCAGAGGTGAGATGTAAATGGCTGTCCTTGATATCTTTGAGGCATTGGACCAAGCATGGCATCAAGGAGCCATTGCAAAACTGAAGTCATTGGGAATCAGTGGAAAAACTGATCCGTGGTCGGAGTCATACCGAACAGAAAATAAGATAGCTGTGATTGTAGGAGATCAGTTCCAGCTCATCTCTGTAGGAGTTCCTCAGGGTAGTGTCCTTGGCTTCTTTATGAATAACGTGAATGAAAGAGATTAGTGTGCATGATTAAAGAATATGGGTGGGAGGTAAAATGCTGGCACGACTGAGAATTGATTAGCAAGCAAGAAACAAAGTATCGGAATAAATGGATCTTTTCAGCGTGAAAGGCGAGTGGGCTACCACAAGCATCAGTTCTTAGATCTCAGCTTTTGATAATTTATATCATTATAATGAACCAGTGAAATGCAATATTTCCAAATATGCTGACAGGCATTGAAGTGGATGTAGAGAGGTTTTAATTGAAGAATAATTGATTTAAACATGGGATGGCAGTTTGTTGTATGTGATCACAAGATGTAGGAGTAGAAATAGGCCATGGGTCAGCTGGGTCTGTATTAGGTAAGGTATTGAGAGCTGTTACAGCACAGTGGTAATGGTCCTATTTCTAAACCAAGAGGCCTGTGTTCAAGTCCCACTTGCTCCAGAAGTGTGTCATAATATCACTAAACAGGTTAATTAGGTAATATTTAGAAGAAAAAGAGGGGATTTCATTGAAGCATAATTTTGGCGGTTTAGCTTGATAGTAAGAAACTGATTTTTTCACTCAACGCCCAATTAAACTATCAAGATCATATGGATTCATTTCCACCTCAGGAAGGAAAAATCCTGCCCTCAGTGTTGGAAAACAAACCACAGAGTAAAACTATACTTGCACACCTCAACTCAAAGCACTGAAAAAAATTTTAGCAGCACTGTCATACAGTATTTCCTAATGTTGCTCCCACATGACACTGACACCTTCCAAAATCCTCAAATGCAGGATCTCTCAAATAGGGGTGCCAGTGCCTCTGCAGAGCTGTGTGTGTACATACCACTAAAACAAGTGAATCTCATCATGGCAGCCTGTCACAAGTGGTACTCAAATACCTGGATCAAGGTGAAAGCAAAGGCTAAAAATGTTTTAAGTCTGAAAATTCAGCTCTAAGCTTATTTTAAGCTTACGGTAGGATGCACATAGTCTATTCAAACATGTATTTTGATCAGTGGAAGTCCAAATTTTACTCAGGAATGTCCTTCATACACCTCTCTCCAATGCAACACCACCCATGCTCATTGTATAAACCTATATTATCATGGAGAAAACTCTACAGGACAGAAGAAATGCACTCTCCCCTGCCCCAAAACCAAAACAATTTTTTTTAAAACTATAAATTGTGCAGAAACCTTCCAGATTCGCACGGCCGGGATGTGGAGAATTACCCATTCTGCTCACACCACCTGTTTGAACAAATTACCAATTTAGTACTAATTAATGACAATTTATGAATAATTTAGTATTATGATCCAACTAGATTGAGATAGTCCAAACCATTTCTCAAATGATCCTTACAGCTTAGAAAGCAAGGAGAATTGCAACCCCATCAGTCTGGCCTGAGTTGGAATTCAACTTATTGATGTGAAAGGGCAATGAGATTCAGTGCAACACTCAGGCCCCTAAGGCTCATTTCTAATAATACAATTATTTTGTCTTAGCTATTACAGCATGCAGAATAAAACTTTTGAATGGTCAAATTGTGGCTCAATTACCACCGATCTATTGCTTACTATTCCTCATGCGAAAGTCTCAGAGTATGGTTATTACCTCACCACAAATGGTAACAATTAATTCTGGCCTTGGAGAAAGCTGTTAAGGCTATGCCTCAAAAGACCAATCAAATAAATTTATTGTGTTTGTGTTTAATTCTCACATACTGCACTTATAATTAGAAAGTTAGTTAGCTTAATCTGAATCAGCTGGTATGCTATTGGAACATCAGGATCTTAGTTTGGAACACCTTAAGTAGTAAGCTGCAATTGAAATCCACCATAATTTTCAAGAGCAATTCATAATAAACAGAGACAGGGAATACAACCAATGCATTTCTAAAAGGTCCCTAACTTTACACATCGGTAACTCTTTACTTTCAACAAGTCAAAAGTAATTTACTTGAACTGCAAAACTGTGATGGATTCAGATCAATAGGGCTAGTAATCCTAGTGTCTTGTTTGTGAATGAAACGATGTGAGAAAGCTAATAAATGATGAGCTAAGTGTTCTTTATTATTCAAAATGTGTTGTCTGCAACCATCCTCATTTATAGTCTTGAATCAAAATAAACGCCTGAGGGCATTTGTAGTACAGTAGTAGTGTGCCTGCCTGTGGATCAGAAGGCTTCAGTTCAAGCTCCTCCTGTTCCCAGAGGTGGTGGTTAGCTCAATTGTCTGAACAGCTAGTTTACATCGTAGAGTAATATCAAAAGCATGAGTTCAACTCCAACATTGGCTGAGGTTACCCCAAAAGACTCTCCTTCTCAACATTTCCCCTTCCTTGAAGCATGGTGATCCTTAAGTTAAACTCACCATGAGTTGTGTGTACTTCTCTCTACAATCATAAGACCATGGTGACTTTGTGCCAGAGGTGTGTCAAAACACATCTGGACAATTTGATTAAACTATCTAAACTAAATGCCTGATTAATAACAGACATCACAGTGAGTTCAATTGCACATCTCTTGCCAAAATACTTCAGATGAACAGTTCCAATATCCAAAGCAAATAGTAAAGTTCAATTAAGATCATGATTATGATTCCTTGATGCCAAACAAAGTGACCTTGATAGAAGTCTCTGGGCAGAAGTAATTGTATAACTTGATTGGAGAGGTGACCTCTCCATATTAGACATATATAAGTTATCATTTGTTTTTCATGCCTTTTTCAAGAGTGCAGACGATGCTGCAAGTGCCCAGGAATAAAGAGAACAGTTTTCAAAATAGTTCTACTAGTTTGAAAATAGCTATGGAAAAGTATGGACCTTGTATAAAAGATGTTAATTCAATTAAGTAAGGCAAATTTTGATGGTATGAGGCAGGAACGTTCAAAATTTGATTGGGGTGGTCTGTTCGCAAATAAAGGGAGGTCTGTCAAGTGGGAGGCTTTCAAAAGTGAGGTAACGAGAGTTCAGAGGTATTGTGTTCCTGATAGAGAGAAGGGTAAGTCTGGTAAGAAGAGGGAACAATGGATGAATGAAGATATTGAGGTTCTGGTCAAGAATAAGAAGGATGCATAGGTGAGGGATAGACAACTGGGATCAAGTGAATCTCTTGGAGAGTACAAGGGGTGTGGGGGATTTCTTAAGAGGGAAATCAGGATGGCAAAAAGGGAATATGAGATAGCTTTAGCAGATAGCATTAAGGATAATCTGGAGAGACTCTACAAGTACATTAAGAGCAAATGAGCAACTAGGGAGAAAATAGGGTCCCTTAAAGATCAATGAGGTCACCTATGTGTGGAACTACAGGAAATGGGGGAGATACTATGTGAATATTTTGCATCAATTTTTATTGTGCAGAAAGGAATGGAGGCTAGGGAACTTGGAAATAAATATTGATGTCTTGAAAACAGTCCACGTTACTGAAGAGGAGGTGCTGGCAGTTCTAAAAAACATGGAAGTGGATGAATCTTCAGGACCTGATCAAATGTATCCCAGGGCATTGTGACAAGTTAGGGAAGAAATTGCAGGGCCCCAAGCAGAAATGTTTGTGTCATATGTAGTCACAGATGAGGTGCTGAAGACTGGAGAGTGGCTAATGTTGTACCTTTATTTAAGACAGGCTGCAAGGACAAGCTTGGGTACTATAGGCCAGTGAGTCTGATGTCAGTGGTGGGTGAAAATGTTTTTTTTCCCTTTTTTCATTCACAGGGTGAGGACGTTGCTGGTGAGGCAGTGTTTATTGCCTATCCCTAACTGCCCAGAGGGCAGTTAAGAGTCAACCACATTGCTGTGGGTCTGGAGTCACATGTAGGCCAGACCAGGTAAGGATGACAGTTTCCTTCCCTAAAGGGTATTAGTGAACTAGATGGGCTTTTCCTGACAATCGACAATGGATTCATGGTCACCATTAGATTCTTAATTCCAGATATTGATTGAATTCAAATCCCACCATCTGCCATGGCAGGATTTGAACCTGGGTCCCCAGAACATTAGCTGAGTCTCTGGATTAACAGTCCAACGATAATACCACGAGGCCATTGCCTCCCCATTGTTGGAGGAGATTCTGAGAGATAGGACTTACATACATTTGGAGAGGCAAGGACTGAATAGTCATCATGGTTTTGTACAAGGGAAATCATGTCTCACAAATTTAATTGAATTTTTTCAGATGTAACCGGAAAGGTTAATGAGGGCAGAGTGGTAGATATTGTCAACATGGACTTTAGTAAAGCCTTTGATGAGGTTCCACCTGGTAGCCTGGTTAGTAAAGTTAGATCACATGGGATTCAGGAAAAGCTTGTTGATACATTGATACAAAATTGGCTTGGTGGTAGGAGACAGAGGGTGATGATGGAGGGTTGTTTTTCGGACTGAAGACCTGTGACAAGCGGTGTTCCGCAGGGATCAGTGCTGGGTCCACCATTGGTCATTTATATAAACAATTTGATGAGAATTTAGGAGGAATTGTTAGTAAGTTTGCAGATGACACCAAAATTGATAGTATAGTCAACAGTGAAGAAGGTTATCTAAGATTACAAAAGGATTATGATCAATTGTGTCAATGAACCGAGGAGCGGCAGGTGAAGTTTAATTTGGATAAATGTGAGGTGTTGCATTTTGATTAAAAACAAAAGCAAGGACAGGTCTTTTAAAATTATTGGTAGGGCCCTGGGTAATGTTACAACAGAAAGACCTAGTGGATCAGGTTCAGGAGCTTGGTCACGATGACAGAATCAGTAGTAGCGTCAGAGGTGGGTTTGGGTTCCCAGCTGCTTCTGCGACATCAAGGCAGCTCTAGTGCTCACACATAGCTGCAGAGACAAGGTGGGCCCAAAGTGGAATCTCAGCGGCAGTGGAGTCAAGTTCGGGCTGGAGCGGCACCCAGCAGCATCAATGGCGTCTGCATCAGCAAGGTCCGATGAGGACTCAAAGTGCCAAGGGGATCGGTGGAAGAGAGATGGTGTCAAAGAGCAGCAACTTTCACTCTATCTGCGGCCCTGCAGCAAAGAGACTCGTACCCTAGCCACCAGGCCCATAACAGAGCACTTAACAAGAGCATAGAACAATGAACAGTATTGCACAGTACAGGCCCTTCGGACCATGATGTTGTGCCGAAATTTTACCCTAAACCTAAGGCCTATCTAACCTCTACCCCTACCTTATACTATCATCCATATGCCTATCCAATAGCCGCTTAAATGCCCCTAATGAGGCCGACTCCACTACCCTCTCCAGCAATGCATTCCACGCCCCGACCACTCTCTGAGTAACGAACCTACCTCTGACGTCTCCCCTATATCTACCTCCACTCACTTTAAAACTATGCCCCCTCGTAATAAGAAGGACTGTAAAGTCAGAAATTTTCTTTATTTCTTCAATTTTCTGCCTTGATATTCTATGTTCTGGTTTATTTTTCTGTGTTTTAAGATGACAGCAGAGAGTGGCAACTACAGCAAAACTTCCCTGAGTGATACATCATGTTTCGCTATTTTCCAAAGGTAGTACAAAACTAAGAGGTTAACTCACCAAGAATTACCTTTGAATAGGAAATATTTAAGCTAACAGGTAGTGAGGTTTTATTTTATTCACTCAGACGTGGGCGGGCTGATTGGCCTGTATTTCTCACTTTGTCATCTGTCCTTAATTACCCTTGAAAAGGTGATGGTGCGCTGCTTTCTTGAAATGCATCCATGTGCTGTAATGAGAGAAAATAAAACAAGCTACAGAAGAGAAACGTAAAGCTTTGTTTCTAGAAGTTAGCAACAATGGTAAATGTTATCTGCGTGCTTTGGAACTGCAACATAATTTTTATGGCATGCAATTAACACCAAAAAGTTTTTTTAATATCTCGTAGAGATTACAGGTTAACTAACTAGGGCTATAAAGTTACACTTTGTAATCATAGTCCAGTGCAATTTTCTAATGGTTATTGCACCTTATTGCATTTCAGCCTCATGTTGTTAAGTAATAGCCCTGTGTTCATTTCTTTACAACATAAAAATCAAGGTTGATTTGCTCCTCGTAATACCTTGCTTACTATAATCATGGGAATAGTGCAACAACTTAAAAAAATGTTCAATTTATTTAAAACAATAAGTTTTATGTTGAAGTATATTATATAGGTAAGTAGTATACATCCAAGATCCCACAATCTGATGAAGCAATTTTATGAAGAGATAACAAAGTGTGGAGCTGGAGGAACACAACAGGCCAGGCAGTATCAGAGGAGCAGGAAAGGTGTCGTTTCAGGTCGGGACCCTTCTTCAGAAGTGGGGAGGGGGATGGGAGCTCAGAAAGAAATTTCTGAAAGCAATTTTATGAAGTTTTCTTTGGTGTTATTGACGGATAATCTTTGGCCTGACCATCTAGTCTTCTTATAATCCTACCAGGTGAACAAGCAGGTATAACTACAGCTTAATGCAATCTGAAATTGTTGACTTCTATTCCAAAATCAATATACAGCAGATGCTGGAGACCTGAAGTAAAAAGAGAAAACACAGACAATGCACAGCACATCTGGCAAATTGCTGGGAAGACCTTCTGAGTATTTGCAGAGTTTCTCCTCTTTCATTAAGTTCTAGTTTGACTCCAGAAAGCTGTAAACTGTCTCTTGGGAACCCAAGATGCATTTACTTGCGCTTATGTCAAGCTTTACAGAAATCATACAGAAGGCCAAGGACAAAAGTGACATGGGCTATTGAGGCTTATTTACTCAAAAAGAGGTTTCCTGGCCTTGCAAATTATACCTAATCCCTCTGTCTGCCTGCAGGACAAAAAAGAACCTGGCAGTGCTTGGGGTCTGGTGATTGGGTCTATACATTAGCCCTACAGAGGAGGAGGAGGCAGTAAAACTGGTAGACAGTGAGACCTTGGTGAGTGAGAATGTTCCCAACCTATTGTCAAGAACTGGGTAGACAGGTGATACAGAGATTTTGCATTGGTGCAAGCTAATTATTTGTGTTTTTTTGGGGTGGGGGGTGTCAGTTAGCTCAGCTGGCTGGACATCTCGTTTGGGGTACAGAGAGATGCCAACAGCATGTTCTCAATTCCCACACCAGGTGAATTTATCATGAAGGTCTTCTCCTTCTCAACCTTTCCCCTCACCTTTAGTGACAGGTAGAGGAATCCATGATGTTGAATATATATGTGTAAGGATATGGTTTTGATCACTTTATTCATGAGTGTTGCATGGTCATTTTGTTAAGATTGTTGCCACCTGAAAAGGCCTTTAAAGAGACGACACTTCATTGACAATCAACATGGCTGATGTTGAATTGAGACATTTCAGACATAGAGTCATAGAGATGTACAACACAGAAATAGAACCTTTGGCCCAACTCATCCATGCCAATTAGATGCCCTAAATTGACCTAGTCCCATTTTCCAGCATTTGACCCATGTCTTTCTAAACCCTTCCTATTCATTTACCCAGCCAGATGTCTTTTAATGTAATTGTACCAGCCTCCACCACCTCCTCTGTCAGTTCATTTCATACACACACTACCCTCTGCGTGAAAAAGTTGCCCCTTAGGTCCTTTTTGAATTTTTCCCCTTTCACCTTAAACCTATGCCCTCTATGCTGGGGATAGGACCCTGACTATTTACCCTATCCATGCCCCTCATGAATTTATAAACCTTTAAAAGGTCACCCCTCAGTCTCTGATGCTTCAGGGAAAATAGCCCCAGCCTATTCAGCCTCTCCCTATAGCTCAAACCCTCCAAACTTGGCAACATCCTTGTGAATCTTTGCTGAATCCTTTCACAACATCTTTCCGAGAGCAGAGAGACCAGAATTCAACGCAGTAGTCCAAAGTGGCCTATCCAATGGCCTGTACAGTTGCAATATGACCTCCCAGCTCCTATACTCAATGTACTGACCAATAAAGGCAGGCATTCCAAATGCCTTCCTCACTACCCTGTCTACCTGTGACTCCACTTTCAAGGAACTATGAACCTGCACCCCAAGATCTCTTTGTTCAGCAACACTCCCCAGGACCTTACTATTAAGTCCTCTCCTGATTTGCCTTTTCAAAATACAGCCCCTCACATTTATCTAAACTAAGCTCCATCTGCCACTCCTCGGCATATTTGCCCATCTAATCAAGGTTCCATTGTACTCTGCGGTAACTTTATTTGCTGTCTACTACACAACCAATTTTGGTTTCATCTGCATACTTACTAACCAAACCTCCCATATTCACCTCCAAATCATTTACATAAATGACAAAAAACAGTGGACCTAACATGAATCATTGCAGTACATCGTTGGTCACAGGCCTTCAGTCCAAAAAGCAACACTCCACATTCAATGGCTAGCTCTTCCTGTTATTGGGGAGCCATGGATTTTGTGGCAAATCTAAGCTCTTGACATATTCTGGCTTCTAAATTTATCAACCTTTGTTAAGCCAGGGGATTGGAGCCTCTTTGGCAAGTCAATATGTGTTCCTCATTGCCTTATCACCCTCACAAGCTGTTATCTGAGCAGCATCTGCAGCTGAAGAAATCTGTATTTGGACGTGAAAGCAGAGAGCTTTTAGCAAGGTCACACCAGGATTGCAACTTGTGTGATTGAGTCAAGCACAGCCTCCTTCCAAGTCAGAGGTCAGCTGTGTGTATGTGAGTGTGCGTGTGTGAGATTCAAACAGGACCATGCATATTGCTTTGTACCTACCCAGGCCCTGCAGCCCTTTCCCTTCTGGGTGCCAGTGGTCAGAGGGAGTGTGCCAATCTGGTGGCACCTGCTTTCAATGTGATATTTCTTGAGGTGGAAATCAAGAGATCCTGTGACTGTCTTACTCTGGCTGAAGTTAAGATTTAATGAAGCTGGCATGTGCCTATCTGACAGCTCACTCCATTGCACTGGTTCTGCAGCTGGAGTCCCATATTGCACTAACTCAGGGTCTTCTGGTACTTCCCTTTCATCCTTGCCCATCTCGCTGAGTTACAACTCCTCACCTCTTTTTGCGACATGTGTTTGCCTAGGGTGTAGTAAACAACAATGATTTGTGAATCCCTCTGTGATGTGTACTGTAGCAAAGTGATCCATTCAGCAGAACCTCATCATTAGTCATCCCATGACCTGTTCCATTCCTGTCTTTGTTGAGGCATAAGATGAAAAATACTTCACTGGACTTCGTTGTGAAGTTGAACTGAGGTTGCACAGGGAGAGGTGAGTCAGTTTACATACTGATGAACAGAAGCATTTCATTTACCATATACATGATTAACAAAGTTAGATAGGCGACAGTATTTGAGAGCAAATCTGCCTGGATAACAGAAGGTATCATTGCCAAATATAGTGGAACTTAAGCATTTTCCTAATCTTCTCACAAGTCTTTCATTCTAGCCTTTCAATTGTAGTAATTTATTATTCACATTTTCTGAATATTTAATGATGAAAACTTCTCTCAGCACTTAATTATAAACATTTCTTTTACTCCCACTCCTGACCTCCTCCCCAGATGTCACTTTGGCTCTATTGTCAGTCTATCTTGGGGAACGATAGGGTGTCAATGGTTAATGTGCTGCTAGTAGGAAGTCAAAGTCATGAACAGGCTAGGTTGGTAACCAGATATGACCACAGACACCTATCACAATGGCCTGAAGTCTAGGACATTGTAGAAGGTCCACAAAGTGTGGAATCAAGAGGTAAACCAGCAGTTCCAGACAAAAAAAGTATAAGTAAGGTGTTTGTAGTTTGAATCATCTTCACAATCTATTCTATAAAGTTTTTGGAAGATCTCTAGCTCAGGTTGTGGATGAGGTTGCAGACTTGCTCGCCAAGCTGGTGTGTTCGATTGCAGATGTTTCATCACCCTGCTAGGTAACATCGTCAGTGCGCCTCCAGTGAAACACTGGTGTTCTGTCCCATTTGTAATTTGTATGCCTCGGTTTGCTGGGGTGGTTGGTATCACTTCCAGTTCTGTGTCTCAGCATTTGTATACCGGGTCCAGTTCAATGTGTTTGTTGATAGAGTTCCAGTAGGAATGCCAGGCCTCAAAGAATTCCCTGGCATGTCTCTGTTTGGCTTGCGCTATTATGGATGCGTTGACCCAGTCGAATCCATATCCTTCTTTGTTCTTGTGTATTGAGACCAGTGAGAATTGATCATGTCTCTTTGTCTTTAGTGAGTGTTCATGTATCCTTATTGTCAGTTTTCTTCCAGTTGGCCTATGTAATGTTCTTCACAGTCCTTGCACATTATGTTATATATCACATTAGTTTTATTGGTTGTGGGTATGGGATCCTTTACATTCATCAGTAGCTGTTGCGGGGTGGTTGTTAGGTTGTGGGCTACCCTAATGCCTAGGGGTCTGAGTAGTCTTGTGGTCATCTCTGATATGTCTCTGATGTATGATAGGGTGACTAGTGTGTCTGGCCGTGTTGTGTCTTCTTGTTGTGGTCTGTCAGGTAGGTAACGGCGAATTGTGCTTTTTGGGTACACATTCCTTTTAAAAACTCCGTACAAGTGCTCCTGTTCTGCTTTGCACAATTCCGGGTTGCTTCAGCGTGGTTTGGCTCATTTGAATAGTATCCTGATGCCACTCTGTTTATGGGTTTTAGGGTAGTTGCTGGTGTAATTAACTACCTGGTCTGTATGTGTGGTCTTTCTGTAAGCACGAGTCTTGAGTTCTCCATTGTTCTTACGTTCTACCATTATGCCTAGGAAGGATAGTCGATTATTGTTCTCTTCTTCTTTTGTGAATTTTATTTCAGTGAGCACGTTGTTTATGTTTCAGTGGGTTTCTTCTAGGCTTGTGTGTTTGATAATCACAAAGGTGTCATCGACATAGTGGACCCACTGGTCTCAATACACATGGACAAAGAAGGGGCATAAATTTGACTGGGACAACACATCCATAATAGCACAAGCCAAACAGAGACATGCCAGGGAATTCCTGGAGGCCTGGCATTCCAACCAGAACTCCATCAACAAACACATTGAATTAGAGCCGATATACAAACCACTGAAAAACAGAACCAGAAGTGATGCCAACCACTCCAGCAAACCAAGACATATAAATAACAAGCAGGACAGAACACCAAAGCTTCACTGGAGACGCACTGATGATGTTAACTAGCAAGGTGACGAAATGTCTGCAACCAAATGTACCAGCGCAGCAAGCAAGTCTACAACCTAACCTGTTCTGTAGCCTGAAGAGAAATTCCAAACCCACTTTGGGAAAGGCAGCATCTGTACCATTCTCATTGTGTTTTATACAAATAACTCTGGAGAAATAACTGAATTCCACCTTTGGGAGCGAAAAAGGGCATTGGCCTGAAAAGGGACCCAAACTGAAGATGTCAGTTGCTGGAGGTAATGCATTAACTTGTCCATGTTCAGGAAATTGGAAATTCGGGGATACATATTCCTGAATCTAAAGCTGCACTTTGAATGACAATGATGGTCCCAAACAAATTATTGCCCTCCGGACTCAATATTGAGTTTAATAATTTTAGGGACTAAACTCTCCCACGTCCCAGCCCCTCACCCCACACACCAGGCCTTGTTACCACATAGCCTGCCACTACTCACCCGCTGTTGTTAGTCACTAACAGTCCCCATTAACAACTATTCACCCTCCCAGCCTGATAGTTAGTTAGCAACTCCTTTGACTGTCCAACTGTCCTTCTCTCTCTTTGGGCTCTATCCTATAGTTTAATCCCTACCCACCCACCTCCCTATTTTCTGCATATAAACTGACATTTTCCCAGCCACCATCAGTTCTGAGGAAGGGTCACCAGATCCGAAACATTAACTCTGTTTTCTCCTCCACAGATGCTGCCAGACCTGCTGAGCTTTTCCAGCAACTTTGTTTTTGAGCATATAACCAATTGAGGCAGTGATGTGAGGTCAGAGGAATTGGGTCAATCAGGAGTGAAATGGAAACAGGGAAAGGTGGCACGGTAGCCTCAGAAAAAGCAGACATAATTGCAGGCTTTGATGCAGATAACCTTAACTGCACAGTGTTCTGTTTGCACCTTCTCACCCCAAACATCAACCTACATCCTCCCCCCAACAGAGTTATGTGGATTTAATGAATTTTGACAACATCCACTCCTTGATACTTTTGCCAGTTGTGAAATAGATGGAGAAAGAGTGGCGTAGTTGTCTGACAGGTGGCAAAATCAAATATCACCTTTCATTCACTGTTCAAAATCTCAAAGATCACCCAAGGGAGAAGGATATTAGAATTGAACTGGAAAGGCATAATTAAGAGCTAATTTTAAGAAACAAATCTTGAAAGCATTAATGCTCAATACAATAAAATTAAAGAAGTAATTTTCAAATTTTGTGTTGCCTCCAAGAGCCTCAATTGCTGGGAATCATGTTAAACAATATTGCCCCATATTAAAAAAGGCTATCTAAAGAATCGCACTGCCACTACAACACCACCTTTTTCCCTGGCCAATATTTCTGCGTCAGGTTTGCTGCAGTGCTCTAGCAAAGCTCAGAGCAAATTGGAAGAACAGCACCTTATTTTCCGCTTGGGAACTTCACAACCTTCTGGATTCAAGATTAAATTCAGCAATTTTAGGGCTTGAAGCACATTCTCTCATTTCCTTACCCTTGTCTCCAGCACATGGTCTGCTATTATGCGCAACTAATAGGCCCCATTAGTAGCTATTTATTGTCCCAGGCTGACCGTTATCCACTCCTTTGCCTGTCCAATTATTCTACTCTCTCTTTGGGCTCTATCTCCACCTATCATTTACACCTTAACCTCTCTCCCCCCATCTATTTTCGGCAAAAAAATCCAACATTTTTAGTTGCCATCAGCTCTGAGGAAGACACACTGGACTTGAAGCATTAACTCAACTTTGTCTCCACAGATGCTGACTTTTTCAGCAATTTCTGTTTTTATCTCAGAGAACCATGTGGATGGCATAGTGCCTCAGTGTTTAGCACTGCTGCCTCACAGCAGCATGGGCCTGGGTTCAATTCTACCACCAAGTGACTGTGTGGAGTTTGCACATTCTCCCCGTGTCTGCATGGGTTTCCACCAGGTTCTCTGGTCTCCTGCCACAGACCAAAGATGTGCAGGTTAGGTCGATTGGCCATGCTAAATTGCCCATTGTATCCAGGGACCTGTAGGCTAGGTGGATTAGCCTTGGGAAATGCAGGGTTACAGGGATGGTGAGGGTCTAGGTAGGATGCTCTTCAGAGAGTTGGTGTGGACTCGATGGGCAGAATGGCCTGCTTCCCCATTTTAAGGGTTCTATGGATCATGTTTATTGGCAACTCTCAGATAAGTACGTTAGTGATTTAGAGAAACTGGCCCAAGTATTTGAAATGTATTTGTATTTGAAAGGGATAAAATATCCATGTAAAATGAATCAACCCAACATCAGTTTAAACCTAAGAAAGACTTGACAATAAATAGGGTATTTTTGTGTGAACCTTAGGGTAGACAGCTCCTCAGGAATAGCCATTCAAATCTGCATGCTCTCTTCCAAGCTATACACCAAAAAAACGATATCTCTGTTCCTTTACTATCACTGCATCAAAATGCTAGAACGCCCTTCCCAACACGATTGTGGGTGTACCTATGATGACTCAGCATGACCTTCTCAAGGGAAACTTAGGGCTGGGTGGCAGCAGATGCCCACATCTGATAAACAAATAAAGAGAATCCACGGTCCATGATAATAAGAGAGCAAGAGCAAGCCCAATCAACTAAGAGTGATATAGTCAGTACAAACACGAGTCTCAGGTTTCACATTAATACAAGCCTCTGTCAAGAAATGTTCTTTGGCACAATCCAGGCATTTAAAACACAGACAATCAGTACCATTTTTTTTACTTCTTAGAAAAAATTAGTCCATGCTATTGGTTTACATTTTCTTGCCTTTTAAGTGGTAGAGTAATGAAATAGTGACAGAAAAAACGAGGTAAGCAAAGAATACAGTATTTACGAGATTTGTTTTCATAGATTGGAGTATTTGCTACTGTTTATCACAATCATTCACAGAGTAGCCAGATTACAAAGAGCATAAGTCTATGATATGGAGCACACGATGAGGGTGAAACTGACAAAATTGCTCAATAGAAAGTCCAGCGCCTTTTTCAACATGCCCAGTTTTCTTCTTGGAAAAGAAAATTACCCGCTGAAGAAACAAATTATAGACTTGCCGTCTTTCTGTTTGCTGTAGACCAAATTCACACACTCCCCTGCCTCCATATACTGTTCTGTTAATAATCTAGAGTCACTTCCTCTACGCAGCCGTAAAGTGTGATTATTCTATATTCTTGATATTAGTGTTTAGGTCAATCAGAGGTCAGATGTTCTCTCACGTGCTATTTTTTAAATGTTAAGGTTATGGTAAAGCCTAAACCTCCTCAAAATATATTAAAAAAATAGTCTAGTGTTATGGAACAGAACAACACCCCTCAAAATATATTAAGATAGTCTATACCCTTAATTTATCTTGTTTTAAAGGTAAGTATAAGGCTTTGCTTTCCAAATGCAATTTGAATGGTCAAACTATCAGCTTTAAGCAAAACACACTTTATTTTTGCAATACAGTCAAAATACAGATAAAATAAAAAAAATTTGGCTTAACTGAAACATTATCGAAATGCTTAACAAAATAATATATGTATGTATTAATGACTACTAATTAACTGTTCCAATACAGAACATCCCATAAACACACCCTTGGCAAAGGAAAAGTCAGTAAAATAGATTGTCTCACATGCAATTCTAGCAGCAGGAAGAGAACCCCAGCTATTAGCTATAACAGAGAAAGGAATAAGAGCTTCTACATCCAGATTCAATATGCCAGCAACTGCAGAAAGCTAGAACTAAAAATCCAGATTCTGTGGGAGTTTGACCCCACACATTCAGGCTGCTTCCACTGTTCCAACTTGAAAAAAACTCAAGGCCTCACAAGCTGTTTACTTTATTGGCTTTGAGCAGACTGCTCCTCACCTTTGTCTCAACATCACTTCATTAGAAAGAAGGACAAAATACACCTCTAAAAGCCATAGCATCATCATAAAGGCTAGTTACAGTCTAATACAGTTTGGTCAGAAGGCTTATAAATTGAATCTTACCAGTTTTGGGTTCTGATAGCAAGGTATGAGTGAGCTGGGAGTTACAAAGGGGCATAAGGCAGGAAAGTACCAGCACTCTGAATGTCCTTTGCTATATTAGAAGATGTGGGTTGTCACTGCCAATGTAGACAATATCAACTACCTCCACTGTAGGTTTCAGGTCACACAGACATCCATGTCCCCTCATTCTGCTGTGTTACTCACGTCTATAGTATATCATCTTGATCCAGAAGAGAGATGTGGCAGAACATTCCACAATGTTCTAACGAACAGCTGGAGGCATGTGGAGTCTGGTGGAGGTGAGTGTGAGGTTGGTAAGTATGTGAAAGTAAGGTGCAGTATCTGACTGTTGGGTTTGATTCTTCAGTGATTATGGGCAATTAATGGGCACATTGAACAACATGAGGTGTGTTGTCAGGTGAAGATGGATTTACTGATCTTCCTTGCCAATATGAGATCATCAGACATTTTGTGGGAATCCAACGAGGTCTCTGGAAGCAGACATCAGGAACTGACCTCCCTGATGATCTGCTCCCCTTCCCTTCTGATACTGGACCTTGAGCACCTTCTGTTCCCTAAAGCATTACAGCAGTTCTCTTCCTGCACCACAAATACCTCCAGGTCATCTGTCACCAGGATCCTTTTCTTTGCTCTGGTGTTCAATCTTTTAACAATACCAATATTGTTTAGTACAGGGTTAGAATTGTTTTTAGCTGTTTTTCTTTATTTTTATCATTTTTAGTTGAAACTGTGATCTCAGAGATGAAGGTGAACTTCAGGCTGTAAGCAGCAATTGCAATTTGATTCTTATTCAAAGAGTACTGCAGATGTTTTGGCTCTGGATATACATTGTGCTTATATTTTGGCAGATGTACGAATGTTAACTGAGGCCATCACAGGGAGGGCAGTATCACCCAGTCAGAAAATGAGAATTTTGAAAAAACCAGAAAGCGAAACCAAAGTTTGAACTGTGTTTTTACCAGAAATGTTGTTGAGCTAAAGCTACAAGACAGAGGTTTGATTTCCCACTGGTTAACTTCCCATTATCAACTTCCTGAAATTTTGGAGAAGAGTCATAGAGGTTAACAGCTTGGAAACGGGCCCTTCAGCCCAACTTGCCCATGCCACCCAGTTTTCATAAATAAACTGGTCCCATTTGTCTGTGTTTGATCCATAACCCCCCATATCTATTTCAGCCATATACCTATCTGAATATTTCTTAAATGACAAAATTATATGCGCTTCCACTACTATTTCTGGCAGCCTATTCTGGACACTCACCACCCTCTGCGTGAAAAAATTGCCTTTCTGGAGGCTTTTGACCTATGCCCTCTAGTTTTAGACTCCCCTACTATGGGGAAACGCTGTTGGCTATCTATCTTATTTTTGCCGCTCATGATTTTATAGACCTCAATAAGTTTACCCCTCAGTTTCCTACTCTTCAGGGAAAAATGTCCCAACCTACACAACCTCTCTTTGCAACTCAAACCTTCCAGTCCAGGTAGCATCTTAGTAAAATTTTGCTGCACTGTTTCTAGTTTAATAATATCATTTCTATGGTAGGGAGACCAAAACTACATGCAATGCTCCAAATGTGGCCTCATCAATGTCTTATGCATCTGCAACAAGATATCCCAACTCCTATCCTTGTTGCTCTGACTGATGAAAGAAAGCATGCCAAAAGCCTACCCTGTTTACCTGTGACTCCACTTGCAAGGAACTATGTACCTGTACCGCTAGATCTCTTTGTTCTATCACAGTCCTTAGGGCCCTATCATTGACTGAGATAGCAAGGTGTAGAGCTGGATGAAAACAGCAGGCCAAGCAGCATTAGAGGAGCAGGATTCCTTAACCCCACTGTGAAACCTCTTCTAAGGATCCTACTATCTCTGAAACAATTTTAACCCCACTGCAAAGCCTCTTCTAAGGAAGCCTTCCTGCTCCTCTGATGCTGCTTGGCCTGCTGTGTTCATCCAGCTCTAAGCCTTGTTATCTTAGATTCTCCAGCATCTGCAGTTCCTACTATCTCCTATCATTGACTGTATAGGTCCTACCCTGGTTTGACCCACCAAAATGCAACACCTTGCATTTATCTAAATTAAACTCCATCTGCCAATCCTCAGTACACTGGCCCAATTGATCAGAACCTTGCTGCATTCCCCAATAACCTTCTTCATATCCGCTATACCACCAATCTTGATGTCATCCACAAAATTACTAACTACACAACCTAAACGCTCACCCAAAATCCAAATTATTTATATAAAGAATAGAATCTTAGTTATAAAAAATAAATAAATATTCCCCAGAAACTACTGGAAATTACTTACATTGACTGGTGTCATCAGCAATCAAACAATATACAATCCCATGTGACTATGATACCAAGTGTCATGGAATCTGCTTAATTGATCTGGCCAGTCACATCTCTTTTGTTTTACTTTTAATTTATCCTTTGACTGTGTCCGTCTGTCTCTGTGTTTGTGTATAAGTGCTAGAAACAAAAGTGATTGGGTTTAAACCATAAACAATAATTAGAATACTTTGTTTAACTTTGTTCAACTAAAGCTACTGTGTTAATAATAAATAGTTAATTCTTTTGTTCAAGTTATAAACTTGGTGTCAGTTTCAAGTATTCAAAAAGTCTGATTAGAAACAGTTGGTGGAATTTTGATAGTCATTGAATGGTTTAATTTTACTGCATTTCTAATATAGGAATAGGGAGGCTGATTTGATTTGACTGGCTGTCCCCGTGTCATAACAATAGCTTCCTTTTAAGGAGGCTGAAATAACTCCACAAAGTGTCCCCAAGTCACCCTTTATTTACACATGGAGAACCCTTGGCATTGATCCAGCTCTCTCAGTGCCAGCTGTCTGAGTGAACAGTTTGACACTCCTGCTCATTTCTGACAGCCAGGGCTCTCTGATTGGACCAAACTAACAGCCCCAACCAGGAAACTCATATTCTATGAGATAATAGGAACTGCTGATGCTGGAGAATCTGAGATAACAAAGTGTAGAGCTGGATGAACACAGCAGGCCAAGCAGCATCAGAGGAGCAGGAAAGCTGATGTTTCGGGTCGAGACCCTTCTTCAGAAAAAAGAAGAAGGGCCTCGACCCAAAAAGTCAGCTTTCCCGCTCCTCTGATGCTGCTTGGCCTGCTGTGTTCATCCAGCTCTACACC
>JAHRHZ010000249.1:49332613-49346240 GCA_024137785.1 Ginglymostoma cirratum
GCTCCTCTGATGCTGCTTGGCCTGCTGTGTTCATCCAGCTCTACACCCTGTTATCTCATATTCTATGATGTCTGTCTGGCTGACCTCATTACAATCACTACAGAGGACAGCCTACCTTTTAGACCAGCAAGTAGCTGCATTGAGTGATTATCTGTACAACTAACTTCAAGCACAGGACATCTAACAACATAAAGAAAATGTAACAATGCAGGACGCACTCAGCAACACCTCACAACCTTGAAGGGAAGATGGATTCAATAAGTGTATGTGTTGTCCACATCTGTCAGAATTGGCATAAGCCGGTCAGATATCATAGCGCCGATGCTTAAAAACTAGACAGACCATAGGAAACATCACAATCAAACCAAACCTGTAATTTCACAACCCGGTATATTTATTTTACATTTATATTTTAAAGGTGACTTATGGAGATACAGCATAAAATATGAAAATAAAATGAATATTTTCATATTTACTCTGATGAAGATAGCTGCTTTGGTTCTCTCAATATGAACATAGGAATATTCCTATGACACTTCTTGAAGATTACTTGTTTAATGTTAGTGCATAAATCTGGCGTTAAATCAAATTCAGTGGTGGATAACAGCTGAAGTGAAATGATACCTAAAACGATGGATGACACTGAAAAAAGATGGGCAATTTAACACCAAACAAGCTGACTGAAGACATATTTTAAGTCCTAAACATTTTTTTTATGGCAGGTAGTATTTATAGCTTCAATATTTCATTTGGACATAAAAGAAACACATTCCCTTTTGTATAAAACATGAGTTAAGATTGACACAGAGTTAATTGTGTGTAAATGTGGAAGATTCACTTAATCATGTCACTTCCTATGAGGACCATTAGTTATCATTAAGGTGAAATGAAATATTTCATGTGCAACAAACCTATTTAGTACCAGTAACATTGATTAATTGTTTACCAATAAGAAATTGGAGTCCTGACAAACATTTTACACATGTTTATGTTCTCTGTATGGCTTATCTGTCCAATAATATACACGGGTAGAATGCAATTTCAAATAATCAGAATCCTCATAGACACATTGATGTTAACAGCACTGAAGAGAGCCATTTGGCCCATCATGTCCATGCCAGTCAAAGATCTGACTGCATTAATCTTATTTTCTAGCCCTTGATCAATAGCCCTGGAGACTATGACAGTGCAAGTGAATATCTAAATGCTACTTAAATGTTTTAAGAGCCCCTGATTCAATCAACCTTTCAGGCAGTGAGCCCCACACTACCAGTCCTGCAAAATATAGGGTCATGTGTTTAAGAATAAAGAGGGTTAATGACAGAATGTATTATCCGATATTGAAAAATGTATTTAGAGTCATTGCTACAAATGCACAGCTCTGGGTGAAGATCCACACTTTAAAAAAATATTTTGAATTCCAGAATGAGTATTGCATTCCAATAAAAGTTATCACTAGAGGATAAACACAGCAGATTAGTTTGTGTAATAATCTGCTGAGATCTTGGATGGCTCCAGTGGTTATCCTTGCTACAATAATAATTACTAGAGTCAGCTTCAGTTAGTTGCTTATTTTTCTATTTATAATTGCTAATTCTTATAAAAAAACTCTTGTTCAGTGATTTTCAATTTCAGAATCCAGAAATAATCACGCATAGTTCTTTTTAAAGACTTTGTTGCGTTCCATTTTAATGCATCTTTTTGTCAAGAATGGATTCTCCAGCATTTTCATAATGTAAATGAACTCGAACACAAGATTGTATTAGCTATAACAAAGGTTAAGTACTCTGTCAATAAATTTGTCTAGTTATTTTAAATGTGAGTAAATACGATTAAACAGGAAAACCATTTGAAAAGATCTTTTCATTCAAATGCATTAGTAACAAATGGATCAGAGATGTATTCTAAATATTGCACAGAATTGTCAGGCAGTGACAAAGCTGACAGCAGCAGGACTGGGGATGTGAGCAACACTTCCACACCAGAGACAAAGGTGGGACAGAAGTGGACACATGATCCCAAAAGTAACCAGTCAATAGTTGGAATGAGCGATGAAATTTGAAAAACCTGAAGCAAAGGCAGACAGAAAGTATTCAACCTCACTGTTATCTTCTCACAGGAGAATCTGGTGCCATATTTAACAGGCATCTGGACAGGTATTCATTCCCTGCAAGCCATGAGTCATAGAGTCATACAGCTATGCCCTAGGATCTTAGTGTCTCTTACTAGTGGAAATATCTTCTCCATATCCTCTATATTCAGGCCTCTCAGTATTCTGTAGGTTTCAATCAGATCCTCCCTCATCCGTCTAACTCCATCCAATCCTCAACCGCTCCTCATTCCTGGGGTCAGACTTGTAAACCTCCTCTGGATTACTCCAAGGTCAGCTCATCCTTCCTTAGATACAGGGCCCAGAACTGCTCATAATATTCCAAATGTGGTCTGACTAGAGTCTTCTACAATCTCAACAGTACATCACTGCTCATGTATTCTTGCCCTCTCAAAATGAATGCTAACATTGCAATTGCCTTTCTAACTGCCAACTGAACCTGCATGTTAACCTTAAAAGAATCCTGAACTAGGACTCCCAGTTATGCATCAGATTTCCAAAGCCTTTCCCCATTCAGGAAATAATCTATGCCTCCATTTTTCTTCCCAATATGTATAACCTCACACTTTCCTAAATTGTATTCTAACTGCCACTTTCTTGTTCAGTGTCCGAGCCTGTCCAAGTCCTTCTGCATCCTCCTCACTTCCTCAATACTACCTGTCCCGCCACCGATCTTTGTGCCATCTGCAAAATTAGCAATAATGCCCTCAGTTCTTTCATCCAGATTGTTAATGTATGACATGAATAGTTGTGGTCCCAACATTGACCACTGAGGAACTCTGCCAGTCACTGGCTGCCATCATGAAAAAGACCCCTTTATCCCCCCTATCTGCTTTCTCCCAGTCAGCCAATCCTCTATCCCTGCTAGTACTTTGCTCCTAACACCATGGGCTCTTAATTACAACCTCCTCTGCGGCACTTTGTCTGGAAATCCAAATAGATCACATCCAATGGCTCATCCTTGTCTAACTGGTTCATTACCTCCTCAAAGAATTCCAACAGATTTGTCAATCATGACCTTCCCTTGATGTAACTGTGTTGACTCAGCCTTATTCTCTCTCTCTCTCACACACACACCCTCTCTCTCTCTCTCACACACACACACACACACACACACACACGCAACTTGCATTCAGGAGATAAGTGGCTCATGGCTCAACCCTTGTGGTTGGGTCTCTTGCTGTGCATCCAGGAGACTTGGATGCTCCTGTTTCCCGAAGATGGCAGCAGCGATCTTGACAAACATAGCCACAAAGTTTATCACTTATGGGTCCCACACAAAAACCTTGGTCTAGTGCAGGAGGGCAAATTAGCACCAAGTTACACTTATGATGGAGATCAGGCAATGTTGCTATGTGTATGCAGACAGATGTCAGATAGGAGGTTTTTACGTAGGCTTCAGCAGCAGGTGGAGTGTGCTGGCTGAATGTGTGAGAGTTACTTCATTCTATGAGCATGTACCACTGCAGAACAGTGTGGTTGTTAACCATTGTGCGTCATAGGCATGCAGCTCATAAAGTGCTCATACGTCCATTAGGATCATTAATTCTGTCAATCATTCTATGTATCTGAAGGAGAAAGGCACTCACAATAGGAAGGAATGTAGCATAACTAGGCAGGATGGGCCATCCAATCTAAGGATCCTCACCCATTTAGAGGGGAAAGCTGCTGAACTTGCTGGAGAGGACCAGGTAGATTGAGCTTACATTGATGGAGAGAACAGAGCCATCTTGTGAGGATATCTCCAGTTTGCTGTTGGCAAGGGGACATAAAGGACCAATATATGAAACAATATTCAGACAAGGCAGTGAGTATACTCATCAGACTGTTCTTTTTGTCGTCCACAGCAGGTTATAGAGTCTTACAGCCTGGAAACAGTCCCTTCGGTCCAACTCGTCCGCGCCAGCCGGACATCCCAATCTGACCCAATCACATTTGCCAGCATTTGGCCCATATCCCTCTAAACCCTTCCTATTCATATGCCCATCCAGATTCCTTTCAAATGTTATAAGTGTACCAGCCTCCACCATTTCCTCTGGCAGCTCATTCCATACATGCATCTTTTCACATCGATCCAAAAGCTAAAAAGGGAAGACAGCCTATACTCATCTGCACCATCAACTCTGCCTGCACCCCAGGTAACACCTCCAATGATGTTTTACTGAAACCACAGAGGATACACCAGGATAGCATTGACTTGTACCCTCCACTAACCCAGGGACATTCAGCACAGCAGCATCCAGCCAGGACACTTTAAGGTTTCCCCGCCATTACACCTCCTCACTCCCAATGATCCTATTGTCTTCAGAGGATCGGGCTGAGAACAATGTTTCTCCAGGCCTCGAGCTCCCAAAGGATGGCGGCCAAAGCCATCTGCAGTGATAGTAGTCAGTAGGTCTCCCCTGTGCATGGCAGGTGCACCAAGGCATAGCAGTAGGAAAAGCAAAACTAAGAATGTGAGTGTTGAATCACTGTGCAGAAGAAACACAAACGTAAATATATATTTAATTTCAATTCAAATATATCTGTAACATTTTCTTTTTCTTGATAACTACTACAATTGATGAATATAGTAAAGGGCATTGTACCTCATTCTCGATCAGTTCTGGATGGTGTGGAGTTATATGTGGACTTCCAGACGGACCACTTGTGTGACTTTTGATCTGTCCAAGCTGAAAACTCGAGCAGTATCTCTGTTGGTGGAGCTTGAAAAATATTTAACAATCCAACAGGTAACCTTTATCCAGGGGTTGTTCCTCTGAGAAAGCAGCCTGAGCAGTGTCTGCAGCCAGATTGTTGCATGTCTTGCTGTTACCCATATAATGCTCTTCATAAAGCATTGCACCAATTTGGGGAATATGTCAGTCAGACAAGTGCACATGGCATCCAAAGCAGCATACGTGAGGGTTTGTTCCTGTCAATGGTACCTCTCCAGGTTCCCAAGGTTGTTTGAATGGGAAGTCATAGACTCAAACAGCACAGAAACAGACCCTTCAGCCCAATTCATCCACACCAACCGGGTTTCCTAGACTGAACCAGTACTATTTGTCTGTGCTTGTCCCATATCCGTCTAAATCTTTCCTATCTGTGTACCTGTCCAGACATCTTTCAAATGTTGTAATTTTACCTGCTTCTACCATTTTTCTGCTGGCTTATTTCATACACACACCACACTCTGTGTGAAAAGGTTGCCCTTCAGATCCCTTTCAAATGCTTCCCCTCTCATCTTAAACCTATGCCCTCAAGTTTTGGGCTCTCCTACCCTGGAGAGAAAGAACAAAAACAAAGTTGCTGGAAAAGCTCAGCAGGTCTGGCAGCATCTGCGGAGGAGAAAACAGAGTCCGGTGACCTTTCCTCAGAACTCAGAACTGGAGAGAAAGGCATTGGCTTTTTAGCTTATCTATGCCCTTCATGATTTTAGAAAACTCCATAAGGTTACCCTTCAGCCTCTGACGCTCCAGGAGGAAAAGTCCCAGCAACTCCCTACAACTCAAACCCTCGAGCCCCAGATCATCCTGGGAGATTGGAAGGTGGCTAGTGTTGTGCCATTGTTTAAGAAAGGCTGCAAGCAAAAGCCAAGGTGAGCCTGGCAACAATGGTGGGTAAGCTGTTGGAGGGGATTCTGAGAGATAGGATTTACTTGCATTTAGAAAGGCAAGGGCTGATTAAGTATCTTCAACATGGCTTAGTGCATGGGACACCATGTCTCAAAAGCTTGATTGAGTTTTTTGAAGAAGTTACCAAGAAAATAGATGAAGGTAAAGCAGTAGGTATTGATTACATGGACTTTAGCAAGGTTTTCAACAAGTTCCGCATGATAGGCTATTTAGTAAGGCTCGATCACATGGGATCCGGGAAGCTGGCCAATTGGACGCAAAATTGGCTTGATGGTAGAAGATAGAGAGTGGTAGTAGAGGATTTGTTATTTAGACTGAAGGCCTGTGACCAGTGGTATGCCTCAAAAATCAGTTCTGGTCCACTGTTGTTTGTCATTTATATAAATGATTTAGATGATAATATAGAAGTTATGATTATTACATTTGCAATTGACACCAAAGTTGGTGGTACAGTGGACATTGATGAATGTTATCCAAGAGTACAAAGAGATCTTCATCAGGTGGGCCAATGGGCTGAGAAATGGCAGATGGAGTTTAATTTAGATAAATGTGAGGTGTTGCCTTTTGGTAAGGCAAACCAGGGCAGACTTATGCAGTTAATGGTAGGGCCCTGGGGAGTGGTTACTGAACAGAGGGAGCTAGTGTGCAGGTTCAAAGTTCCTTGAAAGATGCATCACAGGTTGACAAGGTGATGAAGAAGGCATTTGACACACTTGCCTTCATTTCTTTGGTCAGAATATTGAGTATAGAAATTGGGATATCATGTTATGGCTGTACAGAACATTTGGAAATGTAATGCACAAAATATACTTGTCTTGTAGTGTACAGTCAATGCCGTATTTTTTATGCGGCGCTTTGACCACAAATAGGAGGTGCTTTATTTCAGACTGACCACACACGGGATTACAATACAAGCAGTGTGAAGGTGAAAATGTCAAATTGAATGCAGCCAAAAAGAACAAAATGAAATAGAAAGCACCCTCGACAGGAACCTGTGCTCCCAGACAAGAGAGGAGAATAACTCATACAGGCAGGACGATGTTATAGTACCTCACTTGCCTCCAAATCTGGTGGAGATAAGGTTAACATGGAGCTGTCTGCTGCAATTCAACATTTCAGACCTTTGCCCTGCCTGCCACACCAAACACACATCAGCAGCAGCACCTTCACAAGGCTACAGATCGCAGTAGACATCTGACTCTTGCATCAACCCGACTGCAAATTGCTCCCTGCTTTGCTGAGTGACATTGGGCAGGGTGCAGCAGATCACAATGTTCCTGATTGTGTTGCCAATTGATCTGGATTGTATTGAAGCACTCACTTGTTTTATACGGATCTGGAAGGTTTTGAAAGCGTTAATACTAGAGTGCAATAACCACCCACTGTGGTGAACCTATAGAATCCTTGGACACAGAAAGCAATTCAGGCCAAAACACTGAAGGTTTTCAAGAAGGAATTGGATATCCATCTTAGATCTAGAGGGGTCAAAGGGTTTGTGGAGAAACAGAGTGCTGATTTGGATGATTAGCCATGATCATATTGAACGGCACAGCAGGCACAAAGGGCCGAATGGCCTACTCCTACTCCTATTTTCTTTTATGATGTCATGAGGACTTGGTGAGAGAATACAGGAGGATCTCATGGGAGACAGCCATAGGTGAGGTCACACTAATAATCCTTGCAGTAATGTACAGCCTCTTCACTTATCCTGTAAATAAGTCCAGATATGCTATGAACTACCTTGTGTTTATTCTACAAGACTCTTCACATAGATCAGAAGGTTGTCATGCTGGTACACTCGACAGCTTTAAGAAACATGTGAAATTAAGGCTACATTTGACACACAATGTCACCAAGGAACCTTGGAAAACTGGAGTCACTGGGCATCAGGAGGAAAACTCTCTGCTGGTTAGAGGCATACCTAACAGATCCATAGAGGATGCTATATTCCTTGTCCTGTACTCATCCCTGGAATATCTGGACAATAAAGACACCTATATCAGACTCCTGCTCGTTGACTACAGCTCCACCTTCAATAGCAATATACCCTCAGACTGATCACAAAACTGTGTAACCTTGGTCTTGGCTCTGGCCTCTGCAACTGGATCCTCAGCTTTCTGATCCACAGACTGCAATCAGTGAAGATACCTCCTCCAAAATAACGCTCAACACTGGAACCCCCAAGGATGCATCGTCAGCCCCCTACTGTACTCCCCATACACCTACGACTGTGCTGCCAAATTCCAAACTGGCGCCATCTACAAGTTCGCTGACGAAACCATCACAGTGGGACGGATATCTAACAAAGACGAATCAAAATACAGAAAAGAGATAGAGGTCTTGGTGACGTGGTGCAATGAAAACAATCTGTCTCTCAACGTCGGTGAAGCTAAAGAACTAATCATAGACGTCAGAAAGGAAGGAGGAGAACACACCCCCATCTACATCAACAAAACTGAGGTTGAGAGGGTGAAGAGCATTATGTTCCTTGACGTGATGATAACTGATAACCTATCCTGGAGTTCCCACATAGATGCAACAGTCAAGAAGGCACAACAATGTCTCTTCTTCCTCAGGCAGCTCAGGAAATGTGGCATGTCCATAAGATCCCTCACCAACTTCTACAGATGCACCATTGAAAGTATACTGTCCGGGTGCACAACGGCCTGGTATGGAAACTGCTCTGCCCAGGACCATAAAAAACTACAGAAGGTGGTTTGCACAACTCAGACCATCATGGAAGCCAACCTTCCATCCACGGACTCCATTTACATGGCTCACAGCCGCGGAAAGGCAGCCAACATCATCAAAGACCCATCACACCTTGGTAATGACCTCTTGCAACCTCATCTTCGTAATAAGATCTGGACAATGTCCAAGTTTAGGCTAAGAAGAGGCAATTAACATTGATGCTACACTAGTGGTACACAAATGCAATGACCATCTCTAATGGCACGGTGGCTCAGTGATTAGCATCGCTGCCTCAGAGTGTCAGGGACCCAAGTTCGATTACACCTTCAGGCAACAGGCTGTGTGGAGTTTGCATGCTCTCCCTGTTTCTGCACAGGTTTCTGTTGGGTTCTCTGGTTTCCTCCCACAGTCCAAAAAGTGCAAGTTAGGTGGATTGGCCATGCTATATTGCCCATAGTGTTCAGGAGCTTAGGTGGGTTTGCCATGGGAAATGTAGGATTACAGGGAGGGTGGGGGGATGGTTCTGGTTGGGATGCTCTTCAGAGGGTCAGTGTGAACCCCTTGGGCTGAATGGCCTGTTCCCACACCATTGGGATTCTATAGATGAGAACGTAACTATCACCCCTTAACATTAAATAGTATTACCATCATTAAGTCCCTCAATATCAACATTCGGGACATTTACTATTGTTCAGAAATTGAACTACACTAGCAATTTAAACACTAAATCAACAGCAGGTGACAACCTAGGAATCCTGCAGTAAGGAGCATTATCCAGGACAAAGCAGCCGACTTGATTGGCACCACATCTACAAACCTCCATTTCCTCCTGCACTCCCAATCCAGAAGGAAAAGGGCAGCAGATACATGGGAACCACCGGCACCTCCAAGCTTCACTCCAAGCCAGTCAAGATCCTGCCTTGGAAATATATAGCCATTTCCTCTCTGTCGCTGGGTCAAAATCCTGGGACTCCCTTTCTAATGGCTTGTGGTTGAGCCCACCATGGACTACACTGGTTCAAGAAGACAGCTCACCACCACCTCCTGAAGGACAACTCAGGATGGTTAATAAATGGTGGCCAGCCAGCAGCACCTATATCGTAGAGTCATAGAGATCTACACCAAGGATAAAGACCCTTTGGCCTGCTGTGTCTGTGCCGGTCAAAAGCAGCCACCTAACTATTCTAATACAAAGAATGGAACACTTAGAAGGTACGAACAGAAGCACACACAACATGCCTGAGTGTCCACGTGGTGGAATATCAGCTTTTGCAGCCCAGTAGACTGCCTTATTTGCTGAAGCATGGGTTGCATTCCTTCAGTCCCCTCATCAGCACTTTGCGGTTTTTAGGTGTTAATAGCAAGGTTTTCTGCAGCGTTTAATATCACCAACAAGCTACTATTGCAGGCAATGAAGGGGACCAAGCACTTGTTTGCACTTGTATAGGTCCAGGACGTGAGCACAGTGAGAGCAACCTGGGTTGCATGCACACAGCTGACAGATTTGTTCCCTGTCAGCATATCTCAGTGGTACGTTGAGAAAGTGAAGCCCCTTTCTGGTAGTGAATGCTGCTGACTGATCCCCAGGGAGCATGCAGAGCCACAAAATGTGCAGTCAATTAACTCCTCACACCTGTGGAAATCCTGTGATGGTAACAAATCCCACAGTAGGTCACACTACACAGCAGGGTCTGGGTCTTCTGTTGACTTGCTGATGTCTTTCTGTCAAAACTCATTGGCCCAATTTGTAGGGTGCTCAGCGGCTGATTCAGTATTTCAGTAGTTCAGAATTAAAAGGATATTTGAAGCTAGACAGAAAGCACCGACTGCTAGAGAAGAGAGGGATGTGGGGCAAGGTATATTTTCTCACCCATCTGGTACGGCGCATCTTTCTCTGGACCATGTCCAGCAGGGCCTCCAGACCTGCATTCAAAAACTTGGGCACCCTCTCACTCAATCCATGAACATGCCACTCATAGTGCAATCCACACCCCTCCCTGGTGGTGTGTGTGAGGAGATCACATATATCATCTCCATGAAAATTGTATCAAACTAGCTTTTCACTGTTAAACCTATACATTTCTCTGTTTTAGCACCTCAAACAAGTTCACATAATGATAATCAGCAATTAAGATCAAAGTTGTGTACTCAGATCAGAATTTCAAATAAGCGTGCCTTGTTAGCACAGTAACTGATTCACCCCTTCACCAAAATAACCCCATCAGTGTTGGAAAAGTTGATTTTGGAGATTGTCCAAGGATTGTAAAAACAGCACGATTCAACAGCAACATATTTATATCTTGTACATGACTCCCCTGCTGCACTGTCTTGTATGTGTCCTCATGCTTTTCTTTATTTACTCATGGAATGTGGACGTCGCTAGTTGGACAGTATTTATTGCCCGTCCCTAGTTACCCTTGAGAAGGTGGTAGTGAGTGGCTTCTTTAACAGCTGCAGTCCACATGCTGTAAGTTGAAATATCCCCTAGGGAGGGAATCTAATCACACTAATGATCTTATAGATGTCCCTTTGTTTCAGTTTCAGCACACTAGAGTCTATTTCAGTATTTAACTTTGATTAATGTCAAAATCAGCTGCTTGTTGTAAGAAAAGCAAATTCCATGATGAGACTAATTACCGATCTATTATTGGTTACAATTTTTTAATGAGACCATGCCATTTGTCAACCTGTAGCACTTATGCAGGCATTATTAATTTATCTTTGATTGAGGAATGTCAGATCCAATTGACCATAGTTTTACAAGAAGCTTTACCACACAATGGGAGACAAGTGCTGCATGTTGGAAATCCGTGACCCAAAGTGGCCTAGAAGTGATAAAATGTAAAGAAACAGTCATGGTGTTATTGAGCCGATAATGTTTGACAGTGATGATAGAAATCAAAATGAGCCAGTGCTTTTTGTGTTAGCTTATGCTTTCCTGTGCAGCTTACAGCACAAGTTTTTCTATCTGTAATAAAAGCTGGCTTCCGTTATGACTGTCTTGCAGAATATTTGCAGGAGTTTTAATTTTCAGTCTTGGGTACAATAACTCTATTCACTGGCCAATCTTCAGAATCCACTCTCCAGGATATGACTGCAATACATACTGTCACCGTGCACCAAGCAAAACATTGAGGCAATATCACCTCTGCCTCCAAAACCTCAGGTCATCAAAATGGAAGCAATCACAGAATATGGAAAGGAAATGGGGCCTTGGCAGTGTAAGTAGGTTGGATTGGATTGGGGGTGGAGTGGTTAACAACCAAGAGCCAGATAAAGAAAAGGGTGGGATACAACTAGGCAAAACATCCATGAAAGAAGAAAATGAGTGGCACTGAGAAATTCATCTCTGGACTGGATAAAAACTCCTCTGACATAAATTAAGATGGAAATAGTTTAGAATGGAAGCACCATACAGGTAATGGGGAATTGGCCATCCAATCCACTTCCTGCCTGTCCATTGTAGGAAAGGTGTGCACAAACTTCCAGATTCCTATCATTTATTGCATACTATCACCCCAAATCAGTTTCACTTCCATAGATCACTCCCTTATGAACCTTATGCACTGAAGTGAACACCTCACAGTCTCATATCCTTACTATTCTCCAAAAAAAGGTTCTGTGGAGAGAGGAGATTTAGTAATTCAATTCACTATATGTGAGAGTGAGAACTGGTTGAAAGAGCTATTGACTGAAGCAGCACATTGGTTATTAACTTCAGAGCCAAAGTTTCTGTCATTGGACTTGGGGTGGCATTGTGGCTCTGTGGTTAGCACTACTGCCTCACAGCACCAGGGGTCTGGGTTTGATACCACCCTCGGGCAACTGTCTGTGTGGAATTTGCATATTCTCCCCGTATCTGTGTGGGTTTACTCCAGGTGCTCTGGTTTCCTCCCACAATCCAAAGATGTGCAGGCTAGGTGGTTTGGCCATGCTAAATTGCCCGTAGTGTCCAGGGATGTGTAGCTTAGGTGGGTTCTAGGGAGATGGGTCTGGGTGGGATGCTCTGAAGGTCAGTGTGGGCTTGTTGGATCAAAGGGCCTGTTTCCACACTGTAGGGATTCTATGAAAGTGCTTATCTATTAAAGCTAGATAATGAAAAGGCTAGACAATGCTTCTGAAAATTTCCACTCTAGCAATTCTCTTGATTAAGCTCGTCCAGTATAGCTACAATGCTGGCATTTACTTGACAATGTGAAAAGTTGCCCAGACATGTCCTGTATACAAAAAGCAGACAAATCCAACCCAGCCCAATTATCACTCATTAGTCTGTTTTCAGTCATTAGTCGTAGTGTCATAGATATATACAGCACGGAAACTAATCCATCCATCATGACCAAGATATCCTATGTAAATCTAATCCCATTTGCCAACATTTGGCCTGTATCTCTCTAAACCCTTCCTATTCATACACCGATTCAGATGCCTTTTAAATTTAATTGTACCAGCCTCCATCACTTCCTCTGGCAGTTCATTCCATACATGCACCACCCTCTGCGTGAAAAAGTTGTCCCTTAGATCCCTTTTACATCTTTCCCTTCTCACCTTAAACCTATTCCGTCTAGTTTTAGACTCACTCACCTCGTGGAAAAGACCTTGCCTAGTTACCCTATCCATGCATCTCATGATTTTATAAACCTCTATAAATTCACCCCTCTACTTCTGACATTCCAGGAAAATAGCCCCAGTTTATTCAGCCTCTCCCTGCAGCTCAAATCCTCCAACCCTGGCAACATCCTTGTAAATTTTTTTCTGAATCCTTTCTCGTTTCACACATTCTTAAATAGGAAGGAGACCAGAATTGAATACAATATTCCAAAAGTGGCCTAACCAATGTCCTGTACAGCCGCAACATGATCTCCCAACTCCTGTACTCAGTGCACTGACCAATAAAGGCAAGTATACCAAATGGCTTCTTCACTAGAGATAAAAGGTACTGCAGATGCTGGAGAATGCGAGATAACAAACATGGGGCTGGATGAACACAGCAGGCCAAGCAGCATCATAGGAGCAGGAAAACTTGACGTTTCGGGCCTAAACCCTTCATCAGAAATGGGGGAGGGGAAGAGGGTTCTGAAATAAATAGGGAGAGAGGGGGAGGCGGATAGAGGATGGATAGAGGAGAGGATAGGTGGAGAGGAAGCAGACAAGTCGAAGAGGCAGGGATGGAGCCAGTAAAGGTGAGTGTAGGTAGGGGGGTAGGGAGGAG
>JAHRHZ010000249.1:49351240-49369380 GCA_024137785.1 Ginglymostoma cirratum
GGAGGCTTGGGGACTGCTTTGCAGAACACCTGCGCTCAGTTCGCAACAAACAACTGCACCTCCCAGTTGCGAACCATTTCAACTCCCCCTCCCATTCCTCAGATGACATGTCCATCCTGGGCCTCCTGCAATGTCACAGTGATGCCACCCGAAGGCTGCAGGAACAGCAAATCATATTCAGCCTGGGAACCCTGCAGCCCAATGGTATCAATGTGGATTTCACAAGCTGCAAAATCTCCCCTCCCCCAACCGCCTCCCAAAACCAGCCCAGCTCATCTCCACCTCCCTAACCTGTTTTTCCACTCACCTCAAGCCACACCCCCATCTCCTATCTACTAACATCATCCCGCCCCCTTGACCTGTCCGTCTTCCCTGGACTGACCTATCTCCTCCCTACCCCCCTACCTACACTCACCTTTACTGGCTCCAT
This sequence comes from Ginglymostoma cirratum, assembly GCA_024137785.1. Lineage (NCBI taxonomy): Eukaryota > Metazoa > Chordata > Chondrichthyes > Orectolobiformes > Ginglymostomatidae > Ginglymostoma > Ginglymostoma cirratum. Next base: position 49,351,671 of record JAHRHZ010000249.1, read on the forward strand.
CCCTGCCTCTTTGACTTGTCTGCCTCCTCTCCACCTATCCTCTCCTCTATCCATCCTTTATCCGCCTCCCCCTCTCTCCCTATTTATTTCAGAACCCTCTTCCCCTCCCCCATTTCTGATGAAGGGTGTAGGCCCGAAACGTCAAGGCTTCTTCACTATCCTATCTACCTGCAACTCCACGTACAAGGAAATATGAACCTGCATTCTAAGGAATTTTGATGGAAGGTGCCACCAACTGATTGTAAAAGATTTTTTCGATTCATGAAAGCTGAGAGGCAGGAGTGGATGTTGGACTGCTGGGAAATGAGTCTGTGGAAGTAGTAATGGAGCACAAATAAATGGTGGAGGAACTAAATAGGTATCTTGCATTAGTTTTCACAGTGGAAGACACCAGCAGCGTACCAGAACTTCAACAGAGTCAGGGTCAGAGGTGAATACAATAACCATCACTGAGGAGAGGGTGCTGGGAAATCTGAAAGATCTGAAGGTAGATGCGTCATCTGGACCAGATCAATTACACTCCAGCATTGTGAAGGAGATAACTGAGGAGATTACAGAGATATTGGTGGTGATCTTTCAGGAATAACTTGAGTCAGGGAGGTTCCAGAGAACTGGAAAATAGCTAAAGGAACACACCTGTTTAAGAAGGGAGGGAGGCAGAAAATAAGAAACCATAGGCCTGTTAACCTGACCTTGGTTGTTGGTAAGATTTTAGAATCTATTATTAAGCTTGAGATTGTAGAATATTTGGAAATGCATGGAAAAATAGGCCTGAATCAGTATGGCTTCCTCAAGGGGAGATCTTATCTGACAAATCTGTTAGTATTCTTTGAGGAAGTAATGAGCAAGTCAAACAAAGGTGAGCCAGTGGACGTGATACATTTGTATTTTCAGAAGGGCTTTCACAAGATGCCGCACAGGAGGCTGCTAAATAAGAAAAGAGCCCATTGTGTTAGGGGCAAGGGACTGGCATGGATAGAGGATTTTCAGACTGGCAGAAGGCAGAGAGTAGGGATAAAGGGATCCTTTTTAGGATGGCAGCTGGTAACTAATGGAGTTTAGCAGGGGTCAGTATTGGGGCCACAACTATTCATGTAATACATTGATGATCTAGATGAAGGAACTGAGGACATTTTTGCCAATTTTGCAGGTGACACAAGGGTAGGTAGGGACAGGTAATGTCAAGGAAGTGGGGAGGCTGTGGAAGGACTTGGACAAGCTGGGTGAGTGGGCAAACAAGTGGTAGATGGAATACAATGTGAGAAAGTGTGAGGTTATGCACTTTGTTTAGACGAATAGAGGCAAGGAAATGCTTCAGAAATCTGAAGCACAAAGGGACTTAGGAGTCCTACTTCAGTATTTTCTTAAAGCTAACTTCCAGGTTTAGTTGGCAGTTAGGAAAGCAAATGCAATGTTAGCATCATTTCAAGAGGACTAGAATACAAAAGCAGGGATGTACTGCTGAGGCTGTATAAGGGCCTGGTTCCTTCCACATTTGGAATATTGGGAGGAGTTTTGGGCCCTGTTTCTAAGAAAGGACGTGTTGGATTGGATGGGGTCCAGAGGATGTTTACACGAATGATCCTGGAGATAAAGAGCTTGTCATATGAGGAGGAGTTGAGGACTCTGGGCCTGTGCTTGATGCAATTAAGCAGGATGAAGGGAGGATCGGATTGTAACTTTTCAGAATATTGAGAGACCTGGAAAGATTGGATGTGAAGCAACTGTTTCCACGAATAGGTGAGACTAGGATCTGAGGGACAGCCTCAGAGTGAAAGGACAACCCTTCAGAATTGAGATGAGGTGGAATTTCTTCAGCCAGAGGGTGGTGAATCTGCGGGACTCATTGCTAAAGACGTTCTGTGGAGGCCAAATCATTGAGTGTATTTAAGACACAGATGGCTAGGTTATTGACTAGTAAGGGGATCAAGGATTATAGGGAGAAGGCAGGAGAATGGAATTCGGAAACACACCAACCATGATCAAATGGCAGCGCAAAGCGGATGAACCAAATGGCCTAATTCTGCTCCTATAGTTTATAGTCTTATCAAACAGCACCTGCTCAGCAATAACCTGCTCACCGACTCCCAGCTTGGGTTCCCCACTGCTGCTCATTACAACCTTGGTTCAAAGGTATTATAAAGAGCTGAATTCCAGAGGTGAGGAGAGAACGACATCAAGGCTATATTTAGCCAGGAATGGCAACATGGAGCCCTAGCAAAACTGGAGTCAATGGGTATCAGGAGAAAACTTTCTGTTGCTTAAGGGCACACTTGACATAGGAAGATGTTTGTGATCGTTGGAGGTTAGTCATTTCAGCTCCGGGACATCACAGCAGGAGTTCCTCAGTGTAGGGTCCAAGGCCCAAGTATATGAACAAAGAGACAGAAGAACATTAGGAGATGAAGTGCATCATTTGGTCTCTTGACCATTCAATAAGATCATTGCTGATCTGTTTGTATTTCTAATTGCTCATTCCCATTCGCCACCAATAACCTTTGATTTCCGAGCCGAACAAGAGTCTATCCACTTCTGCCTTAAAAATATTCAATGACTCCACTTCCATCACCTTCTGATGTAAAGGGTTCCAAAGTCACAGAAAAGAATGCTCCACGTATCTGTCCGAAAATACCAATCCTTACTTTTTAAACCATGTCCTTGGTTCTGAACATCCTTTTTGTGTCCACCTTGGCAAGGCCATTTAGAATCTTACACAGTTTGAATAAGTCACTCCTCAGTCCTCTACTCATACAGTCATAGAGATTTACTGCACAGCAAAAGGCCCTTCAGGCCATCAAGTTGCACTGGTCAAAAACAACCACCTAACTATTCTAGATAACAGGTTGTGGGGCTGGATGAAAACAGCAGGGCAAGCAGCAGCATAGGAGCAGGAAAGCTTGACGTTTCGGGCCTAGACCCTTCATCAGAAATGGGGGAGGGGAAGAGGGTTCTGAAATAAATAGGGAGAGAGGGGGAGGCGGATAGAGGATGGATAGAGGAGAGGATAGGTGGAGATGAGGCAGACAAGTCGAAGAGGCGGGGATGGAGCCAGTAAAGGTGAGTGTAGGTAGGGGGGTAGGGAGGAGATAGGTCAGTCCAGGGAGGACGGACAGGTCAAGGGGGCGGGATGATGTTAGTAGATAGGAGATGGGGGTGTGGCTTGAGGTGAGAGGAAAAACAGGTTAGGGAGGTGGAGATGAGCTGGGCTGGTTTTGGGATGCGGTTGGGGGAGGGGAGATTTTGCAGCTTGTGAAATCCACATTGATACCATTGGGCTGCAGGGTTCCCCGGCTGAATATGATTTGCTGTTCCTGCAGCCTTCGGGTGGCATCACTGTGGCATTGCAGGAGGCCCAGGATGGACATGTCATCTGAGGAATGGGAGGGGGAGTTGAAATGGTTCGCAACTGGGAGGTGCAGTTGTTTGTTGCAAACTGAGCGTAGGTGTTCTGCAAAGCAGTCCCCAAGCCTCCGCTTGGTTTCCCCGATGTAGAGGAAGCCACAATGGGTACAGCTGATGCAGTATACCACATTGACAGATGTGCAGGTGAACATCTGCCTGATGTGGAAAGTCTTCTTGGAGCCTGGGATTGGGGTGAGGGAGGAGGTGTGGGGGCAGGTGTAGCACTTCCTGCGGTTGCAGGGAAAAGTGCTGGGTGTGGTGGGGCTGGAGGGGAGTGTGGAGCGGACAAGGGAGTCGTGGAGGGAGTGGTTCCTCCGGAAGGCAGATAAGGGTAGGGAGGGAAAAATGTCTTTGGTGGTGCGGTCTGATTGCAGATGGCGGAAGTGTCGGAGGATTATCTCTGATACAATTTTAACCTAACCATTCTAGCCCCTTTTTCTCACCCTCAGCCCATAGGCTTGTATGCCATGGCATCACGAGTGCACATGTAAATTCTCTTTAAATATTATGAAGGTTTCTGCTTCAACCACCCTTTTAGGCAGCATGTTCTAGATTCCCAAGACCCTCTGGGTGAAAAATTATTTTCTCATACCCTCTGTCACTTACTTTACATTTATGTCTCCTTCTCAGTGATCCCTCCACCAAGGGTTTTTTCCTCTCTACCCGACCTATGCCACCCATAATTTTATACATCTCGATCATGTCTTTTCTCAGTATCTTCTACTCTAGGGAAAACACAGAAGCATAGAAACTAAGTGCAGGAGTAGGCCATTCAGCCCTTTGAGCCTGCACCATCATTTAGCCATGCTCATGGCTAATCATGTAATTTCAGTATCCCATTCCTGCCGTCTCCCCCTACCCCTTAATCCCTTTAGCCCCAAGGGCCATGTCCAGCTCCCTCTTGAATGTCTCTAATGAACTGGACCCAACAGCTTTTATATGGGAGAGAATTCCACAGGTTCACAACTCTCTGAGCAAAGAAATTCATCCACATCTCAGTCCTGAATTGTTTACCCATTATTCTTAGACTGTGACCCTGAGTTCTGGACTTCCCCAACATTGGGAACATTATTCTCCCATCTAGCCTGTCCAGTCCAATCAGGATTTTATATGCTTCTATGAGATTCCCCTCATTTTTCTAAATTCCAATGAGTACAGGCCCAGTTGATCTGATCTTTCCTTATATGTCGGACCTACCATCCCGGGAATCATTCTGGTGAACCTTCACTGGACTCCCTCAATAGTAAGAATGTCCTTCCTCTGATTCGGAGAGCAAAATTGCAGTACTCAAGGAGTGGCCTCAATGAAGCCTTGTATAATGGCAGCAAGTCGTCTGTACTCCAATACTTAAATCCACTTGCTGTGAAGGACAGCATGCCATTAGTTTTCCTCGCTACCTGCTGCACCTGCGTGCCAACCTTCAGCCTCTGTTCCACCATGACACCCAGGTCTCATAGCACCTCACATTTTCCTAAACTGCCAGATTTCAGATAATAATTGGCCTTTCTGCTTTTGCAACCGAAGTGGATAACCTCATATTTATCCTCATTACGTTGCATTTGCCAAGTATTTGCTCACTCAGCCAGTCTGTCCAAGTCACCCTGTAGCCTCTTAGCATCCTCCTCACAGCACACACTGCCACCCAGCTTAATGTCATCTGAAAATTTGGAGATATTGCACTCAATTCCTTCATCCAAATCATTAATGTGTGTTGTGAACAGCTGAGTTCCCAGCACTGAGCCCTGTGACACCCCACGCATCACTGCCTGCCTCTCTGAAAAGGACCTGTTTATTCCAACTCTCTGCTTCCTGCCTGCCAACCTGTTCTCTATCTTACATCTGAGACCATGCGTTTTAATTTTCCTAACTAATCTCTCATGTGGAACTTTGTCAAAAGCCTTTTGAAGTTGTAGATACACAACATCTACTGATTCACCTTTGTTCACTCTACTAGTCACAGCCTCAAAAAACTTCCAGAAGATTTGTCAAGCATGATTTCCCATACGTGAATCCTTGCTAAGACCGATTCTGTCACCACTTTCCATATGCTCAGTTATTACATTCTTAATAATTGACTCCAGCATTTTCCCCACCACTGGTGTCAGGCTAACAGCCCTACAATTCCCCATTTTTCTCTCTTCCTCCTTTTTAAAAAAGTGGGCTTACATTAGCAACCCTTCAGTCGATTGGACCTCTTCCAGAGTCTACAGAATGCTGAAAAATGATCACCAATGCATCCACTATTTCTAGGTCCACTTCCTTACGTACTCTAGTATGCAGAGTATTAGGCAGTGGGGACTTTTTGGGTTTTAATCCCAAATTCCCCAATATCATTTCCTGACTAATAAGGATTTCCTTCAGTTCCTCTTGCCCCGCTGTCCCCTAGCATTTCCTGAAGGTTATTTATGTTCTCCTTCGTGAAGACAGATCAAAAGTATTTCTTCAACTGGTCTGCCATCTCTTTGTTGTCCACTACGAATTCACCTCATTCTAACTGCAAGGGACCTATGTTTGCCTTCACCAGGCTTTTCCCTTCTAAACTGTAGATCTTCAACTGTTTCATCATTGACTCACTCCATCATAAGATCAGAGGTGAGGATGTTCACTGATGATTGCACCATGTTCAGTACCATTTGGAACTCCTAACATAGTGTAGTTGATTGTATCCAAATGCAACAATACATAGAAAACGTTTTATGTTCTAAGACCTTGACTAATCTCAGGATTAGACCGGCAAATGACATGTAACATTTACAGAACATAGCGCCAGGCAAAGACCATCTCTAACAAGCTGGCTCCCTGCACACTTGTAGATCCCCTCCCTCTACATCTTTTATTATCACATGTAAATCCCCTCATTTCTCAGTCTTCATATGAACTTTAGAGCACAAAAGAAAGCTATCTGACCTGACAAGTTGAAATCAACTCTCAATACAAACCAACTGATCCCATTCACCTACTTCATTCCCGTTGTTTAGTCAACTTGACAGGGATTTTACTATACGCTGCCAGGTTTTGAACCCAGGCCTCCTGGATCAGATGTAAGATGTAAGACCACTCTACCACAAAAGCCCTCACTCTATTCTCATAGATCTATAAGTTTATTTCTGTCAGGTGTCCATCCAATTTCCTTTTGAAAATCACTGATCATCTCCGTCCCCACTGACCTCATAGGCAGCTGTTTCCAGGTCAGTACCGCTGCCTGCATTAAAAAGTTCTTCCTCATCTCTGGCCTGTATTGCTTGCACAAAACCTTACATTTTCTTCCCTGAGTACATACAACACCAGCAAATGAGAAGACATTTTCATTGCTTGCTCTATCTAACCCTGTTGCTGTCATAGAATCACAATATAGAAGGCCTTACAAATCCCTTCCAAACTCTAGATCTTCAGGTGCTTTCTTACTGGCTTTCACTCCTTCATAAGATCAGAGGTGAGGATGTTTGCTGAAGATTGACGATTGAAGAAAGAATTAGCCTATCATGTCAGCTCAAGCCCTGCTTATCACATTGCTCCTCAATTTCCTTTTCCCTAAAGGTATCAAACCAAGCTTTCCTTGCTTAACAGGTGGCTAAAATTCCACATGCCTGGAATTATTCTGACTAATTTCCTAGGCACCATCCCAAGGATTCTCACATCCTTCCTAAACTGTGGTGGCAAGGACAGGGCACGATAACATTGTAGAGACTAACCAGAAGGTTCAACTAAGGATGTATTTCAGATACCTGACCACTGTTGCTGGGCAACAACTTTAAATAATGCTCAAAAGAAAATGGTCCACATTTTCTTCAAAAGCCTTTGACATGAGAACATGAGAAATAGAAAAAGGAGTAGACCACCCCGCTCTTTGAGTCTACTATATCATTCAGTAAGATCAGGGCTAATCTTAAATTTCAACTTCACCTCTTAACACTATCCTCATATGCTTTAATTGCCCCTGTATTCACAAATCTATTGATTTCTGTTACCAATATAGTGAATGACTGAGCATCCACACCTTTCTGGATTGAGATTTGCTAAGACTCACACACAACCCTCTATGTTAAGAGCTTTCTTCTCATCTCTGTTCTCAATGGCTGACACCTTATTCTGAGCCATGACCCTATGTTCTCAATTTCCCAGTCTAGGGATACATTTCTCAGAATCTATCTATCAAGACCTTTAAGAATTTTATGTTTAATTAAATTACCTTGTATTCTTCAAAACCCAAGAAAAAATTTAGTCTATTTTTCTCATTTCTTCTGATAAGACAGTCTTCTCTTCCCAGGAACCAGTCTTGTAAACTTGTGTTGCATTTCTCTGGAGTGTGTATGCCCTTGCTTAAGTAAGATGACTTTGGGGCACACCATACGACAAATGAGACTTCACCAGTGCCCTGTACAATTTTATCAAGACTTTTTTACTCTTGTACTCCAAACATCTTGCAATGAAGGTTAAAATATCATATACCTACCTGCATATTCACATATTCTGTGTTTCACAAACAGGGCCATTAAATCCTTTTGCACACTTTTCCCAATCACTCACCATTCATTTTTTTCCCACTTTGCCACATAGTATTCTATCTACCTTTCATCCACTCAGCCAACTTGTCTACATTCCTCTGCAACTGCTTTGTATTTTCCCACTGCTAACTTTCCCTCTGTTGACTTTGCGTTGTCAGCAAATGAACAAACATTACACCCGGCCCCCTCCACTATCCACGAATGTAAATTATGGATAGCTAAGGACCAAGTACTGATCCTTGCTATCCTCAACCCATGTCAATATATTCCCTTTTAATGCCATGAGGTCTTTTTTAAATGTTTATTGAAAATCCAATTATATTACATCCACTATTTTGCCCCTTATCCATGTGACCAAAGTACATTCTCAAGAAATTGTAACAGATTTGGCAAATTAACAGATAGAAATCATGTCCATTACTTGGTTTTTTTACTATACCCAGTCCTATCAAGTTCTCCACTGCCAGTTCTATGCCAGGTCCCTCTAAGAGTGGAGAATAGGAGTTCACAGCAATGGGAGTTCCTGCACCAAAGGCCTTCTTTCATCTTCGTTGCTGTTGGAGACAGGCAGAAGATTCAACTCTTTTCAAATGTCAGATTCGCCACTTAAGCCCTGCTTATCTGAGTCTTGAACTAATTTCTGGTCCCTCTGTGCACCAGAAGGACAATGGATTTTCAACTCCCATTTGTTTATTTCACTGCTGAAGCATGTCAAGCATTTTGATCTCAGTGAGTTATATGTATGGCAGCCGCCATATAATGAGACTTAACATTGCTGTATTATTCCTGGATTGTTGAAGCCATGTTCCCTTGGTGACAGCTCTGAGTTATACTAATAGGTAATAGGCCTACAAGCCTGACACAGGTATAGGAGCGGAAAAGTGGCCCACTTAATTAGATCAACTTTGACAGTTAATAAGCTTAATTGGTGGCTCTCCAACATACACAGTAACCTATTTCTAATGTCAGGAATAAGCAGTGGAAACTTCTAGTTTTGGCTTCAGCGGCACTTTACCACGGTCATATACCTGTCAGAGAAAGAAATGCCAACATGCAGAATTTTACACTGGGGGTGTCATCCAATTGTTTCCTTCAATATATCAACAAGAGTGAGCTCAGATTTTTTTTCCCTATCCCATCAGTCATTCTGCAAACATGGAAAACATCATAAAAGCAAAATATTTATTTAACCAACTGCAGACACCATGATACAAAAGTTATGATTGCATTCATGAACTTGACAAAGCCAAATGATATCAAATCTATTGACAGATTTGACTGAGACTCACAATTCAATTTAACCTGTCTATCACCAGCTTCTCCATATTGTACCAACAGCTGTCGATTATTCTATAAAGGGAAAATCGCAAATAAAATTCACCTTAATTCCAAGTGACCCCTTCAGTGCAGTAGCCTCCATTCGAAGCCAGATCAATACGATATTGCCTTTGTAACCTCAAAGGAGGTGGTTGATTTATTGTCACATGTACTGAAGTACAGTGAAAAGCTTTGTTTACGAGCAGTACAGGCTGACTATAGTAAACAAGGATGCACAGATCAAAAATACTCAGAGGCATACAGGTTATATTGCATTGAGCATGTGCTAAAGAAAATCAACATTAGCAAGCTCAGCGTAATTCAAAGCTAGAGAGTCCATTCATCGGTCTAATAATGGCCAGGAGGAAGCTGTTCCTGAACCTGCCGGGATGTGTGTGTGGTTAGGCTTCTGTATCTGCTGCCTGATGGAACAGGTTGCAGGAGATCATTACTGGGGTTCAACCCATTACCGGGTCTTTGATGATGTTGGCAGTCTTTCCACGGCAGCGAGCCATGTAAATAGAGTCCATGGATGGAAGGTTGGCTTCCATGATGGTCTGGGTTGTGCACGCCACTTTCTGTAATCTCTCGTGGTTTTGGGCAGAGAAATTGCCACACCAGGCCGTTATGCACCCGGACAGTATGCTCTCAGTGGTGTTTAAGTTGGTGAGAGATCTTATGGACATGCCAAATTTCCAGAGCCGCCTGAGGAAGAAGAAGCATTGTTGTGCCTTCCTGACTGTTGCACCTATATAGCAAGCCCAGGACAGGTTGTTGGTTATTGTCACTCCGAGGAACTAGACACTCTCCACCCTCTCAACCTCAGTTCCGTTGATGTAGATGGGGGCGTGTTCTCCTCATTTGTTTCTGAAGTCAATGGGGAGGAGGCAGCCTGCTCACTTGTCTCATTGAGAAATTGAAAAAGGGGAACATCACCAGAGACTGCTGGAATGGCATCATCGCAGGCACAGCATCACTCTCTGAGCTCCACTGCACACACAGTTCGTCATTCAGAAGTAGCTTCATCTAGCAAGTAGCGCCTAAGCTGGACGCATGTATGCCAGTGCCATTCTGCATCTTGTCTCTCTGCTCTGTCTTCCTTATACAAAGGATACTGCCTTTCCTGATAATTTTGTTTCACATGATCACTTGACCTTAATCTGCAATTTGTATCGCCATTGCTCAATCTGCCTTCCCTTACTGTTCAGGTGACCACCCTCCCCTTTACCCCTTACCCCAGTTTGGCTTGGCACATCCTCTTGCATGATTCCAGGAGGTTGAAAACCTTGCACTGCCCAAGTGCTGACTGACTACAGCCCCCTGTAACTTTGAACCTGTGTGCCAATAGTTGGACTGCATCACCACACTGGGAAACCAGCACTTTGGCTAGCGTTGGTATTTTCATTCTCCACCACTTCTGTTCCTGCATCCTGCAACAGGACCTATAAATTCAGCCTGATAATTCTGCTTGACCTTCTGGCTATTTCCAGCAAATTTTGTTTTTATTTCAGTTTCTCAACATCTGCAGTTTTTTACTTTTCTTTTTGAAACGCTCCTGTCATTTTAGATAATTTTTCACTAAATCCAATTCATTTACAACTGCCTTTGATTGACAGCTGGTGTGGTTAACAAATCGGCAGCTTCTGTGCTATTATTTTCCTCTGACTTAAATACAAATTTAAAGTGATTAAACAGCCAGAAAAATAACTGTTGTATCTAATTGAACTAATTATAATGGATGGGCCTGTGGTAAAACAGTAACAGATAAAACACATTCCCCCATTAGAGCAATTACATCTGCAGAATTTCTCAGACTTGTAAGATGTTCATTGCTCATTTGCATTTATTAATGTAAAATTTATAGAATGTTTAAGTTAGATGCCATGGCCTGATAGTCCAAGTGACATACATTTTAAGTGCCATATTTGATATCTTTTATTACAGCAATACAATAAATTGAAATACAAGCAGTCTGGAAACTGTACTACACACAATGGTTTATTGGGAGAAACAAGCAAAGTAATCTGTTTATCAGCGACAGAGCTGTGTGCACAATAAAAGGCACACTGTCACATGAGGAAGACTGCAGACCTCACAAACCTTCATGCTTGCTCCCACTACCAGTCTCTGGCAAGAGAGAACTGAAGTGTATTCAGCTCCTGTGGAATATGGCGCCTCAGTCAGTTCCCTTATGCAATAGCGGATGGTGAACTGACACCTCCTCCAACCTGGAAAGAGCTCAAACACATAAAGTTACTCAGCATTTCCAATTTTAAATGCACCACAATTGGTGGTCACACCTTGATTTGCCAAGGCCATAAGCTTTGGCCTAACCTTCAGACTCCTTTCTGCAATGATTTCCTCCTTTAAGTCGCTCCTTCAAAACTTTGACCAAATCTCATGTCATCTAACCAATCTTCATCTTAAAAGTTTTGGTTTTATAAATATATGTACATAATATATATATTTATATAATTCAAGAAACACGACACAGTCCAAGACAGAGCAGCCCACTTGACTAGCATTCCATCCATCTGCCCAGCATCCACTCCCTCCATCTGCCTAGCAGCAGAGTAGGTCTCCTAAGCTCAGGGCTCACATCTCCTCCATTCGCTTTTCATTTCATTTCTTTTCTTTCTCTCTTTCTTTAACTTACCTTTTACTTATTTGCTATGAAGAGTTCAGATAATATCTGAAGCGGCAAGTTATCCCAATGCGGATTCATGGAGGAGAGTGAGCCCAGTGCAGGGGAGAGTTAGCCCAGCACAAGGGAGAGTGAGCCCAGTGCAGAGAAGAGTGAGCCCAGCACGGGGGAGAGAGTGAGCTCAGCACAGGGGAGAGTGAGCCCAGCGCGGGGGAGAACGTGAGCCCAGCAAGGGGGAGAGTGAGCCCAGCGCAGGGGAGAGTGAGCCCACCGGAGGAGAGCGTGAGCCCAGCGCGGAGGAGAGCGAGCCCAGCGCAGGGGGAGAGTGAGCCCAATGTTGGGGGATTGTGAGCCCGGCACGGGGGGAGAGTGAGCCCAGCATGGGAGAGCATGAGCCCTGAGCCACCACCAGCGGGGTAGACATGGTGGCAAAAGATGGTGCCTGATAGTTGCCGACTTCATCGTTGGTTAGGTCCGACACTGGTGGCAAAGTGCTGGTGGAAAAGAATCATGGCAACATTGACAAGGTGGACCATGACAAGAGATGCCAATGTTGGTGGGTCCGGTGCAGGCGGTGGCAGAAGTGGGTCAGCCCAGTGGCAAAAGATGACTCCTGAGGATCAGCAACTTTGATGTTAGTTGGGTCTGCCAATGCGGTGGTGGTTCTGAGGTGGCTCAGGGCTCAAACCTAGATGGACTTCTCTTTATGCTATATCTTTTCATTTTTTCTCTTATTCTTCATTGAAGACAATGATGCCATGTTTTAGCGACAAATGAAACCTTTTCACTGTATTTTATTGTATTTTTCATTGTAAAATGATGTGGAGGAGCCAGTGATGGACCAAGGTGGGTGAGGTCAGAAATCACACGACACCAGGTTATAGTCCAACAGGCTTATTTGAAATTACAAGCTTTCGGAGCCTCCGTCCCTCAGTTCTCTCAGGACAGTGACTTCAAGGGAATTCGGGGATTTACATGTGCATATTAATCAATTCAAACCTTCAAACTGATTAAAGATTTAACAGCATCTTAGGTTTGTTCATACATCCTCATCAGTGGTGTGACCCTTTGATCTTTTACTTATAAATTATGTGTTTGATATTATCTCTCTCACTAACACCTGAAGAGGTAGCTGGGCTCCGAAAGCTTGTGTTTTCAAATAAACTTGTTGGACTGTGGTTTCTGTCATTGTAAAATACGCATGACAATAAAATCATTCATTCATTCATTCAGTGATTCACATAGGCATTATCTACAAGATGTACTGTCGCAACACAGTCAGTCTTCCAAACCCACAACTTTTACCAACTAGAACAGCAGCAGAAATATCTTGGAACATATCTGCAACTTACCTCCAAGCTACACATCATCCTGACTTGGAGCAATATCATTCTTCTTTCCCTCTTACTGGATCAAAATCCTGAAACTACCTTCCTAACAGCAGTCTGGGTGGCCGTACACCCTAAAGACAGCAGCAGTTCACTATCACCTTCCATTGGTCAATTAAAGATCAGCAATAAGTGTTCGCACAGTAGGTAACATCCTGCATTCCATTAACAAATAAAAATCTATACTCCATTGCTTTAGACATGGGTGCTCAGAATCATCAAGAAGGTGAGAGAAGGTTTGGGACCTCGATTGTGACTCCTGATCCCCATGATCAAGTGACACTCCTGTGAAATGTATTGGGATATTTTTATTGCTTTAATGTTGCTATATCAATATATTGTTTCTCATTATATTCGTCTTCACAGCCACAGGCAAAGCAGCCCTCCTCTGAGGCTGCAGGCAGCAGATTTTTCATGAAGGAGTCCTTGGTGAATCTTTTAGGTAAGAAAATTACTTCCTGAAATCTTTGGATCGATATGACCAATTGCTAACTCTTTCTTCCCTTTTAACTCCTCTCTCTTTCAGCAGCTTGTCTTACTCTTAGGTTCTCTCTCCTTACTCCCTCAGTTATGGTATATTCCAATCTGGCAGTTCTGCCAGTGTGCTGATTTCTGCGAGTAACAAGTCTGTGCAAAAACTTCAAAGTCGGCAAACCAGATTCTTCAGCATTTTCAAACCATTTCTTATAGCCTCCTGACTATGCAAGAACCAAACAGGAGTAGAATTGTGGCAACTGCCAGAAGAAATCAACCAGAGACTGATCTCTTAAGTGGTTAAAAATTATTGGTCCTTCCTGCTGCCAAAGTCATGTTCAATTGTGTGAAAATAAGAGTGGGCAAAGGGCTTGCGTGTAAAAACTAGCGCTACTGGCATCAAATCAACATTGCAAGCTGATTCATGTCAGAATTGATTTGCCGGCTCTTCACTTATGCCAGATGTTAGCTGCAGATGCACGAACATACCACTTGATGTGATTCATGCCAGATATATGCACACAAAGTGGATGCCATTTTGGTCGTCAATGGCATATAATACTATGAACATTATCAATCTCAGTTCCGAGAACATCAACATTTGAGAGGCTATAACTTTGAAGGTTTTTCCGTATTTTTGTTAATTTTTTTTATTTTGCTCATAAAGCTTTGGGTGATCAAAAGTATCCGATGTTAAATATAACATTGAAAACAATGGCAGCAAGGGCCTTCTAGTTATTTAACTAACCACCAAATTGAATCATTCTGAAAACATATTCAGCAGTTTCATGGCTTAAAATCTTGACTGTATAACTTTTTGTGCACCCTGTAAACCGACCATTATGACAGGAATATTTTCATATTGCACTGCTGACTCACCAGTGGTGTGCTGGACACATATTTACCATCAGGACAATCACCTCTTCTAAGCCCATCAGAAAGGTTCAATACCATCCTGATTCATGAATTTTCCTATCATTACATCATCAGACACAGTGTGATTAAATCTTGATGTGTGGTGTTATCCCAAACCACAGCATGAAATTGGATTTCATATTAATTTGTAGCTTTACTTTGAGACTTACAATATTTGTGAAAGAGAAAAGATTTAAATCTTTAGCTGCAAAGTGCTCCTTAAACTTATATTTCAACCTTTTAGTAAAGATATGTGCATTTAAAGATTATAGACATATCTAAACATACCATACCTGCACTGGCACTGCTTATTATCTTTGTTTATATAAACTGCAATTAGATTTTTTTTTCGATAGTGTTCCTCTTTTATGAAATATATCAATGACTTAATTATTAATTCCACTGTCTGAAATATGCAATGAAAGGGGAATTTGACTAATAATTTCAAATGAAAATTAAACATAAATATTATCTTAATTATTCCCACTGTAATCATTGACACATATTATACTTTTGACCGTTCTCTATAAAGCATTAACCTCCATTATGAATTTTGACGCAAAATGAGTTTGTCCATGACAGGCAATAAAAATTAGAGTGAAAGATTACGTATTCTCTATTGTGTGCCATTGGCTGGGCCAACAATTATTACCCATTCCTAGTTGCCCTTGTGGAGGCGATTGTGAGCTGCCTTTTTGTAAGTCCATCTGTTGTAGGTAGGCCTGGCCATTATAAAGGCAGCTCCAAGATTTCGATCCAATAGCACTGAAGGAATTTAGTTTTAAAAAATTAGTTCACAGAATTTGTACATCGCAGGCTAGGGGAGCAGTTATTATTCATCCATGGCAATTACAGACAAGGTGGTGTTGAGCTGACTTTATGAACCATTGCAGTCCATGTGGAAAAAAGAACAGAATGTTGCTCAAGAGGAGGTTCCAGGATTTCAATATAAGGACACTGAGGGAGCGGTGATATATTTCAAAATCAGGATTGTGAGCGGTTTGAGGGGAACCTGCAGTTGGTGATGTTCCTATGCACCTGCTTCCCTTGTCCTTATAGGTAGTACCGGTTATGGGTTAGGAAGGTGTTGTCTCATGAATCTCAGTGAATTTCTGTAGTGCGTCTTGTAGATGATACACACTGTTTGACACAGAGAACGTCAGGAGTCTGAAACGTGCTGCCAGGGTTGTTGGTCATGATGTGGAGGTGATGGTGTTGGACTGGGGTGGACAAAGTCAGAAATCACATGACACCAGCTTATAGTGCAACAAGTTTATCTGAAAACAGAAGCTTTTGGAGCCTTAGTCCTGAAGCCTCAGACACCTAAAGAAGGACTAACGATCCGAAAGTGAGGGTTGTTGGTGGAGGCAGATACGATAGGGGCGTTTAAGGGGCTTTTAGATAAGCACATGAACATGCAAGAAATGGAGGGATATGGACCAAGGGCAGGCAGAAAGGAATAGTTGAATTTGGCATCATGTTCAGCACAACATCATAGGCTGAAAGGCCTGTTCCTGTCTCTACTGTTCTATGATCTATGTTGTGGCTGAGCATTGGTGCTATAGGAAATGGACGTTTGTGGATGAGGTGTTGATCAAGCAGGCTGCTATGTCCTGGATGGTGTCAAGTTTCTTAAGAGTTGTTGGAGATGCACCCATCCAGGCAAGTTAGAACTATTTCGTCACACTTGTGCCTTGTAGATGGCGGACAGACTTTGAGGAGTCAGGAGTTGAGTTACTTGCTGCAGTATTCCTCACTTCTGACCTCCTCTTATGTGTTCAATAGTGAGTCAGGTTGAGTTTCTCAATGTCTGGTTTGTTTGGTGAGTTTGATGAGGTAGGAAGCTGAATATTAAGGAGGTGTTTAACAAGCAATAATCCTCATTCAAAAGTAACTTGCTGCTGCCTGGTGAAAATCATCAAAGATGGGTGCACTGCTCCCAGTTCCAAGAATGGGGGACTTTGCATCTGATTCGCAAGAAGTCTCTCCACAGCCCACTTCTCTCAGATCCCTGTAATACTACTGATGTCAGAGTCAAATCATCTATTGCATCATCATTATTTGTGTATTCCCTGAGACTGCACTTCACAACTTCAGCTACTTCGTTCAGGCAAATGAGAAGCTATACCTAGCTAGCTCGTGTGAGAGCAATGGGATGTCAGCACAAAGTGAAGACGCACTAGAACACAGGTAAATCATGGGAAGGGGAATTTGTCAGAGTGGGCCTGTGTGGGTATGATCACCAAAATAGTGAGGGCCCAGCCCTTTATATGGGGTTTGAACGTACGCTGCTATTCCTCCTGTCGTCACCACGGACAATTGATCTCTTGTATCTGAAGACCTGCTTCTGTCTAACATGAACTCACATCACACGAGTGAATGAAAAGCTGAGGCAAACAGAGATAAGATTCAGCCCATTATTTTCACTATATCTTCAGTGGTAAATTCTATGGAATGCAATTTGGAAGTGAGTCTTATACACATTCTGGATTTACTCCTAGCCCACCCTTTTGTGTTTCCTTTCTTCATGCTATTTGTCATGTTTTCACCTTGAGGTTATGTCACTTTCATCCATGAAAGCATGACTTCTATTCATGCAGTTTTGGAAAGACACCATCCTGCTAGGGACTTTTTTCTCAACTGAAATAGAGCAATCTCTTCATTTAGAAACAGGTCCAGATGAAATAAGCAACTGGTAGTCGCGTTCAAATGGGATTGGGGTTTGCAGCAGAAACAAAAACAGGAATTGCTGGGAAAACTCAGCAAGTCTGGTAACATCTGTAGAGAGAAAGCAGAGTCAATATTTTGGGTCAAGCTACTCCCTGTGATTTTCAAAACAGCCTTAGTGAGATCTGAGCTCTTCGTGGCATTCTAACTTGCATTAATTTTGCAAAATCTTAGAATACAGTTGGTAACATGGTGCTCAATTTGTGCATTGTTTTTAGCACCCAGTTAATCTGAAAGGACAGAGATAATAGGAACTGCAGATGCTGGAGAAACTGAGATAACAAGGTGTAGAGCTGGATGAACACAGCAGGCCAAACAGCATCAGAGGAGCAGGAAAG